>OX438843.1:0-600000 GCA_949315975.1 Eudonia truncicolella | reverse complement strand
TGCGCATCAACCTATCCAAAACTGTCAAATTTCTTCAATAAATGTTTAAAGTTCAAAGTCTATTGAGAAAATTTGACAGTTTGTGCGTGTCTGCATTACTAAAGTACACACGGCGGCAGATCAACCTACCCAAAACTATCAAGTTTCTATAATCAATTTTGAACTTTATTATTTTGTATTATGGATCATATTCATTGGAGAAACTTGACAGGTTTGGGTAGGTTGATCTGCCGCCGTGTGTACCGTAGTGATCGGGACTCCTTGCTTCGGGCAGCTCTGTGGCACACGACGTGACCGGAGTTTGAACGTAGATCGCTAGGAAAAAGGAAGAAAAAGAGACAAATGAAGATTTTTGGGATAATTGATTTTGTGACAGCGAGCTAAGGCTGTTATTGTAATTGTCTCTCAATAATATATAACTCAAGAGCTATTGTGTTTTCATTTTAAATAGAAACCTCCACAGTACCTATATATTTATTTATTATTATTGTTAATACTTTGTTGTAGTTATTTTTTAAGCATTGTATGTAGCTTAAACCGGTTCCTACTAAAAACCAGCACTATGGCTCCGGCTGTGACATTAGGCTGAGGAGAAGCCATTTTGGCATTTCATTTTTTGTAGTTTTTTTACTATTTTCTTCATTGTATTTTAAACGTTTCTTTCTTTCTTTCGTTCTATAACCTGGGAATGTAATGTGTAGTATAGTAGGTACCTAAAGCTTGACATTGTTCAGGCGCCTGCGCACTTATACAACACTGTCAAATTTCTTCAATAAATGTTCATACTCTATTGATGAAATTTGACAGTTAGTGGTAGTCTGAGAGTAGGCATGTATGTGACACCGGTCTCACCATTCCAGAACCATCTGAAACAGTGCGGCAGCATCCTGGAGCAGTGCCCGCTGCGCTGCGGCGCCTGGATCCAGCGCAAGCACAAAGACACGCACGTCAAGGACTGCCCGCAGATGGAGAAGGTATGCCAACAGCGATCATACGTCCCGATTTACGTGTCCCGAAGCTACGTGTCCCACTGTCCTTCAAACTTATTTTTAGCGAGAATGGAGAGGTGACGGGATGTGACGGATGATTAATAACATCAACAAGACATGACGACAGTTCCATTATTATTTAAAAACATTGTTAAAAACTTAAACTAATAATATTAATTTAAAAAAAGAGACAAAGTGTTGAAAGCAATTCCACGAGCAGGATTCGAACCCACACCCCATGACATGCCGGGTCAGGAACACTACCGGTGCTACAGGTGTTATCACCTTCTCAACCGTGTCAACAGATGGCGCCACAAACGCATACCAACGACGTCGCCATACTACGACGATAAATTGCATGGAAAGCCTGCATCGCGGTAGTGAAGTTTCACCATCTCCTTCGCTATATATAGCACCTCCAACTAACATCCATTGGACCTCGGTCCCCGAGCTATACCACCCAGCTCGGAGGAAGATCTTCCCTTTATCTTTCCTCATTGTGGCGCACCTCCTACTACTACCATTGGCTTTCTACAATACTATTATAAAACCAGCATTGTATACGTATTCAAATTTTAAATTCAATTCCAAAGTCATTTAACTTTTACAAGTGTTTATGAAACGTCAAGAACGTCACGTATAGATAGGTACCCTACCTAGCGTGTTTAAACACGGGTGTCGTTTATTCGCATTTGAGATCATCAATGAGTTGCTACTTACGGCTGGCATAAAAATGAATTAAAAAGGAAGTATTTTTTTCTTAAAAGCGTAGTTGGCTTACATCTCACCTGATGTTATCTGAACGGCTGGCGGTGAAAGCGCACTTCACCAAGAATCCTAAACCACTAAGGAACTGGCTTTGCTTTCTCTGACTGTCAGAACACAACAACGATATTTAACATTTGATATTATGGCAACATGTTAAGAAATTATGGTGGTACTTAACCTAGCTGAGTGGACTTAAAAAAGTCCTACCACCATCCAAACCGAGTGCAAACAGTGCTTCGCTGAGAATCGAGCCAGGACATCTGACCCTGAAACCGATGTTCTTAGCCACTAGACCACAGAGTTTTGTATTTCTTCACCAAGAAATTTACCTATTTGATATTTTTTTTCTATTTCTATTAACAGACCCGCACGTCGACGTCGCCGACGCACGCGCGGCAGCCCGAGCCGCTGCCCCCCGCGCCGCCCGCCCTGCCCGCTCCCGCCCACACGTGGTCCGCGCGCCCACTGCCTTTGGACGACTGCATGTCCTACCTGGAGAAGGAAGTCGCCTCCATCAAGTGAGCAAATTACGCCAACATCATCATCATCATCATCATCTCAGCCAAAAGACGTCCACTGCTGGACAAAGGCCTTTCACAATCTTCACAACTACCGGTTTTGTGCTGCTCGAATCCAGCGGCTTCCCGCGACCTTCACCAGATCGTCGGTCCACCTTGTTGGGGGCCTGCCCACACTGCGCTTCCCGGTACGCGGTCGCTACTCAAGAACGTTCCAAACTCAAAAACACTTTAATCCCAAGGGAGTTTCATGCAACATTATCTCCCTTGGGATTCAATGACTTGCGTTGCGTTACGTTGAGATTACTAGGTCTGTAATGCCCCGTCATGACTTACGCTAGCGTAGTTTTCGCGCACGCTGCGCCCTCCTATTTGTATCGATTACAAACCCTCCAAAACCGCTTCATGCGTGGTGCCACGGGTTGCCCGTGGTACTATCGCAACGTAGATCTCCACCGCGATCTTGATCTTCCCACTATCAAAGATTTTATCAAGGACGTTTCCATACGTTACTTTGATAACGCTCCCCACCACCCTAACCCGCTTGTTGTGGCGGCCGCCAACTATAATGTTGGAAGCCTTCCACCAACAAAACGGTTCATGTCTAGGCGTCCTAAGCACGTCCTAGATGACCCCGACGATCCCATAACGGTTGCGAACGCCCCCCCGCCCGATCCTCTAAATGATAGCACACATTTACAGAATACACTAAACATGCACACCAGTTTAGGCCCAAGACACCGTACTCGTAGAACAAGGGTACGAAGAACCGGTTCACACTCGCTCTACACCAGGTACAGACATGTACCTGGGCGGTTCTCTCCTCCTCCACGGCCCGGTCAACCCGAGCCGAGGTCCGTGCCTTTAGAGGCGCCCTCGGGTTGCTCCGCTCCCCGATCCGATCCGAACCCTTCGGAGAATCTAGTAGGGCACGGGGACGCGCACTTGTGCGCGATGCCGTTCCCTCTAGATAACCTCTGAAGGTGATTCGTTTCACACGGCTTGAGGGACCCTTTACGTTCCTCGCCGCCCCCAAAAAAGCCCGGTGAAGCTGAAAATGCCGCAGCGGCAATCAGCAATCTCTCTCAAAAAAAAAAAAAAAGGTCTGTAATCCGAGATTCTAGAGCTGAAAGTGTGAAATCTTTTTTATAAGTTATAATATAAAACGAAATAATCTTCTTATCATGTCAATGGTTACACATGCCAAATGGATTTTGACTATAATCCTCGTTCCTTCCTCTCTCATCCAATATCTTAGCGACGGAAAGGGACACGAAGAGACAGAGGAAATCCAGTACACTCTATAAATAGCAGGCAAGGGCTAAAGCCTCCCTACACTTTTTCCACACCTTCCGGTCACATCATCCCCTGCAACATCATACCATTATTTCATGAACCCATCAAGGTCGTCCCGCCATCTTCGTCTTCGCCTTTTCGCATTATGTGGGTCGACTCCGTCGTTGTGATCTCGTTCGGCATGCGGTGATGTCTAGCCCAGTCCCACTTCAGCTTGGCGGCTTATTGTTAATTCACAATTAACCTCTTTTAATTCCTAGACTAATTCTTACCGAGGAGACGAGCCACCGCGACGTGCAGTCCACGGAGCTGGACACGCTCCGCTCGAAGCTGGTGCTGTTGGAAGAGCAGATTCAACATTTCTTGTCCAACCTGGTATCGCTGCGCGCGGCGGTGGACGACGAGGCCGGCCGCGCCACCAACTGGGCAGCCCAGTTTAAGCATGACCTGTCCAACGTGCAGCTGGCTTTGCAGGTAATATACCTCTTTCAGTTCATACTTGACTCTGGTACAGACCGGTCGTTGTGAAGATCCTTAGGGAAGGCCTTTGACCAGCAGTGGACGTCTTTTGGCTGAGATGATGATGGTGATGATGACCTTATGGTCATTATGGATAGCCGTGTGGCAAAACGCTCGGCTCGCTACCCGAAAATCTTGGCTTTTAACTAATCAGCCAGACCAACCAGTCAGAACAGCCAGACCTACCAATATATGACCGCAAATAACGCCTCATATTATTTAATCTGTGCCACGATTGCTGTGTTACAAAGCACTCGGTCCGATTCAATTCCATGCTCGGGCAAAGTATTTTAAACATTTCGGTGCATAGCTCGGGTTTGTGATCACCAACTCGAAGTTAGAAACCACGGTGATTTACCGGCCTTTGAATATCATTGGAGAATTTTAGTATGATAATATGCTATTATTTACACTACTACTTCAGGAATTCATCGGTGACGTCACTGAAAATTCTCAAACGATACCTACTATGCGTGCGGAAACTTGAGCCCAGTGAATGGACGTTGATAGACTGTGACTGTACACCAAAATCATGGTGAAAATAGTCTTTCTCGTACAACTCAATGATGGTCATTAAATTGGCTCCGCTGGTGTGCTCCATACTCCAGGAGCTGCAAAGCCAGCAGCTATCTACGGTAATGCGGCTGGAGAGCGCGGTCAGCAGCCTGGTGCACGAGCAGCACGAGCGGGAACTGCTGGAGCAGGCGCTGACGCAGCACGACCACAGGATACGGGCCGTCAACAAGCTGGGTTGGTAGATAAATGTTGTTCTTTGTTACGAGTGGCACTCGGCACGATATCCGAAGGTCCTGGGTCAATGCGCAGGTCGGGCAAAGTATGTTTCGGATTTTTCGATGCATAGCCCGAGTTTGTATTCACCAACCCGCATTTCGCATGGTTTCGGCGGCCGGCTGCATTAGCAGTCGTTAAGTGGTAGTTGAGGAGCTCGATGGCGCAGTGGTTAACGCGGTGTGCGATTGCTAAGGTTAAGCAACTTCCGCAAAAGCCGGGACATCGAATTGGTGATGGAAACAAATTATCACCCCAGCTCCTTCATGCTTTGGAAGGCACGTAAAGCCGTTGGTCCCGGCTGCATTAGCAGTCTTTAACAACCACCGCACCGCACTGGGCCCGCGTGGTGATTTATGGTTCTTTCTCCTTATCCATCTATAGGAAAGGCTCTTGCCCCAGCAGTGGGGACATAAAATGAGCTGGTAATGAAGAGTAGGTTGACCATCCGTGCTGGTCCTGTGAGGTGGATTATGACCCGTTCTCCCTGCGGTGTTTCCAGTCATAGGAAAGGCTCGTTCCCCAGCATTGGGGACTTGAGCTGTGTGTAAATGCGTTGTTACTGGATCAGCCCACCTGATCCTTGCCACCTTGCCACGATTGTGGCCTATCTACTGCTTTTGTCCTATTCTAATCTTATATAATCTTTTTAAAAATAGCTTTCCATTTTGCACGCTCAGTGCCCTATCTACTCTGTCCTTATTTTATTCCCTACTTATATCTAATACATTTCATATACCCTATTTCTTAGCCTTTACTTTCAGATTTCTCTGTTCCATTTTTATTGCATATACAATGCCCTATCTCTTATTTTCTATTTCTTATTACTATCTTATACTAGTACAATTTTAAAATTCCACATACTCACTAACACACATACATTATAAATTATATTGCTGTCAATACACTTAGTACAACTTATTTAAATACATTATATTAGTAATTTTGACCATTTTTATAAGACCTATTTGCTTTCAACTTTGTTAATCCTAGTATACTAATAAGTTACAACTTTATACTGGTGAAAACATTGGTTTAAAGCTAAGTCTTATTTCTCTTGATCACTTTTGAGGCAATACTGATGCAAAGCTCCAAAAATGACGGCCTAATGTGCTTATTGCCTATTATCTTAGCAATATTTTCCCTATTTACATTCATACCTATCTTTCTTTCATACTTCATTCTTTCATACTCGTGGACTGGGCATTCCGTTATTGCATGCAGAACAGTCTCCTCCTGTTCGGGGTCACAGATGCACGATGGGTTGTCCTTGCACTTGAAGCGATTCAAGTACGAGGAGAACCCACCGTGCCCCGTCATTACCTGCGTTAACACCCCAGTTGGCTTTATTTTTCTAACTAACTTATATGCATGTGCCGCATTCGGGAAGAACACCTTCGTCACGGAGGCCGTCGTCCCCGCTTCGTATCTCCGGGCCCATTCGCCAATCGACTCATCACGGATGAATCGCTTGGCGCCCACCTGATATTTGTAGATACTGTCACTTAATTTTGGATTATATTTTTAGATTTGATTCTTGTTTAACTGGTAGGTACACAATTTTGTTTTTAATAGTGAAGCTCAAAGTGATTTGATGCCTTTTTTTAGTTGTAACTACGTGTTATTATGATTTACTTGTAATATTAATGGTTACATACTGGGCGATAAATTGAGATGAATTGAGATATACAAAATACTCGAAGCAACAAGGTATTAGCCATTTATGTGGACTACCCGGTGCCCTAAAACAGTACCCCTTTAAATTGAATCTTATACCATGACAATAACATTGAAAACCAACTGTACAATACGAGGGGCGAGGGCGACGGACGCTACACAATAGTTCCATAAGCTCCGCTAGATGTCGCTGAGTCGTTTTGCCTAAATGGCGGTATCAAAGTTCTTACCTGCCGGCTATTAGAACGCTCATCAATTCATAGCTGACATTGATACGTAGTTCATTGCATAGGTACATTCGTTCGGCTATCCCTATCTATGGTGGATACCATAACGCTTGCTAAATATTTTTTTTGGAGAGCGCTGTCGAAATTGAACGTTTCGACACGTTAGCTCTTAATGTATTATAAAAATATTCGTAAGCCTCACAGGGCTTATTCTAAACCAAACCGGTTCCGACGGAAGATCAGCGTTGGTCGTAAGGCTGTTATGCTGATGCTGGCATAATGCCGAGTCGGGGACGTTTCGGGACAAAATTGTGTTTAATGTTGTTTTCTTTTTTTGTGTGTAGGCACTGTTTTAATGTGTCCCAAATAAATGTTTTTCTTGCTTTCTTTCTATTCTTTATTACTCAGATAAAACTTATCCAACTTTTTATATTTTTGTTAAATCCATTTAATTCAAAAAATTTAAACTTTTAAATAGTAGAAAATAAAGTGTACTTACCTACTGACGATTGGGTGAAGATAGCCGCTAGATGTGAGCAGCACAAAACCGCTAATTGTAGAGATCCTTAGAGGATTTGGACGTCTTTGACTGAAGTGATAGATAAATAGATAGATAATACTTGTATTGCAAAACAGTCACAATGACGGACTTATTGCTTTAAAGCGATTTCTTCCAGACAACCAGTCGGATGGTTAATAGAGTGTAATTTCGGAGCTGCAAACTTTTTAAACATACTAGAGCAACGTTTATTAATAAAGTGTGAAAAGATGATGATTTATTTTATTTTATTTTATTTGATGACGATGATGATGATTTTAAACCGCAGAGGATGTCATCGAATACATTAAAAGAAGTGTGGAAGAAGAGAGGGAGCGGAATGCGGAGCAGCGCGCTGCGCTCGAGGCGGAGCTAATGGAGGCGCGCCGCTCCTCGCAGCAGCTGGCGCAGCTGTCCTCGCTGCGGCTGCAGCTGCAGGACGCCGCTTCTGATAGACCAGTGAGTTATTAGACGAGAGGGAGATCCGAAACACGTTAGAAATTTAATCCAGGATCTAAGTTTATCGGGCAGAGATCTTGCGTTAATTGCCCGTGAACGTGCATTATGAATATTGGCTAATGACACAAAACAGCCACACTTCAAATTCTCTCAAGAAATCCGCATGAGGTTTCAGCAAAGAACCACATTTTTAATGATACTCATGGGGTTGGGGAATGATTGTAAATATAACTAATTGATTAATATTAAACTGGGACGCTCTTGTGGCTGATCGGCTAATAATCCAGCATTATTCTACATAAGTTTTCGACAAAACACCAATAACAAAAAAAATGTAAATATAACAAAAATGCAAACATGACTTTTTAAAGTGTATAACACTCTCCCGCCTTGAAGTTTCCTGAAAGACTTACAGATTTTTGTCTGCAGGCAGTAGACCGCCTGTCGGTGCTGGAGGTGGCGACGGCGGACGTGCGCGCCGAGGCGGCCGAGCACGCCAGTCGCGCGGAGGTGGTCGCGCGGGACCTGCGCGCGCTCACCAAGTCCTACCACAAGATACGCAGCGAGCTGGCCGACTTCCAGGCGCGGGTCAGCTTCGACAGCCATGAGATGGGCAGCGATGACGGTAAAAATATCACCAGTAAACCTCCGATCGGACCCAAAACCCGACACGCACTAGTGCGTGATGCAGTGCCCTCTAGAAAACCTCTGAAAGTGTTTCATTTCACATGGCTTGAGGAACCCTTTTTGTCGCCACCCTCAAAAAAGCCCGGTGAAGCTAAAAATACCTTGTCTAGGGCAATCAGTAAATTCTTTCTCAAAAAAAAAACCAGCTGACCATCTGTCCACTGCTGGTGCACGACCCTTCTCTTATGGATGGAAATACCACAGGCAGGTGCCAAACTGCCACGCGGGCGGGCTCGGTGCGGATTAGTGGTTGTTAACGACTTAGTAGTCGTCTTAGTGTTGGTCTCGGCTGTATTAGTATGCAGCCGAGACCAACGGCTTCTCATGCCTTTTTAAGCACGGAGAAGCTCAAGGTGACAACATTTTGGTCACCTATCCGGTTGACTTTTGTAAAATTGCTTAACTTCAGCAGTAGAAGGACGGGAGTTCTGGCCCAATGGTGAAATTTGGGCATACATCATATAGTTATTACAAGCATCTTTTAACAACAAGATCATGGTCATTTGCAATTTTTTTTTACCGCTGTTAATTACCTTTAATAAATTACAAAAACACAAATGTTGAAAAAATTTCCACGAGCAGGATTTGAACCTGCACCCTTCTGACATACCGGGTCAGGTGCTCTCCCAATTGAGCTATCGTGGTTCTAACCAGCCCGCCGAAATTATTCAACACTATTTACTTTTTTACTTTGAAAGCCAAAGGCGCCCATTCAATGTCAGCAACTACCGTCATTATTTGTAATTTGTTTCGCAACAAAATTTGCGTTAAAATTATATATTATAAATCTGTTATAATAAATTCGTGGCGAATAATAAAATCAATAAATTCGCCACGGTGACTTTTATGGCGCTGGAAATTTTCGAAGGTACGACTACTTAATTACACAAATTGGAAATAATTCATGTTATTGGCGGCAAGATTATCAGTTGATCGATGGGTGTGAGATTTAACAATCACACGGATCACACTCCGTAGGAGTGCGTAAACTAAGACATCTTATTTTTCCTACAGCCTTAAAAAAACGGAATCATCCCCTGCTGACGACTCATAGAATCATAAACATCTTTTAATTTGCAGGACACTTCATTTGGAGAATAGACAACTTCACGGCTCGCATGAAGGAAGCGAAGGAGAATGACGCCGTGCTCTGCAGCCCTCTGTTCAGAACCAGCAAATACGGTTACACGCTGAAGGTAACCGGCTTCTAATGGCAAAATGTCAAACTACTTAGTCCTAGTTGTGCTTTATCAATAAACTATGTTATGATATTACATATGTCTTCAACATCATGTTTATTGAAGTGTTCTGTTTGTTAGAGGATTCCGGGTGAAGTGCACTTTCACCTTTGGCCCTATCATCACTTAACATCAGGTGAGGGGAAGGCCAAAAGATGGGAATAATAACAGAACTTAAGTGGTGAACGATTGTAAACTTAAGTAATTAGTGAACATTGAACATTACAGTGAAAATTAACCCGGACTATCTCCCCATTATTTTAGTGGGTAAAGGTTTTTTTTTAATTTTTGGTCTATTGTACATTATTCACGTTTTTATTATTGGACATTACGTTTTAATAATGCCGAAGCAAACGTCTGAAGCATCAGAGTATTTCAGTGATATCGCTCTCAGCAAAAATACCGGAATTCTGGAAAGTAAACCCGCGACCATAAGAATAAACAATGACGCGACTATAGTTCGCTCAATTTGATGGAATAATGAAGCCACAAAAACAAGGCGACGCAGCGAAGAATCACCTGGTTATCGCCAAGCTAAGAAGAGAGCTACTTCAACAGGTTGGTGACTTTTTACGCCGCCTGAGATAAATAAATATCAAGCCAATAAAGACAGACTGATCAAAACGAATGAAAAGAGCGCGGAAAAGCAATTTCAGCAATTAGATTCTGAGATGAGCCTAGGATCCCAGAAACCGACACAGTTAACTACTAAGAAAAATGTTGAATTTAGCGACAAATACAAATACGTATCTGAGGAAGAATTGAAACATTTGCTCGCCTCCCGAACCCTGTTTAAACTGTTCTATCAGTAGCACAAGACACTAACCTGGAAGATCTTGCAGCCCTAGCGGATAAGATTATGAAAAAAGTATAGGCTGCAGAGATCGCATCTGTAGCGTCTACATCGACATTGCCGGTAGATTTTGTTACACAAGTTGAAATTATGAAGAATTTACGTCAGGAATTGAATGAGGTACGCGGACGTAACTTTCATAAAGGCAACAATTGGAACAGGACATAAAGTCTCGAGTTCGATTCCTGGTAGACACCGGAGCAAATATATCTGTCTTACCGGTGAGTAGTTTTAATGTGCAAGTGTAGTTCAAACGATATTGAGCGCAGATTTTATTATTATAATTATTATAAATTAACAGTAGATTTATTTAGTAGAAGACTCATAGATAATGTAACAAACTTAGGCACCGAAGAGCGCATCATAAAGCGTGACGAATGTTCTATAACGAGCGTACAGGGAAATAACGTGTGTACAGATATATTTGAAAAAAAGACAAAAATAAACTAAAATAAATAGACACACTGTATCTAAGGTAGGTAATTTTCCACCTAGTAGTAGATTTGATCATATTCATACAGATTTAGTAGGACCGTTACCAATGTCGAAATATGGCCATCGATATTTGGTTAGGTACCTATCATATTAGATCGTTTTAGAAACAAGGTAGAGTGTATTCCCGTTTCGGGTGCCTAGTGTGAGTTTTGTTGAAAATTAGTATGGCATTGAAGTAGCGCCTCCTGGCGACATACGAGAAGAGTTAAAATACCACAGATCAAGGCATGAATAAGGTATGAATGCGATTTCTTTAATGAATGAATAAAACTATTAGGTGTACAATTAATTCTCACGACTTTTTTTTTAATATAGCCTATGTTACTCAACGCTAATGTGGCATTCTAATGGTGAGAGTTTGTTAAATCGGTCTAGTAGTTTTTGAGTTTATTCGTTACAAACATACATACAAAAATAAAAAGGTTTCCTCTTAGTATAGATAAATCATAGTATTTACATATTTATGACTGTCGTCATGTTGATATCGGATCGCGCATGTAGGCCAGCGTTTCGCGGTGTCAGCGCATTCCTGTGTGCCTCGCGCGCACCAAGTAGTAGTTTAAAAATTTTGTGTAATGAAGTGTGTAGTTATTTAAGTATTTTTTTTTGTAAGAGGGGGATGATTGTGGGGTCGCGATAACAAAATACGTATGAACAATTATGCATTGTTAGCAGAAACCTTGCATCGCGACTCGGGCCCCCACCTGTAATGTAATGTACGTTTGAAGGAACACGCGAAATATATTCTGTTTACAATTCGGACTATTTAATTTACGCCACCACCATCCTGCACCCATCATTTTTTTTTTTTTTTTTTTTTTTTATACTTAACACGGCAAATGACTCCACACCACCTGATGTTAAGTGGAAATGGAGTCCAGACGCGAAGACAACTGGTGCAGCGTGAAAACAACGCAGCATCAGTCAACCTCACTCTGCCGGCCCACAAGGTGCTTCTTCACGCCTCGTTTGAAGGACCCCATATCATAGGAAAGAGGGAAAACATGTGCTGGTAGACTATTCCATCTTTTGGAGGTGCGACAAAGAAACGAGTCACCAAATT
Source organism: Eudonia truncicolella (assembly GCA_949315975.1). Classification (NCBI taxonomy): domain Eukaryota; kingdom Metazoa; phylum Arthropoda; class Insecta; order Lepidoptera; family Crambidae; genus Eudonia; species Eudonia truncicolella. The sequence continues at coordinate 587,884 of OX438843.1, read as the reverse complement.
TCTTTGTGCGCGATGGGATATGTGTGACAGTGAAGCGGTGACACCGGAGAGCAGCACGTGTACTCCTATGGAGGAAGGGAGAAGGTGGGATAAGGTCAAAGAGTTCTTCAGAGCACTCGCCGTGATATAAGCGATATAAGTGATATATAAGTGATAATCATCCTATATAGTCCATAATGTGCTCTTGTATTTTGATACCATCGTTATGTACATTAAGTTTTGCAATAAATATATTTAGTATAACACTACTACAATCTCATAAGAGCTGAAAATTTGCCTTTTTTAAACATGCCTTTTAAACACTTTTTTATTATTTGGATTGGATTCCAGGCGGAGGTGAACCTGAACGGCATCGGCAAATGGAAGGGGCGCCACGTGACGTGCACCGTGCGGCTGGTCAGCGGCCGCCACGACGCGCTGCTGGCCTGGCCCTGCGACCTCGCCGTCAACATCGCATTAAAGGATCAGCCCAGCAACCGCAGCCAGGTACGAGCGCTGGCCAGTGGTTAGGGGAGAGGCTGGGTGAGTGGCCCTGCGACCTCGCCGTCAACATCGCATTAAAGGATCAGCCCAGCAACCGCAGCCAGGTACGAGCGCTGGCCAGTGGTTAGGGGAGAGGCTGGGTGAGTGGCCCTGCGACCTCGCCGTCAACATCGCATTAAAGGATCAGCCCAGCAACCGCAGCCAGGTACGAGCGCTGGCCAGTGGTTAGGGGAGAGGCTGGGTGAGTGGCCCTGCGACCTCGCCGTCAACATCGCATTAAAGGATCAGCCCAGCAACCGCAGCCAGGTACGAGCGCTGGCCAGTGGTTAGGGGAGAGGCTGGGTGAGTGGCCCTGCGACCTCGCCGTCAACATCGCATTAAAGGATCAGCCCAGCAACCGCAGCCAGGTACGAGCGCTGGCCAGTGGTTAGGGGAGAGGCTGGGTGAGTGGCCCTGCGACCTCGCCGTCAACATCGCATTAAAGGATCAGCCCAGCAACCGCAGCCAGGTACGAGCGCTGGCCAGTGGTTAGGGGAGAGGCTGGGTGAGTGGCCCTGCGACCTCGCCGTCAACATCGCATTAAAGGATCAGCCCAGCAACCGCAGCCAGGTACGAGCGCTGGCCAGTGGTTAGGGGAGAGGCTGAGTGAGTGGCCCTGCGACCTCGCCGTCAACATCGCATTAAAGGATCAGCCCAGCAACCGCAGCCAGGTACGAGCGCTGGCCAGTGGTTAGGGGAGAGGCTGGGTGAGTGGCCCTGCGACCTCGCCGTCAACATCGCATTAAAGGATCAGCCCAGCAACCGCAGCCAGGTACGAGCGCTGGCCAGTGGTTAGGGGAGAGGCTGGGTGAGTGGCCCTGCGACCTCGCCGTCAACATCGCATTAAAGGATCAGCCCAGCAACCGCAGCCAGGTACGAGCGCTGGCCAGTGGTTAGGGGAGAGGCTGGGTGAGTGGCCCTGCGACCTCGCCGTCAACATCGCATTAAAGGATCAGCCCAGCAACCGCAGCCAGGTACGAGCGCTGGCCAGTGGTTAGGGGAGAGGCTGGGTGAGTGGCCCTGCGACCTCGCCGTCAACATTGCATTAAAGGATCAGCCCAGCAACCGCAGCCAGGTACGAGCGCTGGCCAGTGGTTAGGGGAGAGGCTGGGTGAGTGGCCCTGCGACCTCGCCGTCAACATCGCATTAAAGGATCAGCCCAGCAACCGCAGCCAGGTACGAGCGCTGGCCAGTGGTTAGGGGAGAGGCTGGGTGAGTGGCCCTGCGACCTCGCCGTCAACATCGCATTAAAGGATCAGCCCAGCAACCGCAGCCAGGTACGAGCGCTGGCCAGTGGTTAGGGGAGAGGCTGGGTGAGTGGCCCTGCGACCTCGCCGTCAACATCGCATTAAAGGATCAGCCCAGCAACCGCAGCCAGGTACGAGCGCTGGCCAGTGGTTAGGGGAGAGGCTGGGTGAGTGGCCCTGCGACCTCGCCGTCAACATCGCATTAAAGGATCAGCCCAGCAACCGCAGCCAGGTACGAGCGCTGGCCAGTGGTTAGGGGAGAGGCTGGGTGAGTGGCCCTGCGACCTCGCCGTCAACATTGCATTAAAGGATCAGCCCAGCAACCGCAGCCAGGTACGAGCGCTGGCCAGTGGTTAGGGGAGAGGCTGGGTGAGTGGCCCTGCGACCTCGCCGTCAACATCGCGTTGAAGGACCAACCTAGTAACCGGAGTTAGATACAAACGGAACTTTCCATAAACGCGCGTTTGTATTGATGTTAAAACACGCCTCAAAATTTTATTTTGCATCTTTTGCATAGAGAAGGGTTACAAAAGCTTGGCGGGAAAGTGAAGAGTCATGCTGCGGTTTTGTTTTATTTTCTAAAATTTGTGTTATGTCGAATATTAATGTGAAACAATGGTGGATTATTAACCGTTAAGTGTTCGTGAGTGTGCATGAGTGTTGGCAAATGAAACAAAACAGCGCAACGTCACTTTTCAAATTCTCACAAGAAGTCTGCGTGAGGGCTTAGTAAAGCCCCACATCTTTACTGAGATACTCGAGGGGTTGGGGGTATATCATTTCTCACTTCTCATTTTTAGGTATGTACAAATGCCTCATTTTTTTACTAACATATTTCGTATCATTGCTGGGCGTAAGATCTCCCCCACTTTATCTCTCTGTTCTTATTCGACATTATCCACACATTTCACATTCTTCTTACATTTTCCACATTATCTCTTAAAGAGGAGTAAGCTACCGAACAAGCCATAAGGTTAGTCACTGGTTCAAATATCACCCCTCCTCCCCCCGCTGGATAAATGAACCAAATTACAGGGCCCGAAAAATAGAGAACCTTAAATCTTAAATTTATGTTGCATCCCTCAGGCAATGGACATAGTGAAATCGCTCCAGCTGCGCCGCAAGTCCTCTTCCAAGCGTCACGACTACGACTCGACGGACGGGGACGACCGGCGCCGCTCCACCGACACGCTGGACAAAACGCTGCTGCAGCTCAAGCGGCAGTACATCTTCATCCCGCACACCAGCCTCGACAAGTTCGAGTACGTCAAGAACGACGTCATGTTCCTAGAGTTTATTGTCGACAAGTGACGGGATGCAAACTTGTGTGTATTCGGCATGTTGGCCCCTAATCTCGGGCACTCCACTTCATCGCTCCAATTTTAATCATATGAAAAAAATAAAATGAAATTAAAATAAAAAAATATTGATTTAGTGTCACACAGTAATTATGATTGAATAAAATAAAAATGCAAAGTGTCACAGAAAAGGTATTCACTCAGCACTAGTGGGTCACCCGTAAAACTTCACGCGTTTATTCAACAGATTTTTAGGAATTTCGATATCTATGACAGGTACCTATTTTCCTGACCATTGTTTGGGGTGGAGGGTCGATAATCTGTATTTAGGAAACTTCCTAGTTCGGCATCGGCCCGCCACAATCTGTAAATTGTACGACTCTATTTTTTTGTAATTAATTTATTTATATGTTGATTGTGGTGTGCAATAAAAGTTACCTAATTACTTAGGTATATACTTAATTTGGATTGATGGAGTGGCGCGAAGGAGTGCCTGGGAACGGGGGCCTATAAGAACGTTTCTCTCTTTTTTCTCATAAAGAATAATAATAATTACTATAACTGCTTTACAATTTTGTGTATATGTACTTGATGTATAAAAGGGATACTCGGGTTGAATGCGAGAAATCGTGATTTACTCTGGGGTCCATTATCTCTCTCGGTCTCTTTTAGACTGCTGACGTGAACCAATACCTGTTAACAGGCGTATTATTAACGTGTTAAATGCGCATTCATAATAATCTTTATATAAAAAAAAACCATTAGATTGTTAAGGATAGATAGAATATTCTTCCAATGTATGCAACAAACGAATTTTTACTTGTGACGTTATATGGTCAAAAGAATCTTAAAATATCTTAATATAATATAATAATTTGAGTATTCTTTGACCAATCTTGATTAACGTAAAGTTGACTTAAAAGTTACGTATTAAAACTTATTTTAGTTAGTTGGGTATGCTTCGATTAATTTATTCTATGCCACTGCCATAAGTTTCATTTTAGAATGAGATAGAATATGTCTTGTTTATATACGTTTCGATTGCTCTCTTGGGAATAAAGTATTATCCGATGGTGTAACTGTTTAAACATCAACTCAACATCATTATTGTGTTGAGAATATTTTGTGGAGGACTTAAAAGTCTTTCATTAAAATAATTGACCAGCTTGTATAAATATAGCATGAATAAAAGCGTCTATAACTATCTAATTGCAATACACACTTTAATCTTAACAAGAATATGAGTACCTACCTACTTAGAATGAAACCCCTCCGATTATATATAATAAAAATTAAGTATATAAACATCTATTTAATTAATCGTAGAATAAAACAATAGATCACAATGTATAAATATTTTTATTAGTCGAATCCATTGGATGGACTCATAGGATGCCATAATATTTTATACTTAACATAAACACATTATGTAAAGTTTCCAATAATATATAATTTACATACTAAAGTACATAGTATAGTACTACTATAAACGTGTTTATATTTCAACCGAAGTTTTATTTCGTACTCCGTTCTAAATAATTTATTTTTACACTACAATTGAAACATAAATTTGCTCGACAATAATTCGTATGTTCATTGCAATAAGGACTAAATAGTATAAAATCACACACTTTAATAAATTGTTACCACACTAATACACATTACTGCCGCATTCAGAGACATATGACTGGCTACACGAGAGACATATTAATAATCATTTAAAACCTACACTCTTTCATTTCAAAAAAGTACTTGTCATCTTTAAACACTATTTTACAATGAAAGACCGTAGGTGCTAAGTAATCGTTGATATCAATTGCCGTTTTACGTTACATGGCACATAGTTTATTTGAGGACACAATTGGCAATGAACCTGGAACGTCCAGGTCTGGGACACTGGCGACTTTTTCGATGATGCTTTTGACACGGCACTGATTGTTCACGTTAGAAAAAATAAACAAATTTTGTGGTAAAACATATCGAGACAAACAGCACCTTGTTCACTTGTAATAAGGATCATTAATTATCTTTGGTATCAAGTTACTAACTTTTAGATTTGCATCTCTAAATGTTTGGTATTGCTTTATTCGAAAAGTGAATTTCTAATTCTATTGCAAGCAAGTGACTAAAATGCTATGTTAAATTTTGTTAGATATTGTTTACTTTTGTTCATTATTGTCATTTTAAAATGAAAATTTGTTAGATGAATATTTGAATGTTATGCATTGACATTGCTATATTTCTATCGCATGTATAAATGGCACTTATATATTTTGGGAATACCAACAGCTTTTATAGGGGCACACAAATTGCGTACTTGAAAGGGTCTCGCGGTAAAGATCACGATTTGTTTAGAAATAATTGAAACAAATGCGGCTCTTCCTATTCGCTTGTGACTTGTGCTACAGAAATAATTAATTATAATAAACAAGTAAGAATGTTTTCCCATTAAATTATGCAATGTTATGTGTGAAGTTTAAACACGGTAGGTATCGGTACAAAAAAAAATCTTAAATTAATAGCACTGCAACTTATCTTATCACTGAGAGCTAAAGTGCATACACATCGCATTTGCCTTAAGGGTCATAAGGTTTTGCAAACATTGTAGCTAAAAAGATACTACGATGTAGATGCAATAAAAAGCAAAACGATGTCACGTGACCTTTACCATACATATTAAGTGTAATACGCCAACAAATTAATGTGTTCTACTCGTATACATGTTAATATGTAAGATATATATAGGGTCTAACAATATCAATAAGCGAACGTCTAAGGGGAGCACCTATACGTCACACTGAGCATGCTCACCAAATTCGGTCCAAAACTACAGGCTTGTTACCGAGATAATCAACAAAACATTATTATAATTCACCAAAAAATACACCCTTTCCAAACCCGTACAGCTGCACTACACGTACACAAAGATAGCCGTGTGTTTTTCAATTGTGTACACTATCTTTTTATTGACGCTTGCGTGCGTGCGGTAAAGATACAGCATGTTTAATGATGTGCATTATTTCAATTGATTTAGTTTGTTAGAAAACACAACTTTGAATAATCACTATAAAACTGGAGCCCATTTTTTGTCATTGTATTCAGAATGATGTATGGATACCGCCCTTAAACGTTCGCTTATTGATTTTGTTAGACCCTGTATATATGGGACTGCGTTGTTTGACAACAAATCTGTATAAATAAAAATGAAGTGCTGCTCGTTCGTAGCGCATCTTTTGAAAACAGTTACACCCCGATTTGGATAATATTTTGCACATATACATACCATGACTCGGACTAGGGCATATGATGTTTTTTTATCCCGCTAACAGGTTCTTGTGGATAGCGTAGTCCTCGCGAACGAAGTCGTGAGTGACAGCTAGTTTATAGACAAAACAAAATTGACCTTAACCGAGCTTTAAAAGGTAACTGAGTTGTACTATACAGCTGTAGCCGCAAACAACTTTGCACCGTATCGTCGGTGGGCGTGCGAGACCGCGTAAGAGAAGTTTGTAAAAGCAAATAAAAAGCAAAGTGGTTAAATGCCAAGGATATTCACTTTTTTCGTCTTCCTGTAAAATATATAATGCTGACTGACAACAACAATAATTGATTCCAAAACATTAAACGTATGAATGTAATCACGTAACAGCTCTTTAAAACATAAACCTTCTTTTATTAGACTTAAGCATGAATTTCTGTAACCTAAACATTTTTTTTATAAATACTCAATTGATGAAACAAAATAGTGACGTCATAGTTCGCTATTTTCATATAAGTAATTTCTTTAAAAAAAAAACGTTTTGACAGTTGCCAAAAGTTTCTCTATTGACTAACCAGTTGTGTAAAAACAGATACGCGGTTTTGACAAACGGTTCTTACGCGGTCTCGCTCGCTCACCGAGTGTTTGCGGTCGCAGTAAGCCTCCCCCTTGCAGGTGTTCAGAGCAGCGACTTGTACTGCGCGAGGAACTGCTCCTCCTCCAGCAGGGAGGCGTCCAGGTGGCCGTCCTCGTCCGTGCGGATGGCCGACGACAGGCGGTCCAGGGCCAGCTCGCGCTCCTTACGTCTGTGAAGCGTAAGGGTTTTCTTTACGACTCCACTCCACCTGATATTAAGTGGGAATGGAGTTCAGACGCGAAGACAACTGGTGCAGCGTGAAAACGCCGCAGCATCAGTCGCCTTCACCGCCAGTACCGGCTGCCGGCCCACAAGGTGCCTGTTTACACTTCGTTTGAAGTTGAAGTCAAAGTTAAAGTCAAAGTCAAAGTCAAAGTCAAAGTCATTTTTTTTTGTTCGAATAAACTTAAGACAGTTCTTTTGAATCGTCCAAACATTTTTATTTACTGCCTGTGAGGAGCGTTGGGCGAGTAAAACCACCTGTAACTAATTAGGTATATTTGTTGTGCTCAACCTTGTTGGAGCCGTCAGAAAAGAGGACGAGTGGCTTTTTTTTTGAAAGAGATTGCTGATTGCCTCAGACGGCATTTTCAGCTTCACCGGGCTTGTTTGGGGGCGGCGAGGAACGTAAAGGTTCATCATGCCGTGTGAAACGAATCACCTTCGGAGGTTTTCTAGAGGTACGGCATCGCGCACAAGTGCGCGTCCCCGTGCCCTACTAGATTCTCCGAAGGTGATTCGTTTCACACGGCATGATGAACCTTTACGTTCCTCGCCGCCCCCAAACAAGCCCGATTCTCCGACGCATAACCCGGGATAGGTTTAAAGATCTTTATTCTCATACGAAATAAATTGGGATTGTGATCACCACACCGCATTTAGCAAGCATGGCCAATATTAATAAATACCATCAATTTGTAGTGATGATTTGATTTCAATAATGGAGGCATTTGCCCAGCAGTGGGACAATGATAGGCTGTTAAATTTTACTTTTTTTATTGGTAAGTACTTGTCCTTCATCTCACCTGATGTTAAGTGATAATAAGGCCGAAGGTGGAAGCGCACTTCGCCCGGAACCTCAACTAGCTGCGGGAACACAACAATGCTACAAACATTGATGTGATGGCGACATATTTAGATAAGATGGTGGTAGCTAGCCAGGCGGACGAACAAGCCCTAACACCAACCAAACCGATACACAAACATGTACCTCCCGCTGGGAATCGAACCCGGAACATCGGCGTCTGAGACCGGTGGTCACCACAGAGGTAGTTTGTATGAAACGTGCCTTTTTTACATTTAGTAGAGTTTAAAGACGTTTACTTTTTGTCCCTACTGTGTTTCTTCTGCCGCTTTTTGGAGACTGCGCCGGAACTGGTGGAAGGGTTCGCTGGGTCTTCACCTGGATGTTATAACAGATTGCTCAGTGAATAATTGTATCAACATCTATTGTGTGTTGTGTGTAGGTATTTCATAAATGAAAATTTGTCGTGATACACCCATGTGTCGCCTTTCTTTCCTTTGCTTCATAAGTATTTAAATTAAATTAAATTTCGTTTATTTCAGATTTTTCATCCATATGGGTTAGTAAGACTTAAAAATATTGTTAGTAGTGTACGATATAGGTATACATGTAATTTTTAATACACTTTTTATTGACTTCTTTTTAGGTCTTACAAATTATAGTTAACAGTAACTTGTAATAACACGAATTTAAACTTGGCACTTAATTTATTGTTTTAAAATATTTATCAATCCCAAAATATTTTTTTACATGATAGAATATTCAAACAACTATCCGGAATGCAGTATCCTACCGGGAATCACGAGACTCATTATTTACCGTCAAATAGCTTCGTCAAAGGCTAAGTTTCAGCAACATCTAGGACGTTCGAAATAAGCTTATAATTTGTTTGTACAGATTACTGTACTTAGGCTAGTCAATTTTTATGTAGTTTTAGGGAGAGCACTTACTGTTGAATTAACAGATTTCTTAGAAAATCTAGCTTACACTGATTGGCTGCTAAAACTAGACATATTTGTTAATATTCTTGTACAACGTATAACAGAAAGGTGTGGTAAAATTTAAAAGACCCAAAGTGTATGCGATCAAGATCTTGTATGCAGAGTTACTAAATGTTTTGTTTATATAATCTTAACGCAAATTTTTGTTGCGAAACAAATCACAAATACACATATGTTGAAAAAATTATTAATTGGTTATGCATTTTTTATTAAATATCAAAATAAAAAAGTCGCAGCCCTAGTAGTTTAGTAACCTCTGTGTTTTTTTTTTTCTATATTTAACGAGTAAGCACAGTGCCTTGATCTCACCTGATGTTAAGTGATGATAAGGCCAATGATGGAAGCGCCCTTCACCCGGGATCCTCAACTAGTAATCTATCTTATCTCTAGCTGCCAGAACACAACAATGCTACAAACATTGATGTTATGGCGACACATTTAGATAAGACGGTGGTAGCTAGCCAGGCAGACATCAAGCTTTACCACCAACCAAACCGAGTACACAAAAATGTACCCCCCGCTGGGAATCGAACCCGGGACCTCTGGGGCTAAACCGGTGGTCTTAGCCACTGGTCCACAGAGGCGGTTAAACTTACATTTATGATCACTGCTGCTTGCTTGCTTATACTTTACTTAAATAAATATTATCAAATTTGCAATTGCATGACAAATTAAAGTAATAATTATGTCTTAGTAATATAACACATACAAAATCTAGATCGGATACACTTTGAATCTTTTCATTTTTACTACACCTTTCTGTTACACGTTGTATATTATGAAATAAATAATAATTATTAACTAGTTAAAGCCCGCGACATCGTTCGCGAAGACCTGTTACCGGGATAAAAAGTCCGTACAAATCTGTTCAGCCGTTCTCGAGGTTTGCGCTTAGCAACATTAATAAAAAAAAACAATGATGTACGCAAGCGAGCATCGAACACTGACCGGCGTGCACCCGGCCGCCGCCCGCCACCAGCAGGTCCACGGCGCCGCTGACGTGGTTGCGCGACATGCGCAGCGCGGCCGCTGCCTCCACGGGTTCGTACCCCATCGCAGTCAGCTGGGAACGATACATTTACACTTAGGCCAGCCGAACTTTGCGCGCGTATAGTTCCGACGTCCGAAAAAACGCATGAAAAATGTCAACATGCGTTTGTACGAATAAATGCCACGTGGGGACTTCTTAGCGGGAAAGTGAAGAGTCGTTTCTGCGGTTCTGTTATATTTTAAATTTATGTTATGTCGAATATTAATGTGAAACAATGGTGGATTATTAACCGTTATGTGTTCGTGAGTGTGCACGAGTGTTGGCAAATGAAACAAAACAGTGCAACGGCACTCTTGAAATTCCCTCAATAAGTCCGCGCGAGGACTTAGTAAAGCCCCACATCTTTACTGAGATACTGGAGGGGTTGGGGGGTATATCATTTCTCACTTCTCATTTCTATAATCATTCATCATCATCATACAGGGAGGAAATATTGTTTATTTATGTATTACTTGTAAGAAAAATTACTTTGACACTAGCTAAATGTGCTAACCGCACGAAGCCATTAACTAAAGGAAAAAAATGCCACGTTACGTGTCACTATGGCATTCAAACTGAGAAAAACGCCGCGCGCGCGTTTTGTTCGTACGTCAAATATAGTGAGCCTTACAAATAAACAATGAATAAGGTCCGAATAGTTATTTCGTGTTTTGTTCCTGTCACATAAACGTCATTTCAAATTAGAGTAAAATAACTATTCGGAGCTTATTCTTTGTTTAATTGTAAGACCCAGTATGTTTACGTGCGAGCATAGCTGTTCATTCGAAAACGCACCTAAGGTGCGTCTGGCCTTAAGAGACAATTTTACATTTCATTTATCATTATCCTCATCATAACCAGCTCTGGTACGTCCCCACTGCTGGGACACGAGCGTTCCCTATGGACGGAACCACCACAAGGAGAACGGGAATGAAATGAAATGCTTCACATGTTTTCCGAAGCAAGGAACATTTCAATATCCCACACAAATAAAAAAAAAAATGTTACGAGTTCCAATCTTTTTTAAGCCAATTGGCCTATGAGATGAAATTAAACAACCCCCCGGATAGTAATGTTTTCTAAATACATCTCAAGATAAGTATTTCCCTTAACCATAGAAAGTTGCGTTAAAATGTTTGTTTATTTGTTTTAAAAGAATTTGCAACTTTAAAGTTTGAATGGGATACAAAAAAGTCAAATGTTTCTTAAATATTTCATGGGTTTCGTTTTTCTTTATTGATAGACTACATGAACGCATGCTTACCTCGGCAACAAGCTTCTCGTCGGGCTCCACGAGACTTTCGTCCGAGCTGGGGCTCTGCGTGTCGTCGGAAGATGCATCACTATCTGCCAGCTGGAACGAAATGTACCCATTTAGAAATAATCTTGTTTCCTATTTTTTTGTTATAAAATTGCTTCGTTTGCTTAGCATAGCATAGCCAATTTCAAAGTTAGGAGTCGGAAACCGTATTGGGAAAATGAAAGACAAATAATTGTCAAACGCTTATCCACCATCATATGCCACAACAGCGGCAACCGTCGGTCGCCGTGATGGTTATGCTAATGATTCTTTGATGTCTTTGCAAACTTAACCAACTCACTAGATGCGCCTTTATGAGTGCAGCAGCACGGTAGCTGGCTCGCATCAGCTATACTCCCCTACTCCAATCACACTTCCAGGCGGCAGCTGCAGCTCTGCGACAACTAGGGGAGTTCCCTGTACACACGCCTGCACATCAACCTACCACAAACTGCCAAATTTTCTCAACAGACATTGAACTTTATGGCTTAAAGATAAGGTTGACAAAGTATTGAAGAAATTTGACAGTTCCGGGTAGGTTGATGTGCAGGTGTCTGTACCTCGGAAAACCTTGTGCCTCAGGACAACCGTATTACGATAAAAATATTGACGCGTGAAAGTACACGTAGCGCCATCTAGTATCTCCTCTAGTGTACTAATTCACAGGCACGGAGTAAAGCCGACCATTTGATTGCTGTCAGCGCTCAGAGAAGGAGGTTGTTTTTGCATGTGCGAACTTTTCAAATTATCCGCTCTACTCTTCGATTTTGTGCATTTATTTTTTAGGTCAGTGATTGCATTATGTAACGTATTTTAATGGAAATAATTTAATTTTTGTATTCTTAATGTTTAAACGAATTTTATGTAGGCAAGGAATTGCAACTTGGGACACTTAAATTTTTGTGCATTGGGACTGTCCTAAGGTAAATAATTGTTAGGTTTGTGTGGGGTGTGGTGAAAACTATTTTGAAACCTCGATCAAAGAGGACTGGATTCAGTGCATTATCTGTCATTCCTGGGTTCATGCACATTCTTTGACAATAAAAATGCGGCATCAGGGGAAAAAGACAATTCTAATTCCGTTAACTTTCTTATAATAATTATGCGCCATTTCAATGAGTAATTTTTTTTTACAAGGTCTCCACCGTATGTTTTACGAAGGCTTTGAATTGACGTTAAAAAAAAACTTGTAAAAGTTCATTTTAAATAAAAAAAAATAATTTTGATTTTTTTGCTTCACCGCGCTAGAGGGCGCCCTAAACTACGTCAGCCGAGTCGCGGTCTCCACTCTAGAACACGTCTACTCAAACGGTTATCGGTCCTGCGGCTTATTTTTATTATCATCATTGACGCTACGAACGTTTTTTACCCTTAACAACCCACACCCTTCCACTTCCCGACCTCAGATCGCCCGTAATTTTTTTTCTTTTCATTTTTGTTATATTCTCTTTTGCAATGAGTTTTCTCCTACTATTATTTTTTTTGGTTTCAATAATTATCGACCCTGGTCTATTATTCCCCAATAATACGTATAGCGCGTATAGTCACCAGATGCGCCTGCTCCTGTATGAGCCGCACCGCCTCGGCGGCGTGGTTGTTGGAGCGGCGCAGCGCGCGCGTGGCCAGGCCGCGGCTGTAGCCCATGCCGGCCAGCGCGTCCACCAGCGACGCGCGCACCGCCGACCCGTCCGCGCACAGGCCGAGGCGGCGCCGCTGCCTACACAAACAACAGTGTGAGTATATACAACCTTATTGACCAGGAATAGGGATCAGTTTGGTTAATCTTGAAACGAATTTGCTAAGTTAACAATAGAACACTTCAATTGGTAAAAGGAGGTTATCAGGGGCTAAAACTTTCATTTTTCACGAAAAATTGTGTGTGTGTGTGTGTGTATTTTTGTAAGCCTGGTCGCGCCGGTCACGCGTAAGTGGGTGTCTGTGTGCGTGTGTTTGGTGCTGGACCTGTCCTGGCGGTGGGTGTGTGTGCGTGTGTTTGGTGCTGGACCTGTCCTGGCGGTGGGTGTGTGCGTGTGTTTGGTGCTGGACCTGTCCTGGCGGTGGGTGTGTGTGCGTGTGTTTGGTGCTGGACCTGTCCTGGCGGTGGGTGTGTGTGCGTGTGTTTGGTGCTGGACCTGTCCTGGCGGTGGGTGTGTGTGCGTGTGTTTGGTGCTGGACCTGTCCTGGCGGTGGGTGTGTGCGTGTGTTTGGTGCTGGACCTGTCCTGGCGGTGGGTGTGTGTGCGTGTGTTTGGTGCTGGACCTGTCCTGGCGGTGGGTGTGTGTGCGTGTGTTTGGTGCTGGACCTGTCCTGGCGGTGGGTGTGTGCGTGTGTTTGGTGCTGGACCTGTCCTGGCGGTGGGTGTGTGTGCGTGTGTTTGGTGCTGGACCTGTCCTGGCGGTGGGTGTGTGCGTGTGTTTGGTGCTGGACCTGTCCTGGCGGTGGGTGTGTGCGTGTGTTTGGTGCTGGACCTGTCCTGGCGGTGGGTGTGTGCGTGTGTTTGGTGCTGGACCTGTCCTGGCGGTGGGTGTGTGCGTGTGTTTGGTGCTGGACCTGTCCTGGCGGTGGGTGTGTGCGTGTGTTTGGTGCTGGACCTGTCCTGGCGGTGGGTGTGTGCGTGTGTTTGGTGCTGGACCTGTCCTGGCGGTGGGTGTGTGCGTGTGTTTGGTGCTGGACCTGTCCTGGCGGTGGGTGTGTGCGTGTGTTTGGTGCTGGACCTGTCCTGGCGGTGGGTGTGTGCGTGTGTTTGGTGCTGGACCTGTCCTGGCGGTGGGTGTGTGCGTGTGTTTGGTGCTGGACCTGTCCTGGCGGTGGGTGTGTGTGCGTGTGTTTGGTGCTGGACCTGTCCTGGCGGTGGGTGTGTGCGTGTGTTTGGTGCTGGACCTGTCCTGGCGGTGGGTGTGTGTGCGTGTGTTTGGTGCTGGACCTGTCCTGGCGGTGGGTGTGTGTGCGTGTGTTTGGTGCTGGACCTGTCCTGGCGGTGGGTGTGTGCGTGTGTTTGGTGCTGGACCTGTCCTGGCGGTGGGTGTGTGTGCGTGTGTTTGGTGCTGGACCTGTCCTGGCGGTGGGTGTGTGCGTGTGTTTGGTGCTGGACCTGTCCTGGCGGTGGGTGTGTGCGTGTGTTTGGTGCTGGACCTGTCCTGGCGGTGGGTGTGTGCGTGTGTTTGGTGCTGGACCTGTCCTGGCGGTGGGTGTGTGCGTGTGTTTGGTGCTGGACCTGTCCTGGCGGTGGGTGTGTGCGTGTGTTTGGTGCTGGACCTGTCCTGGCGGTGGGTGTGTGCGTGTGTTTGGTGCTGGACCTGTCCTGGCGGTGGGTGTGTGCGTGTGTTTGGTGCTGGACCTGTCCTGGCGGTGGGTGTGTGCGTGTGTTTGGTGCTGGACCTGTCCTGGCGGTGGGTGTGTGCGTGTGTTTGGTGCTGGACCTGTCCTGGCGGTGGGTGTGTGCGTGTGTTTGGTGCTGGACCTGTCCTGGCGGTGGGTGTGTGCGTGTGTTTGGTGCTGGACCTGTCCTGGCGGTGGGTGTGTGCGTGTGTTTGGTGCTGGACCTGTCCTGGCGGTGGGTGTGTGCGTGTGTTTGGTGCTGGACCTGTCCTGGCGGTGGGTGTGTGCGTGTGTTTGGTGCTGGACCTGTCCTGGCGGTGGGTGTGTGCGTGTGTTTGGTGCTGGACCTGTCCTGGCGGTGGGTGTGTGCGTGTGTTTGGTGCTGGACCTGTCCTGGCGGTGGGTGTGTGCGTGTGTTTGGTGCTGGACCTGTCCTGGCGGTGGGTGTGTGCGTGTGTTTGGTGCTGGACCTGTCCTGGCGGTGGGTGTGTGCGTGTGTTTGGTGCTGGACCTGTCCTGGCGGTGGGTGTCGCGCGCCCGGTCGCGCTGGTCGCGCGTGTGCTCGAGGTAGTGGTGCGCCTGGTCCAGCTGGCCGGCGGCCCGCAGCCCGGCGCGCGCCTGCCCCCGCGACCACCCCAGCTCCATCAGCGCCGCCACCGCGCCCTCGTCCACCTGGACGGAGCACCGGCGGAGGTTATCACATCATCATCAAAAGAAAGGAACCGACAACATTAGCTGGTTATCAAATATAAAGGCCTAGTGTCCAGACTATATGACAAAACATGTTTTATAACATTTTCGACGACCTCCGTAGTCGAGTGGCTCGCACGCCGGTTTCTGGTGTTGCTGTTTACGAGGTCTCGGGTTCGATTCCCGAGAAAAACAAACTTTTCTATATTTTCTAGGGTCTGGGTGGTTGTGGTACCTTCGTTGTTCCTGATTTTCTTAACACAAGTGCTTGAGCTACAATCTTTGAAGTCAGAGCAATGTTTGCGATGTTGTCTATTTTTTTAATGTAGCTTGTTTTATTAATGTCGACGATAAGTGTCAATAAAACAACAAAAACTTTTATATATATACATAAGTTATATAACATGTTATTTAATGTGGACTTATCTTTATACATTTTTTTGGTACAACCATAAAAGAAGACTTACCCCATTACAAATAAACAAATAATAAGCTCCGAATAGTTATTCCGTATTTTGTCTCTTTTACTCCAATTTGAAATGACGTGTACATGACAGGAACAAAACACGGAATAACTATTCGGACCTTATTCTTTGTTTATTTGTAAGGCCGAAAATGTATAAAGTTTGTATGGAAATCTGTCATTCCTTATGTAACCGGACGTTCTGCCTATTAGACTTCTTGGAAATTGGACGATTCGGCAATTGGACGTTTTGACAACTGGACGTGATATTCACTAGACGTAATGGCAATCAGACGATTCGGCGATTTGGCATTTTGACAACTGGAGGTTATGTTCACTGAGCTTTTTGGCAGTTAGATATTCCGGCATTCAGGCATTTTGGCATTTGGGTGTTTTGACCAAAAGACATTTTGGCAACTGGGTATTGGAATTTTGGACGTTTTGACACTTGGACTAACATTCTTTTACAATAAAGTGAAAAAAATTACATTTTGGAAAATTACAGTATTTACGATATTAATTCAACACAAATCACCTGTTTAATTCTGAAAAGACCCTAGGTCTCACTGAAGTAGTAACCATGTACTAATAAAATAAAACTGTTCGATGCACTGTTGAGCTTGTATATTAAAATTATTGGGCTGCTTATATACTACGCACGAAAACACTTCTATAGCGCGATTCAGAGAATAACACATAATGTTAGGCAATAGTTGTACTTTTCTTTTCATCCATATCGCATTATGGCCTGCACACATCCCATTACAGCCCTAATAGTCACTTTTTTATCACCGTTAACAGTTAACAATCGACCTTTAACTCCTAGGTCACAGTGCTCACCCTCAGGAAGTTGAGTTCGTTCTCGGCCTTGTCCAGCAGCGCCCGCGCCTCGGCGCGCTTGTTCTGGTGGTACGCCACGATGCCCTGCAGCAGGTACAGCCGCATCAGCAGCACGCGCTCGTTAGCTGCAAGGAAATTATTGCTTCAATCAATATCGTAGCGGTAGTGTACGAGCAATAATCGTTCTGCCGCCTTAATTTTCAGAGTGTCGCCTTAGTTGGAGTATACGCTAAGAGGCTCTATGAGATGTCAAGAAAATATTAGGGGTTAAAGTATGAAATTGCCGATTTGTACTGAAAAATTTAAATTTGTTTTTTTTTTAATTTAACATATATATTTAATCAAAATAATTACCATTATTATCGATACATTGCTGCCATCTAATAGGAAGGTCATTTATGCCTTTGCGATAGAACTCTCGTGATCTAGATTCGACAAACTGTGTAAGCATTTGTACTGCCTCCTGAGAAGAAAACTTTTTATCACGTAGAAAATTGTCCAAATCACGATAAAAATGGTAGTCCGTTGGAGCAAGGTATGGCGAATACGGAGGGTGACGAATGGTTTCTAATTGCAGTTCCTGTACATTTAAAACGGTTTCTCGTGCTGTATGACGTCTCGCGTTATCATGGAGTAATAATGGTGAAGATCGATTCATGAGTCGGGGCTGTTTCACTGCTAGTTTTGCTATCGTTGTTCGAAGTTCGGCACAGTAGACATCTGCTGCTATTGCTTGACCAGATCGGAGAAGGCTATAGTGAATAACACCATGCTGAGACCACCAAACTGTTACCATTACCTTTTTACTGGTAAGCTTTGCTTTGCTTTGCTTCGTTTGACCTGGGGTCAGCCATTGCATTTTTTGCTTACTGTTATCGTAAAGAATCCATTTTTCATCACATGTCACAATTCGATCCAATATTCCTTCATTTCTGTATCGATTCAACAAGGCAACACAAGTTTCAACATGCGTTTCTTTCTGCAGATCAGTCAAATCATGAGGCACCCATTTCTCATATTTTTTTATTTTATTGATTTGACGCAAATGAGTCAATACTGTTGGTAAGGTAACGTTAAACCATGCCGCTAATTCCTGGGTAGTTTGGCTCGGATCGGCTTCCACCATCTCTTTCAATTCATTGTTATTCACCTGTGTGAGCGGTCTTCCACACGTGGTTCGTTCTTCAAATCAAAGTTTCCATCTACTAACGACTGCTTGTCGGATATTGCGCGGTGTATCTGACTGCCCGGAATTAGTGGCTCTAGTGGTGAGACTATCCGTTCCCGAAGTACCCAGATACTCTCTAAGACCCCGCAGTCACACCCTACTAGCTGTGCCCCGGGCGCGCACTGTGGCACACACTAACTCTCCTCTCATTCGAGCATTAAAATTGTTAAATGAGCTTCTGGTATCATCACCATTGTGCGATCTGTTTGCTGACAGATGGAGGGAAGTGTGCAGAGAATGTCTGAGGTATTGTGAGATGATTGATAGTGTCAGAAATAGTACTATTTGTTAGTTAAGTAATACATTAGTAATATTATTATTATTTGTAATTTTCTTTTTTCTTTTAAAACTTTAACTTACTTATCTCTTTTTGTATAGCACAGCGTATTGGTGTCATACTGTGACGTTATGTTATTATTTTACATAAATAAATAAATAAATAAATCACAAAAGCGTTTAAACCAAAAGCGCACGGTGCGTTCATTAGCAGTCCCCTCTCCAAACGCAACATTGATATTGCGAGATGTTTCTGCCGCGTTAGTTCCGCGTCGGAACTCGTATTCAAAAATAAATCTAATTTTCGAAGTATCCATCTTTCTTGTCTAAGCTGAATAAAAAAGCAACTGAAAGTCGATAATCGAATGTTGCACATTTTCTAAAAGAACTTCATAGGTACCATGATTTTTTTTTTTTATCCTTAGCACGGCAAATGACTCCACACCACCTGATGTTAAGTGGAAATGGAGTCCAGACGCGAAGACAACTGGTGCAGCGTGAAAACAACGCAGCATCAGTCAACCTCACTCTGCCTTTACCTTTACCTTTACCTTTCATGTAAAAAAAGTTTCACTCAAAAATCTCAAACCATGAAGGTTCTATGTCAATTCGAAGTACCTAATACAATAAAACGGCAATTTCATACTTTAACCCCTATTATAATAAAATAATTAAAAAGATTTTATTAATAAAAAAAAAATTTGTTCCTATTCGTTCCTATCCATAGAATCTATCCATAGGAGCTATAGGGGAGTTATGGATTAAAGACTTACACTTACCTTTAGGGCCTAGAGCTACACCCCCCGCGTCAGTGATGACGGAAAAGTCAGACCTTAAGCACTGATGATCTTCTCCGTAGCTTATAAGCTATTCGTTTACTTGCCAGCAGTCCCCTTGAGCGCTGATTGTCTTCTCAATAGCTCCTAAATTGTTCGTTTACTTACCAGCAGTCCCTTTCAAGGCGATCAGCCTCTGATGGTCCTCCCCGTAGCTGCGCCTGAAGGAGTCCTCGGCGCGGGCGAGGCGCGCGGCGGCGTCGGCGGCGGAGGCCAGGCTCTGCAGGCACAGGTAGCTCCACGCGATGTCCAGCTGCAGCACCGCCCAGTTGTCCACGCTCTTCAGGATCGAAGAGCTGCACTCACTGAAAACGACGCGAGGATGTCAGGGTTTTTAAGGAGGCCGTGGAGAGCTTGCGAGAACGAAATCCACGCGGACCTTCTCCGTCGCAGACAACCTGCCTCCTCAGGGCAGAGCAGCGCAAACAGCGGCGGGTGGGGCACCCTTAGATGCATAAGAGTTATGATAGAAGTCATTAAATACAAATAATATACAAACATATTCTAAAGAAAGTGTACATTAGTACACTTTCTTTAGAATATTTGTATTTGGTTAAAAATTTAGTGTTACTAATATGGGTCATGCCTGAAATAAATGCTTTAATTGATTTAATTTAATTTACACTCTGCCATCATGTGTTATTGATTAGACCAGTTAAATTCTATACGTGAACTGCTTGGACTCGACGTGCTTGCACACGAGCTGCTCATGCTGGAACTGGAAACGCGGGACGAGGCAGCTCGGGTAAGAGTACTCAAACTGCCTGGTCCCGAATCGTCTGTACTTAAGCAGTCTGCATCCGAGCTCTCTTATGCCCTCAGCTCAGCCCTCAGCTGTTTGTATTCATAGCTACATATTCCACAATTGTCTGTACCCAAGTCGCTTGTACCGGAACTGCCCCTACCCGAACTGCCTATACACCAGCAGTTGGTGTCTGAGCCACCTATACCCAGCAATTAAATATAAATTAAAACTATGCTACACGTAATGCTGCGACGTGTGACGCAGCGTGTCGTCAGGTAGCCGGCCTTGGAACCGCCGGAATGACACCTTTCAGCATTGGCCGAAACTTACATGAAAAAGGACTATTGAGTCCTCTTTCATGTAAGTTGACAGATGGTCGGTTGGTAGTATACCCAGCGGTTGTTACCTGAGCTGGCGGTCGGCCTCCAGCAGCAGCACGAGCGCCAGCGGGTGGTCGCCGTGGCGCGCGGCGGCGCGGCCCCGCTCGTGCAGCGCCAGCCCCACCAGCAGCGAGCGTCGCTCCGCCGCCGGCAGCTCCACTGTCTTGCCCGATTGGTCTTCCAGCTGGAAGCAGACGCATCAGTTAAGCCGGGTCCAGACATAATGTTACGCTCGGACCGGTGTTCAGGCTGACACATCGGCTGTAGGTGTTTAACTCGGAACACGAAGGCGCTCGCAGTGTTTGTCTGGACGGCTCGAACACACACATGATTCGCGATGCATTACACAAGTGTGGACTTTGCCTTTTTTGCTTTTGCGAGCCAGCACCCTAGCACCAGCTTTTAAATGGGTAGGTTTCCTTTGTCCGCGTCGAACATTTCGTGTTTGGACGACGGAAAGGAAGGAGTCCCACTATTCTTTGGGTTACCCCTGGCCTCGGCGTTAGCGTAAGACAGTATTTACATTTTAAAAATATTTATTGATCAATCGAAGTTCTTTAATAGTTTAATATCGTTTAGTAAAACCTCGTGTGCCCCACCTTCATGTACTCGTCGTCGTCGTCGGCGAGGTCGTCCGCGCACTCGGACAGCAGCATGGCGTCGTCGCGCGTCGTCTTCATCTCCATGTACATGGTGTCCTCTTTTTTCGCCTCCTCGGGCGTTTCTGCCAAAAGGAAAGTTTATTTTTGTTTCTCATCATTTTCATTTTTTTTTCTTAATGATGTGGAAAAATTGATGGAATGCTTTGGTTCAGGAGTGATACACTTATTATGGCTAATATTATAAAAAAATTAAATAAAAAATTTTGTAGAGAGATTGCTGATTGCCTCAGACGGCATTTTCAGCTTCACCGGACTTGTTTGGGGGCGGCGAGGAACCCTCAAGCCGTGGGAAACGAATCACCTTCGGAGGTTTTCTTGAGGAACGGCATCGCGCACTAGTGCGCGTCCCCGTGCCCTACTAGATTCTCCGAAGGGTTCGGATCGGATCGGGACAATTTACTAGGATAACACACATACAACAGTTAATTTTTACATTATTGTTAACTAGTTGTCGCCTGTGACTTCGTTCCCGAAGACTACACTATCCCACAGGAACCTGTTACCGGGATAAAAAGTGTCCTATATCCTAGTCCGGGTCACGATCTGTCTATGTGCAAAGTTTGCATAAAAATCCGTTCAGCCATTTTCACGTCATGCGCGGTCAAATAAACAGACAAACAGACAAAAATTCTAAAAACTGTTGGAATGTATTCTGTTATCGATTCTAAGTATCCCCAGCCAACTTTTTTTCTTCTTAGAATATCTTCCATGTACGGACTTTCGACCTTCTTTAGCTTTATTGTACAGATACAGTTTTTACAAAATTGCAAAATAGTGCATTCAGTGCATACAGTAGTTGGATTTTAACATATGAGGTGTGAGGTGAGGAGATTTCTTTTGACTGTGGGAGTGACATAGGCTATAACAAAAAAAAAGAAAAAAAAAGTAAAAACATTGGCCAGGTTAGTTATTAGTAGTCTTGACCCCAAAAAACTGTTAGATCGACCACACGATCAAAATTCTTTAAACGAACGTTGACGAGACGTTGTACGTCTACGAAAAAAGGATATGGCCCATTTTTCTATGGACGTAGATGTAGTTAATAATTTTCATTTACACCAATGTTTCACGGTGTTTTGTTTTATATTAGCAGATTTTATTCCCATGTTTAAAAAACTCAAAGAACTTTTCAGTCAAAAGTACTAGACGTCAAGAGTTTCGTTTTTACGCCTTAATCAGATAATTGACAATTGGTGTATGTGCTATGACATTGCTATTTAAAAGAGTAAGGCGTTTTAATATAATTATTTTATGTAGGTTTTGAAATGCTTGGTTATTTACTTTACAAAACTAAAAAGTTTAAAATATTCTCAAATCGAATTTAAATTGAATTCTGGGATCGTAGAGCTTGATTTTTTCTTTTCATTTTTTTCTCTTTGCAGTTATTTTTTATGTTAGTCCGGTTTTTATAAGTATATAATTGTTTTTATATAGTTGTTTTAGCAATCGGGTTTTTTGTTTTATTTTTATTCAATGTTATATTAAAAAAATAAACTAACAATTTGCTCCTTAGTATCTGAAACCTTGATGGGTTGTCTACAATGTAGGTTGTCTACAATGTAGATTATTACTTAACTAACGTTAAAAAAATAATGATAATAATGGTAATATAATTATTATTGCTAAAACAACAATGTCATACCTGACAATGTCAGGAATGTTTTGTATTTCCTTTGGTAAGGTATTTATAACCTAGGTACTTTTATTTCAAGTTTCCATAAGGAACAGTTTAATACCTGCCATAATGAGGGCCATAATTTGTGCTCCATTCTTGACACCCTGTTCTTCCAGATTTGGTGTGGGTTTTATAACTTTGCCGTTAACTATCAACTTAACTCTGCAAACAAAAAATATAACATTATGAGTAAATATTTGTTAAAATACATTAGCATAAACACTTAATAGAATTTTATTTGTTTGTAGGACGGATCTGGCACTAAGCAGACGAAAGGTTAATAAATTAAAAGACAAACTTCTTTGCTTTTTTTAAACAATTAGCCTCTGGTAATTCTGGTAGGGTTTTCACACAGAATACTATTAATTAGGTACCACCCTAATAACAAAGGTATAGGTATAATAATAAGCTGCTATGACCATTTAAAATCAGACAGACCACAATGCACAACTAGTAGAATAAATAAAAAATATTGCTTTTGTACCGATTTCAAATAAGATGATTCATCGGCAACATTTCGGCCAAAAGATTGCTTTTGTACCAGTTAATATCAAAATATAAGATGACTCATCATCATCATCTCCGCCAAAAGACGTCCACTGATGGACAAAAGCCTTCCCTAGGGATCTCCGCCTTTATTTCCGACTGTACTAAAAACAATATACAAATATACATAGAAAAGTTTTTACACTATCTTATCTTTAACTCATGTATTAACTTTATTTGCTTTGTTTATGTGCGCTAACTTCTGGATCAATGTAATTTCTAGTCAGTTTGCCTTTTGGCAAAGGCCTCCCCTAAGGCTCACCACAATGATCTTTCTCTTGTCTTTTGCATTCTTAACTTATTTTTAGTATCATTCACTATAGTTTGACTTTGTTTTTCTTTAACAATTTTTGACTTTTACTAGAGTACTGTAGTGGTACTGTATGACATTGTGGAAATTGAAACTTTTACTTATGTAAAGTTAACTTAGATTTTTTGTTTTGTTTTTTTTTTACATGTTGAAAAGACAACCAGTCTTTTATATTTTTTTTGTTTATTTGTAATGGAAAGTGTCCTGCTATGATAGGGCATTTTCCAATATTTTTGACACTGAAGAGGGAAAAAAACTGGAAACTTGCTGGGTTTCTTGCCAGTTCTTCTCAGTACAAGATCTCCCGCCCAGTGTAGACTTACGAACCGATGGCATAGTGACATTCACAAGAGCTACTTGTAGCCTAAACTGAATAATTGATTTTGAATTTTGAATTTTTTCTCTCCATGTCGCAACAACTAATTAACTCTAAATAATACAATTTTATTTAAGATATAATTTATTTTGAATTAAATTGACTTATTTGCACAAAAATCGCAACAGGTCAAAACACTACCTATCAAAATAGGGAAACCTCATCATGCACCCTTAATTACTCGCGTGATTAAAGTTACACTTATACTCGTGTGGGGTATATATAACCCCAATTTCAATGGTAAAATGAAAACACTTTTAACCACTTCTCATAAAGTTTATGATAACAATCATACAGGAGCTACTTTAAATAAATGAAAACAGTATTCATTATCAACATTTACGTTAAACTAATAAAAATATAAATCCATCCATCTAGGCACTTTTTAATCAGTACATTAATCACATGTTATGATGGAGTGGCCATGACAGACCTGCTGGTGGCATTTAACACACAGAAAAGTTATATTTTAATAAATGTTTACTTTTTATTATTTAAGTGCTTGCTGCACTGAAGCTAAATTAAATATTTATAAAATAATTAATTTTTTTTTAAATTTTTTCACTGATTTTTATAAATTTTATAAATATTTATATTTTTATGAGACGATCTTAGACATATATGGCATCATTTATAAATTGAAGATGGACTGCCTATGCACGTGAATCTGCAGCTTGCATCTTGAGCTTCACCCTTGAACTTGACGTTTTTGTATGACTCGTGGCAGTTACGGTATTGTAAATCGAGTTTGTTGGTGAGTATTTGTTAAAACAACTGCAAGAGAATCTTTCTTCTCGATATTTCGTGGTCGATTTAGTTTTTATAAATAACCTATGCATTGATACCAACAACGTTGAAAATGCAGTAAAATATAACCAACGGCCATTTTTTACGGGCGTCTTCCGACGTTGTAATTAGCACATATGGTAGTTAGTCGAGTTGCCATTTTGAGAGTTTTGACTAAAAATATAATTAATTTAGTTTCTGAAAAGGTGGTAAAAAAATAAATATTTTTTTTACTTCTACACAACAAAATTTGCGTAAATTTAATGTACACACGCCTGCATCAACCTACCACAAACTGTCCAATTTCCTCAATAAACTTTGAACCTTATATCTAAGTTATATGGTTGAAAATTAATTAAAGAAATTTGACAGTTTTGGATAGGTTGATGTGCAGGCGTCTGTACCTACTCACAAATTTAATTGGTGATAACTGTAAAAATCAACATTTTGAACCTAATTACACATTCAAAAAATTAAAAATAACTTTACTGACTTGTCAAAAAAAGTAACACTAACACTCGCGTGGGGCAATATATACCCCAGATGTGACCTCTTGACATACCAAGATGGTACAGAGTGGAGTTTGTGACTGAATCGGGATGGGAGGAGATATTCAGGCAGCTACTGAAAACGCTGTGACGATTTCTTTAAAAATGGTGGAGTTACAACACTTTAAAATCTTCGTGGGGTAAAATATACCCCACGCAAACAATTAAGGGTTAAAATAAGATAAACTAGTAGAGATATATTAATGCTTCATCATCATCAGCCTCTCTCGACCCAATGCTGGGCATAGTTCTCTCTTTGCTTGTGCCATTCGCCTCGATCCTGCACTAGTCTGGGCCACATGCAACCCACAGTCTTAGTTATATCGGCGACTCATCTCGCCAGTGGACGTCCCCTTTTTCTGTAACCGCCTTTGGGCTACCACTCAGTCAGCTTTCTTTTTATATTCATATTCATCATCATCATCATCATCATCATCAGCCTATACTAGTCCACTGCTGGACATAAGCCTCTGCAAATGCACGCCACCAAGCACGATCCGCATATTAATGCTTAATAAATAAATATGAACTTATTACCGACTGTCTGGAACACCAATTCCATCTGCAACCACCTTAATCAGCTCGCTGCCCTCTATGTCCAACTTTTTCTGCACTTTTAGCACTTGAGGCTTTTCTCCCGGGACAGTGGCTTTCACCCTAAATGTGGCACATCCTGTCTCCTTGAACTCTGCATTAGCCTTGGAACGGTCCACAGAATGTAGCTGTAGCTCATGTAAAGCTTGAAGAATGGTGTCTGCATCGAGGGACAGCGCGGTGGCATACTTCTTTGCTAAGTCCTAAGATAACACAAAGGATTTGTTAGTTGGGTATTTTGGAATGACCTGAATTTATGTTTGTTATTAGGTTAGGTATATTTTGGGACAACTTTAGTAAACAACATTGTCATGTGCTAGGTGCTGGCTTCTAAAGTTTTTACCTAGAGCTTAGATAAACCGGAAACTAGACTAGTGCTTTATTATCTGCGTTCCTGAGCAGTTTATGATTATATAGGCCTAGTTATAATTGAATTGAAAATGAAAATAAAAAATATGTAAACAGACCTGCAGACTTTGTGATATGTCATTGTCTGGGAGAATGTACGGCGGTTCCCACAGTTTGATTTTCTCTTCATTGAGTTTCGCTCGCAACTTTATAAGCAAATCTTCATGTTGCAAATTTGTCCCCATGCTTGTAGATGTACCTACTGTGAATACGAACTTATAGAATGATTGGCAAAATATCAATTTCGCGCTGCGGAAACGCAAAAACTCGCTAGAGCACGAGTATTTAAGGTGCAAAACACAAACAAAACAAATGTGCAAGCAAACAGTTTGACATATTGACGACTTGACAGTTGGCTGATTGGCTTGGCTGTCAGCTGTTTTAACTTTTTTATAGAGCCTACTCGAACCCGAAGTCCTTTTGCACAAGAATAAAAAGAAAATCTACTAAGTTTAACTAAATTATAATTTATTGTAAGATATCATATTATTTATTTTGCTACATATTTGTTTTGAATCAATTTATTGTACACCATAGAGTTCCACACACAACGATATTATTTGTCAATGCTTTTCATTACGTTCGGTTAGTTTTAGAGCCAATAGATGTCGCTAGCAGTCAAAAACCTTACTTAAACTTTAGGAAAATATTTTCTGATAGACACAGATTATGAATGGGTCTGGACTTTACAAGAAAAGGTTCTATTTTAGATAAAAGTGGACTTGGTAATTGTTAAATCAGTCTTACATTATTAATTAAAAGATAATAATATGGTAATAATCAAAATATTAAAAACGTATTTTTTTCCAAATTAATATTTTTTTTATTAGGTACCAACTTATTAAATTAATATATTTGTAAGTAATGATTAAAATTAAAACTAATTCTATATTTTTACAAATAATTTGTTTGTTACCAATGTGTACTGACTACTGTTACACCAAATTATTTGACAGTTATTATTTTATTTATTTCATTCAACGTTACTGGATGGGAACGGGACGGTCCACTTTCCCAATCTTTTGATTAAGTTTCACAAAAAAATATTGATTCTTTTAAGTATGTATGTAAATGACTAACACCTCAGTCTCCCTTTTTTTTATCGTGTAGTAATCTGCTCTCAGGCTGTCTCGCCGGATGTTGCTGAAAACGGGAGGCGTGTGGGGATGGGCGACGGTCTGCCCGACCCACTAAAACCACACGGTACAAGTCGACCGCTGCTGGGTGGAACTCCGTGAACATAACTAGTCGTTCGTCACGGCCCGCCACGGTAGTTCTTTCAGACCCTCCTGGCGCCTCTCCCCCAAGTACGAGGGACACCATAGTCTCCGGGGTCTGTGACCAATTAAGGGCCCTGCAAAGATTTGCATTTAGTAATTATTAGTAGTTATTTTAGTAATTATAGTTTTATTTAGTAATTAGTACCTACAATATAACGACAAGCCGTTATTTTTTTACAACCTATAATATCTTAGTGCTTGGCAAAGGTCTCCCTCCATTTCTTTTGATCTCCAACTATCTCCGATCAGACTGGGTAGAACGAATCCAAATCGTCGCACCAACGCTTTCGTGGCCTTCTTCGATTAACCCACAGACCAGTGGTTTAAGTCACCTCTACGATTGGTTGGTATTAATCACCATGCTTGCCAAACGGGGGTTGGTTGCTTGACACATAGAAAATAAACTCAGGATTATTATATTTATTTTTTAAATCCCTGAAATCAGTGAGCCTAGACTGTGATCCAACGTTTAAGGTTGGTCTGTCCAGTCTGTTTGCATCAACCGCTGCGCAAGAAGTCCTTTTTATATACATTATAATTTACGTAATGTTAGTAAAATGCAGTGTAATGAATACACCGGGAGGCAGAGCCAGAGGCAAAGAGGGTAAAGAGGGACTCTCCGACCCACCCCAAACCCATCTATGAAAACTCGATGAGGGGGAGGAGAAGCATACCAACTAAAAGAGCCACCCAACCATACATCTAAGAAGCATTAGATACCATTAAAAACCGCCTATAGGTATAAAGTCCTGCCATACTTCTAGAAGTCTATCTATTTGCCACTAACCTAAATACACAATTAGAGAAAATTAATCGTTGAAAGCTCGTCGAATTAACGATTACATTGAATCATTAAACTCATTTTACTAGCATGCTAGTACGCTACGCTTTGTATTACATAATTTCGATCATAAACGGAGTTTCTGCTTAATATTATTAGGGAAAACAATTTTGCGTTGCGGCAATCTCACTAAACTAATTTCACACTCGATAAACCAACAAATATTGCACCGAATAATGGCCCATGAAACCGGCTTGTATGAAGTTTTCATGTGACAGTCAGTCTGGCGAGATGGCGGCGATCCTGTGGGCGGCTAGTGAGTTCTTGAAACTAGACGATGATATAACAAAAATAATATTTGGGTCACCCATCATCTGGCTTATCTTTTCCGTGGACCTGGCATTGTGAAAGTTGCTTAACTTATAGACCGCAACCTGAACGCTCCAGAACACAGCGCCATTGGTCTCCAATAAAATCATAATACCCAGTAATAAATAGTTAAAATGGCTTAATATAACTAAAATGGCCACGTCATCAATAAATGTAGTATAAAATATTGCCTAAGAAACTACCTACGACGAATCGGACTCCAACCGAACTTGAAAGCACAATTTTTTCACAATGACCCTGACCACGTCATGCTAAACATGTCTGGAAAGAAACCACCAAATAACGCCTGCTAATGCAGCCGGCCGGCCGGGACCAACGGCTTTACGTGCCTTCCGAAGCACGACCGCTGCACTTCATCAGTTGTCACCTATCATGACTTAGAAATTATCTAAAACTTAGGGGTGAGGACCTAAACGGAGCAGTGATTAACGCGCCCGGTCTACGATTGCTAAGGCTAAGTAACTTTCGCAAGAGCCGGTAATCGGATGGGTGACCAAAAATGGAGGAGCTTGAGATGATAAATGTTTTGTCTCCCATCAGATGGTAAATGTTTGGTCACCCATCCGATTACCGGCCTTTGCGAAAGTTGCTTAACCTTAGCAATCGCAGACCGGGCTCGTTAACCAGTGTGCCATCGTGCTCCTTGTCACAGCACAACACAGCAGTGCAAAACAATTTTGCTCGGCTACAGAAGTAAGGCTGGTAAAGGCCGCTATCCAGTCTTCTACGTCATTCTTAGAACTCCACCGCCTCTTTCTAAAAGCCTGCCATTTTGGATCACAATGTCTTTACAGTGATCTTCTTGATTGTCCACTCGACGAGCTCATACATCCTGCTCACGGCAAACCTGGAGGATGTCCAAGCGATCGCCAAGGAGCTGGTGCAATCCTCCGTAGCAGACCAGCTGAAAATGATCTGGCGCAGAGCCTCCTCGCAGTTCAACCAGCATGTGGGCGAGAATAAGCTCCAGAAGAGAGCGAACGATGCGATGGAAAGTAATAGTAAGCTTTTCTAAAGTACCTGGCATACATAAGTTTTCTTCTATGTCCTGTTATTTAATCATCATCATCACCAGCTCATTTCATGTCCTCACTGCTGGAGTGCGAGCCTTCCTTTTGGATGGACTGGGAGAATGGGCCATAAACCGCCACCCGGGCCCAGTGCGGATTGAGGATTGTTAACGACTGCTAATGCAGCTGGAACTAACGGCTTTACGTGCCTTCGAAGCATGGAGGTTTTTGGTCACTCATCTGATGACCGGCCTTTGCAAAAACCTCAGCAACACAGATTGGGCGAGTTAACCACTGCGCCATCGAGCTCCTCCTTCTCCTACTGCAGTATCCATTATACCGAATTCATTGGTAATATTATTAGGAAATAAGTTCTTGTGTGCTATCGATATGTCTCAATCACCCACACGACCCGGTCAATCCGAGCCAAGGTCTAGCCTTTAAAAGCACCCTCGGGTTGATCCACTTTCGAAATCTTAACGCCTTGGAGATTTTTTAAGTGATACTATCCCCTCAAGAAACCCTCTGAGACTTCAGGCACTTGAGAAAGTCACCAACACCAAGTCTCCTCATCCCCTGGCAGTCGAGACAAGGCGGAACCAAGGAAACAAAAAGGAAGACAGAAACAGAAGGAAACCTCTATAGGTTTCCTTGTTCTGGGTCAAAGCACATGCTGGTCTGCCGGGGTTGAGTGCGCCGATGAACTTGCGAAAGAAACGGACCTTAAGTCGAGGAGTAAGTCAGATTACGACCGGTGCCCAGTTTCATAATGTCAAGAGATGCATTCGTCAAGCATCTCTTGACGAAGGTACCGTACTCAAAACACCGCTGGCACTACCAAGATCTTTTCACGGATGCCAAGGAAGCCTACATGGCAGTAAAAAGCTAAGCCACAATAACCACATAACGCAAGCACTGACTGGACATGGCGGATTCTCCGGATATCTACACAGATTCAAGTGTAAGGAGAGCCCGACGTGCGAATGCGACACCAATGATGAGGCCATCCATGTTTAGCTGGAGCAACTTGGAGCGAAAAATAGATGGTCTCATCAACCATGAAACGGTCAATGTATTAATAAAAAGTAACATGTATAGAAAACATTTACGAGGGGAGGTCAATAAGTTCGCGGAATGAGAGAGAAGGAGGTTGAAATTAAACACCAAATTATTTTTCCTTTTCAATATATTCTCCTTTAACCCTAATACATTTTTCGGATCTCTCAAATAGCTTGTTTATACCATCGAAAAAAAATGATTTGTCTTTGGTGTCAAAATAGGCCGAAATTGCCGACTTGACTTCTTCATCGTCGTCAAATTTCTTTCCACGCAGCTCTTTCTTCATTTTTGGAAATAAATAATAGTCACTGGGGGCCAAGTCTGGACTGTATGGTGGGTGGTTTAATTGTTCAAAGCCGCATCGGTGAATAGCAGCCGTCGCAACATGGCACGTGTGGACGGGTGCATTGTCGTGCAAAAGGAGCACACCTTTTGACAGTTTTCCTCTTCTTTTTTCCTTCTTGCTTTTCCTTTCTTCTTCCTTTTTTGCTTCTTCTTCAGTCGGGCATCTTCCAATACAAGTTTTTCTACTTTTTCGACGATTTCCGGTGTGGTGGCCTCAATTGGCCGTCCGGAGCGGGGGTCGTCTTCAATGGACTCCCTTCCTTGTTTGAAAAGACCATGCCACTTGTAAACCATGGTTTTACCAGGGGCAGAGTCGGCGTAAACCGCTAACAGCTCTTGAAAAATCGTCTGAGCGGATTTTCCTTGCTTGGTAAGGAACTTAATAACGGCACGGTGTTCAATTTTCTCCATACTGGCTGACTTCTTCCCGATTTAGTTGTTTGCAGGTCGATAACTCAAAAGTTAATGACCCGATTAGGTTCAAACTTGGTATATATACTCTTAATGAGGTGCTTAACTGGTGCCTACCTGGACGAGTAAATTTATCCCCACCAACCCCTCCATTCCGCGAACTTATTGACCTCCCCTCGTACTAGAATTTATAGTTAAAATAGTAAAAAGTGCTAATATTAAAAATAAACATTTAAAAAAACAAAAAGCCCGCCTGCTTTTGAAATAATAAATAAATAGAAAATAAACTGAAAAGGCCGGAACAAGATAAAAATTCAATAATATATAAGGATACTACTCGTTTGATTTTTAAAAACTTATTAATGCCATTTTACTCATTAGATAACGTACTTTCGTTATCAGTTTTAAGTTTTTTGATATCTCTTATAGTTTCGGAATAATCGCCTGTGCACACTTAACGATTACACCCTGTATATGGAAGAAGAAATTCTGAAGCTTCACATATGTGAAGTCTGTCAATCTGCAGTGGGCACGCGTGGTGGACTTACGCCCAATCGCTCTCTAATGAGGGTAGGTCTAAGCCCCTGCAGTGGGGCATAATTATTATAATCGTAGGCATTATCTATAAGAGATAAGACAATCATGATATACTTTTTTGAAATCCTTGAGTTGAGCCTTCTTATTACCTACCCATAATTTAGTATTCGAAAAAAAAATGTTTTTTTCACCAAGTCTAATGGCGTCGCACAGCCGCCATGTTTGTTTTTTTAACGTTCCCTATCTAAGAACACTTGGGTAGCTAAGACGAATCTAACGATACCTCAATTATGTAAATCCGTTCAGCGGTTCTGGAGATATGAAGGTCTAAGCCCCTGTCACTGTAACTGTCACTTTAACTGCCAAGTATCTCCTAATCAGACATTGTGAACAGGCCCTTAGAATGTTCATTATTATTAAATGAGAAATTGGCAAACAAATAATAATAAAAAGACCCTCTGAGACTAATCGATCAACGGTTTAAGCAGCCTTTAGTTTCTGGCCACAACATTCCATCTCGAACATTCCATCGCGCACAAAGAAATTTGGTGACTTGTTTCTTTGTCGCACTTCCAAAAGATGGAATAGTCTACCCGCATACGTTTTCCCTCCTTCCTATGACATGGGGTCCTTCAAACGAGGCGTGAAGAGGCACCTTGTGGACCGGCAGGGTGAGGGTGACTGATGCTGCGTTGTTTTCACGCTGCACCAGTTGTCCTTGCGTCTGGACTCCATTTCCACTTAAAATCAGGTGGAGTGGAGTCATTTGTCGAGCGTATATAAAAAAAAAGTTCGGTTATGCTGTTAGCATCATCAGCTCATTTTTATGTCCCCGCTGGAGGGGCACGAGCCTTTCCTTATGGATAGAAAGGGAGGACGAGTCATAAACCACCACGCGGGCTTAGTGAAGATTGGTGGTTATGCTGTATTATAGGGTTTATAGGCCAGCAGCAGGTAATCTCTTTCCAACAGTATTTTAAACAACGCAGAGACGCCGAGTAACTATTATGTATCAACATCTGCCGAATTAAGATCTTCTTGCCACTTTTATAATAATTAATGGCATCAGGATTAGATGCCATTAATTTCATTAATTTCATCAGGATTCAGGAGGATACAATTGAAATAATAGAAGTGTTAATTCCTGGTCGACCAGACAACAGCTTCTGAGGAGGCCCCGTGGGCCCCGAAACACGAGTCGGGTTATCGGTTTTGGTGTGCATGTCCGCTTGCATCCATTGATCCTTCTGCATGTGCATATTTTTGCGGGCTCCGGCGATACTGCGCCCAAGTTTGGTGAACGAGTGATTTAGCCCGGCTGCTTTTTAAACCTTTCCTGATGATCATCAGCGTATCTAATCCACTCGAATCCTCCAGGTGGAGAGACGTTACCTCCCAAAAATGACGAGGAGTCCAACGGCAACTTGAGCGACGGACGACGCAAGGTGCATGAAGCCACCACTCAGAGCTGGCTCACGAAGAACGCGAGCTATTACCTCTCCTCAATCAAGAAAATTATGGACACCATATGAACTTGACACTTAGAATCAATAAAGGTCTTTTAGCGTTGTGGTGCTATTTTCTTTTAACATGGGTCCCGAATAACGGCTGATGACGGGAAAGGCACGGACGGAGATAGAAAGAATGGAATAGAAAATATTTATAAACAGACACACACGTAAATAGTAACTATACAATAGAAAATAAGTAGACAATACATATGCCATTAAAAATATGAGACAACTTCACATACATTGTTCTGATCCCAAGGTAAGTAGCTAAAGCACTCGTTTCATGGAAATCAGAAACAACGACGGTACCACAACCACCCAGACCTGACACAATATCGAAAAATTAGTTTTCGACATTGACCCGGCCGGGAATCGAACCCGGGACCTCAGGAGTTAGCGCCGCCGGCAAAGTCCGGCGTGCAAGCCACTCGGCTACGGAGGTCGTCTTTTTATTATTAATTGAGGTAAACACATTATCGCACACAAGTAAGTATCTCATTAAAAAGAGGAGAATAAAATAAAGCATATTATAAAAGAGTGTGATACCGAGGACCCAGAAGACTGGTTAAAATTTTCTGGTAGTTTGTGATTTACGCTGCAAGCTAGCGGTGTTACGTCACTGTCAAGTTACCTTCACAGTCGAAATAATTATTAATGCAAAATTCAAAAATATTAAAAAAGAGAGTGATTACAAAAATACAAATGTTGAAATAATTTCCACGAGCAGGATTTGAACCTGCACCCTTCTGACATACCGGGTCAGGTGCTCTTCCAATTGAGCTATCGTGGTTCTAACCAGCCCATTTCAACATTTTTCAACATTTGTGTTTTTGTAATTTGTTTCGCAACATAATTTGAGTTAAAAATTATATAAACAAAACAAAAACATATTAAAGAGAGTGATGTTAATCTCAGCTTAAGCTTCTGCGTCATTCGTGGATGTTCAGAATGACACTGAAGCGCTGTTATACCGGAAGACAGCGGAGTGAACGGGCCACGTAAGCAACAGTCACGAACATTAATTAACTAAATGTACAAAATGTAACTCTTAAAACAATGGAATAAGGGTCAAAAGCGTATACATGTAATGATCTTGACTGTACCTACCACATACCAAAAAACATTGATTACAGATATAAGTTCTAACTACGCTTGCTGACGCTGGCTACCTTATATCTACAGCTTCATGCCTGCCATGACTACTTCAATATAGAAACTTTTTAACAACTTTGAAATGAAACAACTTTTACGGATCTGCTCGCTTTTATTTTACACATTAGTTTTAATTAATGTTTATACTGACGTTTCGAACCCTTTGCAGTTTTTTAACAACTGTCAAAACGATTATTTTTAATAGAAATTGTATGGGATTAGCAAACTATGACGTCACTATTTCTTCCATCAATTGAGTGTTTATTAGAAACTTTTTAGGTTACAGAAATTCATGCTTAGGCCAAATAAAAAATTGGTCAATGTTATAAATAACTGTTACGTGATTTCATTTATACGTTTATTGTTCTGGAATTAATTGTTGTCGTTGTCAACTACCCAATTATCAGCCTTTTTGAACGTTCACAAATCGAGGTGTCATCTTAAGCGTCAATAGTGTCTTATTAATGTATAGTTGTGTTGTAGGAATTAATTTAAATATTAGACTAAGAAATGCAGAAAAATAATGTTCAATATTATTCAATGAAAAACTCCCAAAAATATAAAAAAAAAAACGCTCGCTGCTTTACCAGATTGGGCTTGATTGTATTGTTAAACATTATTCGTTAAAGATAACTTATTAAACTTTAACTTATATATATTTATTATTCAGATTTCGTTCCAAAAGATGGCTAATGAATGAAGCTAGTCAAGTCAGTTTATAAGAAGTGAAAGCAAAGTGTTTGGCGGGATAGTTCAGTCTGGCAAACAGATACTTGTTTCATTACTAAAATTTGTGTTTTACAATATGTATAATAGTGAATTATTACTAAACGATAAGTGTTCGTGAACGTCAACTTTCATGATGACCGAGTGTGATTACATTAAAGTGATAAAAACTCAAGTTGTAAGTGGTATGTTATTCATCAGTAAATATTTTTTACAATCAAAATTGTCTTGGTTAATGTAAAAACGGCACTAAGCCTTATATGTTCATAACAGAACAATATGTTCAAACCTTTTTATTATTTCTGTCTATGATTAAAAAGAAAGTCATAAGACGATCAAATAAGATGTACGAAGGACTTCTTGGCGGGAAAGTGAAGGGTCATGTCTGCGGTTTTGTTTTATTTTCTAAAATTTGTGTTATGTCGAATATTAATGTGAAATAATGGTGGATTATTAACCGTTAAGTGTTCGTATATGTGCATGAGTGTTGGCAAATGAAACAAAACAGTGCAACTTCACTTTTCAAATTCTCTCAAGAAGTCCGCGCGAGGAATTAGTAAAGCCCCACATCTTTACTAAGATACTCGAGGGGTAGGGGGGTATATCATTACTCATTTCTCATTTTTATTATCATTCATCATCATACTGACTGGAAGGAAATATTGTATATTTATATATTACTTGTAAGAAAAATTACTTTGACACTGGCTAAATGTGCTAATCGCACGAAGCCATCAACTAAAAGAAAGAAAGAAAGAAAGATGTACGAACCGAGAATAAAATAATTTAAATTATATTTTGGGGCGAAAGAATCATATTGATTGGGACGAACCAGGATTTTTTTATGTGGGACGAATCTCAGTGGGACAAACGAAGCATAAATCGTTGTAGCGAGTTGGTATTTGGTGTATTTTTTGGCATAATTTTAACATAATTGGCTTAGTGCCGTTTTTACATTAACCAAGACAATTTTGATTGTAAAACGGATAATATTTACTGATGAATAACATACCACTTAAAAGTAAAGTGAAATTAGGAGAACAGGCAATGATAGTTAATGCGTTGCAACTTGCAGGTGCCTGTTTGCCTGTTCGCTAACAAAAACCTTTTATACAACCGTAGGTGCATGCCACAATATTAATGTGTGTGGGTTTTTATGACGACCTCCGTAGCCGAGTGGCTTGCACGCCGGACTTTGGGCGGCGCTAACTCTGAGGTCCCGGGTTCGATTCCCGGTCGGGTCAATGTCGAAAACGAACTTTTCGATATTGTGTTGTCGTTGTTTCTGATTTCCATGAAACGAGTGCTTTAGCTAACTTACCTTGGGATCAGAACAATGTATGTGATGTTGTCTCATATATTATTTATATTATTTTCCTAAATGTAATGTAAAATGTAAATTTATATTAGTTACCTAAATGTACTAGCATAGTTCATTAGCTTTTATTGTTACCAACGCTATGTGGATGCAAATCTGAATTAAAACTATATAATTTTGGCGGTAATCTGC
Source organism: Eudonia truncicolella (assembly GCA_949315975.1). Taxonomy (NCBI): domain Eukaryota; kingdom Metazoa; phylum Arthropoda; class Insecta; order Lepidoptera; family Crambidae; genus Eudonia; species Eudonia truncicolella. The sequence goes on along the minus strand of OX438843.1, from coordinate 551,173 downwards.
CGGTTTTCCGTTATACCTGGAGAAACATCTACTTACAAGGAAGTGTATACTTTCGCCTCACGTTGCCCGCACATCACATCAATCACCCGGTGACCCAGTAACGCAAAGATAAATCCTATAGAGATGCCTTACAAACTGCGATACCCGCCACCCCTGTACCGGGAGCGTCGTGGTGCCTATTAATGTACACACGCCAGCACATCAACCTACCCAAAACTGTCAAATTTCTTCAATACATTTTCAACCATACAACTTAGTAATAAAGTTCAAAGTCTATTGAGGAAATTTGACAGTTTGTGGTAGGTTGATGTGCAGGCGTGTGTACCTACAGTCACGAGCACATGTACACACTTTTGGCTAGTTTTGACTCTTATTCCGTTGTTTTAAGGATTACATTGTTTACACGTTAAGGGTGCGCCGTCGGTAAGTGACGTGTCATATATTTTATTTGAAATGTCTTCGTCCATATTTATTTGATGCCGCGCGGCCATACTAATTTTGTATGGGGAATTTAACGTGTTAATTTGAAAAATAATCATTTAAAAACCCGCTTTTTAAATCGAAAATGCGAGACGGACGATTTGTAGTTTAGACCATTGGTGATTGTTTAGACAAAATCAGAGGTACAATAATTATGAGATAACCTATAACATATATCAACTAAACACCGCCACTCGTTTTCAAGATTTTTGCCCAAATTGAAATGATAGGTAGAAAAAAACTATAGTGTGTTATGAATTTTTGGATCGGATCAAATTGTAAACACGTTCGCTTTGAAGCTAAATATATACTTTGTTCATTTAATACGATAGTATTTTCAATTATATAAACTTAACCGTGTATTTTTGGCTTTTTTTGGACAGCGCACTCTTAATGATCGTGACTGTACCCCTACTTAATTGATCTAGCTTTTATCGCCTTTTAGGTTTAAGCTGCTTTTTTACTAGCAAACTAATTTTTCGGAGAGTGTGCTGTTGGCCTTACATTTTCTTTTTAGCGTTAATGGACTTTTTTGGGGCGGCGGGAATATTTAAGGGGTTCCTCGAGCCGTGTGATCGAGACACCGTCAGAGGTTTTCTTGATGGAACGGCATCACGCACTAGTGCGTGTCCCCGTGCCCTACTAGATTATCCGAGGGGTTCGGATCGAATCGAGAGCGGAACAACCCGAGGGCGCCTCTAAAGGCTTGGCTTGGGTTGACCGGTTCGTGGACCTTGTACATGTATGTACCTGGTATACCGGCTTACCACTGGCGCGCGCAAATAAAGAGACTGCAAGCTAACTTCTGAGATGCCGTGTCTGTGAGAGCGTTTAGTTATTAAGCTTAATTTCTGCTTTTCTATCTCCTTATTTTGTCCCACAGTATTTATAATATACAGTGAAAAAATTAAATGCCTACCCGACCAGTAGACAGACCCAATTCAGCTTCAGTGCAACAATTAGCACTTACAAATAAAAAGTAAAATTAAAATAGTAAAATTATAAAATGCAGTGCTCTTTCATCGCAGGCTGGCAAACCTGTACGTTAGGGAGTTGAAGTGTGCCTTTGAAAATGGGAAAGTTTGTCACGAGTACGTTGCCGAATGGAAAATTCCTGCAGCAAACAGTACTTTGGTTTAAAACAACTGTTAAGTGCTAGTAAGCTCTCCGGGAAGTTGGCACGACCAAAACGAATTCACAATGGGGCTACATTTTAATGAGCATACTTCGAATGCGTCTTGAAAGATATTTACGAGATTTTAAACGAATATTTTAATAAACGCTATGGCACTTCGGGTGGCAGACGGTCTCTCCGTTTGCCGTTCAAAGTACGTGGTACAAACGCCTGCACATCAACCTATTCAAAACTATCAAACTTCTTCAATAAATGTTCAACCATATGCCTTATGCATAAAGTTCAAAGTCTATTGAGGAAATTTGACAGTTTTGGATAGGTTGATGTGCAGGCGTGTGTACCTAACTCGCTCCTACATTGTAACCCAGTTACTTTGTGCTTAATTCAATTATTTGTGTTTTCGACTAAGCTTACAAACCTTCGTCGTTTTCTAATGTTATTTATTATTTAGAAATAAAATGTAACTTTTCTTTATATGGTAATGAATTAAAAACACATGTATCTATTTATCAGGATCAGGGGCACACCCTGAACGTTCTTAATTTCTACCATATCCCTATCTACCACCCATCTGGTTCGCGCCAACAGCAAAATGCGAAACCATGAACATATTTTACTAACAGCGTTTCCTCAATAAAAGTCATCAATACTATCTATGGGGTTGACTTTTGGATATGTAAAAGATATTCCTTAAATTTACGTTTGAAAACTGGACACGAAACGCTACGCGAACTTGCTAATCGGTGGAGGAATGTTAGTCCAACATTTCGTGGCCGCGTAGCGAAGCCCGATCCGATCCGAACTTTTCGGAGAATCTAGTAGGGCACGGGGACGCGCACTTGTGCGCGATGCCGTTCCCTCTAGATAACCTCTGAAGGTGATTCGTTTCACACGGCTTGAGGGACCCTTTACGTTCCTCGCCGCCCCCAAAAAGCCCGGTGAAGCTGAAAATGCCGCAGCGGCAATCAGCAATCTCTTTCCAAAAAAAAAAAAAAAAGCGTAGCGAAAGCTGCCACGAAATGCGGCTGTGCTGGTTTTGGAACACACTAAACGAGTAGCTATTCTAAATGGTCGACATAAAAAGTTAAGTTTTTCGTTGAGATATGTTAAAAAACGTAAAAAGTTCGACGCAAGGATTTGCATTCGGCACGAGTACACGGTTAAACTTCGAATACATTATGCGTGCGTAAGTGTATCTCGTAAAACTGCACTTGTCGACAAGATGGATTCGAACAAACGCACACGCTGAGCTAACTGGGGCGTCATTAATTTCTTAGGTCGCTTCCTTTATGAACAAGATTTTAATATACTTGAATTTAAATGAGTGGATATTTAAAAGTTCTATGTGATACTCCCTTTTTAGGGTTCCATAGATGTCTGTCTGTCTGTCTGTCTGCCTGTGTGTTAATCACGCCGACAAAGTGCAAAATTCTAATTTTTAAGTCGTTTAAAACCACGGAGAATTCCGTGTTTTCGGCCATCTATCTATTTTCCAGCTAGCTATCATCTTTTAACTTTTTTGTGATCAAATAAAGTATATTCGCCATAATTTATAATTTAGTAACTATAAGTAACATAAAAAATAAGCAGACTTCGATCAAGACGCACTAAGCTACCTATAGCTTAAAATAACGTCGTCGTCGTCGGCCGAACAATGACATGCCATAAACGAATGGTGTTAATCGCAACTTGTCTGAGATTACGGCGATAAGACGTGTACCCAATTAAAACACGCAATCACTCCAATTAGGATTAGTGAAATTAAATTCTGTCTCATTGCACGATTTTGGCACAAAATAAGAAGACTGCAGAATGTAAGCTTGAACCCTTTAAGTTTCTCGCCGCCCCCGAAAATTCCAATGACATTGAAAATGCCGCCTGAGGCAATTTTGCTGATTGCCTATCCCAAAAAAAAATACTGTGCATAAAAATTCGTTTTTCTTTCTGGCATGAAGGAAGGACGAAGAAACACACTTATGCCCAAACAATATTAAGTCGGGATTATATTCTCTAATGGGTTCACACTGTGTGGGTATAAAAAGGCTGAATGAAGGGTTCTATGGGGTACAATATGATATTAAGTCCCTCGATGAAAGCAAGATAATAATCAAACAATCCCCTTTCCTTGTTATACCCCGAAAAAAGGGCGCAAAAGGCCACAAAGGCGCGTCTGCATGATTATACGAAGTCGCGTGTGCGATGATGATTTTACAAACACGACCTCAATTTGGAAAATTGTCGCGAGGGCAAATATTGTAAATTTTTTCGTACTTCGATTATTTTATTCGCATAAATAAATTATATATATATAAATAAATAAATAAATAATATATAAATAGATATATATATATATATATATATATAATATATATATATATATATATATATATATCTATTTTATTTATTTATTTATTAGGTTACACAACAGACATTAATCTTAACAAAGTTATATACATGATAGGTTTAACAACATTTTATACTGGACTAATGTTCTAAATGTGTTAACACAAATATAATGTGTGCTTAACATGTGTAAAAATTAGATTTAGCTGTAGATTTAAAAAAAAAAGAAAATAAAACTAGATTTAGAGAAGTAATATTTCCAAATACCTTAAAAATACTTTAAACTATTTGGAAATACTACACTTGGGTTGTAAGCAATTTGGGTCAATTAATATTGTCTTGATGGATTTCACAACACCATGGGAAAATATTAAAAAAATAATATAGTTTACTTACATACATACATTATATTTTTTTTAAGTAAATTCCTCGCCTTTCAAAGGAACTGGCGGATTGCATACAGGAAAACGTACAGCCTCAAACCGGGGTTCGGAATCAAATAATTGCTCCACAACGCTAGACTGTGGATCCAAAACCGGAGGAAGGCGTGCATTTAATCCCGAGGGAGCACAGGGCTTATCACCAACAGAACCCTCAAAACTATGTTGCGACATGATGGTATGTACAAACGTTCCAGGGTCAAGTAAAGTTTCGTTGAAGTTGGGCAAGACCTACAGCCGAAGGTCGATAAGCCTAAGTCTTAGATCAAATCCCAAATTCAGACTTTGAAATCAAAGTTCGAAGTACGAAATCATAGCGAGAAATAAGTGTTTAAAGGCCAGGTTAAAAAGGCAAAATTTAAAATCTAAGTTCAAAAATTCAAATTCAAAGTCAACGCTTAAAATTAAAAATTAAAAATATAATGTTAAAAACAACCACGGGTTAGAAACAGTTCAAAACCAAATTTAAGCTTTTTTCGTACAAGAAACCTTACGAGTTACGTTACAAGTTAAGTTTTGGGTTCTGAATTCGAGTTACGAATTACGAATGAAAAAGTACGATATCAATACCGTAACTAACAAATCAGCCACACTAGTTAAAAAAAAATACACATCGACACCCTAAGACCGAAAGCAAATAAACACAATTAAACACAATCAACAATTAACACATTCAAATCGTTACGAATAGAACCTACAGTTATAAATAATTGCAATTTTATAAAATTTACGTTATGATTTTTTATTGTTGGTACCGAATCTTTGGGTGGGTTAACATGACGATTATTTATGTGTTAGTAGTACATAATAACTTATTGCTATTAAAAAATACAATAACACAAAAATTTAAGTCATTTATACATCACTATAACGGAGATGTATTTATATTAATTTAATATTTATTAAATCGCAAACAGCTTTATTAAAATAACTTACAATGAAATTAATAGTCAAGTTAATAAATAATTCATTTACATCAGCTAATGCGATGCATATAATAACAGAAATATATTCTGTTATTATTACCCATACTGCCCCCCGACCGCCTAACCGTTTGCTTTGGCTACGTGTATGGTTTATGACTTCATTTTGTCATTTCATACCGCCTATGAAAGCAATATCGAAAGCTAAAGGCTATAGCTATCGATATATGCCTATACCTATTAGCTAGATGACAAGATGACGTCATAAACTATACACGTAGCCAAATCAATCGGCTAGGCGGTCGGGCCCCTGGTCTGACGCAAAAATAACTTCCCGTACATGCTGTAAGAGCCAAGTGCCAACTAAGGGACAAGGGTTCCAAGATATTATTTGACTATTGTTCCAGAAAAAATAAAACCATTTATTTTTGATAGTCTTTAATCCAGCAGAGCTTCGCCTTACAAAATGTTTCGCAGCAGAATGAGAACGAATATTTTTTTTTTTTTTTTTTGGAGAGAGATTGCTGATTGCCGCTGCGGCATTTTCAGCTTCACCGGGCTTTTTGGGGGCGGCGAGGAACGTAAAGGGTCCCTCAAGCCGTGTGAAACGAATCACCTTCAGAGGTTATCTAGAGGGAACGGCATCGCGCACAAGTGCGCGTCCCCGTTCTACTAGATTCTCCGAAGGGTTCGGATCGGATCGGGGAGCGGAGCAACCCGAGGGCGCCTCTAAAGGCACGGACCTCGGCTCGGGTTGACCGGGCCGTGGAGGAGGAGAGAACCGACCAGGTACATGTCTGTACCTGGTGTAGAGCGTGTGTGAACCGGTTCTTCGTACCCTTGTTCTACGAGTACGGTGTCTTGGGCCTAAACTGGTGTGCATGTTTAGTGTATTCTGTAAATGTGTGCTGTCATTTAGAGGATCGGGCGGGGGGGCGTTCGCAACCGTTATGGGATCGTCGGGGTCATCTAGGACGTGCTTAGGACGCCTAGACATGAACCGTTTTGTTGGTGGAAGGCTTCCAACATTATAGTTGGCGGCCGCCACAACAAGCGGGTTAGGGTGGTGGGGGGCGTTATCAAAGTAACGTATGGAAACGTCCTTGATAAAGTCTTTGATAGTGGGAAGATCAAGATCGCGGTGGAGATCTACGTTGCGATAGTACCACGGGCAACCCGTGGCACCACGCATGAATCGGTTTTGTAGCGTTTGTAAACGATACAAATAGGAGGGCGCGCAGTGCGCGAAAACTACGCTAGCGTAAGTCATGACGGGGGAGAACGAATAATGATTACAATTGGTTTTATAGGGAAGTCACAACCATAGACAATGTATAATATAGGGAACAACCATAGACAGTGTATGATACTGGGTCAAAACTACTGATAAAGTCAATACAATGATAACGATGTTCAAAATGTAATGTAATTTATATGTAATCTATATAATCCTGTCATTACGTATTCAATATACGAATAATTATATTTATAATAATCCAATAAATTAACTCATTATTAATCAAATAAATCAATGATAATTATGCTTGCGATAGTAGCGGGTGTAACAGCTATGACGCCTTCTTCATAGACCAGAAGCGGTGGCGGCATTAGTAGCGGGTGCTAACACTGTTCTCGTTGAGATTCTCCCACTTCATCGCACGATTAACAAATAACCCTAATACCATAATTCTTATGACAATCTCATCTCTCGCAACAAACAAAAAAAATCCCGGCCGTTTCATTACTGACACAAGCAAAGCTGGGCCCAAATGAGAATTCCGTTGTAACAAAGCTAGGTGTAAACAAAGCATCAATTAAGGCTCCATTGTGCCCAATGTTTTTTTTGTGTTCCCTTTTATTGCGTCGTACGCCTATCTGGGAGGGCCTATTCCGGCTTCTCCCTGTCTCGTTATTAAATGTCCTCGACACTGAAATGAGAGCTACACAGCAATTAGATAAGTACCGGCAAGCGAGTTTCAATTATATATTTGATTCGATTTATCTTTTAGTGGAATTAAATCCTTTCCGTCATACGATAAGTGCGAAAGACGAGATTTGGAAGCTATTATTTTAAAGATTATTAAAATGCTATTAAGATATTAATAACAGTCTTGTTTTCTAAAGTTTACGCGAACACTACACATTAAAATTAAACTATTTTACGGATCTACTCGCGTTTAAGCTAATGTATAAGTTAAATAAACGCGAGTAGATCTGTAAAAGTAGTTTCATTTCAACAGTCTTGTTATTAAGCTAATATACAATGTCGCCCATGGGCATGTGACCGTCCGCATTTTTCAGAATATTGATGAAAAATTATCGAAAATTAAACTTTAAAGGTCTATCTTTAATAACTTTCTATGGACTTAAAAGTGTTTCAAAAAAAAAATTGTTTTTTTGAAAAAAAAAATGTCTTTACTTTCGTTTTTTTTCCTAATCAATAAATTTTAAGAATCAAAGATAGATATTAGAGAGAAAGGTTAATTTTCGATAATTTTCCCTAAACTTATGGCTACTTATATTATAAAACCAAGTCGCGCATTGCCCTCTACTCAGCCGGTCGACAACAGCAGTACACAGCCGCCTCGGATGGAGCCCAAGGCGGCAGCAGAAGCGACGGCCACGGACGCAGCGCAGGCTACTTAAGTTACAAAACCAAGTCGCGCATTGCCCTCCACCCAGCCGGTCGACAGTATACAACAGCTAGCGCACACCCTCAAGGACATCATGGTTACATCTTCTAGGCAACAAGAAGAACGCCTTCTCACGCGTCTATCCACTCCTCGTGAACTACCTATTTTCAGTGGAGACTGTGCTGGCTACACTTTAGAAGTGCTTATTTTGAGACATCGCGCGCCTCCGTAGCTCACGTGTCGGGCTCTAAGCAGGCGCCGCTCGCGCTGCTCGCGCAGGCGGCGCCGCTGCGCGAGATCGCTCCCCATGTAGTGCTCAAAGTGGTAAAAGTGTTCACTTTTACTTTTTGATGTTCATCAGTGGACCCCTCGGTACATATGCAATATTAGACGATGGTGCCGCTATTTCCATGATAGATAAGACTTTAGTGCACAAATTAGGTTTAAAATGTTTTGAACCGAGTTCTATAAAGTTTATAGATGCTTTCGGTATAGATAAGTTTTTCAGTCTGATGCCCCCACAGTATGTACGACAATATGTAGTATTCATAATGATAATAATTTGTATGATATAACTTTGTGTCATGTTGATAAATTACAGTTACCAAAACAAAGTTGTTAGTTAAATATTTATAAAGTACAGTGAAAAAATTAAACGCCCTGAAGCACTAAAAAAAAAACTTGTTATTCTTTAATAGTATGTCTTGTGATAATTTTTCTCAGGTATAAAACAAGTTGTATGTAAGGAGTGTGTTGTGCCTCGCCTACTTATTGGTGAAGATAACTATTATCTAATGGCCCCTTTTTGCACGGAAAGAAACGAGCCTTACACAACAAAATGCCGATTAGGATGTACCATTCACGGTTGCATTGGTCGCAGTCACACTCCTAGCAACGGACACACGTTCCAGCTCGCTTCTAATAGTTATAATTATGCACTTTCGCGTATAAAGGGTTTGATGAAACAATTCAAGCTGATGATCATACGCCATAGGTATCGCAAAGAGATACAGAAATTGTTTGAGTTTGGCTACGCTCGAGAACTTAAGGAATATGAACTCTCAGCTAGTCACATTTGGTATTTGTCACATTTCGGAGTACAAAATCCAAACAAACATGGCAAATTGAGATTGGTTTCAGCGGGTTCAACATGTTGTACTCGGTTTGGTTGGTGGTAAGGCGGGACCAACATTTGATCTAAATATGCCGCCATAATACTATTTATACATTTATACAAATGTTAGTAGCACTGTTGTGTTCTGACAGTTGAGATAAGATAGCCAGCTCCGGTGAAGTGAGCCTCCGCCTTATCATCACTTAATATTTAGTGAGATAAAGATCAAGAAGGTGATTATGAGTAAGAAATAAAAGATTAATGGTAACTAAATAACTAAGTTATGGGATTTTAGTTATCCAATCCAAAGTCGTTGTGTAAACAATGGAACACTATATTTTTTCAAAGCAATTTAAAGTTTAGAACCTCAAGGGGTTTAGGGACATAAATATAGATTATTTGCGAGATGGCCATGGCCTTATTGGCGACCCTGCTGCTTCGCCATGGTCTGTCATCGTATCTATTACGAAACTCCTGCGAGGTTTGCGCGTCTATTCCAAGAACGAACGAACTAAGTAATAAAGGTGCGCGCGTGTGTATCCCTAGATACATTCCTGGATTTAGATATTGGATGGCTACTTTGTCAACGTTTCGTAGATAGATAGATTGAGGACGTGGTATAAACGTCATGATACGTATTATGCCCTCCTTCAACATGGGGTCCTTGGAGATAGCAAATTGCGCGTCGGTACAGTGATAACAGCTAGTGAGGCGCAATGGGGGGACGATTGTTTAGCTCACCGGTGATCTCAAAATTAAAAGTGACATGAAATATACTGTGAAATATAATAAGTTTTGTGTTATATCACCATCATCACCAGCTAATTATATGTCCCCACTGCTGGGGCACAAGCTCTCCCTATGGATGGATAGGGAGAACGGGCCATAAACCACCACGCGGGTCCAGTGCGGATTGGTGGTTGTTAACGACTGCCAATGCAGCCGGGACCAACGGCTTTACGTGCCTTCCGAAGCACGGAGGAGTTCGAGATGATACATTTATGGTCACCCATCTGATGACCGGCCTTTGCGAAAGTTGCTAAACGTCAGCAATCGCAGACCAGGCGCATTATCCACTGCGCCATCGTACGCCTCAATAATTAAAATACATCAATTTAGTTATACTCGTATACGTATTGATTATTATCTTCACCTATATTCAAAAATTTCGGTGTCAAAAGAATGTTGCCATTGACTTAGGATAAGAAGGGGCTTTCTTCGCATTTGAATAATAACTACCGGACTTCTAATGTAGTCTCAAATAGCATGTTTCTTACCCCTGTTGATGAAACTGAATTAAAGAAGATTGTCATGAGTTTTAAGAATAAAAAGAGCTGCGGCTATGACAGTATTCCAATAGAAGTTATAAAACGTTCTCTAGAATACATCAGTAAACCTCTTCTATATATTCTAAACCTAATGATTGAAACGGGTGTATTTCCCGATGAATTAAAAAGAGCTAAGGTAAAACCATTGTTTAAGAAAGGAAGCAAATGTAACGTAACGGACTACAGGCCTATAGCACTACTATCTAGTTTTTCAAAGATCTTTGAAAAAACCATTTATAACAGACTTTTAAACTTTTTCAATAAGAATAACTTAATAAACACAAATCAATTTGGTTTTCAGAAACAAAAATCAACTACTTTAGCAATGTTTACAACACTAAAAGATATATGGGAAGCTTTGAATAAAAAGAAATCATGTGTTGGATTGTTTCTGGACATGTCTAAGGCATTTGATTGCGTAATCCATGAAACCCTTCTATATCAGCTTGATAAATTAGGTGTTCGGGGAATAACACTAAAACTACTGGAAAGCTACCTTAAAAATAGAGACCAATACACAGAAATAGATACTTTTGATAAAATAACAAAAACATTTAAACAGGTAAATTCTGATCCTAGAGAGATGCTCCTAGGTCTACCACAGGGAAGTATTCTTGGCCCTCTTCTTTTTTTAGTATATGTGAATGAACTCCCGAATATCACAAACAACTTATGTGTCATGTTTGCTGATGATGCTACAATTTTCATACCCAATAATCAAAATGATAACATTAAATTTGAAAGAGAAATAATTAAAACTTTAAATGAAACCATACGTTTTCTAAAATTATTAAATCTGACAGTAAATCTTTCCAAAACAAAAGTAATACAATTTAGAAACTATAAAACAAATCAAATTAAATTAAATATAACGTCTGAATGCAAGTCAATCATCGAAATTGTGGATGAAATAAATTTTTTAGGTGTAAATATTGACTCGCATTTAAATTGGAAGTCGCACATAACTAAAATTAATAATAAAATATCGAGCTACTGCTATGCCCTATCTATACTTGCGGAAACATCATCTGTAGAAGTAGCCAGAGCCGCCTATTTTGGCCAAGTTTATCCTCTTCTTACTTATGGAGTTATTTTCTGGGGAAACTCTGTTAATGTAAAATCTACCTTTATATTACAAAAGAAATGCTTGAGAACTCTTTACAGTATGTACTCTGATGAGACTCTGAGAAATGTTTTCAGAGAAAAGGGTTATTTGACACTGACGGGTATATATGTGTTGGAGATGGCTGTTTTTATAAAAAGCAATATCCAGTATTTTAAAAGTAAAAGCACAAATATTTGTAATTTGCGGAAGAGATATGCATATGACTTATATTTACCAAATATTAACAATGCCCTGTATCACAAGAGTGCCTATGTAACCGGAATCCAAATATTCAATCATCTGCCCACAGATCAAAAAGCCTCAGTAAATTTAAGCTGTTTTAAAATTAAATTAAAGAGATGGCTTATAGATAAGGCGTTCTACAGTTTGACTGAATATTTCGGTACAAAAACAGCATAGTGGCTGTTTCTATGTAACATATACCTACCCACTAAAAATTGCATGCCCGACTAGGGTAAATTGTTTGTTCCCAATTATGCTTAACACCTGCTATGTATTTACACAATTTTATGGCAATAAAAATTTATCTTATCTTATCTTATCTTGGACTCCGCACCTGTTTAGTATCACGTGGAGCAGAGTCAATTGCGTACATATCCATAAAACATTACAATTATTACTGCCATGCAACTTCTGAATGTCTGAATGAAGTCTGTGCCCGAATAAAGTATTCAATTAGTTAGTTATTTGATTTAAAAGGGTGCCACTAAGCCAATGCAAACGTTTTTTTAAGTTGAGTAAGTACGACAAATGGACTCCATTAAAAATGTTGTTAATAGGGACGATCAGATGTTGAGTCATTAGATATTCTGAGCGTAGCAGTTGAAATTTATATAAAAGAGGTTTCGTGTTTCTTTAATTGTATTGTAATTCCTTAGTCGATCTATTTATAAAGTACTTGCACCTTGCACGCGACTTTTCCCCCGTTGATTCCGTTTTATTCCGTACAAAATCACTGTTGTTAAATATTATATCAAAATAAAATAAATGCCTATGTTACTCGCAACGACTGTATCATTGTATCAGTAAAACAATTTTTGGGATTGGACCAGTAGTTCCAGAGATTAACCTCCTTAAACAAACAAAATCACAAACTTACCTCTTTATTAATAGTACCTATACTCGTAGATCAAGCAAGACGTACTCACCGCAACTCTGACTTTTTATGTTCATTTGTTTTCGTTCTTTAATGATGGAAATATAACTAACTAGATTTTTCGTTTGTTAGGGTTCCGTAGTCAACAAGGAACCCTTATAGTTACCCCATGTCCGTCTGTCTGTCTGTCCCCAGCCTAGCTCATAGACTCTTAGTACTAGAAAGCTGTTATTTAGCATGGATATACATATTAATCACGCCAACAAAGTGGTGTAGTAAAATTTGGAATAATATCTTTTTTTAGGTTACTTCCCCTACACGTGAAGTGGGGATGTATTTTTTTTTCTTGTCTACCCAATAGTGAGGGGTGTCGTTGGATAGCAATTTCAAAAATATTGTTGGGCTACGGAACCCTACACTGCGCGAGGCCCGACACGCACTTGGCCGGTTTTTTAATTGGTAAGAATTGAACGACGACTCACGACTCTATCGTTCACTCTGACTCTACTTCAACCAAGTTTGTTAGAATCCATGCCCACGTGACAGAACTAACTAACGCTGACATAGGCGTATGTATATTAGAGGAGAGTTCTTAGAAAACGCAAAAAAAAAATTGAATAAATACAAACTACATTTACAAAAAGTAGTTATACATAGAATATTTTGTACATTTTAGGACTCTTGGAGCCCTAACCCCCTATTTCAGAGGTTTAGCTACGGCCATGTGCCGTATAACAAGAATATGAATGAAAACCAAATGTTTGACGGTAGTACGAGTATAGTTGGTCTTAGCAGGCTTATACCGAAGAAAGCAACCAGTTGTTGGGGAAAACCAACAAGTGTGTTTGTTACTTGTCAAACGTTCTGTATAAAAATCAACTTGTTTTTCTTACTACAAAAACACGAATGTTGAAAAAATTTCCACGCGCAGGGTTTGAACCTGCACCCTTCTGACTTACTGGGTCAGGTGCTCTTCCAATTGAGCTATTGTGGTTCTAACCAGACCGCCGAAATTATTCAACACTATTTACTTTTTACTTTGAAAGCCAAAGACACCCATTCAATGTCAACAACTACCGTCATTAACAACCGATCATAATATTTTTACAAATACTAAAGATCGGTTAAGAAGTAGGCAAGCTATTATAAAATGTTTTTTTTTTTGTTTTGTTTATATAATTTTAATGCATATTTTTTTTTGTTGCGAAACAAATTACAAATACACAAATGTTGAAAAAATTTCCACGAGCAGGGTTTGAACCTGCACCCTTCTGACATACCGGGTCAGGTGCTCTTCCAATTGAGCTATCGTGGTTCTAACCAGCTCGCCGAAATTATTCAACACTATTTACTTTTTACTTTGAAAGCCAAAAGCACCCATTCAATGTCAACAACTACCGTCATTAACACCCGATCATAATATTTTTACAAATACTAAAGATCAGTTAACCTTGATCTTGAAAAAAGGCCAGGTCAAGAGTACCCTAAACCATAATTAATAATTAATACCCATTAATACCCTAATTCATATCGCATTTATGAAGGGAATAATGAAAGTGGACGAAGCGAAACAAGTATGTAAAGATCGTAACAAGTGGAAAGAAGTGGTTTCTGCCTACCCCTACGGGAAAGAGGCGTGATTATATGTATGTATGTATGTATGTAGTTAACCCTGCTCGTGGAAATTTTTTCAACATTTGTGTTTTTGTAATTTGTTTCGCAACAAAAAAAAAATTGCGTTAAAATTATATAAACAAAACAAAAACATTGTGTTTCTTACGTTTTTTTGCTTTAAGAGTCCTTTTGCGGTGCTAACAAAAATGTAAGCTATGTATTCTACCTGGCGAATCGCAGATCTGAAGGAAGAATTGAAAAAAGGGTGCCTCGCGTCAAGGAAAGAAAGCTGATTTGATAGAAAGGTAAGTTTTGATATAAGTTCCACGCCTATTTCACGCTTTTTCACGCGCCACAACTATTTAAATTAAATAAATCACACACTTCAGTAATGAAAAGTAGTAAAATATGATGTTTTTTTCACCTTACAGACGAACTAACAATTTATTAGAAAACTAAATTACCTCAAAATAATTCAATTATAAAGAAGTTAAACTTTTTATTTCTGTTACAGATTGGAGGCTCATGACAAAAACTGCAATTTTGATAGCATCAAAAGTAGACTAAATATCTTTTCCAATCGCTCAGTTCGGGCTGAAGAAGAAGGTTCTGCTGTGCTACTCCAGGACAATTGTGTTAGCACCGCTGATTTCCTCAAAAATTTAAGCCGAAGTAGAAAACCTGTTACAACAACTTTTAAAATCTATAAATAATTGTTACAACTGGATATTTCGTTTTTATTACAACATAATATAGTGTGTTGCTTTAAAGTTTCTTTTTCTTAAACCTCTTTCCCATTTTTTTCTTAGAACCTATTTCTTCATATCGCAGAGAGGAGCTCGATGGCGCAGTGGTTAACGCGCCCGGTCTGCGATTGCTGTGGTTAAGCAACTTTCGCAAAGGCCGGTCATCGGATAGATGACCAAAAATTTTCCATCTCTAGCTCCTCCGTGCTTCGGAAGGCACGAAAAGCCGTTGGTCCCGGCTGCATTAGCAGTCGTTAACAACCATCAATCCGCACTGGGCCCACGTGGTGGTTTATGCCCATTCTCCCTGTCCATCCATAGGGAAGGCTCCTGCCCCAGCAGTGGGGACATTAAATGAGCTGATGATGATGATGATTTCTTCATATCCAAAGGCCACACGTCGACCCGTGGGCTCCCTCCAGGGCTGCGAGTTTGGACCAGTGACTAATTCTCACGTTATGATATCAATTTTAAGAGTGCTCGTTTTTCTCTAATTCAAAGTCACTGGTAGGTTACTTATTTTTGACACCGAAAACACTCCATGTATCTTGATAACCGAATTGGAGATAATGCAAAAATAATTATATTTTTTTTTTCAGAGAGATCGCTGATTGCCGCTGCGGCATTTTCAGCTTCACCGGGTTTTTTTGGGGGCGGCGAGGAACGTAAAGGGTCCCTCAAGACGTGTGAAACGAATCACCTTCAGAGGTTATCTAGAGGGAACGGCATCGCGCACTAGTGTGCGTCCCCGTGCCCTTCTAGATTCTCCGAAGGGTTCGGTCCGGATCGGGAATAATTATATTTCATAGTGTACCTATTTTATATCACTTTTAATTTCGAGATCACTGGTGAGATTCAAAAATCGCCCCCAGGGCTTCCATTCTGCTATTTTAACATGAGTGTCTCACGCTCGTTGTCACCAAATGCGCCCTAACACCGATTGTGTGTCTCCCCAATCCTCAATGTGGCATTAGGTGCGCAGTGACCTACTATAATTGCGTTTGTCTTCCGAGCGGAGGCTTTATTTGATAAAAAAACGTGTGTGCAAAAAGGCGTGAAGCTCAGTGCAAACAGCCTTGATTTTCGGGTTTTATTTCTTTCAGTGACTTATTAAGACAGCCGTGTTATCTTGGGAGCTCGATGGCGCGGAAGCCAGCGCGTACGGGTTGCGAGTTAAGCAACTTACGCGATGGCTCGCCATGGTGGGTGAGCGAATTAAAATATCTCGAGCTCCTCCGTGCTTTGGGAGGCACGTTAAGCCATTAGTCCCGTTTTTGTTGTAAAAAAAACTTTTATTTCTGAAAACTGTACTATACAGTATGCTATAAATCACATAAATCGCAAATATTATTTTTTTAAGAACAAAAACATTTATTGAAATTCAGTTGACCAAGCGTTTTTTTATTTTTCTGTTAACTGTCTTAAGTATAGAATGTTTATTCTTATTGGTTTACAGCTTTGAAAGCTTTCAAGTTGGTGTAGTATACTGAAATTACTTGTAAGTGGTCATGAACATGTACGGATGTTGGCGAAAAAGCTCTTCAAATTCTCTTGAAAGTCCATTTTCCATTGTCTAGGTCTTTACTGGTACTCAAGAGGGTTAGGGAATGTAATTTATCATGGAACATTAATCAAATAAAAAAGAAAATTTCCCAGCTATGTATGCTGTCATCTTCAGAAAGCTAATGGAGCAACGTATACCTTATAAGCACTTCAGCTCATAAGTGACTCTTATGATCCCACAACGAGCCGTCTTGATGCGAGGCGACCGTTTACCTACTCTTACTAGGTTTAAGGTTCAAGATCTTTATTCTCATTAAGAATTACAACAATTCGCTTATCATGAGAACATAAAAGTTAATAGAAGCGCAGAAGTCGGGGGTGGAAAAATAAAAATCAGAACAGTCACAGCGTCCAGCGTAGATGTACTGCGAACCTAATGAAACAGCGATCAAAGATATACGTCCCAACTGCGCTCACTGCTTTACTAGAAGGGGCTTCATTTTTATTGTTTTAAGAAGTATTTAGTTTTAGTTGAATTAAATGAATAGTTAGTTTTTAAAATTTAATATAATTTATGTGAGGACTCGATTTTTGATTTTTAATTATTTGTTTGGTTTTTAGTTTTAGTAGGATTAGGTATATAGAGTAGCAAAACAAAAAAAAATATGTAGAAACATGAAGACATGTTATGTATATGGGTTATGTATAAGACTTTAGCAATTTTTTGTAACTTGTCATGGTCTGACATTCTTTGATGTCTTGTGGGAGCTTATTGTACAATTTTGCTCCTTCAAACATAAGGTTTTTTTTCCCATAGTTCGTTCTTGGCGCACGTAGAACAATGTCATTTGCGTTTCTTAGTTTAATTTTTTAATTTGTCTCTTTTTAGTGAAACTTATTTGGGTGTGATAATCTTTAAATATTATTTTGCGAATTAAAATGCATGTAAAGTAGACGTACGATTGATTGATATTTAAAAGTTTAGTTTCTTTATATACTGTCTTTGTTGGTGTTAAATATTTATAATTAAATAAAACTTTTGTAATTTTATTTTGAGCTCTTTTGCGTTCACATTACTTTCTGCGGAGGAACCCCAAATTTCAATTAAATAGTCTATATGGGGTTTTACAAGGGAATTGTAAATCAGATAACGAATCCGATGCGGCAGACGTGGTGCCGTACCCCTTAAAGTACCTGTGATAGATGATAGTTTGGATTTTATCTTTTGTAAGTGAGGTTTCTATGTTAGATTATCATCTAGAAGTAGGCCGAGATATTTTTCGCAGTTTGATCTTTTAATTATTTGATCGCTAATTTTAAGAGGTTCAAAATCGGATATTTTTTTATTTTTAGCCTTAAATATAATATAGTTAGTTTTAGAAATATTTATTGTTAGAAGATTGTACTGAAAACATTTATGTAATAAATTAAGGTCATTTTGAACATCTGCGATAACAGTACTCACTGATGGACCGAAATAAAATACCTTTTAAACCAATGCTATTTAGATCGTTTATATATAATAAAAAACAGCAATGGGCCCATGATAGACCCTTGCGGCACACCGTATGGCTTAGTTTCGCTTTGGTAACTTTGAATTGTGACCACTTGATTGCGATTTGTTAAATAAGATTTTATCATATTATGTGCGACTTTATGTGTAACTATAATCGATATACTACAGTGTGTCGTTGCTAACTACCATTAGTGCCTTATAAATAAACGACTCTTCTTTTATTTATAAGGCACTAATGGTAGTTAGCTCCGAATAGTTATTCCGTGTTTTGTTCCTGTCATGTAAACGTTATTTCAAATTGGAGTAAAAGAGTAAACACGGAATAACTATTCGGACCTTATTCTTTGTCTATTTGTAAGGCACAATGTTTTGTAACTAACTACCATTCCTTATTCAAATTGTGCTGCGTCTTGGTTAAACTGTAACGTTAATAAAAACAAATAATATTTTGTTTACACGCTGTGTTAAAAGAAGACGAAGAAGCGGAAAAGGGCATATAGCCGCCGCTCACTTTTCGCAATGGTGTTCTTTTATTCAGACGACCTCCTTGGTCGAGTGGTTTGTACACCGGTTTTCATGGTGTCGCCATCTCTGAGGTCCTGGGTTCGATCCCCGGTCGGGTCAACTTAGAAATTATTGTTATTCTAAATTGTCTCGGGTCTGGGTGTTTTCTATGTATAATAAGTATGTATTTAAGTATTTTAAGTATGTTTATCCGTTGTCTAGTAAACGAGTTTCATAACGAAGCTTCTCTTGGGCTAGATAATTGGTGTGTGTAGGATTTTTTTTGATTACTGTATGTACCAGTTTGTGATCCTAACAATAAAAAATATAATAAACTAACCAAACAACCACACTTTCACTATAAATAGTATAATAATATTAAGCTAACTTATTGTTAACTCTTTCAACGAAAGTCAGTTTGGGATGTGGAAAATATCAGGGTTCAATTTTCTTTTTTAAATGCCAAATAAAGCTCGCCCTAGTCATTTTGTCATCATGACCAATTGACCACAGGTTTGTACCATACTTTGTTGGTTAGATAAATTTGTAAGTGCCTAGTGCAAGTTTCACTGGCATTCGAACACGTTATGTAAATAGAGTTTTATTAATTTGAATTGATACGGGCGCACCTAACGCACCTGCTTTAATGCCAAACATATTCTAGTTATCGTTAACGTTAACATCAACGACAACCACGTGATTAAATGGCAAATAAAACTTGCAACAGGCACTCAAACTTTGATTGTAAAGACGCGTTAATCAAAGTACTTAGAACAGGCACGACGTGAGGCGATTTAGTCCCACTACTATTATTAATATTCTATTGTGACCAACTGACCACAGATTATCTAATCGCGATGCGTTGTTTTTGTTTAACTTCCTAACTTGTAGGTATTCAGCGGGGGGAAATGACTAATGAAAATTCCAAGGCCCTCAATAACTTCCACAATGCCAACAATGCGGCGAGATGGGTGATTGCTGTTTTGCGGAACCACGTCAATAGATTGTGAAGCTCATTATATTAACCACAATGCCTGCTCGGCCAACTTCCTAGGAAGTCCGGTGGGTTGGTTGGGTGTAAGTTTCGTGGAAGGACGCTTTGCTGACCAACACAAGCTATGCGTGTGCAAAGCAGCACAATAGGCTACGTTTGACCCACACACGGGTCAGGATAAGGACGATACTACACAGTGGCTTTACAATTACTCCGATGACTTTACGAATTCGAAATAATAAAGAAAAAAACTCAAATTGCTACTCGTATAATGACTTGTCCTGACTGACTGACTCATTTTCGCCGAGGCTAAACCACTGTAGATAATAAGATAAAATTTGGACTGTAGGTTAATTGAGTGACGTAACCAGCCACTAAGAAAGGATTTTACGGAAATCTCACCATTATGGGGTCAAATAGGGGGTGAAAGTTTGTATGAAAGTCCGCCAGTTTTTAAGTTAAATACATGACAATTGGTAATGGGTTTTGTTTTTCTTTGAATGAGTAAAAAAGTAAAAAAGTCCGTAAGAAGTTATCTATGCGTGCGTTGTAGAGATGGCGTTAATGGTTGAAAATGTTTATTCGTTAAAAGTTAATTGACAAATATTTTTAACTGTTGCTTCATTAAATGAAATGTTTTTGTATTGTGTATATACATAGTTTTAACGCAAATTTTGTTGCGAAACAAATTACAATTCACAAATGTTGAAAAACATTGAAAAAATTCACTTCTACTTTTAATGTTTCAAAATATCAGTTAATAATTTTTATCGAAGCAGTAGTTTTCAACACATGTACGTTAAATAGAACTATTCTTTTAAAGGGTAACTTTAAAAAAATCCAATGAACTTTCCTTCATACTTTGACAGGCTTAGGACTGTCTAGCACAGTGTTTCTAACTCGAAATTTGAACATTAGTAATTTTGAACATTAGTAGTTGCATTACGATAGCTAGGCTAACTACCTAAGAACTGTATAACTATTTAACGTCAGCTAACAACAACGATATTGCACTCGAATCGCCACGCAATCTCATCTACGCATCGACCAACCACCGACTGCTAAACATTAACGGCCTTACAAATAAACAAAGAATAAGGTCCAAATAGTTATTCCGTGTTTTGTTCCTGTCATGTAAACGTCATTTCAAATTAGAGTAAAACTATTCGGACCTTATTTTCTGTTTATTTGTAAGGGGGTAAGGGTTGCCTACGGCATTTGCGGACGACATGAAAATATTTAAAGTTGCCAATAATACTGATGATGCAGCCAAGCTACAGAAGAATTTGGGAAGGTTGCATGCTTATTGCCATCTAAACAAACTCGACCTCGTTTCCAAATGTTTTTCTATTAGTTTTACCCGTAAAAAGAATCCAATTTGTTATAGCTATAAATTAAAAAATGAGGTTATTTATTCAACACGTAGCTAAAGATTAGGGTGTTATTTTGGACACGAAACTTTTATTCGATAAACATATAACATATACCTGTATCAATAAGCCATCCCATGACTTGGGGTTTGTTATGCGTTCGTCTATCTAAGTCATTCAAACATATGAAAACTATCAAAACTCTTTACTGTGCATACGTCCGGAGCCACCTGGAGTACGCTAGTTCAATTTGGAACCCTCGCTATGATTCGTATATAATTAATATTGAAAAAATTCAGCAAAAATTTAACACGTTATTTGAATTATAAATTCAGAATTCCTAAATGTCTTATGAACAACGCTGCGCTAAGTTTCACTTTTTACCACGTTCTGTTAGACGGAACATTGCAGACATTGTAATACTACTGTTATACCTATATGTTCCCTCGACGCGGCCGATGCACACAAAAGATGGAATAGTCTACCAGCACACGTTTTCCCTCCTTCCTATGACATGGGGTCCTTCAAACGAGGCTTGAAGAGGCACCTTGTGGGCCGGCACGGTGAGGGTGACTGATGCTGCGTTGTTTTCACGCTGCACCAGTTGTCCTTGCGTTTGGACTCCGTTTCCACTTAACATCAGGTGGAGTGGAGTCATTTGCCAAGCTATGTATAAAAAATGAAATATAAAAAGCTGTTAGCTATCCTCAAATAAATAAATAAAAATAAATAATAAAATAAAATAATCATCATCATCAGCCTATACTAGTCCACTGCTGGACATAGGCCTCTCCAAGTGCAATTATTAGTAATTATTAATAAATTATTAATTTAATTATTGAATACAAACATTGAATATTAGTGATATTATTTTTATTAGTTTAGTTTAGTAGAAACAACTTTTACGGATCTACTCGCGTTTATTATACATATTAGTTTTAATTAATGTTTATCCTGACGTTTCGAACCCTTTGCAGGGTCCGTGGTCACAGGGAGACTGAGGTGTTGGTCGTCTCATAATTAGTAAGTAGCTTGTATACCCTCATTTAAATTTAATCAGGTGCGTTCCGCTTTACGCAGAAAGAAACGTTCGAAACGTCAGGATAAACATTAATTAAAACTAATGTGTAAAATAAACGCGAGTAGATCCGTAAAAGTTGTTTCATTTCAATTATTAGTTGATTTTAATGGTTCATCATCAGCCTATACTAAGTCCACTGCTGGACATAGGCCTCTCCAAGTGCACGCCACCGAGCCCGACCCACGGCTACTCCGTACTCCGCGATATCAATGGTTATTGAATATATTTATCATCTCTAGTGCGTTGCTCGAGGGCGTTTGTATGAAGCTTACGTACCTTCTGCGACTCTTAATTTTGTGGTTTGACACTATTTTGGGACGAAAAGTACAAGTATATAAAACTAGCGGCCCGTCCCGGCTTCGCACGGGTGGACATTTTTTTAAATGTAGCCTATGTTACTATGTAAAATTCAAATTTAATTCAAAATCATTTATTCAGTTTAGGCTACAAGTAGCTCTTGTGAATGTCACTATGCCATCGGTTCGTAAGTCTACTCTGGTACTGAGACGAACCGGCAAGAAACTCAGCAAGTGTCCAGCTCTTTTCTCCCTTACAGTGTCAAAAATATTGGAAAATGCCATATCATAGCAGGACACTTTCCATCACAAATAACAACATGGAAAAAAAGAACAAAATAAAAAATCTAATTGAAATGAAACAACTTTTACGGATCTACTCGAGTTTATTTTACACATTAGTTTTAATTAATGTTTATCCTGACGTTTCGAACCCTTTGCAGGGCCCGTCGTCACAGGGAGACTGAGGTGTTGGTCGTCTCATAATTAGTTAGTAGCTTGTATACCCTCATTTAAATTAATCAGGTGCATTCCGTTTTACGCAGAAAGAGCTTACAGTATCTTTTGGTCTGGCAGTATGGTGTTGGGGCTGGGATTTAATATTCTGTATGATGGGATCCCAGGCTGAACATTAGGACGGAACGTCAGGATAAACATTAATTAAAACTAATGTGTAAAATAAACGCGAGTAGATCCGTAAAAGTTGTTTCATTTCAATGTGTAGTGTTCGCGTAAACTTTAGAAAACAATATAAAAAATCTAAGTTAACAAATTTACATCAGGTAAAAGTTTCAATTTCCACAATGTCATACAGTACCACTACAGTACTCTAGTAAATGACAAAAATTGTTTAAGGAAAACCAAGTTAAACTATAGTGAATGCTACTAAAATTAAGTTATAAGTATGAGAGTAGTACTTAAAAAAGTTACTAGCGCTAATGTAGCATTCTAATGGTGAAAGAATTTTTTAAATCGGTCCTTGAGTTCGATTTTCGAGTTTATTCGTTGCAAACATACAAAAATATAAAATACAAAGCTTTCCGCTTTATAATAATTAGTGTAGATATAGATGAGATGAAAATGACTGTCACTGGCACACTCCGTAAACAATACACAGAAAACGTCATTTTTGAATAAAGTTATCATAGATTTAAATATATATGACAATTACAATTTTTAACCTAAAAAAATTTTTAGCGTCACTTTAGGATTGACGTATTGTTTTTATACGCATCAAAAACAAATGTTTTAGGTATCTGTCATCGAGGCTTGATATTTAAGTCTACTTTAGACACAGAAAAATAAAATAAAAATGACAAAAAATTTAGTGTTACGAAATAAATATATATTAATATGAACTACAATAGGTTTCCCATCTCTTCCCGTGGGTCGTAGAAGGCGACTACGGGACCATTCCAGAGGATGGGCAGCAGCGTCTCTCTGTGATTATTCTCACCTTACTGCGATCGCCAACCCGCCTGCCAAGCGTGGCGATTATGGCAAATTCCCCTCAAAATGATTTTATCCTTGAGGCAGGCCTTTGTCCAGCAGTGGACGTATTTTTGGCTGAGATGATGATGATGATGACAATAGGTTTTGTAGTATATTTATTCGGAAACAACATTTGCCTCGTTTTGTCGTCTATATATTTAATTCCGACCTTTAATTATATTACGGGGGCGCAAAGCCGTTTAAGTTAATTGTGTTAAAAGGGGAACTGATTTAAAAGATTATTTTACCTTCGAAACGAAGGCTTGTTAATTAAGTTTTAAGAAAAAAAACCTTTTGGAGCGATTTTGCCCATCATCGTTTTAATCGACGTCATCCCAAGTTTTCCATGTGACCGACTCTACTGTGTTTTGGGTGATGTTCCTAGTCGGTTTAAAGCGACATAACCGCCAAATTGTAAAATTGAATTTTTTATTGAAATGTAAATAGTTATGTAACATATAAAATCATCATCGTCATGAACACCAGATGGTGATAATGATGGGTGTGGTGTATTTTATTGGAAAATGGTTGAAAAAAATTCCACGACCGGGTTTCAAACCAGTATCTCATGACATACCATGTCAGGTGCACTACCAACTATGTACTACCGTGGCTCTGTCCAACCTGTAATTTGATGACAACAAAACAAAAATGCGTAAAATTGTATATAACTATCAGTGTCAAATATTAGAAATGTTCCATTGTCAGGGAAAAAAGTTATTTTCGTACTTTTATTCATAATAACCTAGCCACAAAATAAGGCTGACTTCTCGCTGGACCTTCCCGACAGTTCCATCTCCATTAGCGGCTCCATCAGCGGCTCCATCCATCAGGTGACTGGGCATGTCGACCTGATGTTTATGTATGAGGGTTCTGAGGAATTATTACTTACCTACCTCGATTGTTTTATCACTCCGAGTACATGCTCATATTAACTGAATACAAGTGAATTTATTTACAATGAGATTATCTTTGAATGACAAAACCCTATGCCATCAATTTACAAAAAAGACAAATTGTTGAAAAAAATCCACGAGCGGAATTCGAAACCGCACCCCATGACATGCCGGGTCAGGTGCACTACCAGCTATGCTATCGTGGCTCAAACCACCTCGCCGAAATTAATCAACTCTCACTTTGTAACCCACAGGAGCATTCAATGTCAACAATTTGTCTTTTTTCAAATTGTGATTTGTTCGCAACAAAATTTGCGTGAAATTTTATAAAACCATAATCATAAAACTATACCATCAGTCAGCCAATTGAATATTAAATAAAAAGATAGTACTCCCCTGACGTTTTGACCCTCGGCATGCTTCGTGCGCGACTGAGATGATCGTACGAAAATTCATTGTAATTTGCTACCGTCTACCGTCAACTGTTTAATAGGAGCGTTTCGTTTCACGGAAAATTTGCTTTCTGAGTTAGGGTTGGGATTTAATAACTTTGTATGATATCCCAGGCAGATGGTAAACTCGATCCGTAAATTGTTTCCCAAAGCTTACGCCAACGCTGCATATTTAGGGTCTTACAAATAAACAAAGAATAAGGTTCGAATATTTATTTCGTGTTTTGTCTTTATTACTCTAATTTAAAACGACATTTACATGACAGGAACAAAACACGGAGTAACTATTTCGGAACTTATTCTTTGTTTATTTGTAAATCACTTAAATAAAACAACTTTTACGGATGTACTCGCGTTTATTTTACCTAAAATAATATAAATCAATGGGTAAAATAATCGCAAGTAGAGTCTGTTTGTCTGTTGATGGAGCCACGACGGCATAGTTGGTAGTGCATCTGACCCTGAATGTCATGGAGTGCAGGTTCGAATCCCGTTCAGGGATTTTTTTCACCATCATCATCATCATTTCAGCCAAAAGACGCCCACTGCTGGACGTCTGCCTCCCCCAAGGATCTCCACAACGACCGGTTTTGTGATGCTCGCATCCAGCGGCTGCTCGCGACCTTCACCAGATCGTCGGTCCACCTTGTTGGAGGTCTGCCCACACTGCGATATTACAGCACTATACCTAAAAAGTATTTTAGAATATGGTTGTACAATTTGGAGCCCATTCTATGAAATACAAGTAGAAAGTATTGAAGGCATTCAGAAAAAGTGTTTAAGATTTCTATCTTATCGCTTTCATTTAGGCAGGTCTCTTCATTGTCACGAACTTCGAATGATTAAGTTTGGTGTGATTTCGGTTCGTCGGCAACTGACTTACAACTGACTGACAACTGACAACGGAAGCAATGACTTATTTACTTGTTTAAAATATTTCACTCAATAATCGATTCCCCTGATTCCTGCTTTCTTTCAAATAAATTCTTTGTATCGAATAAAAATAATACATCATATTACAATCCCATTGTCAGAACGTGCCGTCTATACAATGAACTGGTTTTACTTAATAACAACATCGGCATATTTTCCATGAAAATACATGAATTTAAAAAAAATACAGTTAAATTCTCGGCTCGGCGTCTCCCACTTATAAATAAATAATATTATTATTACCTAGAATAAGTTTTCAATTTGTTATATTTTTATTATTCACCATTCTATGTATACATTAGTTTTTAATTGGATATAGTTTTAGATAAGGTAAACTATGACGATTATTATTAATCGTGTTGTGTACACATGTTTTAGATAGGAATTTAGCTCTTATAAAATTTATCATGCTTTTTTGTTATTTTTTTTATTTCTATATTTTTTGTGTACCTAATAAATAAATAAAATAAAATAAAAATCAAGTCATCGCTGCAAATGATGGATATTGGCTTGTTAAATAATCATCACACTAGCCAAATGCGGGTTGGTGTTGGTGATCTATGCATCGGATATTCCGAAACCTGGGAATTGAACCCAGGATCACCGGTTATCGGGCCGTCCGATAGCCACTTGGCCACCGAGGCGATGGCGTATCTTTCTTAAGGTTCGTTTCGTTCGTTTCAGATGCCTGCACATTTACCTATCTATTTTATTTAATAAATGTTCAACCATTGAGGAAATGTGATAGTTTGTGGTGGTCTGATGGGCAGGCATAATACTTACATACTTATCTATTATTAGGCATATTGCCAAAATACGAATTAAAAAATTATTTCTCCAATCAAACGCATTTGGCTTGCTCATTTGCGGTTTGATTGTTCGCTGGACCGTGACAATGGTTCATTTCCACACTTGTCTACCGTTTATACGTTGTACATATCCCAAAACGAATCAACGATAAAACAGTTGCATCCTGTGGGTACCGTCAGCAACAGCGTCAGCCTATAAACGTCCAACTGCTGGGCACCAGCCTTCCCACATTGGTGGTACATCGGGAGTTTAGGTCGTAACCTACCATTACGGCCAATGAATGGTGGTCTTTAAAGACTGCTAGGTTAATTCGGTGGGATTTAAAGAACTTTTATCTAACGGGGGCAATGGCTTAACGTAACTTCTGAAGCAGAGAGAAACTCTAGATCAGGGATTCCCAAACTATTTAGGGCAAGAGACCCCTTTTCTCTAGTTTTTTTCATATTAATACAAAATACTTACCAATTTAAAAACTTTGCGGTTGGTTAAGTAAATTTATTTATACTTCCTACTAAAATATTAGTCATTCTTATAACAAGTTCTACGCGTAACACTTATACAGTAACACGTTACAAATAAGAACTTGTGTTAATAAATAAGGGACGATTTTTAGACCTTCAAAAAATGTTCGTTTATGTCGAAAACAGATTTTGACCCCAAGGGGTCGATATCAACCACTTCGGGAATTCCTGCTCTAGATATTTTAATATTTTAATCCAGTGACCGGGTTTTGCAAAGGTTATGTAACCGGTTAAATTCCCCGTTCCCTCTAGAAAACCTCTGACGGTGCTACGTTTCACACGGCGGACGGCGTGGGGAACCCTTCGTAAAATTTTTCATATTACTTATGAAAGTACAAGTACATATTTCCATTCTAATATTCAAAATGAATTATGATCCTATCTGTGTGTAGTGTGCAAATTGATCGGTTACAATTAAATTTCGTTATTGGCAGCTAGCCAGGTCGCACCGCGACTGATCTGTAATATGTGGTGGCTGCTCGCGGTCGGGTTGCTCGTCCTCGCCATTAGCTTTGACGTAAATATTCTGTATATGATATGAAACAATATCATAAAATGTTATAATCATCATTATCATCAGCTCATAATACGTCCCCACTGCTGGGGCACGAGCCTTCCCTATGGATGGATAGGGAGAACGGGCCATAAGCCACCACGCGGGCCCAGTGCGGGTTGACGGTTGTTAACGACTGCTAATGCAGCCCAGACCAACGGCTTTACGTGCCTTCCGAAGCTCGGAGGAGTTCGAGATGAAAGATACATTTTTGGTCACCCATCCAATGACCGGCATTTGCGAAAGTTGCTTAACCTCAGCAATCGCAGACCGGAAGCGTTAGCCGCTGCGATGTTGAGCGCTTCAAATCAACCAAACCGTATCAATCAAACCATTAACAGTTGAGTTCGTTTCAATAATAGTATCCAGTTCCATGCTTGGTGAGCTGAAGTACTTCAATTGTTTCAGAATGTTCAAACTGACTGCGACGCTTGGGTAAGTCTGCTTTCAATAAAAATAGTGAAGCCACGTATGTTTTCTTAAGGTATGTTACAAGTTCTACACTAACATAAACTTATGTTTGTTTGTCCGCCTGGCTAGCTACCACCGTCTTATCAACATCAATGTTTGTAGCATTGTTGTGTTCCGGCAGCTAGAGATAAGATAGCCAGTGCCTCAGTAGTTGAGGGTTCCGGGTGAAATGCGCTCCATCTTCGGCCTTATCACATAACATCAGCTGAGATGAAAGACAAGTGCTTTTAAAGTAAATATAAAAAATAATGACGAACGAATTGTTTTAGCTTGAGTACCTCGCCGACGATCTTGTGTAGACTTACAGACCGATGGCATAGTGACATTTATAAGTGCTATACAAATCCCCATTATCAATTTGATTGGCACTGAATGGGGATATGTGGAAGAAAAGTTCTCAAATCCCCATTGATGGGGAAAGTCGATGGGGTTTATTGGAATAACCCCTATTTTGATGGCATAACTGAGTAAATGATTTCAAAGTAAAAAATAAATAAAGTTGAATAATTTCGGCGAGCTGGTTAGAACCACTATAGCTCAATTGGAAGAGCACCTGACCCGGTATGTCAGAAGGGTGCAGGTTCAAATCCTGCTCGTGGAATTTTTTTTGTAATTTGTTTTGCAACAAAAATTTGCGTTAAAATTATATATAAAAAAAAACATTGAATAAATGATTTTGAATTTTGCACCCCAATAATGCGCGGTGACGTTAAAGAGTCCATCAGCAATCTCCATAGAAAAAAAAAACTTTGATTTTTTTTTCTTATAATGTAATTGACTATTCTTTTCTTTATTTGTTATTCTATTTATTCTAGTGTTCTGGTGACAAATGCCATACTGGGGTAAGATAAGCTTAAGCTGAGAACCTAGTTAGGTTTATCATCTGTTCTGTGTTATTTTAAACTGTACCAAATGGTAATATACATTTCTGGTAACTTTACCTAGCAACATAATACTAGTGTTGTCTATTTCACCTCACTAACGGCGAGTTTACTCAACATTTATGATTTTGGAGCTTTGTCTACTCATTTCTGGAAGGACGGGAGTGGATGTAAGTATGTATTTATGTATGTAACTTTCATCATCATCTCATGCGTTCCCACTGCTGGGGCACGAGCTTTCCCTATGGATGGATAGGGAGAACGGGCCATAAACCACCACGCGGGCCTAATGCAGCCGGGACCAACAGCTTTACGTGCCTTCCGAAGAACGGAGGAGCTCGTAATGATACATTTTTGGTCACCCATCCGATGACCGGTCTATGCGAAAGTTGCTTAACCTTACCAATCGCCATCGAGCTCCCCACTATGTAACTTTACCTACTTTAATCTTTATGGGGCTTATTAATAAACAAAGTGTAAGCTTGGATTAGTTACTCCGTGTTTTGTCTCTTTTACTCTAATATGAAATAAAGTTTACATGACGGGAATAAAACACGGAGTAACTACTCCAAGCTTACACTTTGTTTATTAATACGGGGGGTATGTGTTTTTATTTTGTGTAGCGCGCCGCGACCGCGACGTTCGCTGACGCGCGTGCGCATGATTGAATGCGATCAGGCGCAAACGTATCCCCTCACTGCTACGCTGTGTAGGGTAGCAGTTACAGCATTCTGAAGGCAATATCAGATAAATATGATTGCCCAATACAATAGTTTTTTTTATAAAATATGTTATTGGGGCTGTTAAATGTTATTTCATTGTATATTTACATGCCATAACGTCAGAACATACAGCTCAACTGTTTCTGTAACACCCTATTAACAATTTTCTAGTATTCATAAAATTTTATAAAATACAGTGAAAAAATTAAACGCCCACCCGACCCAGCCAGGAATCGAACCTGGGTCTTCCGCAATCCGGGCGGCTGCACTGACCGCTATGCTACCGGGAAGGCCGGTCCCGTTTCCGGGCTATGATTCCTGGCTGGGTCGGGTGGGCGTTTAATTTTTTCACTGTATTTTATAAAATTTTATGAATATTTAATTTAGCTTCAGTGCAGCAATTAGCACTTGAAAAATGAAAAGTAAAAATTTACTATAGCGTTGTGTTATCAAATTTGTGGTATTTCATCTGCAAAGATGAATCTGCATGGCCATCGGTTGCAACAACCGTTTGGATAGATGGCGCTAGTGCCGCTTAAAAAAGCACTCAAAAATATTAAAATAGCAGTGACAAAATTCAGCGCTTACGTCAGCCTTCCCGGTAGCATAGCGGTCAGTGCAGCCGCCCGGATTGCGGAAGACCCAGGTTCGATTCCTGGCTGGGTCGGGTGGGCGTTTAATTTTTTCACTGTATTTTATAAAATTTTATGAATATTTAATTTAGCTTCAGTGCAGCAATTAGCACTTGAAAAATAAAAAGTAAAAATTTTCTATTAAATAAAGCCTATTTCATTTCATTTCAAATAACTTTTTTTATGTCTTTAATCGCCGTGGTGGTCACCGGTGACCGACAAACAATAAATTTTCTATTGTGTCTGGTTTTGCGGCAGTCAACGTGTTAATGGTTATTTACTGTACAATTTTATTAATATTATTTTAAATTTTCTTATTATTTATTTAATTACTAACATAGTTTATTAAATGCCCATTGTTGCTAACCATAATTGGATCTATTGTTATCTTTTAATAAATTAATTATTAATTATTTATTTTGCAAAATTTGTTTTAATGCATATTTAAGGCAGCAAAGGAGAGAAGAGAGACCATAGTCTATACTAAATAACCAAATGATTGCCTATTTCAGTTGATCACGCGATAGAAATATTTTTTAAAAATAAAACATTGCATTAGCAGTCGTTAACAACCCCCAACCCGCACTGGGATCGCGTGGTGGTTATTGGCCCGTTCTTCCTATATAGGGAAGGCTGATGCCCCAGCAGTGGGGAAATTAATTGAGCAGGTGATAAAGTTATCTTTAGGATAATGAGCTTAGGATAATGAGGATAAGGAGCTTAGTCTCTCGAGTTTGACCTGCATAAAAACCATTGCCTGAAAGATTTTGTAGTAAATTAATATTTGGTCAACAGATAAACGAAAACCATACATGCAGTTCTACCGTAAGTACAATGTTGGATATTTATAGATCTTATATTTGTATATTTGTGATGCAAAGGGTCGATTCCCAGCTAGGGTTATGTACTCTTTGTTTTATATAGGTATCTTACGGGTTAGCGCGAGATGTAGGCACTCCTTCGTCTCACCTGATGTCCAGTGCTGATAAGGCCGATGGTGGAGGCGCACTTGACCCGGAATCCTCAACTATTGAGCCACTGGCTATCTTATATTGATGTTATGGTGACATATTCAGATAAGATGGTGGTAGCTTGCCAGGCGGACAAATGTAAATTCTTATTTTTTGAAATTTTTAAAATTTTGTATGTTGATTGTGGTGTGAAATAAAGGTTTCTTACTTACTTACTACACTACAACCAATCAAACCGAGTCACAAACATGTACCCCCAGCTGGGAATCGAACCCAGGGCCTCTGGTTTTGAGACCGATGGTCTTAACCACTAGACCACATAAGCAATTAAAATCGCTTTGGTCAATTAAATTAATCAAAGTCCGCCCGGCTAGCTACCACCATCCTATTTAAGTCTAACGCCAACAACGATCATATGATTGATCATTTAAAAAACAACAATAAAATATGTATTTGGTTATAGTGCCTCGAACCTTCTTGCACTGCAGCAGTAAGTATTTTTTGTTTACGCTTACTATTTAATTAGAATAGAAAAGAATAGAATACAATAGAATAGAATAGAAAAGAATAGAATATAATAGAATAAAATAGAATAGAATATAATTTATTTATTTATTTATTTATTTTAGGATAGCTAACAGCTTGCAATTGAAAAAAGATAACAACAAAAATTATAACTATAAGCTATTGACAAGCTACCACATCTAAGATGTCTACTTACAGTAATAG
Organism: Eudonia truncicolella; assembly: GCA_949315975.1. Lineage (NCBI taxonomy): Eukaryota > Metazoa > Arthropoda > Insecta > Lepidoptera > Crambidae > Eudonia > Eudonia truncicolella. The sequence goes on along the minus strand of OX438843.1, from coordinate 518,869 downwards.
TAAAAATAAACTTTCCTTATTAAAATTAGTGTTGAATCGATGACAAGTCAACAACTTTTTTTTTTTTTTTTTTTGGAGAGAGATTGCTGATTGCCGCTGCGGCATTTTCAGCTTCACCGGGCTTTTTGGGGGCGGCGAGGAACGTAAAGGGTCCCTCAAGCCGTGTGAAACGAATCACCTTCAGAGGTTATCTAGAGGGAACGGCATCGCGCACAAGTGCGCGTCCCCGTGCCCTACTAGATTCTCCGAAGGGTTCGGATCGGATCGGGGAGCGGAGCAACCCGAGGGCGCCTCTAAAGGCACGGACCTCGGCTCGGGTTGACCGGGCCGTGGAGGAGGAGAGAACCGACCAGGTACATGTCTGTACCTTGTGTAGAGCGTGTGTGAACCGGTTCTTCGTACCCTTGTTCTACGAGTACGGTGTCTTGGGCCTAAACTGGTGTGCATGTTTAGTGTATTCTGTAAATGTGTGCTGTCATTTAGAGGATCGGGCGGGGATTTAGAGGATCGGGCGGGGATTTAGAGGATCGGGCGGGGATTTAGAGGATCGGGCGGGGTTTTAGAGGATCGGGCGGGGATTTAGAGGATCGGGCGGGGATTTAGAGGATCGGGCGGGGATTTAGAGGATCGGGCGGGGTTTTAGAGGATCGGGCGGGGATTTAGAGGATCGGGCGGGGTAAGTCAACAACGGTAAGCGGCTTTTGTATGCTATTGATGGTGTCGAAAAATACGTCTATATTAGCATTAGTATTATTGACATACATACAAGTTCTTACGAGAAAACTGCTCTGTCTATAGTTGGTGTGAGTGGAGGGGATGCTAAATGGCTTATATGAATTGTTTCGGGGTGCTCGCGTAGGTATTTTAAAAGTAATTTTGCTTAACAAATCAGAACAATCTAGTGTACTTCTGATTATCTTAAGTAGTAATACAACGTCTGCAATATTCCGTGTAACAGACAGTGGTAAAAAATAAAACTTAGCGCAGCGCTGATCATAAGACATTTTAGGAATTCTGAATTTATAATTCAAATAACGTGTGAATTTTTTCAAGATTAATTATATAAGAATCATAGCGAGGGTTCCAAATTGAACTAACGTACTCCAGTTGGCTCCGGACGTATGCACAGTAAAGAATTTTGAGAGTTTTCATAAGTTTAAATGACTTGGACGAGCGCATAACAAACCCCAAGGCACGGGATGCCTTATTGATATAATAAAATTTGATAATATGGTAATATACTTATGTATTATGACTGTACATCGATGCTTATCATTTAACAGTATCCTAGATACCGTCACTAGCTGTCGGAACACAACAACGCTACCGCTGTGCCAGTAACCATTTAAATCAGGTCTTACGTAAGAAAAACGTTAAATGTTTTCATTTAATTGAGGTTAAAATTACCCTCGTTCTGACGCACGAATCACGACACAGCGTTTTTAACCCACGACCACAAAATAAGACGACTGCAGAAGGTTAGCTTCACACAAACGCGCTCGAGCAACGCACGCATAGACAACCTCTCACGGACACGGAATCACGCATCAGCAGCGCTCGGACTGTCTCGTCCTTTTTTTTTTTCATTGAGTTTGCTGATTGCAACATGCGGCATTTTCAGCTTCACCAGGCTTGTTTGGTGGCGGCGAGAAACTTAAAGGGTTCCTCAAGCCGTGTGAAACGAATCACCTTCGGAGGTTTTCTAGAGGGAACGGCATCACGCACTAGTGCGTGTCCCCGCGCCCTACTAGATTCTCCGAAGGGATCGGGTTGGATCGGGGCTGTTTCGTCCTGTTCCGAGATCCGTGTCCGTGCAAGGGATCTGTGTGTAAGTTGATCGAGCGAGGAATGTGACAAGCTTACTTTCTGGGTGTCTTTATTGTGTGCCTCGATTACGCTGAGGCAGTGATTTTTATCGTAATCGATTAGAAAATGTAACAAGCCTCCGGAAAACTTTTCCGAGTCATCGGTTCGTTGCGTGTACAGTGTTATAACGAATAACATCATAGCTACACTTTCTTGTATGCCTCCTCCAATCTTATTGTTCAGCGTATAGTTTTTATGAATCATTCTGAAACGCTAATTATTTCTCTTCCAGTGTAAAGGAGATAATTGCACTTCCATGGTAACATTCATGTTTCTTCGTTCCTTATTTTGAGAATATTTTACTAAAAAGAAGAAATGTGATATTTTTTTTAACAAAAATAACATAGATGGGTATTTCTATGCTATATATTTATTATATGGGGTCCTTCAAACGAGGCGTGAAGAAGCACAATGTGGGCCGGCAGAGTGAAGTTGACTGATGCTGCGTTGTTTACACGCTGCACCAGTTGTCTTCGCGTCTGGACTCCATTTCCACTTAGCATCAGGTGGTGTAGAGTCATTTGCCGTGCTAAGTATAAAAAAAAATCTTTTCGCATTTCTAATTAATTATTTATTTAGTTGAATTCATTGAATAGTACTAAATAGAAAATCCCTCATTTTAGATTATTCATTTAACAATTTTGTGATATCACCACCTCTAAAATTTGAATCCGGGGACCTCCGAGTCTGACATCGGAGGCTTAGCCACTAGACCATAAAGGCGGTTAAGAGTAACAAAGGGTAACAAATAAGAAATAAATATAACGCAAAGAACGCAAACAAACTGTGAAACGTCTTTTTTGTAGTATAAAAAGGTTTGCGAAAATCCGTAACGACCCTAAAACTAAATATCTAAACGATGTCTGCGTATTCAAAAACTTCTCATGCTCAATTTGTGACAGGTGGTAAATTTTATAAAGCAGAACACAATGTTTCGCAGCTGTTTTGTTATACCGTAAGCGTTTTGTTATAAACTGTTTTTTTTTTTAAGTAATACGTTTTTAATTTTCTCAGTGCGAAGGCCAGATGTGCGTGGCATGGGTAAGTACCAATAGAGTTAGGTACCACGTACCGTGTTTTAGGTTTATTTTTATAATTATTTATTTTCATATATTTATTTTATTTATTACCATATTAAAACATATATAATAATAATTTTATTATGTTTTTAGTCGCGTTGTTAAACTACTAAGGTTTCTCATAATGCGATGCAGAATTAAAAAAGATCGGAATGAAGGGGGCTACTAGTTTACCTAAATTTACAAGACAAGTCTTATAAGTGGTTACAACCACCAACATTTTCTTAATTTATTTTTATATAAGTTGGAATTGTTATAAAATAAAACAATACGATAAATTTCATTTTAGACCAGATAACTTAGAATAGTTATTAATTCCTCCGGGGTCGAGGAGTCCATAAGTAAGTGTTAGTGGTTCACTCTTCGCTCTTAGGGCCTTACAAATAAACAAAGAATAAGGTCCGAATATTTATTACGTATTTAGGGTTCCGTAGTCAACAAGGAACCCTTATAGGTTCGCCATGTCTGTCTGTCTGTCTGTCTGTCTGTCTGTCTGTCTGTCTGTCTGTCTGTCTGTCTGTCTGTCTGTCTGTCCCCAGTCTAGCTCATAGACTCTTAGTACTAGAAAGCTGTAATTTGGCATGGATATACATATTAATCACACCGACGAAGTGGTAAAGTAAAATTGAGAAAAATATTTTTTTTAGGTCATCTCTCCTACACGTGAAGTGGGGATGTAATTTTTTTTCTTGTTTACCCCTAAGTGTGGGGTGTCGTTGGATAGCAATTTCAAAAATATAGCGGGTTTGTGAGGCATCCGTTGTTTTTTGATTGAGGCATCCGTTTGTGAGCTATTAAGCTTTAAAGTGCAAACTTTTGTTAGAGTCAAGTGCCGCCCCCCCCCCCGTGCCAGCCAAATGGTTGTTTTTGGATACATGAAAAAATTCACGTTAAAAGGAAAACTATCACAGCTAAGTAGGCTTTACAAGTTTACGAGTAACAGTCGACCAACTTATAAAATGTACTTGGCGCAGTACAAAATTCCTCATTGGGAACTACTTAAATAACGTAGTCAGGTGTGTGAAACCGGTAGTATCTACATTTAAGTATATGAGCCATCGATAAATAAATGTTCATTAAAGCCCTCTTCTCAGAGTCCGCATTATTGAGATGGGCTACGGAACCCTCCACTGCGCGTGGCCCGACACGCACTTGGCCGGTTTTTTACTATAATTTCAAATGACGTATGACAGGAACAAAACACGGAATAACTATTCGGACCCTATTCTTTGTTTATTTGTAAGGGGCGTAGTCTTGTCAGCAACTTTAGGTAAATTAGCTCTCTTCGTTACTATCACTGATAACTTGATCTATAACTTCCTAATCGTCTAGAGGGTGAGGGTGAGGGTTCAAATCCCGGTCGTGAAAAAAATTCAACATTTGTGAATTGTAATTATTTTCTCTTTTTAGTGCAAAGGCGACAACTGCACGGCCAAAGTAAGTAATGTAAATATAGTAATGAAAACCACAGTGAAAACTATTGTTAGTAGCGACTATGCGTTCGACATCTTTCACTGAGATGATGATGGTTGATCTTTTAAAATAACAACCACCACCACCACCAAGAGATCTCCAAGATCACCAAGGGTGACCAAGTTAAAAAGATCTTGAGGTCCTCCGTGCTTTGGAAGGCACGTTAAGCCGTTTTGGTCCCGGCTGCTGTTATATAATAAGCCGTTAGCTGCCGACCTCATTAGGGTAATAAGGTGGGTCATTTCCCAATCTCCCCATATGGTATTGTTTATATGGGAACACGAGCCAAGCAGTGGTACGTCTATAGGCTGCTAATGAAAATCGGCATGGGCAAAGAATGCATTTTTTTACGAATAATCTCCTTGCCTTCATCTCACCTGATGTTAAGTGATGATAATGTCGAATGTAGAAGTGCACTTCACCCGGAATCGTCAACTGTCGAGGCACTGCCTTTCTTATCTAACTGTTGGAACACAACAATGCAACTTTCTAGGCAAGGTTATATAATTACTTACTGGCAGAAACTGAAAAAACTTACTGGAAATGTGCAGACACGTCGTTGGTGATATCAGATTTTTCCGGACACATGAGTCCGGAAAATCTGATATCTAAAAATCTGAAAATCTGAAAAGAAACAAAACCACGTGGTGGTGTGCTTCGACTACGGGGTCGAGGGGGAAAGGACAAAAAAAAACATAACAATGATGTTACCGTACATATGGCGACATTATATATTGTAAAGAATATATAAAATATAGATATTTAAATATTATATTAAACTTCATATCTGTAGATCAGAGAAAGCACACTTTGTTTAAAAAACATTTGTTTCAGTGCACCGGTCTTACATGCGATTCATGGGTAGGTATTATTATAAAATACCAAGTAGTGATGAGAGCAAACTCTTAATGTATGGAATATTGTGTTAATGCGCAGTACTCCTGTTCAACTCTTACTGACTGATCCAATCTTTTATTAAATACATTGCTACTAAAATACCCGGTACCATTAAATATTCTCTCGCCTACTTAAAAAGGAAAATAACGGATACATCTGTTGAATCCTGCACCATCGGCAAAACTGTAACGATACGATTATGTTTCACTAAGCGAGGCGATAATCAATTTCGTTTTATGTTTTCAGTGCGACGGTAAAAATTGTGAATATCACAAATCAATATGGAGGCGTCATTACGTTACAGGCTTCTTTTAAATAAATATTAAACAAACAGTTTCATCATTTTGTTTATTAATATTATTCCAACACGGGTAAGCGCATTGAGCCTCGTCTCACATGGTGCTGGCAAGTGGCGATAAGGCTGTTGACGGCATTATAATTTACCTGTTACATAAACGACCTTTGATTGACGACATTTGACGACTGAGGTCGATTGATTGAGGGTTCGATTCCCGGTCGGGTCAATGTCGAAAACGAACTTTTCGATATTGTGTCGGGTCTGGGTGGTTGTGGTACCGTCGTTGTTTCTGATTTTCATGAAACGAATGCTTTAGCTACTTACCTTGGGATCAGAACAATGTATGTGATGTTGTCTCATATCACATCTAAAAAAAAAATAAACACAGAAAGACTGACTGACTGGAAAGACGCAGCTTCATCTTAACCGAATGTTCAAATATTTGTAAAAATATTTCTTTCGGATCTCAGAGGTGAAAACTTCTAAGATTGATGAAGCAATGTTGACTAAAAAACATAAGCATCAAGCACTGAAAAATTTCGACGGGTGAAAGCCAGACCTCGGTAGCCAAGTGGTTAAGGCAGCCGCCCGGAATGCGGAAGGTGCGTGGTTCGATTCCCGCCTGAGGTTGTCGTCTTTTTTCAGTGTTTAAATTTTACTTAAGTATATTTAAGCGTTAATAAAACGCTAAAATATATAAAAAACACAGAAAGACTGGCTGTGCACTGCACACAAGCGCATCATCACACCTGGAGCGTGCCACCAGTGCACCTGTAGCGAGTCGCCGGACACCCCCCGATAAGGTATCCGTGGAATACCAGCGTCGTGGCACTCTGTGGCTCGGCTTAAGCTGAGCGGGGAGCTGAGCGGGCTTAAGCGAACCTATTTGTTTTTGTTGTTTTTTCTGTTTAAGTTGTTGTTGTATGTTGTATATTTATGCCAAAAAACTTTTATTCGCTCATTCATTCATTCATTCATTCAATATCCAAAATTCAAAATATTTTTTTTCAGTTTAGGCTACAAGTAGCTCTTGTGAATGTCACTATGCCATCGTATCGTAAGTCTACTCTGAAAATATTGGAAAATGCCCTATCATAAAAGGACACTTTCCATCACAAATAAACACACAAAAAATTAAAGTACAACCACAACACACAAAAAAACAACAAAACAAAAAAATATCAAAGTTTGCAAAAATTACATCAGGCAGGTACCAATTTAAATTTTCACAATGTCATACAGTACTAATATATGTCAAAAATTGTCACAAAATTTATAAGGTAACAAAAAAAAGGTATAAGGTATAGGTAAGATATAGGTTAATTCAAAAGAGAATGTTCAAAAGAATTTTACATCATGACCTAAGTAAATTGAAGGTGTCATAATCCCTTGGATTTTTATTTTTTTTGTATTTCTTGTGATACTTATTTTTGTCTAACAAACATCGTTTGAGACAGCTGTTGAACCAGATGGGATAGTCTGTGACGTAGGGGATTTGAGAAAAAACACCCAGTCCACATAAACAATAATATATTAAGAGAACTATCTATAGTTTAAGATACAGGTCTATAGGGTCGAATGGCCCGTCTAATAATGCCTCCGCAGTCCGGCACTTCCCTGCAACGGCTGTACTGCAACCGGCGATGAGCGACGTGGTGGAAGGGGAGCTGCCAAGCCTCAAGCTTCAAAGCTGATCCTTGGACCCCAATCGGGGTTAACACTTTTTTTATTAACGAAAACACGCCAACAATGCGTCTTGTGGGAAATGTAAATTTTAAGCTTTTGTAAAAGCAAATATAACGTCTACGTCGTAACGTCTTTACGAGACTATCTGCCAGCCTTTACACCGAGCGACGTGCGCCTGCTTTGGGATTGCGTGGCTTAATGAATCTGCTAGCGGTCACCTTGCGCACAGAGACGTTAGTAAAAAAAAACGAACCGGTCCTAGCTGGAAACAAAAGATCGCTGCGGGCGGTACAGTCACCACTTTACAATACTGTACAATATTTAAGAATACTTTATTATTATTTACTTATTAATTATTAACTTTAATATTAGTTTTATTGTTATTATTAGGTATCATGTAACTGCAACGTTACATATCCCCCTCGCCTACTAAGAATTTTATTACCTTCCGTATTAAAATTCGAAAGCTCTATTTCAGTAACTATGTATCTTTACACAAAAACGTTAACGTTAACGTTTAAAAGATTCTTAACGTAAACGTTAAGAATCTTTTTGTTTTTTTTCAAAGTTTTGTTTGCGGTGTGTGCCTAGCTGTTACCTATACCATTCACAATGTCGTCAGACATCTGGATCGCTGGGTCCAAATCAGGTGCTGAGAGTAACCCCTGCCAATCCTGCTCACAAAGCTCGGTTTTTACTGATGCGTAGTCACGTTTGCGAAAAACAAATCATTGCTTTCTACTCGGCTTAAGTGGTTCACTGAAAGTTATATTACAAACTTCTAACGCAGTTGGAGGATGATGAAGGTCGACTTTGCTGAGTGGATCGCGACCATGCACGCTTATATTAGCAAAAGTGGACAAAATCAAATCTAAGAAACGATTATTAAACTAGCTACTGGTCCATGAAAGAGCTAATGAAAAATAACCTTCCGCTTGATTTGAAACGCAGACACGTCGACTTGTGCATCTTGCCTATTCTATCCTACGGCGGTCAGACCTCAACTCAAGGTTTATTAGGTGTAAAGAGGACCGATAGAGTTCGAAACACTACACTGCGCTCCAAAACCAAAATCATAGATGTTGGAGTTGCGACCGCTACACTTACATGGAACTGAGCTGGGCACGTCAGCCGCATGCCCAGAGGTGGTCGAAGATCCTGGCTTCCATGTGATGCACACCGGAGTCGAGGCAGGCCAAAGCGGGGATGGGGGGACGACTTGACCACTTTTTTGCCGGAGTGGTATGAGTTGGCCGATAATAGAGAAGAGTGGAGCCGCAGAGGGGACGCCTTTACCCAGCAGTGAGACATAAAATAGACTAAATAGACAGAATAGACAGATAGAATAGAATAGATAGATAGATAGATAGAATAGACTAATTAAAACTAATGTGTAAAATAAACGCGAGTAGATCCGTAAAAGTTGTTTCATTTCAATGTGTAGTGTTCGCGTAAACTTTAGAAAACAATATAAAATAGACTAATAAAAAAGTCTTAATGTTCGACAAGTAAATCAGTTCAGTGAAAAAAAATTTTACCCCTAAAAAAATTTGAGTGGTCTGATAATACCCTTCCTTTACTAAAGCTGAATGCAATGGCAGCCTTCAACCAACCTGCGTATCTCTTGACCTTGTTACTAACCAAGGAACCGCATTAGCGCGAAACAAAGATGGCATTAAGCCAAGGTGTTCAGGGAAGTAATACCGAATCAGGGTTATCACCTAAGAACGTACCGTTGCGTACCGTCTATGGTATCGAACGTACCGTATGTAACGCTATGTACATATACTCTACCGCCTCTGTGGTATTGTGGTTAAGACTATCGGTTTAGACCCAGAGGCCCCGGGTTTGATTCCCAGCGGGGAGTACATGTTTGTGTAATCGGTTTGGCTGGTGGTGGGGCTTGTTTGTCCGCCTAGCTACTAGCTACCACCATTTTATGTCGCCATAACATCAATGTTTGTAGCATTGTTGTGTTCCGGCAGCTAGAGATAAGACAGCCAGTGCCTCAGTAATTGAGGAGTCCGGGTGAAGTGCGCTTCCACCATCGGCCTTATGATCACTTAACATCAGGTGAGATGTAGGCCAAAAACATACGGTATTAAATGATTGAGCAGTGACGTTACACTGGTTTTTTTCTGATCCTACGAGTATTAACAAGTTGAGTGTGAACACGTAATGCTTAATACAACGTTCGTTAAGCGCGCGATTATCGGCGGACGTTTGAAATAAACTCAAGTGAGGGATACATAAATGATGTTAATGTATCCCTCACTTGGGGTTGGCCATTACCCTCCACAAACAGTCGGGCTCCGCCCCGGAGGGCGCTTCGCCAGATTATTTTCGACTTCGCCAACTCATTATTAAGGTGTCGCAAATATTTGCTAGTGGCTATTACAGCTAAGCCAACATACATTTTAATAAACAACAAATATTTGTTTAAATAGTAGCTAAACATAAGCCTTGATTGCAGACGGAAGGTTCAATATTTCGGAGTTTGCAAGATGTATACATATGGACATATTATATGTTTATATTTATTATTTATATTTTATATTAAATGTCGGCGGCGGCGAGGTTGGTTTGTGTAGGTAGGACGGTCGAGCAAACTCTGATTCGCCGATAACACCGTTCATCTTGGATCTTCAAAATAAAGACGCAGACGTATTCCTTACAGTCACTTTAATGTTATTTTAATATCACAATTAAATTATTTAGAAACATTTGCCCGATGCAAATGGATTTCAAAAACGAAGTGAGTTCTGCGCGTGCGTACGCTCCGACCGCTCTCGTTCAAATGTGTCCAGTCCGTTGTCGCGCCAAGCCAACTGCCGTTGGCGTTTCGCGCACCATAGAGCATAGGCTGCGCAGACCACTCTAAGTATAGACTATACTTGTCGTTTCTAAGTGATGCTATCGCCATGTCGCCGACATATATGTACATATTACATAAGAGATTACATCTTACAACGATAGAGTAGCTCGATGGCGCAGTGGTGAACGCGCCCGGTCTGCGATTGCTAAGGTTAAGTATATTTCGCAAAGACCGTTTATCGGACGGGTGACCAAAAATGTATCTCGAGCTCCTCCGTGCTTCGAAAGGCGCGTAAAGCCGTTGGTCCCGGCTGCATTAGCAGTCGTCAACAACCACCGCACCGCACGAGCCCAATGTAAGAGCTGAGCGCTTCCGTACTTTGTCAAAGCACCTTTAGATACTTAGTTTACTGAAAAACATGATTTTATTGTGACATGGTGAGATGCTGCTGTCGCTTACCGTACAAGCTTAATTGCCGAACCTCCAACACAGTATGAAGGGAGCCTTAGTGGCGAGTGGCAAGGCGCTCGACCCGATACCCGAAGGTCCCGGGTTCAATTCCCAGGTCGGCAAAGGGTGTTTCAGATTTTTTGATGCACAGCTCAGGTTTGAGGCGCATTTGGAAACCATTGACTTGATTTCAATGATGGAGGCTTTTGCTCAGTAGTGTATATACCTTCCTATACAAACATAACACCGAGAGTTGTCTAACTTAATATTGTCTATTTAAATCTAAACAAGTATTCAAAACTGATGATGTACGTTTGTGATTAAAGTTCCAAATCTGCGTAATCAAATAGATTTCTTCATTCAATGCCTATTTCGGTTTTGAATGCCCAACTTAGAATCCAGCCGCCATATTATTAGGCATTCAATTATCTTTCCAATAAATCTCAGTGAATTGGAACAAAAGAATCCGCGTAATTACTCTGTTTTTAGGGTTTATTGCTTTAAATTACTTTATCTAGCTGTGTTTCTAATAATTGATCCGCTAGAAATTCAATTTGTGATTTTAAGCGTCCCAATGCTGGGCTAAGGCCTTCCCACATGCACTAGCACGTCAGGTTTTTTAACTCACCTTGCCTCACTTCGCTGGTTCAAGCTTATAGATTGTTTTTTTTTAGTTAGTTTGTGGTCAAGGAGCTCGATGGCGCAGTGGTTAACGCGCCCGGTCTGCGAGTGCTGAGGTTAAGCAAGCCTATGTGAAAAGGCCGGTCATCGGATGGGTGACCAAAAATTTATCATCTCGAGCTCCTCCGTGCTTCGGAAGGCATGTAAAGCCGTTGGTTCCGGCTGCATTAGCTGTCGTTAACAACCACGAACCCGTACTGGGCCCGCGTGGTGGTTTATGGACCGTTCTCCCTAGCCATCCATAGGGAAGACTCGTGCTCCAGCAGTGAGGGCATAAAATGAGATGAGCTGATAATCATGATGATGATGAGTTAGAGTTTGCCGATGGCCTCCGCCGGCCCAGGTACATGTCTGTACCTGGTATAGGGCGCGTGTGAACCGGGTCTTCGTACTCTTGTTCTTCGCGTGCGGTGTCTTGGGCCTGTGCGAGTGTACATGTTTCGTGTATCATGAGAATGTGTAGCGGCATTTTGAGGATCGGGCGGGATTATGGATTGGTGGGTTTAACGACTGCAATTAATTAGACCAACGAAGGGAATAGCAAAATGTGTACGTAAAAGCTTGGTCACACATCCGATGAGCCGACTATGCTAAAGTTGCTTAGCTTGTGAAATCGCAAAGCAAACGTGCAAGGCGCTGCGTCATTGAGTTACTTGAGTTCATGGCGTATGAACTAGAGGCTATTGTTTGAATAAGGTTTTTGTAAAGTCTACTAAGGAAAAAAGAAAACGAACGAAAAATTTTAAACCCGGCAAAAAGCTTAGTGACGTTGGATAATCTTATTAAGAGATTCTTTACACTCCTTATTGACCTAATTTGACCTTTTCATCTCATTCTTAGTATTTGTCTGAAAAAACTGTTTTGTGAGAAAACTGTATTTTGTCACTTACTTTTTCTAAGTGTTGGCCGCCGACACGAGATGGCGACACTGCTTTGCCCTGAGCGATCTCTAGCCAGTCGCGCGATTCCCGGACGTCCAGCAGATCCTTGATGACTTGGCCTTTCCACCGTCCGCCTCTAGTAACTCCCATAATACGCGCGAACATTAACTATCTATTGTTTTGTCACCAGAACACAACACATTGACATTTAACAACTTATACATTTCTGCTCGCGTTATCATGTTGTTTCTAAGTATTATCCTGACGTCAGAACCCTTAGATTCCATGGTTACAAGGAGACTGAGGAGGTGTTCGTTGTTTCATAATTATTTTTAAGCTGTATACCTGGATAAACGAGTGATTTAGCTACTTTTTTTACATGTTGTGGTTGTCTTCTATATTTTTGTGTTTATTTGTAATGGAAAGTGTCCTGCTATGATAGGGCATTTTCCAATATTTTTGACGTTGTAAGGGAGAAAAGAGCTGGACACTTACTGAGTTTCTTGCCGGTCTCTCATTACAAGATCTCCCGCCCAGAGTAGACTTACGAACCGATGGCATTTTGGATGCAGTATGAAATGCACATGCAGAAGAATCAATGAAACATTTTCATACGGTTCATATTCTCTACTGAAATTATATAAGTTATCACACTAGCGAAGATTCGTTGCTCTCTAGCGAGTCTTTATCAAAATCAAAAATCTACGTATAAAATAAACACGAGTAGATTCGTTATTGTTTTATTCGTTATTGGTTGCTTTTATTTTAATTAAAAGTCTAGTTACAAAAACACAAATGTTGAAAAAACAAAACACAACATTTGCGTTAAAATTATATAAACAAAACAAAAACATTTTATAAATAGCTTGCCTACTTCTTAACTGATCTTTAGTATTTGTATAATAATATTAATGTCAGATGTTGAATAATTTCGGCGGGTTGGTTAGAACCACGATAGCTCAATTGGAAGAGCACCTGACCCGGTATGTCAGAAGGGTGCAGGTTCAAATCCTGCTAGTGGAAATTTTTTCAACATTTGTGTTTTTGTAATTTGTTTCGCAACAAAATTTGCGATAAAATTATATAAACAAAACAAAAACATTTTAAAAGTCTAATTTTTTTATTTCTTCAATATGGAGGTGCTTTGCTAATCGCCTCACCTGATGTGTGAGTGACGGTAACAAAACTGCCTGACAGGGTACATATAGCAGGGTACATATAGCAGTCATGTGAAAAAACCTATTAAGTGCGAGTTGGATTATAGCACGATGGTTCCGTACGTATTATTTTAGTAATTTGATTCAACGACAGAACTATGTTTGTTTATAAAGGAGAGGAAGATAATACATGTGTGTAATTTGTCTTATTGTTAATGTTACTGCATGTGCCGCCTGTGGATACAAACTAATACCATACTGATACCATTAATACCCCATTATTCCCCGTGTGGTGCCGGGGATGAAGAATTGCACCACACCATCTCTTCCCATGGGTGTCGTAGAAGGCGACTATGGGGCCATTCCAGAGGATGGGCAGCAGCGTCTCTCTGTGATTATTCTCACCTTACTGCGATCGCCAACCAGCCTGCCAATCGTGGCGATTATGGCAAATTCCCCTCAAAATGATTTTATATTTGAGGAAGGTCTTTGTCCAGCAGTGGACGTCTTTTTGGCTGAGATGATGAGATGATGATGATGACCATTAATACTAAAAACGCTTATTTTTTAAATCGTATTGGCTGTATACGTCCATTACAGTGATACTGATTTATGAGCCGCACCGATTTCATTATTAAGGGTCAAGGGCCAAGTTTTGGAATATTATTATAAACTTGTATCAAACCTAATTAAAATGGTTATGGTTGTTGTTATGGTTACTTGGACGAGGCCAAGGCCGCCTGGAGTGCAGCTTGCCCGAATTCCGAATATCCCACTAACACCTCTTCCCAAAAGCTTTAGGACAAGCCTCTCTGCGGACTGTTGCGTAATAACCTTAACAACACGTCTTCTAGCCCTGCAGAGTGCGCCCGCCTCTTAGCTGTAGGGAAATGGGTGTCAGGTCTTTGGTTGCAGGCGTTACCACTCTCCTAATACGGATACTCTGCTGGACCGCAGTACTTTTCGCCTTGCCACTGCCTCGCGTCTTGGCGCCCCCAGTATCGTCCCTCATCAATGTCGTTGCGGCGCGCCCGTGGGCAGCCTCGGTCACCACGGGCTGTCCTGTGCTAGAAGTGCTGGTCGCATTGCTCGTCATCATAACCTGAATGACGTCATTCGACGGGCTCTTGTCACCGCTGGAGTACCAGCGGTACTCGAACCCACCGGTCTGGCACGTGATGACGGCAAAAGACCGGACGGCATGGATCTAGTTCCTTAGTCCCACATTCCAAGCAGTTCTGTTAGCGCTGGCGCGGCTGTAAATCATGCAGATAACCTCAAACGGCGTAAGTATGAGAATCTGACTGGGGATCTCCATGGGGATATACTTACCAGGTAGTTTCAAAACATTTGCGTGATATGTATATTTTTGTAACGAAATAAAACTATTTTGATTTTTTTGATTTTTTTTTTGATCTCATATTTGAGCCGTTTGGGGTAGAGACATTAGGTCCATAGGGCCCGCGTGCTCACAAACTCTTTAAAGATATTTCTATACGATTAGTAGAAACCACCCGGGACCCCAGAGCTAGCAGCTACTTGGGCCAGCGTATGAGCATTGCTCCATTGATCCAACGTGGCAATGCTGCTAGCTTACTGGGCACTCTGCCTGATGGGGATGATTTGGGCCAAATTTAATATTTATAGTTAGTAGTAGTTATTGTTTATAGTTTTTTATAAGTTTAATTTTAAGTAGTTTAATTATTATCTTTTTATTGTCTTTGTTTGTAAATTAAGTATGTTTAATTAAACCACCCAAAGCAGTTATTGTTTTTCTATTTTTTTTATTTGTACCTTGCACCTTACTTAATGTTAACTGATGATAATTAAATACTCAACTATCAGTACTGAGGCACTGGCTATCTTATTTCTAGCTGCCGGAACACAACAATTGATGTGATGGTGAAATATTTAGATAAAATGGTGGTAGCTAGCCAGACGGATAAATAAGCCCTACCACCAACCAAACCGAGTACACAAACATGTACCGCTGGGAATTGAACCCGGGTCCTTTGTGTCTGAGACTAGTGGTCTTAACCACTATACCACAGGGGTGGTTAAATTTATTTAAAACTTTATTTAAGCTGAAATTTCAAACAGGTGAAAGAGAGAGAGAGAGAACGAAAGATAGAGAGTGAGACGGACGGAGTTCTTACGGAATTCCTGTTTTCACGATGCAGCATGGAACCCTAAAACAAGCATAAATGGCAAATGATTATTGAGACATAGAAACCCCGTCTACCTCGCCGGGAGACAGAGATGAATTTATGTATGTGTTTCCAACTGTACGTTCAACTAACTATATGTTCAACTTTTTGTCAATCCTTTCGACTTGTCCAAGCCCTAGGGAAGCGCAGTTTGAAAATACTTTTGTAGCATTATTCGGAGTGCTTGCGAGAGGATCGAGTTGGCCTTTCAGTTTCACGAGTCGTTCATAATAACAACTCCATCATTCATATTACGAAACTTTGCTCACTTGTACAGTCGGGGTAAGAAAAGGTTCGTCACCTTAAGATCTATTTTCGTTTGCTCAGAATGAGCGATAGTCTGCTTTACCGATTGAGTATGACATATTGCAGTCGGTAGTCGACTGTCAGTCGCCGCCAGTCGGGACGACAGTTACAATTAAAGGTTATCAACTTTTTAGACTACAAAGCATTCACGAAGGATTATGCTTCGTGAATGCTCGTGTCATATCGGAGATTAGAATAATTGCTTTGTATCTTATGAAAGAGATAACGATAACAACTGTGTCATCTTGTTTTCGAGTATGCGGCTAGAGTTCATGTTCAATAGTGCCGTCTCGTGGATATATATAGTTAGTAAAAGTAAATTAAATACTAAACAAAATTTTCAACTATGGTAAAATTTATTCAAATAAACAAAACTTAACTAAAACCGAGTATATCCGCCATTCGCATCAATCACAGCCTGTAGTCGCTCTCGCATTGAGCCAACAAGACGAGAGCATATGTCGGTTCCTCTAAAGCCCTCCCAAACACTTCGGCAATGTTCAACAAGAGCTGCTTTGCTCCTCTCGTTGTTATTTACCCACCGATGCACCATCAAACCCCACAGATTTTCGATCGGGTTTATGTCCGCTGATTTTGCAGGCCAAGGAATCACTACCACCTCAGGATGCCGATGGAACCACTCGTTCACGATACGTGCTGTGTGGATACGGGCGTTGTCGTGGACATAATTGAACTCTGTTAGTTCATTAGCCGGAAATACAGTACGAACGCTTGGAAGCATGCTGTCCTCCAGAACAGTTATGTAACTTGCAGCGTTTGCCCTAGGCGGAAGGTCAACAAGCTCGCCTACTCCATCAGCAGACATCCAACCCCAAATGTTGGCAGATATGCATCCAGAACTGAAATTTGGCAGCATCCTTTGGTCCTCCGAATACCTCGTTCCAAATATTCTCCACAAGTGTAGTCTACCATGTTGGGATGATTGGAAGCACTTTTCATCCGTAAAAATTGTGTGACACCAATCGAAGTTTAAGTATGATCGGGCAAAACTTAAACGTTGAGCTTTATGAGCACTTGTTAAAGCCACTTTTTTGGCAGGACGGCGGTGATGTAGTCCCATTGAGTGCAATGCATTTCTAATTATTCTTGGAGACACGTCAAACATTTCAGCAAAAAAACTAGTTTTCTCAAAACCATTTTCTTCATATTTTTGCCTCATAAAGTTTAATTGTTCATGGGTGAGGGTCGGGCGGCGTCCAGAATTAGTATGGCGATGATCAGTAAGATGACCCTCTTCCGCGTGTCGGGTGATCCAGAACCTTACAGTATCTCTGGTTATGTTGAGATTTGACGAAATTTCGCTAATATTATACCCAGCTTCATGGTCCGCAATAATTGCAGCTCTTTCTTCGATGCTTAAATTCCTCGGCATTATCGAAATTACACGACGGAGCGATAAATTATTATTGCAAAAATATGTGACAGTGACAGACATTGACAATTAAACAGAAGATATCGTAACTAATTAAAAGTTTGAAATAACTAAATAGGCCATTAAAAAGGTTTGATGTTGATATGAAACTAGACGTAGGTCAAAGGTGTGCACTAATTTGAACCTTGTTATCATACTATGTTAGTATAATTGTATGTGCGGTTGTCTGCGTAATGCTTTAGTTTCAAAAGGTACTAAGAGTTTACGATTTGACAAAGGAATGAAAAAGATAACTGACGAAGGTTTTCTTACCCCGACTGTACAAGTAAAATAAAAAGACAGCAATTTCGTATGTTCCTAAATTTCTGTTAACTATAGCAAAATTCATAAATATTTGGTAATTTATAAATGAAAAATAAGCTTTAATACGACAGATGCATTTATTTACATTGTAAGTTTTAAAAACAGATAGCTTACCAACCGATTTTGTAATATATGTACGAGTATGCTAGTTTACACTTAAACACAAGGAAACAATTAAAATGAGGAATAGGTATTTTATATAAGGCAATGTCATTATTTTATCATTATGTACCAGGAGTTCATTAACAAAATAATTAAGACAATTAAAATGTATGAACTCGTTTCAGTATTTCGATGCTTTAGTTATTGTAACTACCTTAGTTATAACAAAGACTATTATTAAAATTAACAATTCATCTTTTTCGTTCATGCTTTCACACAATGAACCCAATTTGTCTCAAATTGTAGTTAGCCACAATAATTGCTGAAATATAATTATACACTTTTCGTAGTAATTTCAATCCATCGACTTCAAACACACGCAGATCATATATAGCTTGTTGTAATAATATTGTATTTAACACACTTATTTGCAATATTTTTGATTGTTTGTTCGTGAGCAGCAAACGTCTCGTACCTTTTATATAGAGATAAAAATCAATTGCTATTCGTTAGTCTCGCTAAAACTCATAAACGGCTTGACCGATTAAAAAAAAATATATTTTGGTTTGTTCGCTCTAATACAAGGATGGTTTAGAAACAACCCAAGGGAAAACTCAAAAAACAGCTGAGATATTAAAATACCTAAAATTGGTGAGTCATTTTGCATGGGAATCGCCACTTTGGATTTCGCGGCACATATTTATTAAAACTTAGACAGAACAGCGTCGGTTGGGTCAGCTAGTGATTTATACTTGAGAGAGAGCTTGTTAGTTTTCTTTAGTTGCTTACTCACTTTTCGACTTTGATTGTTGTCGATAGTTCGTTCGTTCGTTCACGCTATGACAAGGACGCGCGGGCAACGAAAAAACAAAGTTTTATAGAAATTATGAATAAGAATGTGTGAATTTTCGATTATAAGGTATAAAAGTAAATTCTTATATTATCTGGAAACACAGCGGGTTAAAATAAAATTACAAAAAAACATGACAAAAACAGATTTTTTTTTAAAGTCCTCACTAAAGTAAAACAGAGAGAAGTTGTACAATTACAATCTATAAAAAAAATACAGAAAAAGCTGTAAAATTAATTTAAAAAAAAAATGAAAAATCTTACTTAACCCTACCGTGTATTTACAAATAAATATTTTTAATGTTCAAAACTTAATACCAAACCAGTATTAAAACATTCGAAATCTTTAAGTATATGCAAAATCACCACAACATACCACGGTTCAAAATGTTATGTATCTGCCGCTTGCTCACCTCATTGCCATTGCTATATGTAATTACTAGTCGTTGCCCGCGACTGAAGACTACAGAAAAAAAAAGTAAAAAAAAAGAGTATCCTATATGCTGGTCTAGGTCATGGTCTGTATATGAGGAAAGTTTCATTAAAATCCATTCAGTAGTTTTTACGTGAAACAGTAACAAACATCCATCCATACTTACATCCTTACAAAATTTCACATTAATAATATTAGTAGGATATCAAGGTGCACGTGATTGTTACCACTATTAGGTACTTAATATTTATGTTGTATTAAGTTATCAATGTTGTTTATGTAAATGACATGTTACAAAAAAAACTCACTACGTAAATTTATTCGCCCAAAACAGTAATCCAAGTCGTAATATACACTAAGCCTTAAACTGTACAGAACTTGGGCTTGAAATCTTGGAATTTTAATTTTCAATAGCGTGAAAATTAAAGTGAAACTGCACCATCTCAAATAGAAACATCCGACAATCTTATCTTATCTTATCTATCTCTAAATTATGATACGAAAACATAAAACGAATCAAAAAAGTAATGATAATATTTGGCATGTTTTCTTCAACATATTCGTTTCTTCGTTTTAATAACATACTATTAACGTTTACCAAATCCATGAATCTCTCACTTATGCAAATGTATCGAAATGTTAATATTGATGTTGCTATCATCAACACCGTCAGGATCCAGTTTAAAGTTTTCTTTATCGTTAAACATCAGTTGGGATTCATTATTGTTGCAAGGCGATGCGCTTGCGCTTCTCTCGTCTTTGAGGAGTGCGTCCTTCTTGGTTTCCTTGTAGTATTTCTTCCACTTGTCGCTGCAGAGTGTGGTGGACTCAGCGCCGTAGTAGCTGCACCTCCTGAAGAGTTTGTGGTCGATCCTGTTCCTGTGGGCGTGGGAGCGGACCCTGACCAGGTGGCCGCCTTCGGACGTGTGGTTGACTGTGGTCTCCCTGATGCTGGAGTGATCCCGGTACTTGCTCGGCTTTCGATGGCCTTGACTGCAGCATAGAGTCTCTTTGAACGCGATCCTGTACCTGTGGATGGAAATTCATCTGATACAAACGCGAGTAAAATTCGTACTGTGCTTCGTTATAAGTTATTTATTTTTTAGTTTTTACTTAATTCGAAAAGTTTATCATCATGTTAATAAGTTAGCGTTCTCCGATTGAATTACATCTTTAGAAATTTCCATCAAAAAATATAGAAATAGAAATATATATCTATCTTTCTATATATAACAATCAATTGCTGTTCGTTTGTCTCGCTAAAACTCGAGAATGGCTTGGCCGATTAGGCTAATTTTGATTTTGAAATATTTGTGGAAGTTCAGGGAAGGTTTACGGTGGGAAACATAAATAACAAGTAACGGAAAATACTAAAAACGACAATTTAATTATCCAATACAAATGTTCCTAGCTATTTAACGATCTGTTTGTTTTGTTGTCATAGAAACTGTCAAAGTGGTACGAAGTCCGCCGGTCAGCTAGGAATTTATATGACAAATAATTTTCTTTTTTTCATCTATATCACATGTTTTATACAAAAGAAATTTAAAAATTAGAACAAGTCGTAGTCGTACGGTAATATAAAAATCTATCTGTAATCGTTACGTCATCGTCAGTGTATTGTTATTATTGTAATGATAGATACACTTACGTATGTAAATAGCCTATGACGGTCCCACTGCTGGGCAAGGGCCTCCATCATTGAAATTAAAATCAAGTTAGTCAAGACTACAATTGATGGGTAATGACATTATCGCCACGCTTGCCAAACGCGGGTAATAATGCATCGAAAAATTCAGAAACACACTTTTGCCCGACCTGGGAATTGAACCCGGGATATTCGGGTATCGGGCCGAGCGCTCTGCCACTCGGCCACCGAGGCGTATGTAAATAAATATTTACATGAACTTTTAAAACGCACATCACTTTAAGTTTATTAAGTTAGGCCTCCTTTTCGAACTAGTAAACGTCGCGTTTTCCATTCAAAATGATTTCCGATCTATTGATAAAAACAATCATCGCCAATGATTAATTATTAATGATATTAAATAAATAAATAAAGTTTCCTACACTCACACCAATTATTTAGCCAAAGAGAAGCTTCGTTTTGAAACTCGTTAAATGGTTACTAGACAACGGATAAACATACATAAAATACTTAAATACATAGAAAACACCCAGACCCGAGACAATTTAGAAAAACAATAATTTCTGAATTGACCCGACCGGGGATCGAACCCGGGACCTCAGAGATGGCGACACCATGAAAACCGGTGTACAAACCACTCGACCAAGGAGGCCGTCAAATTATCAGTATTACCCAAGCATTTGGTACGACAATTGCCGTGATGATTAGCTAAGCGTCACAGTTTAATTGGCGTAAGTATAGTTAATTAAATAAATGGCAGGCCTAAGCATGATCGCTGCAGGCTTGACTGCCGATACGTAGATCCCTGCTGCGCCATATCGTCTGGTATGGCGCAGTTATGAGGTGCGGTTTAATAAGTGTTCATATTAAAAATAAATAATATCATGTAACTAATATAGAATAAGTTAATACTAACATTATGAGTCTTGGTCACTTTATTAAATGTGTTTATATTCTATTCTATTATATTCTAGTCGAGTACAAAATACCGCGTAACCACTCAAGCTTTAATTACTGAAAATAACAAATTGCTAACGTAACACAAACGAGTCCCCCTCCCATAAATATGTCTCCGGGGTTTGGGGGATAATAATTTACGTCACATGCTGCATGACGCCCGCGCTCAGATTTATTACGCATAAACACTTGATATAACAATGATAATGTTCTTTATGTTGCGGAAATAATGGAGCATTCGCCAGTTAAAACTTTATTGCAATGTGATCTACCTCGGGGGCCGAGTGGCAATGCGCTCGGCCCGATGCCCGAAGGTCCCGGGCTCAATTCTTTGTGATCACCAGCCCGCATTTGGCAAGTATAGTGATTAAGCGATTACCTATCAATTGTAATTGAAAAATGTATAGTCAGCCCTGTTACAGGAACGTACAATAACTGCCCACATTAGGCTAGGCCTAGCTCGTGGGGTCATTTCTTTAGGGTTAGCAAGGTAACAATGTGGTTATTCGTCACAAACAACAACTATACTCGTATAGTATGATTCTGACAATAACAAATAATAAATTAATCAATGGACGGTGCAATACGCGACGTCACAGACTATTTACTTTATTTACTATGTAATGCAGTAGGTGCTTTACAAATAAACAAGGAATTAGCTCCGAGTAGTTATTCGTGTTTTGTTCCTGTCATGTAAACGTCATTTCATTTATTTTATTTGTAAGGTCTTATTACAAGACGTGGACTATCTTTGGTACGGGGTTTAGTTCCAGCTTTAGGTCTTGGACTAACGAAAACTTTATTACGAAATCAAGTTTTTCTCTAGTCCTCGGACTTTCTATGGTACCAAAGATAAACCCACGTGCCTCCTAGTTTAATAAACGACTAAATATATTTTAATTCAACTCAGAAACGTCAAACTATGAACCAATTAAAAATGTTTATTATCTGTGGATAGCATTCAAACCATGGACGAACTATGGTACTATCTAGTCCTTGGAAGGTTTTCTATTTGTAATAAAAACACATTTTAATCCTCGAACTAACTTTGATACCTAGACCTTTGTAACATACCCAGACCATGTAGTCTTGGTCTAAACCACGAGCAAAGTAGATTTTTATAATAAGACGGTATGTGTTTAACTAGTATCGTCGGCATACGATTGTACGGGCCACTTGGGCACTATGTGCGAGTTTTATTCACCATTCAATCACGTCAAAGAAAACGAAAATTTGTACAGCGTTAAAGCCTAGCCATGCGTTGTGTCTACAAGCTATGGAGCGCAGGAGTTGAACCAATGGACCGCATCCGAATCATGCAGTATTGTGTTTCAAAGCACAAATAAGTGGCGTAAACGTCTAATTTCAAATTAAGTCAGTTCTCATAAAACTTTCTATGCTTAAAAACTAACCAGAAAATATCAAATAATAAAAGTAATGTTATTATTTCAACCGAATTTATTCGACTGAAATTCTACGGAAAGTTTCAAATCGCATGAATTTAATTGAAAAACTGATTACCAAAACCATTCTTCATACAGGGTTTTCAAAACTTAATTAAGCTTGTTATAAAACAGCCTACCAAAGCAACCATTTTTTATTCAATGGTCCAAGTTCTGCAAATCGTATACTTAATTAAATGTCTGGTCTAGACTGTTACTCTCAATTAATGAAACTCTTCCAATTATTCATTAACCGGTGTTGAACCTGTGATCGTCGCGCCGCCGAAGGGTTCCAAGCGATTTCATATTACCGCGAATCTCATTTGGATTGTAATACACGTTATTGAATGAGGCTATTTCGAGACTATTCTGTTGACTCAAGACTTAGTAATTTGGCCAAGCAGTGAAGTATATTGATTTGCTCTTAAAAAGCGTGCCAGGTAGCAAGGTAATTAAATCCTTTGAGTAGAATACGCGAAAATATAATTCATATTCCTGTTTTTTTATAGCTTGACGAATAATACCTGTAAATGATGACGTAGTTGTCGACATTGAATCCCCCTTTGGCTTATAAAATAAGAGTTATGATAGTGTTGATTAAATTTCGGCGGGCTGGACAGAGCCACGATATCATAGTTGGTAGTGCACCCGGTATGTCATGGGGTGCGGGTTTGAATCCCACTCGTGGGAATTTTCTCAACAAAATACAATTTTGCTAGGGAAAATCAACCAGTCTCAAGACGCTTCAGTGGGAATCGAATCCACAACCCTAGGATTACCGCTCCAATGCTATATTGGACCGGTTTGTCCAGTAATTTTTTTTCTTCTACACATAGCATCGTCAATGCTAAAATAAAATACAATGAAAATAAATTCTCAATTTTTTTTTTCAAATATGAACAAAATAAATAATTAAATTAATATGGCCTCACCTGTGGCTCATCAAGTTGTAGAGTATGGGGTTGACGGTGGCAGACACGTAGTAGAAAGCGCCGGCGACGCTGAACAGGTGCTTGTTGATGGTGTTGTAGTGTCGCGAGCTGGCGCCGTATATGAAGAACAGCCGCTGGAAGTGGAACGGCGCCCAGCACACGAAGAACGCCACCACCACCGCGGCTGGTGGCAAAGGGTTGGCTCAGAATTGAGGTTGAAGATGTTGAACGCTGTAGTGAACTGACTGATTTTTGTTGAGAGAGTTTGCCTCAGCGCCATCAGACTTCCAACCCAATGAGTTCCTGAAGTGATCGAAGCATCGTCCTTCCTTTTTTTCTTTCTTTCTTTTTAGGTTTTCTTTGAAGGGTTGGGAACGGATCGGTACAAAGATTTCATTTTATATGCAATCTATAGGTCCGAGGGGAGGGTGCGAAGAACGTTAGGTGTACCGGTGTACGAGAACCCGCGTGAGCCGAGCGAGCGAAGAGAGCAGTTCCATCCTGTTGAAGCTACACGTCTCTGCTCACTAGATCGTATCCCAGCATGAACGTAAGGTAATGTAGGAGTGTAAGGGGAAAAAAATATTTTTTGTTTTAAAAAGTACGATACTATGTCGGTTCCGTCACCGACCAACACCGTCGCTTACCACACACTGACCGTCTACATTAAAATTTGTTGGCGAAATAATGTTGCCGGTACCCGTTACGCACTACGCTGTCGATAAGTTGTAGAGGGCATATTAGTCCGTGTCGTGTTACTTTCCATGCCTGATACATTCCTAGGACGGTCATGGTATATATGGTCTAGTAGGCAGAGACCTTAAGGCTTGCCAGCAATTTCGTCTGTCGAACTTCAATGGTACACACGCCTGCACATCAACCTACCACAAACTGTCAAATTTCCTCAATAGATTTTGAACTTTATAGCTAAGTTTTATGGTTCAAAATGTATTGAAGAAATTTGACAGTTTTGGATAGGTTGATGTGCAGGCGTCTGTACACTCAACGTGTAGAAGGCAAGCCTCCGTACTGAAGCTTCGCAGTGGCTAGTCCAACGTCTTACCCAGCATCCTGATGATGGTCTTCCTGGACTGGGCCTGGCGCGCCTCGCCGTGCACGCTGCCGTTCACGCCGTTGAGCGTGCCCGGGCTGCCGGGGTTGTTAGCGTGGGTGGATCTGGTGGAAGAGTCCATGATGAAATAAATTTTTTGCTAATTGCGTTGACGGCATTTTAAGAAAAACAAAATTTTACGGGTAAGCACAGTACCTTGATCTCACCTGATGTTAAGTGATGATGAAGGCACATAGATGGAAGCGTTCTTACCCGGAATCCTCAACTACTGAGGCACTGGCTATCTTATCTCTAGCTGCCGGAGCACAACAATGCTACAAACATTGATGTTATGGCGACATATTTAGATAAGATGGTGGTAGCTAGCCAGGCGGACAAACAAGCCCTAACACCAACCAAACCGAGTACACAAACATTAACCCTCCGCTGGGAATCGAACCCTAGACCACAGAGGGGGTGGTCTTAACCACTAGACCACAGAGGCGGTGAAATTTTCAGCGTCACCGGACTTTTTTGAAGGGCGGCGAGAAACTTAAAAGGTTCCTCAAGTCTTACGAAGTATCTTCAGAGGTTTTCTAGAGGGAATGGCATCACGCACTAGTGCGTGTCCCCGTCCCGGCTTCCGGGTCCGGTTGGATCAGTGATGAAATCAAACATTTTGCAAACTAATTGTTATTGTTGATTTATTTATTTATTTATTTATTTATTATCGGAATCAAAGCATACATTATTTTTATGATATGGGGTACTAGTTAAACCTCTTGGGTTTGTGTGTAGTACCTAACAATAGTATTCATCCACGTTATCATAGATAAAGTAACCAAATACATTCATTATTTATAATTCTAAGAATCGACAATGTTCTGACAGTACGATCACATTTCCGAACACAACACAGAATTATTATTTTAAAACTGACAAAAAATAACTTTTTAATTTGTATTTAATATTGTGTTTAGTAATTGCATTACGCGTGGAGGTAGGTAAAGAATTAATCAGACGTGGAATTTGGAATGCGCTCGTCCGTTCCCCGTAGTAGTTGTTTGCCGATACGGTAACGAGTTTATGTTGAGCGGTTTGACGCGTATATATAGGGTGATTTATTTTAACTTGTATCTGCCCATTAAAAAATTGTTCTTTTAAAAGGCAGATCTTAACTTTATCATAAATATATTTATATGATATTTAGTTAATGAATAGGCCTATGGGGTGAGACTGCAAGCGTCACTTGCCAGCCGAGCTCTTCTCTACGAAGAACGTTTCATTATAACCCCTAAAATAGAGGCCACATCACTTTTTATAACATTTAACTTTAGGAAGTTATTTTTCTGATAAGAATGTCTTATTAATTTTTATCTCTGTAACTTATTCTATAGCATATTTTCACATTTTCGTTAATTGTTCGGCTATGTTTTTTAGGTCAAATAACTGACTGCAACGTACATCAAAAAAAATATATGAGGTACGGAGATTGTAAGAAAAATCGATGGAAAATAAGCGATTTATAAGACAAAAAAAAAATTTAAAGTGAAATGAAACACTATCATATAATTTCTTACGAACACGCCTTTTTGATAAAAAAATAGATTCATTCGGCAACTTATGTAGATATAATATTGTCGAGGTCTAGAGAACGGCTTCATTCAAACTCGTTATGAAATTTCGAAGCCAATAGAATGCTCTTCAAAAATATTATCAAAGAGGACTGTCTTACAAAATTCAATATAAATGCTGACTCGATAAAAGAGATTCTTTGAAATGAAATATTTCCATTAGAACCACCGATAAATTGTATCAATTTTTTTTTGTTCAGCTACATTATATTTTGCAAAATTCTTGTGGCTGCTCTTTCTTTTGTTAGGCTTAAAATAAACATTTCTATTTAAAAAAAAAATCAGGAAATATCTGTGCATTTTCGGTCGACGAAAGAAATAAGCGTCTTCGTATGTTATTATATTATTTGTTATTAAATATTTTTAAAAAATTTATAAAATACAGTGAAAAAATGTAACGCCCACCCGACCCAGCCAGGAATCGAACCTTTTTTTTTTTGAATTATCAGACAACTTACCACACCAACTTACAGACTTACCAGACAATATAGTAACAAATTTCCAGTAAATCTTTCGAACTATATACACATAGCATCATCCGCAACTTTCACCATAAATTATTTTTATTGTTTTATAAATATGTAGTTTATTGAAATGAAACGACTTTTACGGATCTACTCGCGTTTTAATTAAATCTTTAAAATATTTAAATGTATACTAGAATCAAATCTTTATTTAATTGAATATGAAACATATTAAGTACTATGAAATACATTATAAAATAACCTAAAGTAACTAAAACTATTACGAAACTAAAATATGGCGTCAAAAAATTCCTCCGCGTCGCTGTCGACTGGTAATGTACCCAAGAGACTGGCGGCATTGCCACGTTGTATGGCAATGCTTAGCCTCTGGCCAAGGTAAAAGCCAGCCCTTATTATTATTATAAGTTATTATAATAATTAATAATTAATTAATCGCGTTTATTTTACACATGACTTTTAATTAATGTTTATCCCTGAGACCACGGACCCTGTAAAGGGTTCGAAACGTCAGGATAAACAATAATTAAAACTAATGTGTAAAATAAACTCGAGTAGATCCGTAAAAGTTGTTTCATTTCAATGTGTAGTGTTCGCGTAAACTTTAGATAACAATATGTAGTTTGTTGTTAGCTTTCACAAATAAGTGCATAGGTATATAGTGAGAAATGGTATACCTTTGTACTGAAGGGAATACTATTATGGTTGAAAATGAAACCGCTAGTAGCTTCTTTGCTCTAAATAGGTAACAACTTTATTGTCAAAGTATGTGGCTTATATCCTATTTATTGAGACACTTCGGTAGCGCGATTCCGTCGAACCGCGAAATCGCGAACCGCGCCATCTAGTTTATATATATATTAGAACTAACATAACATTCGTCTTTAACAGGTAGATACTAGATAATACTGTTTTTAATTAAGTTTGAATTAATTTATATTTTGGGAATGTTCTCTCTCTCTCTCTCTCTCTCTCTCTCTCTCTCTCTCTCTCATAATTTAGTTAAATGGCTCCAAAGAAAACCAGCGCCTTGCCATAACTATGTTATGGCATTATGCTGAATGGCAACCATTTGGTCGGCGAATATATTCATTTTAATTGTATTTAATTAGTATTAGTGTAAGTTTAAATGATTGACCAATAAATCATACTAAACTATTTAATTAACTTACAAAGGGTTTAGCGTAACTTTAGTTGATTTTAATTATCACAAAAACAATATCACTTCAACCATTCCTAATATGTTTCTTATGTATATGCCAAAAAGAAAAATTCAAATAGATATTGTCGAATAATTTTTGGGTGACCACACCATCTTATCTAAATTATTAAGGCATCTACATCTAGTGCTAAAATCATCCTCAGTGACTTCGAATACCAGTGGTGGTAGCCATTTTTAGCTTTTATGATTATTCTTTTACCGCTCAAGCTGTTCATTTCTGGAGTTCGCTTCCGTTGCGATCAGGCGTACGAAATCCATTCACACATTTAAGGAGCTCGTGAAAAACTTCTTCCTTTTCGTTGGACCCTGTCCTGCTACAAAGCTGCCATACTTTCCTACATTAGACTTCTAATATGTTTAAGTGGGTTTATTTATATATATATGTACATGGTATATTTATTATTATTATTATTATTTTTACTTAATTTATTTCAATAGTTTCACATCAGATCTTACAGTTTATTAGCTCTCTGCATCCGACTGGCTGTCTGGAAGAAATCGCTTTAAAGCGATAAGACCGCCAAATTGTAACTTTGTAAATTATTTATTGTTCATGTTTCATGGTGTTGCATTAAAAGTATTATGTAGATAGATATAAATATTGTGGCCATTATTGTCACGGGTTCAAACATCACACCCCAATACAAGATTCCAAACCCCAAAGAGGTATTTAACTTTCGAGTGAGAATCGACCTTTATCCGATGAATAATTCACATTTTCCCACTTTGTTTTTCCTATCTCGTTACGAAGATTTTTTTCTTTTACAACTTTATAAGTAAAATATTTTATTTATTTTTGTACTTTATAACAGCTGCCGGTAACCGTTATTAGGCGATAAGGCCGCCTTTTATACAAAGTCTGGGTTTGTTAGTTAAAAATATTTATTAATAAACGAATATGTTATACCTATTTTTTGTCATATCTGTTCGCTAATCGATTCAAGTAATCACATTTTCGAACGGACAGCTGATCATCAGCGGTGGTTACGACTGCTAATGCTGCCGGGACCTGCTCGGGTTGAACGCGAGAAACCGTTCAATCCCGATAGCTCCTTTTCCCTAATGACACTGTAAGCGACGCGCTCAAAATAATTTAAAATAATTATTTTGTATTTATTTTATTTGTTTGTTTTAAGTTGATAATTGTGATTTCAAAACTATTATTTATTCGCAACGTTATGCCTATAAAATCTAATGTCTTTTGTAAAACGAAACGTCGTTTTTATTTATTGAAGGTAGAAGTGGGTGATGTTGCACTCGTTCAAAAGCGAACGGTTTTTTTAGTCTGCCACCATCCGAGCGCGCCATCACACACCTTTTCTTTAAAATTGCTCTGTGTGCATTAAGTCGTTATTAAAAGTCGTTATTTTTCTTAACTTCCGTGTGTCTTTGAAGAGCACCTTATTGGAAACACAACAGACACTAATACCTAACACAAGCGTACCTATAAGCTTTCCATATTCATTGGGATGGAGTTACAGAAGTATTATTAATGTAATAATACTAATAATCTAAAAAAAAACTTTGTATCCCGCCATTAACCTTCAGCAATAAAGAAAACAAATGGTAATAAATAAACCAACTTCCATATTTACGAGACTTGTTGGAATAAGCTGCCGGCTACAAACGATTTGTTACTGCACGCGGCTACGCAAAGAATGCATAACGCTTTGGAAGAGTTTTATCATAATTCGATCACGTTAACAAAAACGAAAATTTGAATGGCGAAGATATAGCCTATTTATAGTTTATTGTATAGTTACTAGTTGACGCCCGCGACTTGTTCGCGAAGACTAAACTATCCCACAGGCACCTGCATAAAAACCGGGATAAAAAGTGTGGTCTAGTCTGGGTCATGGTCTGTCTATGTGCAAAGTTTGCATAAAAATCCGTTCAGCCATTTTCACGTGATGCGCGGTCAAATAAACAGACAAACAGATAAACAGACAAACAGACAAAAATTGTTGGGACGCGTTCTGTTATCGATTCTAAGTATTCCCAGCCAACTTTTTTCGAATATCTTCCATGTACAGACTTTCACCCTGTTTTGGCCCGCTCGCGACTTCGTCCGCTTAAGAACACCCGTATCCCCTGATGGACTCCTATAGCAGCGCCACCTACCGGGTCCAATTGTAAATCTAAACCATTATTGAATCCACTTGAACACACACAAAAAAAATCATCCAATTCGGTCCTGCTGTATGTACCTATAGCATTAATAATTATGTCACGAAAGTGGTTTATATTACAATATTTTTATTTATTATCACCGTATTCATATTAGTAGTTATGTTTTTTCTTTGGCCACTGACACGTTGATGAGCTTGATTCATCCCCGGGTTGAAGTAGAATACCACAGAACACAAGAAAGAGGTTCTGTGTAGAATACCAATGGTTTGCCTATACATAAACCTACTAGAGTATGTGTCTAGGCAAAATAATCGCTAAGCTTTGGCCCTTTTGCTCTACTAGAGCACACACATACTTACTGTTTTAAAGTGCGTTTTTATTTTATTGTGTGCAATGGTTTTTTTTTTTTGGAGAGAGATTGTTGATTGCCTCAGACGGCATTTTCAGCTTCACCGGGCTTGTTTGGGGCGGCGAGGAACGTAAAGGGTCCTTCAAGCCGTGTGAAACGAATCACCTTCGGAGATTTTCTAGAGGGAACGGCATCGCGCACTAGTGCGCGTCCGCGTGCCCTACTAGATTCTCCGAAGGGTTCGGAGCGGATCGGGGAGCGGAACAACCCGAGGGCGCCTCTAGAGGTTCGGACCTCGGCTCGGGTTGACCGGGCCGTGGAGGAGGAGAGAAGCGCCTAGGTACTATGTCTGTACCTGATGTAGAGCGCGTGTGAACCGGTTCGTCGTACCCTTGTTCTACGAGTACGGTGTCTTGGGCCTAAACTAGTGTGCATGTTTAGTGTATTCCGTAAATGTGTAGTGGCATTTAGAGGATCGGGCGGGGGTGTATGCAATGGTAGGTGGGTAATAGGTGCCTACTGTTTTTACCTATATACCGTTCAATGCCATACAAAGTCTCATGTTCGTTAACGTGACCGTAACGTGGCACTTAACTCTCTGATTAAGGATTGACACCAACCTATAGCTACTCGTAAAATGTATATATTTGACTTGTTACGATAGGCTTTAACCCCGAATACACACACATAAAGTTACGAACCTTTGCACCAGAGAATCAATGCCGCACCAGCACCACCGTAAGTTTTTTTTTATATTAACGGGTAAGCACAGTGCCTTGATCTCACCTGATGTTAAGTGATGATAAGGCCAATGATGGAAGCGCACTTCACCCGGGATTCTCAATTAGTGAGGCTCTGGCTATCTTATCTCTAGCTGCCGGAACACAACAATGCTACAAACATTGTTGTAGGAGATTGATCTACAAAAAAGCATGTATATAGGGACACATTGTAATACAATGTATTGTGTAATGTTAGTTTTCCGAACCATGGAAATGCAGGTTGAATGACGACCAATTGGTCGAGTGGTTTGTACACCGGTTTTCATGGTGTCGCCATCTCTGAGGTCCCGGGTTCGATCCCCGGTCGGGTCAATTTAGAAATAATTGTTTTTCTAAATTGTCCCGGGTTCGATCCCCGGTCGGGTCAATTTAGAAATTATTGTTTTTCTAAATTGTCTCGGGTCTGGGTGTTTTCTATGTATAATAAGTGTGTATTTAAGTATTTTAAGTATGTATATCCGTTGTCTAGTAACTATTTTAACGAGTTTCATAACGAAGCTTCTCTTGGGCTAGATAATTGGTGTGAGTGTAGGAAATTTTATTTTTTTTAAATTTATAATGAGCTGCCCTCGGGTGACGAAACGTAAATCCAGGACTGCGTTATGTTTTGATAGTGTAATTTAATATACTTCTTCTGATCTATGTGATATTAAAGTATCAAATAAAAATCACACATAATAAAGAAAATACAAAATACCTTGAAATTCGAAAATAAAACATTTTGTCAAATCGAAATATCAATGCGAAATAATGGTGGATTATTAACCATTAGTGTTCGTGAATGTGCATGAGTGTGTGCAAATGAAACAAAACAGTGCCACGTCACTTTTGAATTTATCTCATTAAGTCCGCGTGAGATGTGAAGCTCCACATCTTTACCGACACTCAAGAGTTGGGGAGGAATATCATTTAGAACTACTCATTTCTTCTACTTTAACTACTTTATCTACTCATTAAAAAAGAAAAAAAAATTTGACACTGGCTAAATGTGCTAACCGCACGAAGCCATTAGCTAAAATTAAAAAAAAAAACGGACCATATTTGATTCAAGTACAACTGATTCCAGCTCTGATGACAGTCGTCTCAGAGGAAGCTGGGGCGTGGTTGTACAATTTGATTTACAATCGATTTCCCCGAGGACGCCATTGTCAATCTGCCCATCGATTTTGGGTTGGACTCGCCTGATTTAAAATAGGACAAACCTTACCAGGCAGGATTATAAAATATTATCGACATATAGAATAGAATATTTATTTCAAGTAATAATTACAACTCATTTTAGTTAGTAACAATGGTACTTAGAACTATGTTAGTATCGGTACAATAATTTATATTTCAACGCTATGCCACTTGATATGGCACAGCAACGCTTGACAACCGAGCAGTCTAGTCTGCTCGCGATCATGTCCAGGATGCTGTTGGTACTCCCTCGCACCCTGCGCACCAGGGACGCGCATCTTTTGCGCATAGTTGCATAAAAGCAATCAACGCAGGCCTCTGCGAACATTCCTGATGCACTGTAGTAGCGAGGCAATCCCAGGAGCACCCTGAAGGCATTATTGTATTGGACTCGGAGGGCGCGGTAAGTCTTCTGAGTATAGTTGGCCCACAAGCTGCACGTGTAGAAAGATGTACGAAAAGCTCGGAATAATGTGATTTTTACTTGACGCGAACATCGTGTAAACCGGCGGGCCAACATGCTCGCTCCTACTGACAACGCCCTCCGCTCCTATCTATATCTTCATCGTCCTTAAGGTCAGGAGTCAACAACTGTCCAAGGTATTTAAACATATACGCTCTTTTCAGCTCACATTTATTAAGCAGAACAGGCGGTACCCTGTCCATCCGTTTACTGCCGGCCTCAAAGACCATTATTTGACTTTTAGTTACATTACAAGCCAACCCATGAGCGTCGGCGTACTTTTCGCAAATATTAACAAGCTTCCTTAGCTCGCAGATAGACGCACTCAACAGCACCATGTCGTCCGCGTAACTTATGTTGTTAACGCTGACCCCGTCTATGTAACAACCGACCCTGGCACTACTGAGCTCGACTTTAAGCTCATTAATGTATAGATTAAAGAGGGTGGGCGAGCTCAGTACCCCATCCCATCTTACATTATTGACCTGATTTCCGTACCAATACTTTAAGATATTTATGAGTTCCACTGGTAGTCCGGCTTTTTCAAGCTTTCTCCACAACAGGTCGTAGGAAACCAGGTCAAAAGCCCTAGACAGGTCTAAGAAACAGGAAAATACAGGCGTATTGCGCTGTGTATAGTACTCTATAGCGTGCTTAACACACAGTATAGCGCTTACTGTCGATAAACCTGGTCTGAACCCACATTGGTTATCATGGGGTTTCACATATCTAATCAACCTTCGAAATCACAGTTGCTAACGATATTGGCCTATAATTGTTCCTATCTGAAAGGTCGCCCGTTTTATTCTTAGCTATAGGTACGACTATTGTACGCAACATATCTACAGGCATATAACTGTAATCCACGCAAAAATTAAATAACATGTACAACACGCGAGGCAGGTGTGGTTTGTGGCAAACTTAAGATGGTCAATGCTGAACCCGTCGTGGCCAGGGGATTTACCTTTAGACATTGATTTTATTATACCTCTTATATCTTTAACTGTAAATATTATCCCCCTATCCGCTCCGGGCCCAACCTCCAGCATCGAGTGTGAGGGTCCAAGTGGTGACTTAACTCCAAAGTAATCTACAAATAGATTTGCTATTTCCTCAGGTTCATTCACACCACTAACGCCCATGGGAAGACCAGGCTTACATTGAAGTTTATTGGTGTGTTTCCAAAAAGAACGAAAGTCGTTTCTAGAATGGCGAGAGGCCAAAATATCCATTTTAATTTGATTTTCGTGATTTTGGCACCACTTCAAACGAGATTTGAAAATTCTCCTAGTTCTGCACATTTCTTCATAAATAGTACCGGAAGAAGGTTTGCCGCACCATATCCACCAATTAAACCTGCGCCTAGCCTCCCCGATAGGATTATTTAGGATTAGGATGATATATTTGTAAATACACACCGCCAAATGACATTATTACTAGTAGTGGCACGATTTAAAGCGGTTGTTAAATAATTAACTGCAATATCTTGATGATACCTTAAAAACTAACGACGAGATAAAAAAAATATCTTAAATTAAATGTGTCAACATCATCATCGTCATCAGCTCATTTTTATGTTCTCTCTGCTGGGGCACGAGCCTTCCCTATGGATGGATAGAGAGAACGGGCACCACCACGGCGGGATCAGTGCGGATTGGTGGTTGTTAACGACTGCTAATGCAGCCGGGACCAACGGCTTTATATGCCTTCCGAAGCACGGAGGAGCTCGAGATGATACTTTTTTGGTCACCCATCCGATGACCGGCCTTTGCGAAAATCGCTTAGCCTATCTGTTCTCGGGCGCGTAACCACTGCGCCATCGAGCTTCTCGAATGGCGTGTGTCAAAATATCAGAATTACCTGACATAATTATTAGGAATTACTATTGTACCTTTATTATTTAGTTTAAATTACAATTTGAGATCACAAACTCCGATCAGACTCTTTTGATACTAAAACATATTAACGAGTTTATGAAATACAAGTTTCTAACAATATTTGTTCATTATTAAAATAAAGAACGCGCAACTGAAGAAGCAAGGCCTGAGAAGATACAATTTAGTTCGTATAAGCTCTTCGTAAAAGAGAATATAAATCGCAACTTTTGAACTGTGTGTGTACTACTTATTTACTTGAGTTATCTCAGGTTAATAAGCACAGTGCATCTATGTTTTAATGTCTCTGCAAACTTCGTGTTTCGGTTATGGTTGGATATTGTATCAGTTATAGAGTAATGCAGTTACTAAGTACTGCATATACTTGTTATTAATTATTTTTTTTTATACTTAACACGGCAAATGACTCCACACCACCTGATGTTAAGTGGAAATGGAGTCCAGACGCGAAGACAACTGGTGCAGCGTGAAAACAACGCAGCATCAGTCAACTTCACTCTGCCGGCCCACAAGGTGCTTCTTCACGCCTCGTTTGAAGGACCCCATATCATAGGAAAGAGGGAAAACGTGTGCTGGGAGACTATTCCATCTTTTGGAGGTGCGACAAAGAAACGAATCACCAAATTCTTTGTGCGCGATGGGATATGTGTGACAGTGAAGCGATGACACCGGAGAGCAGCACGTGTACTCCTATGGAGGAAGGGAGAAGGTGGGATAAGGTCAAAGAGTTCTTCAGAGCACTTTTAGAATGTTATACGAGTATAGGAAATACTTTTGTTCATATAGTTCGCACGAAAAAAGAAAACAAGACAATAATTAAGTACCTACGTTGTTCTGAGTTTAAATACATGATAGATCTAATAAATTAATGGACATGGAAGTTAATATTCGGTTGCATTTGGAAATATTACTTGTGAAACTAGTTATCTTGTGAAAGTAGCTACATACTGCTATCTTAGAAAGTTTTGAAAATATAGCTAAGGCGAACATTAGAACAGTCATCATTTAACAGTGTGAATGAAAGTGTTGGTAGGGGTAGACCTAGGCGGACGTTTCGAGATCAAATCAGGGACGTCTTGAAAAAAGGCCAGGTCAAGAGTACCCTAAACCGAAGAGCATGTATGAAGGGTATAATGAAAGTGGACGAAGCGAAACAAGTATGTAAGGATCGTAGCAAGTGGAAAGAAGTGGTCTCTGCCTACCCCTATGGGAAAGAGGCATGATTATATGTATGTATGTATGTTATACGTTTTGTAAAAATCAAGTAATTATCTATCTACACAAAATGTTATGGGCCAAGGACACGCATGTATGTATCATTTCGAGACACGAGACTTCGAGAAAAGAGAGATCACAAGACAAAAGAGTTACACCCGTTTGCACTAAACTTATAAATCGCCTAAGTCTTTGCCTTACCCGGTCAAAAAACTCGACACCTGAGTGTAAGCGACGTTTTCGAGCCAGGTGCCGAGTTAACTTGACCGGATAGTAGTTAAGCCAAGACTTAGGCGATTCTTATGTTTAGTGCAAACGGGTGTTACTGTCTTGGGTAGTGCAGTTGTTTCAACCCAAAACATAACCCACACTTGCCCACATTGGGCGAGCGTGGTGGTTTATGACCGGATCTCCTCATGTGTTCATGTGGGAAGACCAAAGCCCAGCAGTGAAGCGTTTGTGGGCTGATGATGATGGTGGGAACTCTTTTTATTTAGTGTTAAAATAGGGCTTTTATTTTTCATGATATTACAACAATGTTTGTAAAATTCATCGATAGCTAATAGCGGTAACTTGATTGATGTATGTATTTATTTATCTTTTTTGTAACATGCAAAAATTTCAATATGTTCCCAAATAGTAAACAAATCATAGTATAGCTTACACAAAAAATAAAAGGTTCACTGCCCCTGTCCTGCTTGAAACAGAATCACTAACGAAACCTCTTTCTTGTGTTCTGTGAACGAAACCATACACGTTAGAACTGGTTTGCCAATTAATCAACTCATCGGGCGTGCGGTTTATCAGTCAATTTGTTTGGCTTCAATTCCGTTATTTTCAGAATTTTAGTTTTTCATCTTGATGGTAAGTAAATTACAAAGTATTTTTTTTCAATAAAACAATGTTTGGCTCCGTCCTAATGTGTGTTAACCATCTTAATATAGAGATAAGTAGGTACTTTACATAGGTAATACGATTCTGTCATCCATCTGAAAAACCGACATTAGGAAAGCTGCTTAGTTTTCACGATCGAGCTGCCTCCGAACTAGACAGAACGCGATTGCCTGAATTACCCATAATAGAATGAGTTAATCGGCGAAGCGTCATATGCTGATTATATACGAATAGCCCTGCTGACACTCAATTTAATTAAAAATGCGGATTTTGGGAGCAATTAAGGCGGGGCTCAGGGTTGACGCGCGCCACTCGTTCGCCATTTCAAGTTTTACATTGAGTAAAAAAAAAATCATAACGATAAAGATTATTAATCTCTTTAAAGAACTCTCCTGAAGTGAAGGATTGACTATAGGAAGGAAAAACGAACTAGGTAAAGTAAAGAAGAAATAGCACAAATATTTGAATTACTCTTTAGGGTTGTCTCATTTCAAGTTGTTTGTATTTATTGGAAAATAAAAACAATGTTATTTTATTATTCATTATTACTGTCTCACTACTGGGCAAAAGCCTTCGTAATTGAAATAAAAAAATATATGTCCTACAAAACTTTGTAATTAAGGCTTCTAAGCGAAACGGAATTACCAAAAGTTAAGTTTGATTGACGAAGTTCGACAGGCGATGTGGCGTGTTCCCCAGTCGCGTTACGTTACACGTCCTTACATTTATTAAAAGTGAACTTCCAAATTAAGAACGTAAATACAATTTTATTCTAAGAAACATGTCAGACGTGGCAGACGGCGGAAATTAAATCTCATCTCGCTTCCCCCTCTCTTGCATGCCTCATTCTATTTGTATAAAAGATCTTGCGCAACCTGTTGTTATATTTTATTGTAATCCCTTTTTCGCATGTTTATACATATTATGTATATGAAAGACGCAGCTGAAGAGCCGTTAGTGTGAATCATGAGAAATATTATGTTATCATATTTATATGCCAAAAAGGAATATTTGGTTTCAACAAACGAGGCTTATTGTTTTTGCACAGCCAGCATTATTTTGATCAAAACATACTAATGATCAAAGAGGTTTTTACATTGAAATATAATAAGATTTGATCCCTTTTTTGTTTTGTAAAACCTTATTGGTAATATTAAGGGCCACGGTGCTAAGGCAGTATCGCGATACAGCTGAGAAGTGAAAGGAAGTAGGGGATATTCCAGCAGTGGGGCAGAATATGCTAAGAAATAATAACTAATGCGAAATTTCAAAGTGAATTTTTAAATTAACATACATACTGTAATTGGATGTAAGGTTAGTTTTTCTTAAAATGGAAGGAAGGATAATTTTGATGCTAACTGTACTTGATTATTGACTGTTTTACTGAATTTATTCGGAAATATATTTGAAAAATATAAGCTCTTTCGTAGCACGCAAAATCAGAATTATTTTTATTCATTTCCTAATCTTGCAAACGTAAAAAAATAATCAAATAGACAAAAGATTTTTTTTAACCTTTATTAGTTTCAGACCTACTTACTTTCTAACTGAGCTGAGCTGACCTATAAAGCTGAAATATTACACAATTAAATGTTTTTGTTTTGTTTATATGATTTTATCGCAAATTTTGTTGCGAAACAAATTACAAAAACACAAAAGTAGAAAAAAATTCCACGAGCTGGATTTGAACCTGCACCCTTCTGACATACCGGGTCAGGTGCTCTTATAATTGAGCTATCGTGGTTCTAACCAGCCCGCCGAAATTATTCAACACTATTTACTTTTTTACTTTGAAAGCCAAAGGCGCCCATTCAATGTCAACAACTACCGTCATTAACATCTGATCATAATATTTTTACAAATACTAAAGATCAGTTAAGAAGTAGGCAAGCTATTTATAAAATGTTTTTGTTTTGTTTATATACTACTCAAAACAAAATAAGGGCCACGAGGTATTTTGTCTGTACCATGAAAATAATAAAACCAATATTAATTTTTTTGTCTCCATAACGAAAACTAATGTTGTTTTTACCGTGTAGACCAATAAATTTATTCCAATAATAATGATTAAAAAGTTTATTTGCTTTTGAAAGAAAAAACACATTTAAGGTTAAAAATAAAAACAATGTAAAGTTACTGAAAACAAAAGAAAATACTCCATGCTCATCTTTTAGTAACGGGTATGCCCCCCTCGTTTCGTTACGCACTCCTGAAGCCTGGAGTGCATGCTCTCAATCAAATGCCTGACATTTTCCATTGGAATCTCTTCCCAGGCCCTTTTAACAGCGTTGATGAGTTGCTGTTGCTTGTGGATTTCCTGATCACCGTCTCTAACTCTTCGTTTCAACTGATCCCACATGTGCTCTTTTGGATTTAAGTCCGGACTGTTCGCCGGCCACGGCAAGACTTGAATTTGAGACGCTTCCAGTACAAACCGAGTCGCTTGAGCCGTGTGTGCACGAGCATTGTCTTGCATCAAGATGAATCCAGGACCCGCTCGCTGGGCAAATGGGATCACATGTGGTCTGACGACATCCTCAATATACCGCTGAGCAGTAACAGTACCCTCATTTAAAATAGCGAGCTCAGTTTTGCCGTGTAAGCTTATCCCGCCCCAAATCATTACATTTGGACCACCAAAACGATCGACTTCATGGATGCAGGCTTCTGAAAATCTCTCGCCGCGTCTTCTCCATACTCTAATACGCCGATCGTCGTTAAAAAAATTAACTTTGCATTCGTCTGTGAAGAACACCATGCCCCATTGGTTTATGTCCCAGTCCAAATGTTGACGGGAAAATCTTAAACGATTTGCACGATGATTTCTGGTTAATGGAATACGGACAACTCGCCTTCTTGATGCCTGCTGGTCTTCA
Organism: Eudonia truncicolella; assembly: GCA_949315975.1. Taxonomy (NCBI): domain Eukaryota; kingdom Metazoa; phylum Arthropoda; class Insecta; order Lepidoptera; family Crambidae; genus Eudonia; species Eudonia truncicolella. The sequence goes on along the minus strand of OX438843.1, from coordinate 478,782 downwards.
TGCAATCGATTACGAATAGTTTGGTCACTGACACGAGTACCCGTTGTGAGCCGTAAACGATTTTGCAGCTTGCGGGCCGTCGTTGTGCGATCTCGGCGCGCACTTAATCGAATGTAACGATCCTCTTGAGCTGTTGTGATGCGAACTCTGCCCGAACCAGGTCTTCTTCTAACACTGCCGGTCTCTTGGAAACGATTCCATAGATTTTGAATAGCTCTTCGAGAAAATCCCAATTGCAAACCCACAGATCGCTGCGAATAACCTTCTTCAATCATTGTAACGGCTCTGGTTGCTGTCAGCGAGTCCATATGACGCCTGCGTGCTTGTGGCATATTGCAAAAGATGTTTCTGACTCGAGATATCAATGAACTCTGATAATTTCTAATAAACCAAGAAGCTAAGGAAAGCAAAACGTCAAAGAAAATGGAATCAAAATTTTCAAAAATAATTTTAAATCAAATTTTATTTAAAATTGTTGCCAGCATTAGATGAATACTACAATATTAAAAAGTTTAGGTATCAAAGAGTTTGTATACTCAATATTTTACTACTTTCAATATGTAAATGTTTAATAATTTACACCAAAATGAAAAAATACCTCGTGGCCCTTATTTTGTTTTGAGTAGTATATAATTTTAACGCAAATTTTGTTGCGGAACAAATTACAAAAACACAAATGTTGAAAAAATTTCCACGAGCAGGATTTGAACCTGCACCTTTCTGACATACCGGGTCAGGTGCTCTTCCAATTCAACACACACACACACACACAAAATCAACCAAATCGGTCCAGCCGTCTAGAAGGAGTTCAGTAACATACACACGCACAGAAGATTTATATATTATATATAAAGATATACACAAGAATTGCTCGTTTAAAGGTATTAGATGTATCACTGTTTTGTAACTTAGAGCTGAGTAATCGCGGAGCACTGGCATGCAATGGTATTTACAGAACTGAATAAACATGTTTACCTACATATTGATTTTGGTGCTTCCGTGGTTAGGACCCCGGCTAACTAAAGTGCGACCCACTCGACCTTACCGTCCCTTACCAAGCGAGAGAAGGCTAAGTGCTTTCCGATTGTATTTTAATTTCCTCCCTATTTTTTCTTTGGCACCTTTTTTTGTTATTGTAGAATGGATGCTGGAAACCTAGAAAGTGGGTATTAGCATATTTTTTTAGTACGTTCCTATATAAAGGGTGAGATATCTAAGGGGTTAGTAATAGGGAATTCCGTAACTAGAAGTCGTCTTAAGAAATAAGTATATAATAATACATTTAACCATTTTAAAAGACGTGATCCGCAATAAAAAATATTATTTTTTACGATTTTTTAAACTTATAAAATGTTTTTATTTTGTTTATATAATTTTAACGCAAATTTTGTTACGAAACAAATTACAAAAACACAAGGTTGAAAAAATTTCCACGAGCAGGATTTGAACCTGCACCCTTCTGACATACCGGATCAGGTGCTCTTCCAATTGAGCTATCGTGGTTCTAACCAGCCCGCCGAAATTATTCAACACTATTTACTTTTTACTTTGAAACATAAAGGCACCCATTCAATGTCATCAACTACCGTCATTAACACCCGATCATAATATTTTTACAAATACTAAAGATCAGTTAAAAAGTAGGCAAGCTATTTATAAAATGTTTTTGTTTTGTTTATATAATTTTAACGCAAATTTTGTTGCGAAACAAATTACAAAAACACAATGTTGAAAAAATTTCCACGAGCAGGATTTGAACCTGCACCCTTGTGACATACCGGGTCAGGTGCTCTTCCAATTGAGCTATCGTAGTTCTAACTAGCCCGCCGAAATTATTCAACACTATTTACTTTTTACTTTGAAAGCCAAAGGCACCCATTCAATGTCAACAACTACCGTCATTAACACCCGATCATAATATTTTTACAAATACTAAAGATCAGTTAAGAAGTAGGCAAGCTATTTTTAAAATGTTTTTGTTTTGTTTATATATAATTTTAACGTAAAAAGTAAATAGTGTTGAATAATTTCGGCGGTTCAAATCCTGCTCGTGGAAATTTTTTCAACATTGTGTTTTTGTAATATTTTAAACTTATTTGAACCGTAAAACCAAAAGCGATTTTGTTTGTAACAACTTACACTATTACTGCCCGGCAGTTGCACCATTGGTCTACATTTTTTTCTTTAATCAATAACAATAGAGCAACTGATTTTAGTCTTTAGCAACAATCGAATACAGACCACCTGCTTCCTAAAAATGAAATGACAAAATAATTTTGAACGGCTGTTTTGCCAAACGCCATGTGAATGTCAAATTACATCAAATTAAGGTGTAAAAAGGTTTTTCTCGGGTCGGCAACACAAAAGCTACATGTCTGATGTTGCTGATGTCCATGGCAACCTTTCAACCTTACCGTAACAAGATAAGGAATTCCACCAATAGTAAAGGAGCCAACTCTGTACTTGGAATTTTAGATCGACCGCCCCTTCCAACATTATCTGGCTGACCACTTCTCTTTTGTGCTATTCTTATTGTTATGTTGTCAAAGAACCCGCAGAAATGCATTCACAATACGGTATTCATGTAATGTCTGAGGGCCCTAAAGCCAGCTGCAGCGTCAGCTTCCTGACGAAGCCGAAATGCCACATTTTTCGAGGAGTAGCGCATGCATGCAGGGAATCTACCTCTTTCCTATTGAGTAATTTAACTTCACAAAGTCTTTGAGATATGCAAAGCAAACAGTGCGACGTCAGCTCCTTCAACACAAGCTAAGACAGAGCGATGCATTTTTGAAACATATACCTACAAATTATTATGACATTATTATTTTTTCTTTCTTTTCGTTGATGGCTTCGTGCGATTAGCACATTTAGCCAGTGTCAAAGTAATTTTTCTTACAAGTAATACATAAATATACAATATTTCCTTCCAGTCAGTATGATGATGAATGATAATAAAAATGAGAAGTGAGAAATGATATACCCCCCAACCCCTCGAGTATCTCAGTAAAGATGTGGGGCTTTACTAATTCCTCGCCGGACTTCTTGAGAGAATTTGAAAAGAAAAGTTGCACTGTTTTGTTTCATTTGCCAACACTCATGCGCACTTACGAACACTTAACGGTTAATAATCCACCATTATTTCACATTAATATTCGACATAACACAAATTTCTGAAAATAAAACAAAACCGCAGACATGACTCTTCACTTTCCCGCCAAGAAGTCTACATTATTATTATTCAAGCTTGTAGAACAAAACCATTTTCGCACAGACAACATTTTCATTATAGTAAATTTAATTCTGTGCTGAACTGAATTACGCTATAAAGACTTTCAACTAAGTATAAATGTCAAACAAAATCTCTGCATGTCGACCACCATTACAAAAACATTTATTATATTTACACTGTAAACTTTGGTTTAATTCATTGAATCGTCACACACAGCTGCAGTCCTTTTTGTTTTAGAGAGAATTTTATAGGGGGGCCTTTTCAGTGTCATCGGAGTTTTTTGGGCTCGGAGACAAACTCGAAGGGTCAAGCCCTGTGATCGAGACACCGTCAGAGGGTCTTATCACGCAAGCGTTGACTTTTTTTCTCTCATCGTTTCTTTCCCTACTAGATGCTCCAAGGGCTTCGGATCGAAGCAGAGCGGAACAACATGAGGCCCTTAGAAAGGCCTATAATTGTACCTTATATTCTATTACATAAAATTATTTCAAAAGCTTGCAGCACAGATAGAAAATAGAGAAAGAGGAATTTAAACGAAATCAATTTCTTGCGCGATACAAGCTTTTGAAATATTTTTTTGTAATGGAATATTAGGTACTTACAATAAAATTATGGATATTATTATTCTCGTTTTAGTACAACTTAATTTTAGTTTCCTTTCGGCACAACAAAATTTTTGAATAAAAGCTTATTTGTAATTTTTATATTTAAATTTTTTTACATATTAATATGTGCGTTCCAAAGCGCACCCGATAAAAATAAAATAAAGGTATGAAGTTACTAACAGATTAAAAGACCACCTACACCTCAGTCTCCCTCTGACCACGGACCCTACAAAGGTTTCAAAACGTCTCAGGATAAACATTAAAATTAAATTAATGTGTAAAATAAACGCGAGTCAATCCGTAAAAGTGTTTTTATTTGTATGTATGACATTAGCGTCCACATTACAAAACAATATAAAAATGTGAAATTCAAATAATCTGTCGGTCGCTGTAGAGAACGGAGTCATTTAATTCACGCGAACTTTTCTAATATCCTCGGTTAGAATTCCTTTGAAAAATAAATCCCACTTGTTATGACAACCGGTTCGTTTCCAAGGCACCCACCCCTAAGAAAAAGTTTGATTCGAAAAAAGTTCTCACAATTGTTTTAATATCAACAGTTTCGTTCAATATACAATTCAACTTATTTTTAATGCAACATCACTTTGTTATTTTCACTTTTAACGCCTCGGTGGCCGAGCGACAGAGCGCTCGGACCGCTACCCGAAGTTCCGGGGTTCAATTCCCAGGTCGGGCAGTGTGTTTCGGACTTTTTGAAGGCGCACAATGTAGATATCAATAACATCTTTTGTTCTGTTGGAGGCGGATCCAGTAGAGGTACATGATATAATTATGAATCTTAAACATAACAGTGCTCCGGGTTGGGACAATGTACCAAATAGCTTTCTAAAACTGGCTAGAAACATAATTATTCCTATAATTGTTCATTTGGCTAATTTGTGCTTCACAAGGGGTGTGTTTCCAACATTGTTGAAACAGTCCATTATCACACCAGTGTATAAGAATGGGGCTAAAGATGAAATAACCAACTATAGGCCAATCTCAGTCTTGCCTTCCATTTCTAAAATATTAGAAAAACTCTTAAATAAAAGACTCCTCAGTTATTTGGACAAATACCACATATTATCTGACTCTCAATATGGTTTCAGACAGGGCAAATCAACGGAAGATGCAGTTGCAGCTATAACCTCCCTTATTACTGAAAAACTGGATAAAGGAAAAAAATGTCTAACTGCCTTCCTTGAGCTAAAAAAGGCCTTTGACACGGTATCTTTCCCTATTCTTATTAGGAAACTGGAACACATAGGAGTAAGAGGGGTACCTCTGGAAATATTTAAGAGTTACTTGTCAGAGCGATCACAAAAAGTAAAGATAGGAGATCATATTAGTAGTTTTAACCGCCTCTGTGGTCTAGTGGCTAAGACCACCGGTTTAGACCCAGAGGTCCCGAGTTCGATTCCCAGCGGGGGGCACATGTTTGTGTACTCGGTTTGGTTGGTGGTAGGGCTTGTTTGTCCGCCTGGCTAGCTACCACCATCTTATCTAAATATGTCGCCATAACATCAATGTTTGTAGCATTGTTGTGTTCCGGCAGCTAGAGATAAGATAGCCAGTACTGTACAGTATTGGCCTTATCATCACTTAACATCAGGTGAGAACAAGGCACTGTGCTTAACCGTTAATATATCAAAAAAAATAAAAAAAATAAAAAATTACTTTAAAAAGATAAGCTTAAGAAAAAGTTAAGCTACGTACCCCATAACGTACCTAATGCGCAGGCCCATGCGCACGTACAGCCCCATGATGACCAGCCCGGGCAGGATGAAGAACAGCAGGCTGCTCAGCTCGCACAGGTACCAGGACGGCATCTCCAACATGGCGCAGAAGGCCGACTCCAGGGACGCGTTGCCTGACCCTGGGGCGAAGTCAAAGTCATAGTTAAACCATTGATATCTTCATCAGCTTAATTTTGTAAGTCCCTACTGTTAGGACACGAGCCTTCCCTATAGATGGATAGGAAGACCGGGCCACAAACCACCACGAGGGCCCAGTGCGGATTGACGACTGCTAATGCAGCAGGGACCAACGGCTTCACGTGCCTTCCGAATCACGGAGAAGCTCGAGATGATACATTTTAGTCACCCATCCGATGAACGACCATTGCGAAAGTTACTTAACCTTAGCAATCGCCATCAAGATCCTCAACTAACCTAATCTAACCTAATCATCATCTGTCATTTAGTATTTAGTTATAATTACTCATGCTCGTATGAACCTTAAAACACAAATGTTAAAGAAATGGCTGTGGCTGGTCTGCTCTTGCTCTTAAAATAAAATAAGTTATTTTTAATATTATTTACTGTAGTTTGACTTGGTTTTTCTTAACCAATTTTTTTTTTAGAGTACTGTAGTGGTACTGTATGACATTGTGGAAATTGAAACTTTTGCCTGATGTAAATTTGTTAACTTAGTTTTTTTTTTATTTTGTGATATTTTTTTTTATTTACATGTTGTGGTTGTCTTCTATATTTTTGAGTTTATTTGTAATGGAAAATGTCCTGCTATGATAGGGTATTTTCCAATATGTTTGACGCTGTAAGGGAGAAAAGAGCTGGACACTTGCTGAGTTTCTTGCCGGTTCTTCTCAGTACAAGATCTCCCGCCCAGAGTAGACTTACGAACCGATGGCATAGTGACATTCACAAGAGCTACTTGTAGCCTAAACTGAATAAATGATTTTGAATTTTGAATTTTTAATGAAATGAAAAACTATTTAGCCGGGCGGGCGGCTGCACTGACCGTTATGCTATCGGGAAGGCTGACGTAAGCACTGAACTGTTTCACTCTTTGATTTTGACTGACCTCAACCGCTGACCTGACCGCAACCGCTGTACCGCGCCTTAGGTATGCGCGGGGAGGTGGGGAGTGGGAAGTGAAGAGCGTGAACTCACATGAGATTCGTAGTGTCAGACAGATCTTACGATATCGAAGCACAGTTTATTGAAGCTTTATATTTACGAGTATAATTACATCCAATCCGTATTTGTCCAATATGATTTTTAGATAAGTACAATTAAACAACCAATATAAATGAAATAAATCTTTACATGATTTTATATTTAAATAAGTTTGTTACATGAAAAAGAAAAAGAAAAAGTGACTGACATTCAAACCAAAAAATTAAAAACTATTTATTAGGTAAATAAATTACACTGACTATTCTGACATAGATTCAGTTTTATATTCAAAACTTTCTTTGTTTGATTTTCTTTTCTTGAAATATTCGGCCATCTCTGAGGTCCCGGGTTCGATCGAAAATTATTGTTTTTCTAAATTGTCTCGGGTCTGGGTGTTTTCTATGTATAAGTATGTATTTAAGTATTTTAAGTATGTTTATCCGGTGTCTAGTAACCATTTAACAAGTTTCATAACGAAGCTTCTCTTGGCTTAGATAATTGGTGTGAGTGTAGGAAATTTTATTTTATTTATTATTATTAATTTATTAATTAAGTCTCTCTAAGTACTCAAATGTTTCTATTGCACGCGGCGTTTACATTTAAATTTTTTCAACATTATGTTACTTATTTTGTAAGAATAAATAATAATATTTATGTGTTAGCAAATGTTGGTAAGACTAAATAAAATAGAGAGCTTTCAACTCTTGAGATATCGCAATAGCAGTCGTTTAGTGTCGGAGATACCTCTCGAGAAGTGCCGCGGCGCTGGCAACTCTATAATCAATATCCTCTCGAGGAGCGATGAGCCGTCGCCAATAAAATGTCCGGCTGTTTGCACACTATTTCGATAGAATGCGCCACACTTATCCCTTTTCTGGCAGGATTTGACAACAAGAAATAAATGTTATTTGTCAAAAAGGTTACGTAAAATATAACCTTTTTTTGAAGTAAGCATACTCGTAAGCTGACGTTAAGTGATTTAAGGCAAAGTGGTCACTCGGATATCTAAACTATTGAGGAACTTGCTATCTTATCTGTAACATTTAGACATTTAGATAAGATGGTGGTAGGTAGCTACGCGGACTTAAAACAAGCCTTGTCACCAATCAAACTGAGTACAGTCATGTACCTCCCACTGGAAAGCGAACCCGGGCTTGATTGCGACCGATTCTGGGATCGAGACCGGTGTGGTCTGACCACTAGACCACAGATTCGGAAAAAAAATATCTGCGAACAAATATTTGTCCGTCTGTATATTAAAATTAAGTGATGCAAAAATAAGAATATTTGTTTTCAAACAATTACTGAATACTTTCTTTACTCACATGACGTTCGCAAGAAAGTTTATGTGAAAGCCAGCACACCCGTAATATATATCCGAGCATGTTTGGTGAACTTGCGAGTGAGATTATTGGCGATTGCCCTCAAACGAAAAGAACCGACCACAAATGTTAATTAAAGGTACAAAGTTACTTCAAAGTTACTTCAAAACGTTGTTTTGTAAATATTTTTCGATATAACCTTATTGTGCCTTTTTGTTTACTGTGCGAAATATGCAGACTAAAAAGAGGCCTATGAAGACATATGATTATATGAAATATCATGAAATACATGTCGCGTTTTAACAGTCAAACTGAGAAGCGTGAGTAGCGAATAAACGCGAGTAGATCCGTAAAAGTTGTTTCACTTCAATGAGCAGCGTGCTTTATTTCCTTTGATCTTGGAAAAGTGTTCAAAATTTGCCACGAGCGGGATTCTAACCCGCACGCTCTAATAATCCGGTTCAAGTGCGCTTCCAATTGCGCTGTTGTAGAAAGCTACAATAGCGCAATTAATACTTAATAATATAAATACTATCTACTCTTACTTTGTACGCCAAAGGAACCTTATTTAATGTCAACATCTACGTGATCGAAAACATTTCAACACTTGCAAAACGATAATTTGCTCGCGGTAAAATTTACAAAACAAAATTCCTGTGATCTTTATTGACAAAATACTTATTACGTTCAGGTAGTATGTGTATTCGTATTGCTACTGGTAATAACTTCTCATCTCGCGTAATAAACAATGGAAAATGTCACATTTCGCATATATGTTCAATCGGTATAAAATAATAAAATCAACAGTACAAAAACTATTTTTTTTTAATCTCGTAAAAGGTTACTTATTATAAAAGTGTTTTTATATGCTGTAATTCAAAAGTTTACCTCTCAATTTGTTTCGTTTATTGACAATGAAACAAAGGCAGCGAAATTAATAAAAACTACCAGACACTATACATTTTACTTCTTCACAGAAGAGGAGTCGTCGTAGCTAAATCGTGACCAGTGCAAGCTTGACAAGGAAGGCAGACGTGGTAGTTAGTGATCGGCGCCGCAGAAGGCAGCATCACTGCGAACCTCCGCGCCTCTGCAGGTTGAAATGTACAAGCATATTATGACTGTAGGTTTTACCAGGGAGTAGTCGTGGTAGGGCGCTACAGTCGGGAAGGAAAGCGCTGACAGCGCTGCCATGATCTTCATTCTACTGCCGAGAAAGGCGTGTGCAGGCTAATGGTAACTGAGGATCTTACCAGGAGATTATTGTGGTAGCTGACGGTATGCCGCCGCAGAAGGCAGCATCACTGCGAGTCTCCGCGTCCTGCAGGGTGACATGGGCAAGCTTTTTATGGCTGTGGGTCTTACCAGGAGGGTAGTCGTGGTAGCTGACGGTGGTGTAGAGCGCGAAGGGCGCTGCAGCCAGGAAGGAGATCGCCCACAGCGCTGCTACGATCCTCAAGGCTCTGCGAAGGCCAGCCATGGCATATAGGTGGAGCGGGTGGCAGATGGCCAGGTACCGCTCCAGGGAGAACGCCACAATCGTCAGCACCGACACGTACGAAGCTCTGCAACAACACAGGTGGGTTGAAAATGGCTGATAACGTCAGGTAGGGTAATGGCACCCATGTTCGACACAGGCCAGTCTTCGTTCGACACAACAAAATTCAAAAATTCAAAATTCAAAATCATTTATTCAGTTTAGGCTACAAGTAGCTCTTGTGAATGTCACTATGCCATCGGTTCGTAAGTCTACTCTGGGCGGGAGATCTTGTACTGAGAAGAACCGGCAAGAAACTCAGCAAGTGTCCAGCTCGTTTCTCCCTTACAGCGTCTATGCCATATCATAGCAGGACACTTTCCATCACAAATAAACACAAAAAATATAGATGTCAACCACAACATGTAAAAAAATAAAATAAAAAGTTAACAAATTTACATCAGGTAAAAATTTAAATTTTCACAATGTCACACAGTACTCTAATAAAAAGTCAAAATTGTATAAGAAAAACAAAGTCAAACTATAGTGAATAATACTAAAAAAGGTAAGTAAGCAAGAGCAGACCAGCCTCCACAGGCGGCACCCGTTCACGAGTATGACATATGAATCAGCCATCGCTTCGCTCAACCATATTTTATAAGGAACGTAACGACAACTTTCGTCACCAAATAATAACATAGATTTACATTGAAATTTTAGGACCTTGAAAAGATATTGAAAAGCACCCTGGGTCACCCGCGCGGTGGCGGGTAAACCACCGGTAGAATTCCCTAGGACGGTTGGTGTCAGGCTGGCGGACGGTTGTAAATATTTTGCCCAATTTGAAATGAGTTGTATATATTTTTTGCTCTTATTTATATAGTTAAGTTTGTTATTACTAATTGCTTGGAAGATTTACCTATGTAATTTTCCCTTCTTTAAAATTTACACAAACTCTCCACAAACGCATGCCGTGGCGGTCAATAAGAAGGCTGTACTTAGCATTTAAGATGTTAATTGTAAGTATCTTACATAGTTTTTTATTTAACAAGTTTTCGCTGACTGTACTTAATAAATAAATAAATAAATAAAATAAACAAATTCATAGCAAAAATGTACCTACGAGGAAACGGACATTTAGCGCCGGCTCCAAGTAATATGGGGCCAGGGCAGCAAAAGAAGAGTCATTGAAATTTTACGGTATGTCAGCCGGGAAGCAGGTGGCCTGTATCCAATTACGATGACAGTGACAGTGACAGTGACAGTGGTTTTGCTTTTTTTCTTTTCTTTGTAATGTTATGTTCGTTTTAACCTCAACCAATAAAGCTTTAGGCATCTCTCAGACAGAAAGCGTTCACGCGGTCAAGCGTTCAGTTTTGCGTTCTTTGTGTTGTATTACATTCCATAGATACTCACATACGAGGCATTCTGACCACGTTAAACGCGTGAGCGCTCTCTGTCTGATGTGACACAAAGAGGAAAGTAAGTGAACCCTTAGTTATTATTCTGAGGTTTTAACTGTTTGTCACTATGTCAGGCGAAGGCGTCTCTGTCCTGCAGCCGAGCCATGAGTTAGGCTTTATAAAATTCTTGTAGCTTGCGACCTTTGTTTTTGCTTTTTATTCTTGTATTGTTTTATACGTTAATGTTTGTAATGTTATGTTTGAATACTTATTATTTATGTTCATTGATTTACATTTTTGTTCCGTGTGGTCTCGACCTCTGGGTCCCGCCAGAATACCAGCGCTGCAGCGGCTATTGTCGCTATTGTCGCCTACACTGAGGCTGGCGCCTAGTTGGCCACACTAAATGTATTATCTATGTATCTGTAAACTTTTTTTTTTTATTTATTTTATTTTCTAATGATAAGTACAATCTGTTTGTGGTCAATAAAATGTTATTTTATTCTATTCTATTCCATAATTGTTGCTAAAGACTAAAATCAGCTGCTGACCCCTATTTCTAATAATAATAAGAAAAAAAATCGATGACTGGTTCCCGTGTTACACTGGTGCCTCTACCCTACAACGAAGTAATCTACAATACACTGATATATATATATATATATATATATATATATATATATATATATATATATATAATGTAAAAAAACACAAATGTTGAAAAAATTTCCACGAGCAGGATTTGAACCTGCACCCTTCTGACATACCGGCCCGCCCGCCGAAATTATTCAACACTATTTACTTTTTAACTTTTTTATTTTTGTAATTTGTTTCGCAACAAAATTTGCGTTAAAATTATATAAACAAAACAAAAACATTTTATATATGGTGTAGTTGAGGTTAAACTATCGGTCTTTATTGTTGTGTTCCGACATAATATCATAGTCAGATATAAGATAATCAGCTCCCCCATAGTTGAGGGTTCCGGGTTAAGCTTGCTTACCATTAAATAAGATGGAAGGCTAAGCAGTTTTCATTTCATTTCATTAACATTGTGTATGAAAGGAAGAAATTCCTGACTGGTAGATTTTTATATATTAAACGGAATTCGTTTGACGAAACTAATTTCAAAGTTGGCTTTGACGTATACACGACTGTCAATGGCAAGCTAAACAAAATGGAATGCTGCGAACAGTTTCAGTTAAAGTTTCCTTGCAAAAAAAAACAATTGCAGTTTACATTCAGGAGCTATTTCAAAAGCTGTGTATTCAAATAAATTTCTAGAAGCTATCCTTGTTTACAGATGGTTCAGGAACTTTTTCAATCAATCATTTAAATGTGAAAGGTTCAGGAATTTTGCTTCTCCAATAAGATGAAAAATCCAAAATCCGAACTGATGGTAGATTCAGTAGATTGGTCTAAACAATTTTTTTCTTCCTTTCTTATTATTTGGATTTCATGGTTTTGACGTCAATAAGTGCCTGTTTCTGAGCTAAATGGGTAGAACCAGATTTAGTCGGTCATTCATTACATATAGCGTCTATTATTAAAAGTTACGCATAATTTCATCCCAGGATAGGCTAATTGACCGGTCAGTCAATAGAGAAACTTTCTCTTTCATAGATATTGTACGGAAATAGCTTCGGGAATAGCCAACTATGCTCTATCTATTGAGTGTTTGATTGGTTACCATTATTTAGGTTACATAAATTCGTGTTTAAGCCAAACCTCTTGGAGGAGCTCGATGGACCAGTGGTTAACGCACCCAGTCTGAGTGCTGAGGTTAAGCAACTTTCGCAAAGGCCAATCATCGGATGGGTGACCAAAAATTTTACATCCCGAGTGTCTCCGTGCTTCCGAAGGCACGTTAAGCCGTTGGTCCCGGCTGCATTAGCAGTCGTTAACAATCACCGCACCGCACAGAGCCCGCGTGGTGGTTTATGGCCCGTTCTCCCTATCCATCCGTAGTAGGGAAGGAAAGGAAATAAAGCAATTTAGCTAAATGTGAATAGAACAAAACAATATTAATACTATCTATGTCATCATCATCATCATCATCAGCCAATATAGTCCACTGCTGGACATAGGCCTCTCCAAGTGAACGCCATCGAGCACGGTCCGCGGCTACTCTCATCCACCTAGTCTATCTATGTAATACATAAAAATATTATAATACTATCCTTACCATAATCGAACATCAGAAATTGAAACATAAAAGACTAGCGGCCCGTTCCTGCTTCGCACGGGTGGACATTTATTTTTAGTATAGCTTATGTTACTCAGCGCTAATGTAGCATTCTAATGGTGAAAGAATTGTTTAAATCGGTCCAGTAGATATACCTACCAGAAAATAACGTTGTATTGTTTTTTGTAAGGTACCTAATAGTATTACATAAAAAATTAAGCGGGAGTGTTGAATCCACTCGTGTTTCATTCATACATGAGTGGCTCACTTGACAATGACAAAAAACAACAACCAAACTTCCAACGAATGGCCACTTATTTAAAAAATATGTTTTTGTGAACATTCCCCGGCGTTGAGTCGCAACTCGAAAGCGACTCTCGCACTGAGCGAGATGGATTTAATTATTAAACCTTTGGAACGTCAATTGAAAACATTCGCGCGATGGAAAAACATTTTGCACGACCGCTATGAGGGATTTTTTTATTTATTTATATATTCAAATTTTACACTACCATTACAGGTTTTCTTAGCCTAATGCGATAGCGTGGCCATCCTTAAAACTAGTTACTACATATCTATCTATCTTAACTTATAAGATAAACGCATATTATAATACTTCAGTTGCCGGTTATTGGCTGTAAAAACATCGTAACTTATATCAAATTCATTTATTACTCCGACATATGACGATGGCCCATCATACTTGTAGTTATTAGTTAACATGTTCAATTCAAAAGTCAGATATTTTTTTTTATTATTTATTTAAATAGTTAGTACATACTTAAAGTAGTCAACTATAATCTTATGAATAAATAAATTATTATTATTATTATTTGTAAGTGTGTTTTTTTTAAATTAATAATAATTATTATTATTATGTCAGACATCGTAGTCTTATACGGTTATATGAATTTAGAAGAATTTAAAGCTAATAATATCGGGATCCGTTTACATTAAAACATCCGATAAAACATTTCTAAAGGTTTAGGTTCAGATAATTATTTCTCGCTAAAAATAGTACCTATTTCACAGCTATTAGATTATGACTCCACCTAGATTGTGACTCCAAAATTCACACAAAATCGCAAATAAAAGCGCATTTCACACGGAATCCATAAAAAATATATTCATTTATGTCAAAACACAATGCTACGAGTATTAAAATTGTTTATTGTTCTCTTAAGTTTACGCGAACACTACACATTGAACTGCGACAACTTTTACGGATCTACTCGCGTTTATTTAACACATTAGTTGTGACGTTTCGAACCGTTTGCAGGGTCCGTGGTCACAGGAAGACTAACTTGTAAAATAAACGCGAGTAGATCCGGAAAGTTGTTTCAATTCAATTAAAATTGTTGTTACAGTGACCGATTTAGCTAGTTAGGCGGACTTGCAGTTTTACGTCTTTGTTTCGGAGTATTCGCAGTTGCCCTTTTTCTAGAGCCTGTAAGTCCTGTTAACTGAACTGGAATGTTAACAGAACTACAGAGGCACAACCTAACAAATAGATACACACGCCTGCACATACACCTGCCACGAACTGTCAAATTTCCTCAATAGACTTTGAATTGTATGTCTTAAGCATATGGTTGAAAAAAATTGTTTTGGATAGGTTGATGTACAGACTACTTCCATTTTGTTAATAAAAAATATATATTAGTATATATTTCCTACACTCACACCAATTATCTAGCCCAATAGAGAAGCTTCGTTATGAAACTCGTTAAATGGTTACTAGACAACGGATAAATATACTTGAAATACTTAAATACATACTTATTATACATAGAAGACATCCAGACCCGAGACAATTTAGAAAAAAAATCATTTCTAAATTAACCCGACCGGGGATCGAACCCGGGACCTCAGAGATGGAGACACCATGAAAGCCGGTGTACAAACCACTCGACCAAGGAGGTCGTCAAAATGGCGTGTGGTTCAATTAATTGTCCCCATCTTTCCAACAACTACTATCTTCCCAACAGTCTGATCAGGGTGCCTACTGCAAGTTTCAATAGCCATTTGATCACGTTATCGAAAACGAAAATTTGTATGACATTGTAGCAGCGTCTTTTGGTGACATACGAGAAGAGATTAAATTTTGCCTTACAAATTATCGTTTTCTTTAACGTGATCGAATGGCGAATGAAACTTGCATTAAGCCCTCAGTTATCGATCACAGACTATTGGCTAGAGACTTCTTGGCGGGAAAGTGAAGAGTCATGTCTGCGAATTTGTTTTATTTTCTAAAATTTGTGTTGTCGAATATTAATGTGAAATAATGGTGGATTATTACCCGTTAAGTGTTCGTGAGTGTGCATGAGTGTTGGCAAACGAAACAAAACAGTGCAACGGCACTTTTCAAATTCCCTCAAGAAGTCTGCGTGAGGACTTAGTAAAGCCCCACATCTTTACTGAGATACTCGAGGGGTTGGGGGGGTATATCATTTCTCACTTCTCATTTTTATTATCATTCATCATCATCATATTGTATATCTATGTATTACTTTTAAGAAAAATTACTTTGACACTGGCTAAATGTGCTAATCGCACAAAGCCATCAACTAAAAGAAAGACTATTGGCTATTGGGCCATATTAGTGGCGTCCTCCTAATACCATGCATGCCGCTCCACGAATTCCAGTTCATATTAATATTTGCGCTATTTTCTTATTATTTTATCAGACTTTATGTTCTATACATACTACTATTAATTTGGTCACGATTCCCACCTTTATTGTTATCATCATGTAGGTATACATCATTAATCATTAATTTGTGGATGGCTGGGCAGCTATCCAGTCAGAGTGTTTATGTTTCTGTGAAACTAAATGTCCTCTATAGCGTTCCTATGTGTTATATCTGTGTTTAAATGTTTTTATAATTTGATATAGTTGTGTAATAATAATAAATTGTAATTAGTGCATATAGTAATAATAATAATGATGATAATTTTTATATTCTGTATGTTAGTTATGTAATTGGGTCCATCTCGTGTAACTAATAATAATAATAAATAAATAAATAAATAAATTAATATAGATAGCTGACTAGTAAAAGAATAGGAGCTATATGGTGCAGTGGTTAACCCGCTCGGTCTGCGATTGCTAATGTTAAGCAATATTCGCAAAGGCCGGTCATCGGATGGGTGACCTGGGGGCCGCATGGTGGTTTATGACCCGTTCTCCCTATCCATCCACAGGGAAAGCTCGTGCCCCAGCAGTGGGGACATACGAGCTGGTGGTGAAAAAGAATACAGACTAGATTAGACTGAAAAAAGAATACTTTAGTGAGCTCACTCTCAAATTTGTACCTATGTGTGATTAGATTTTTTTATTTTTTAAGTTCTACCACTAACCGGTCGGAAGTAGTTCGAGAAGTGCCAGAAACACTCTTGATAATAGCTCTGTTACAACTTATGCTTACAAATAATTATCACTATAAAAATATTGCAACATTACATTTTAATTTCCTTTTTTTTTTAGATTTTGCTGTGGGCTGAGGTCCATATCTGGCTTCGTATCGTCACCGGACATTTGTGCGGATGGCGAGAAAGTTAAAGGGTTCCCAATGTGTCCAAGTGTGTTCGCGTTCCCTACTAGATTCGTACTAATCGCTCAGTACAGACGTACTTAGGCGCCAACTCTGTACGCTTAAAATAAATATAAAATAGCACTGCTTAGTACTAGTACACCCTTTCTTTTCTGGGAATTTATTTATTTATTTATTTTAATTATTGTATTTAGGACTACTAACAAGGTTTGTATTAAACAATCAATGAATATAGCCAGAAACCTATGACTTAATACAACATGTACCAATATTAAGCAATGAACTAAATTAAAAAAAATAATATTAAATTTTACTTTTTTATTTTTCAAGTGCTAATTGCTGCACTGAAGCTAAATTAAATATTCATAAAATTTTATAAAATACAATGAAAAATTTAAACGCCCACCCGACCCATGCATCTGCATGGCCATCGGTTGCAACGACCGTTTGGATAGATGGCGCTAGTGCCGCTAAAAAGCACTCAAAAACATTAAAATAGCAGTGACAAAATTCAGCGCTTACGTCAGCCTTCCCGGTAGCATAGCGGTCAGTGCAGCCGCCCGGATTGCGGAAGACCCAGGTTCGATTCCTGGCTGGGTCGGGTGGGCGTTTAATTTTTTCACTGTATTTTATAAAATTTTATGAATATTTAAAATAATATTAACTTGATTCAACCGTTAACCAAGTCTGCTATTAGGAATTGGAGGTTTGCCATTCTTAGACCACTTGAAAGTCTATTTAAACTCGACGGGTTGTGAATGGTGCGGCGGTTCGAAGGAACAAAATGGTTTGGCGAGAAGAACAAAAATACCAACTGACGCAACCAGTGAATTATCTATTTACTTCGAAATTAACTATTTACTGAAAGGCTGTCCGTTCCCCAAAGGCTCTCATGCTCTAGTGCGGACTAACTTATTGACCCGTATGCTTGAAACAAACGGCCGAGCCTTCTCAAGTGCCCTTGAAAGTACCCCGGTAAATGGACCTATCAGGTAGTTTTAATTTAATTTACTTTGCTAGAATGCTTTTCAACAAATACAAAGCAATAGTGAGTCTACCAAACCACAGCGCAGACAGGACAGCCAAATCAATATCGATTGATCTTACCTTGCAATATCCGTGCACTGGATTTGCAGAAATTTCTAAAACTCCTTTCTAAAACACAACCAGAAACTTTTAAAAGTGTATCATCCGCTATGTAATTATTACTTGTTAATAAAAAAAGAACTAAAAAGTTGACAATAATTTAATTTAATTTTATTTCATGTTTGCGTTTTAACACAGACCCAATTTTTTATATAAATAAAAGCATGTTACATTTTGATGGAACATTAAAAAACATTTAGCAAATTATTACACCTTCATTATTTTTCTTTTGCAAAATCACAATGTAACACGCTATTATTTATAGAAAAATTGGGTCACAGACCCAATTTTATGAACACGCAAAGATTTTCTAATTATCAGGTTTAAATTATTTTCAACTTTTTAGTTCTTTTTTTCATTAACAAGTAATAACAGCTTGTTTTAAAAAGGTTTTTTTAATAAAAAAAGATTTTAAACTTTTTAGTATTTTTGATGCTAGATTGACTACGGCGTAGTTCGTAGCGCGTAGCAGTGTCTTTCCGTTATATAGCCCGTAGTACACCCACAATGTGTTGTTTTGAGCACTTAAAGCTGTATGTATTTTATATTATAACTTTACATATCAATTAGTTATGTAATTACTGGTTAGTTGTTTGTAACATTTCATTCTTATTTTCCCGAGTTCCTATGGCCATCTTTCAGCTCCATCATCAGACCCTGGTTACCATGTAGTACTCATCAAGACAGATCAAACGAGTCCAAACTCGGTGGGGTTGTGTCGTTTACCTACCTAGTACCTATGGCCACCTTCCGGTTCCACCATCAGATCAGCTCCATGTCATAATAATTTTGCAATGTCATCCGATTTGCACATGCATGTGTAAAAATAGCAAAATTTCAGCTCAATCGGTAACCGGGAAGTGGATCAAATTTAACTTGCAAGATTTGATTACAAACATGTGAAAGTAAATAAAAGCTTGTAAAAAAAAACGCGCCCGGTCTGCGCTTAGGTTAAGCAACTTTCGCAAAGACCGGTCATCGGATGGGTGACCAAAATGAATCATCGCAAGTTTCTCCAAGCTTCGGCAGGCACGCCAAGCCGTTAGTCAAGACTACATTAAAGTTCGCGTGGTGGTTTAACCGGTCTCCCTATCCATCCATAGGCAAGACTCGTGCCAGTCGTGCCCCATCAGTGGCGACTTAAAATGGTGATATGGTGAAACTGATTTTAGCTTCAGTGGTGTGGTGTGGTTTTAGACCCAAAGGTCCCGATTGAATCTCAGTGTGAAATATACAATGATTGTACTTGCTTTGGTGGTGGTAGGACTTGTTCAGGTCTGTCTGGCTTGGTATCACTCTAATAATGTCGCCATAATTAGATAAGATAACAACGTTAGCGGTTTTCAGTTCAAGATAGAAAAATCTTGAGTTCCTACAGTTCAAAATTAAGGTAGCATAGCATATATAGCATTCGTTTCATGATAATGCAAGGAGTTCCTTAACATAATAAGGTTTTACCTATCAAAACCTGAATGAAAATAAAACTACCATTCGTAATACATTGAATGCTATTTATAGTAGTAACGTCGGGCCGGTTTCGAGACAAGTTCATGTAACGTTCAGATGTTTACGATGGGTATAAAATGCTGAAATACATACACCCACGGAAATAACTGTCGAGTCGGGCTGCTCGTCTTTTATGTAACGATTATTTTCTATGAATGTAATGTAAGCATTTTAGCTCTTAACATAATATAGATTGATGCGTGCTCCAAATTCCGCAGTCGACATAAATAATGGTTGGGTCGACGTTACCGTTCAGGCGAGCCGAACGAAAGCTGATCATGTGTAGTGAATTCCCTACAGCGTGCCTTCGTAACATAGGTAGTACTTGACCGGGATAGTAGGTATATATGAGACTCAGGAATGGGGGTAACTATCTATTAGTGAAAACTAAATTAAAATCGGTTTAGTAATTCCATCTAGACATTTTTAACGACCTGTGTGGTCTAGTTTAAGACAACCGTTCTCAGACCCAGAGGTCCCGGGTTTGATTCCCAAACGTGTACATGTTTGTGTACTCGGTTGGGTTGGTGGTAGGGCTTGTTTGTCCGCCTGGCTAGCTACCACCATCTTATCTAAATATGTCGCCATAACATCAATGTTTGTAGCATTGTTGTGTTCCGGCAGCTAGAGATAAGATAGCCAGTGCCTCGGTAGTTGAGGTTCCGGGTGAAGTGCGCTTCCACCTTCGGCCTTATTGTCACGTAACATCAGATGAGAGGCAGCCCAAGTGTTTACACGTAGACAAAACCACTGTATAATAGACTAGCGGCCCGTCCCTGCTTCGCACGGGAGGACATTTTTTTTAAATATAACTATATGTTACTCAGCGCTAATGTAGCATTCTAATGTGAAAGAATTTTTTAAATCGGTCCAGTAGTTTGTGAGTTTATTCGTTATTTAAACATACATACAGAAATACAAAGCTTTCCTCTTTATAATATTAGTATAGATTGGATCGAGCAATTTGAAATCATAGCACAGAGCAATCATACCACTTTGTATAAATAGAGATGTAGATTCATAGTCAACCAACTTGGTCTCTTGGTTGCATGAAGGCAAACTTTAAACTCGAACAATCGCGAGCGGATTCCGGTCTTGTAAATTAATACGAGCTTGTAAGTCTGCGGCACTAAATATGGAGACTGCGGTAGGTAAGCTTCTCACAATTTTGAAATTCTTTATTGGCAAATATTTGATCGCGATCTCGCCTGATGGTAAGCGATGATGCGGCCTAGGATGTTACGGACTTGCTTAGATAATGCCTGTTCACCCTTGCCTTGAAAATGTCAGGAAACAGATCCGCAGGAAGCGAGTTCCACTCCTTAGCTGTCCTCATCAAAAATGATGACGCAAACGCGCTCGACCAATGCACAGATAGACAACCTCTCGCGGACGCGGAACGCGACAGCTACGCTCGGGCTGTCCGAGTAGTTCCGGGATCCTTGTCCGTGCAAGGCGTATGTGTGAGTTGCTCGAGCGCGGTATGTATGCATTAAGCCTACCTTCTGGGCCTTTTTATAATTTGTGACTGCTGCCAACTCGCTCGATGTAACCGCATCTCGAGCAAAGTTTCGCTTACCAAACTTGTGATGTCTTTTTGTTGTTCTCTAGCTAAGCGAAAGACATGAGAAGCTCGCTTCGGCTGTACGCCAACCGCAGCGAATAACGCATAGCGTGACGCTGACAGCTATGAGACAACGCTCTCTGTCGATCTGCATACAAAGAAAGGGGATGCAAATAGTGCCTGATCCACTGGATTCAAGCACACAAAATGAGTAAAAAAACTTTTTAAGCTAAACGGTTTTATTGAAAATTGTACTACTGGGCGCACGTAACCTGCGTAAATATGTAAATAGCATTTTTTATTATGATATTGCGGTTGACTTGATAGAAACTTCACACGCCCAACGATTTTATTTTTACCTGTACCTCGACCTACCGAATTATTTTAACTTTTAGCTTTAACTTTTAGCACAATTTTCAATAAAACCGTTGAACTTCAAAAATAAAGTTTTTAGTTTATAATTTTTTATTTTATTTTCATAAAGAACTATTCTACTAATCAAGCCCTTTCATTTGATACTCATATTGAGGAAATATAGTTTGTTCATTATAGTTTAAACCTGTGACAGAAGTCATCAAAATCGAAGACGTGACTTTGTAAAACCGTATGAAATTATTTGACTATATTAAAATAACTTTATTATTTATAATCCATCACTTAATATACTACAATTACTTTTGTGATTCTATTTTATACGTTAGATTAGATTTATCTCAATAAGCTCCCGCATAACACACATTTATCATAATTTTAAAACATTGTCATCTCTTAACAGGAAGACGTTGACGCTCTTCAGGCAGATCTGTCTCGTCTTGACCACTATTGTTGTCTTAACAAACTGGACCTCAACCCATCTAAATGTTTTTCTGTTACTTTTAGCCGCAAGAGGGACAGTACATGTACAGTTTTTATATTGTTATACCCTAAAAGGTCATGCACTAGAAAGAAAAACTCATGTCAAAGATCTTTTCTTTTTTTTTATTGTTTTACGGCTCCGGATGAAATCCATCAAGCCTATTCGTTCGTTATATCTTCCTAAGTAATAATACATAAATAATCAATATTGATGATGATGAATGATAACAGAAATGGGAAGTGAGAAATGATATTACCCCCCCAATCCCTCGAGTATCTCAGTAAAGATGTGGGGCTTTGCTAAGTCCTCACGCAGACTTCTTGAGAGAATTTGAAAAGTGACGTTGCGCTGTTTTGTTTCATTTGCCAACACTCATGCACACTCACGAACACTTAACGGTTAATAATCCACCATTATTTCACATTAATATTCGACATAACACAAATTTTAGAAAATAAAACAAAACCACAGACATGACTCTTCACTTTCCCGCCAAGAAGTCTCAAAGATCTTGGTGTCATACATGACACTAAACTACTATTTGACAGTCATGTTGACAGTGTTACAACTAAAGCCTTTAGGGCCCTGGGATTTGTGATGCGTAGTTCAGTGGGATTTGCTAGAGGTAAAACACTGAAAATACTATATTGCACATTTGTTAGAAGTCACCTGGAGTATCCATCTCAAATCTGGAACCCGAATCACCAGGTATACGTTACTCGTCTTGAGAACATACAAAAGGAATTTTAGAAATTCCTATGCTACGGTGCTACCGTTTAAAGGATACTTTTAACTCCTCGAACTACCTAAATGTATGTACGGAACACCACCTTTACCTCTTGAACTAAGGCGCGAGATAGCTGATATAACGTACCTATCTGCTTAAAATTTCCTCGGCTAAAATAGACTGTCCCCAACTTTTAGCTAAACTCTCGTTAAAAGTTCCTTAAAGAAATTTTAGGAGTAACCCTGTCTGTCTACCGAAAGCGAATACCAATTACAGGCAGAATTGTTACTTATGGCGTGCGTGTGACAAATTTAACTTACTTAATTTAACAGTTTGAACTGGACCTCTTCTATACCAGTACACCATCAGCGAGGCGAATGTTGAGCCAGCGGTTCTTCGAACCCACATAATATTCTTAACTAGATATTCTGTTGCGATAATACTAACTCGTTAATAGTTTGAGCGAGGTTAATAATGCGTTGCTTAGTGCTTCTAGTTTTAATTAGGTATTAAGTAACTTCTATCGGTGAGAACCTATTTGTGGTTTTTATGTGTAACACTTGGTAACCCTTCCTAAGATAATAAAATTCATTACAAATAAATACTAGTGTTGGGATAGTAGACCAAGTGAAGTTCAATTGATATTCAATAATCAATCGATTTCATCCTAGCTGTATTCATTAATTTGTTAGTCTTTATTTATTTTTCTTGAGTTTATGACGTTTTTACAGAACTTCTAAAAATTAGAAAAGAAAATCAATTGGCACATTAGATAGGAACAGTACTTCATTAGGATAATGATATTCAATTGATAACTTCAATTATCATTTGAATTAATTACCTCAGTATTGTCTCAACCCTTGGCATGCCAATTTGACTTCTGCCATGGGTATCAAGCTATATTGAACAGGTTAGAGTGATAAAATATGTAATCCTGTAATGTAATCCATAATGGCTATGTAGCGGCGGCCATCTTAGATTTATAATGATAGCGAATGTATTGAATTATATTGTCATCAGAACGTTAACAGGAAGGGGGTCAAATTTCAATAACTAGATTTAACCCAACGTTACAGGGCAAGCTAAATAAAACCGTTTAAAAATGGAGACCCAGACCCAGAAGGTCTAAATACATACCGCGCTCGAGCAACGTACACATACACCGCTTGCACGGACACGCATCTCGGAACAGCTCGGGACAGTCCGAGCGCTGCCGTTGCGTGATTCCGTGTCCGTAAGAGGTTGTCTATGTGTGCGTTGCTCGAGCGCGTTTGTGTGAAGTCTCCTTATTATGTGATTCAAGTCAGGAAATTCGAAAAAAGTTTTTATTAAAATCTAGTCTTACTTTTCTTGCGTCTACCTTTAATATGATATCAAATGAGACACTAACAGTGATAGCTGCTCTCAATACCGACGGACGACAAGGCAGATTGAGCCGTTTGAACTGTATCAACTGATTGTATTAATTTGCATGTTAATCGAAAAATTATACCATTTCATTTGGCGCTTCATTCACTCAGTAATGTCTGTCTTTGGAGTGGAAATTGCGTTGATATGCTTTTTATTACAATACTTAATAGATATAATTAGAATCGCATTAAATATTATGTTTAAATAGCCGTCACCCGCCCGCTTCGCTGTGCGAAAAATTGTAAATATTTTTTTATAGCCTATCATTTGCACAATCTCATGTTTTTACTACATACAAATTTTCATCAAAATCGGTCGAACCGTTCTTGAGTTATAAGAGGACAGATAGACAGACAAAAATTTCAAAAATCGTAGAATTGGTGTTAGTGTGTCATAAAACGATTACTCATCCCAAAATTTGTCAGAAAAATTGCATGTACAGACAGAGCCTACAGATTTATATAGTAGTATTAATTATATAATAGAACGCATTGGTAGCCGAGTGGCTAAGCGCTCGACCCGATACCCGAAGGTCCCGGATTCAATTCCCAGTTAACTCTGCTCGTATGCCGCCAGGAGGCGCTGCTTCAATAACTAAAAAAATAAATATATTAAAATAAAAAGCATTTATTTCGATCAACAGACTTAACATGGATCTTATTGGGTTAAAAAAATCAAAAAGCTTACAGACTTTTTTAAAATCATTGGACTATAAAAAAAATATTATCATCACGCATCACAATCGCCCTGCGCACCATACACCTCCACATGGGCGAGTTGTACCGGTCAGCCACCGTCCGCAGAATGCTTTTCCACTGCCACGCAATCTGTTTGTGAGCTCTCAACTACTGAAGAACTGGCTATCTTATCGGGACCAACCGGGAGCACGGAGGAGCTCGAGATGATAAATTTAGATCAGCAGATCGGGCGCGTTAACCACTGCGCCATCGAGCTCCTCGTGATCGAGATACTAATAATTAGGTAAGTAAAATACGCTACTCGGGTCAAGAGCACGAGTACTCAGCAGCAGCCTTAAGTATTCTTTGTCTTTCGCTCCTGTGGTTTCGGGGGGGTGCAATGAAACCACTTGAATAAGTAATCTGCTAAGCTTCTCGGTGATCCTGTAGGAGTGAACTAAGTGAATACATTAGATAGGTACCTACGGTTTCTTCGGGCTCTGGCTTGTTCATGTACATTTTTAATGGACGGTTATATAAACTTACTGGTCTTAAACTGAGTACCTGAAGCGTTATGGAGATCAGAAGTTATAAGAGTACCTCAATGTAGTGACAATGTCATGTAAAATAAAACCAAGTGGGCTACAAACCGCAGAAGGTAAATGCTTAGAACCCCACGAATCAGCGGACTTACTGGCCGAGACTTTCTACCCAGAGAACCAATCCGAAGAGCCTGAATGAAATTCCTGGGTCAGGCAAAGTGAGTTACGAATTTCACATTGCAGAATCGTAATCGTGACCCACCGACTTTGTGAAATTGTAGTCAAATTCAAAATCAACATTTCTTTATTCAAATAAACTTAATTAAAAAGCACTTTTGACTTAATTTTTGTAGAAGTAACGACATTTACAAAACATGAATCAAGTCTATAAAAACAGGTGGGTAGTAGGTAAAAAAAATATTTAAAAGCAAGTTATTCTTAAGTTTATTTGAATAAAAAAATACATAATTGACTTCAACTTAGATATTTACATTTCTGCAGGCAAGACTCATTTACAGGATTAAACTTAATATTATAAAAAGTAGTTGAACAACTACAAAACTAGGTATTTAGGACTTGTTTTGCTTGTGCATTACAAGTCCTAGATATTTTGTTTTGTAGTGTGTGAAATGTGAAAGAGACTGATGATTAAATGGTTATATATAGTGGTCACCCGCCCGCTTCGCTGTGCGAATATAATGCATCAATGAATGCTGATCAAAATATTTTTTAGGTTTACTAGCATCATATAGCCTATCATTAGCACAATCTCATGTTCTTACTACATACAAATTTTCATCAAGAGCCGTCACCCGCCCGCTTAAACTCGTGAATAAAATTTCCTTTTTTTATAGCCTTTCATTAGCACAATCTCATGTTCTTACTACATACAAATTTTCATCAAGATCGGTCAAGCCGTTCTTGAGTTAAAAGTGGACATTCAGACAGACAGGCAGACAGACAAAAATTTAAAAAATCGTAGAATTTGGTGTCATGAAATGAATATTTATCCCAAAATTTGTCAGAAAAATTGCAAGTACACAGAGATTTATATAGCAGTGCCGCCTACCGGGTCCAATTGTAAATCTAAACCATTCTCGAATCCACTTGAACACACACAGAAAATTTCATCCAAATCGGTCCAACCTTTTAGACGGAGTTCAATAACATACACACGCACAGAAGATTTATATACAGCGTGTGTATTCCATACGATCCTATATTTTAAGGGCAGTTAAATAAGACCCTAATTAACGTAAATTGGTACATTAAGTTAACAAAAGAAAACATTTTTTTTTCATACAAATTAATTCGGCACGCAATGTATTCAAATAACCAAGTCATCTACGTAAGCACTTTAATAAAAGTGCCAAAATTGTCAACTCAATATTTGCATTACATTGCTGGCCGGGAAAACTTAAAAAAAATCAATACGCTTAATTATTGAAAGTATTTGTGAAAATTTATTACTGTACCTCTTAATACTGCTTAAATCTATTGTATGTTAAAATTTAGGATCGTATGGAATACACACGCTGTATATAAAGATAAGATGTTTTGCAACAAAATTTGCGTTAAAATTATATAAACAAAACGTTTTATATATTTATAAAGATATTTAAAGTTCTATATTTATTATTTTTTTTTTAATTATTGTACTTGGTTTGTCCGTAATAGTTATAATAAAACTAAAATAAATTAATAAATGTGGGTGGAGCGTAGATAAACTTACATCAACTTAAAACTCTTTACACGATTACATTCGCAACAGAAAATGTTTCAAGTTCCACTTCTCGTGCCCTACGACGTATCACCTAAAGTATGTAGGGTTGTACACACGCCTGCACATCAACCTACCACAAACTGTCAAATTTCCTCAACACACTTTGAACTTTATGTCTTAATAATAAGGTTGACAAAGTATTGAAGAAATTTGACAGTTTCGGATAGGTTGATGTGCAGGTCTGTACATGCAAGCATTAGGTATTTTGATATATAGGACTTTGACGTTTTAGGTATTTTGATCCTTCATATGTTCATTTTAGGGATGCAAATAATTATGTATCATCGTCGAAGGAGCTCGATGGCGCAGTGGTTAACGCGCCCGGTTTGCTAATGCTGAGGTTAAGCAACTTTCGCAAAGGCCGGTCATCGGATTGGTGACCAAAAATGTATCATCTCGAGCTCCTGCGTGCTTCGGAAGGCACGTAAAGCCGTTGGTCCCGGCTGCATTAGCAGTCGTTAACAACCACCAACCCGCACTAGGCCCGCGTGCTGGTTTACGGCCCGTTCTCCCTATACATCCGTAGGGAAGGCTCGTGCCCCAGCAGTGGGGACATAAAAATGAGCTGATGATGATGAATCATCGTGGCACTGGTATTCGACAATAATAGACAATAATAGATTCGATAATAATAAGACTTTAGGCCCAAGTGTTGGACACAGTTTTCGTCGTCAAAAAATAACATTGACGTTACATTGAAATACGGGATGACAGCTAGGAAGCAGGCGGACTGTATTACATTGTTGATAAATACTAAAATCGGTTGCTGCCCCTATTTTTGATGATAGAAAGAAAGTGACGATGGTTTTGTCAAACGGGTGCCAATAACCTACCTAAAATATCAAAGTTCAAAGAATAAGCGCCTTTGTGGCCTGGCACTCGGCCTGAATACAAATTACATTTGATGCAAAGCCCAGGTTTAATAACACCAACCCGCATTAATCAAGCGTATAATTGAATAGAGGGAATGTTTCAGTGAGAGCAATTACTAATATTTATAGTATAAAAGTTCAAGTTCAACTTTCAAGGTTTAAAAGCGTTTTCTTTCATTCAAGCTGTGGTCGTAGTTTTCTAGTTGTGACAATAATAATAATAAATGTATTTATTAAAAACAGAATTAGTTGCTACATTATACAATAATATATCGCTGCTTCGCACCCCGCGCGCGCTTCTTCGCTCTATTCTTAGTAAAATTATAATGAATTAATATTTCGGTTGGCACAGCCCTGAAGCTACGGACGACATGACAGCGTGTCATATAAAGTACACGGACGTGTAGAGCTGCTTCGGACCCTAAAGCTACTGAACGATAAGGCGACATTTTTAAATTGACAAACTCGCATACGTATAGTTTATGTACATAGATATCTTGATTCAAATTTAGATTAATACATAACTTTGAGGGGCTCGTTAGCACAGAGGCAAGCGAGTTTGGGTTACGATCGTGTCAGTTAATCAACTTTCACAAAGCCAGGTACCCGGATGGGTGACAAAAGTAAACACATATTAAAGTTATAGTGTGATGTTAAGGCTATCTGCAGCTAGCAGCGAACTTGAGGATTTTTTTTTATTCGGTTGAGTCGGCAAACGAGCATACGGACCGAGTAGACACCTTTTTTTTACCGGGGATCCTCAACTATTGAGGCACTGGTTATCTTATCTCTAGCTGCCGGAACACCACAATGTTATAGCGGCATATTTAGATAAGATGATGGTAGTTAGCCAAGCGGACTAAAACAAGCCCTCCCACCAACGAAACCGAGTACACAAACATGTCCTCGGGACCTCTGGGTCTGAGACCTGTGGTCTTAACCACTAGACTCAAGGTAGGTATAACTCGCACGTTACCGACCTTACGGCCTCTCCGCTCTCCTGCCTTCCTTACCCAGAGCAAAAGTCACCTGGTTCCCATACCATACTATACTCACTAAACCCCACCTGATTAAAACAAAACTAATGTGGGGTCCAGGGACTTATTGCAGAAAATATAAGTAACCCTGCCACTAGCTGAAGCATCAACACGGTTCTAATACGTGTCACTCGATTTTAATGACGCGTCCAATTAAAAGAGTCGTGATTAAAAAATGCACGTCGGGATTTCAGTGACAACCGCAGATTGCTGAGTTAGAGTTTCATCCACTGTTCAATCACAAGAATTTGTTTGGTAACATTGCGACGTACCTGGTTTGCTACCAAAAGGTGACAAACGAGGTAAGCCACAAGTTTATGGCCAAATAAATAAATAAAGCATCCTTTATGTCCAGAAAATTACGTCGCGCTTTCTTAAGCGTATTATTCTGTGTAGTATTCTTATACTCGTAGAAAGATTATAGTAACAATGTGCACAGTCTATCGACTGATGTTTTATGTACTACGTTACAAAATTGTTATTTGGAGATAGCTTGCTGATGACCCCAGGCAGCATTTTTAACGTCACTGGAATTTATTGGGAGCGGCAAGAAACTTAAACGGTTCTTCGAGCCGTGTGATCGAAACACCGTCAGAGGTTTTCTAGAGGGAACGGCATCACGCGTCTACTAGATTCTCCGAGGGGTTCGGATCGGAATAGTAAGTAACATGTTGTCATATTCTTTTAATGTCGCGTATATTTACCTATTCCTGCGCGTTTTTCTTTGTTCAGCGTAAATAACTTGGTTAGCACCTACTCAATACGCACTTGATTCAATGCCTTTTTACTTTATAAAAAAGTTATGCCAGACAATATTAGAATAAAAATGATTGGCGAAGAAGGAAGAATACGAAATAATTTTCTTGTAACGTGATCAACCAAGCAAACTTTGACTTTTTTATTGGCTCTCAAGTTCCATCCACTCTGAAGCGAGTTTTTGGAAGTTTTTCGGGCGCGAGCACGAACAACTTGGAATATTGTAAAATGTAAAGCTCCCTTCGCCGTTATTTCAGCCTACAATAACAGAAATATTTACATATATTTTTTTAAACCATCACTAATTCACATCACAAACCATGCTCTTAAAAGGCGTTTTTTGATGGTAGAACGAGCGCAAAGAGCATTGCTTAAAATAATGTACTTCAAGAGAAGAACATTCTCAACTCATAGTCTTTACCAGACCAGTAAACTGTTGTCTGTAAGAAAACTTTATATTTTAGGGTTAATATTAAGAAAACATACATCATTGACATACGACCCTTGCGTTGAAGGTAAAAAGAGGGCTCGTAGGTTCAAAGTGGCAACCATTCCTAAGGTCAGAACAGAGTTTGCCAGGACTAAATTTGAATTCCTGTCTTCCAACCTGTATAATAAAACAATAAATAACTTGAGATATATAAGAAACCATTCTCCGAGTGTAAGTGTGAAACAAGTAACTGGTTACAAGATTGATACTACGGTGAAAATGAGGCTTTAATTAATTCATGACGCAGCTAAAAGAAACTAAACTAAAGCGCAAACATTCATACAATTATAATACAAACACACAATATGTCCCACAGGCATATACCACACTACGCAACACATCCTTACACATACTAACACAACGTCACTACAAAATTAGACTAATAAGTACAATTTAAAAATTAGTAGTATTAGTAAAAATAAAAGCATGTATGTTAACTTTTTATTATTATAAATTATAATACACACTTAGTTATGCAGAGCGTTGCCTCCTGAAACAGGCGATTATAATAAGCCTAAAAGGAGGCTCCGTTAACTAGATAATAATTTCTAAGTCAGTAAGAAATAAAGAATTTTAGATATTTTTTTTTACTAATTCTTAGTAGGCAACTAGTGGCGAGAAAAGTAAAATCTATCGTCTTTGGCAGCTGGTTGAGTAGCAAGAATGTTAGTTCTTCTTTGGCAACTGGTTGTGAATCTCAGTTGCCAATGTGGCCGGAGGGACTTTCTCTAACTCTCTTTGTGTCACTTTATCCAACGTGTAACAGAAAGGTGTGGTTAAAATCAAAAGTTCCAAAGTGTATCCGATCTAGATCTTGTATGCAGAGTTACTGAGACATCATTATTAACTTTATTTCGTCATGGAATTGTAAATTAAATATTAATATTTGTGAAGTCATGCGCGTCAGGCGCGCATAGGCGCTTGCCTACATGCTGCTTAGCAGCGATCATAAATATAAGTACCTACACAGAGGTTACTAAACCATTAGGGTTACTAGGGTTGTGACTTGATTATTTTGATGTGACGTCACAATATAAATATTTCATTAAAACTTAACATTACAATTTTGAAGAAAGTATACAAATATATAATAATAGTATACACAATAATATAATAACCTAAAGTAACTAAAACTATTACGAAACTAAAGTATGGCAATAAAGTAAATAGTGTTGAATAATTTCGGCGGGCTGGTTAGAACCACGATAGCTCAATTGGAAGAGCACCTGACCCGGTATGTCAGAAGAGTGCAGGTTCAAATCCTGCTCGTGGATTTTTTTTTAACATTTGTGTTTTTGTAATTTGTTTCAACAAAATATGCGTTAAAATTATATAAACAAAACACAATCATTTTTTAAAATATGGCGTCGCTGTCGACCGGTAATGTATTCAAGAGACTGGCGGCATTGCCACGTTGTATGGCAATGCTTAGCCTCTGGCCAAGGTAAAAGTCAGCCCTTGGGTCATGGGAAGTGACAACCAGCCGTTTCGAGATGTCATTAAACTAAAAAAAAACACTGCATATAAAGTTAAAGTTAATAATTATTTATTTATTTTATTTGGGATAACAAACGGTTATACAATATAACTAAGCATACAAAGGGTTTTATAAACTAACTTATTACTAATTGTGTAACCAACAACGGTATCCACATATTACCTTTACGTTTTGAAGCGTACTGCGTAGTTTAAAAGATGATGAATATAAGTGAATTTTGTAATTTAACTATGTCTTAGTAATAGTAATAACACATACAAGATCTAGATCGGATACTCTTTAGATCTTTTCATTTATACCAAACCTTTCTGTTACATGTTGCATACAAGTTCTCGTATAAGGAAGTATATTTTCTATGCTATGTATGTGAAACCATAATATTTCGCGTCGGTAATATGAGGGCAACTATTGAGGGTGAGTGACTAAATTAAAATATATTGATTTCCTCCTCCTTAGGAAGGCAGGTTAAACCGTTGATCCCGGCTGTTATTGTTGCCGTAAGATGGCTGTCGTTAAAACCTACTAACCTGCATTTAGCCAGCGTGGTAGATAATAAACCGGTTTATATGGGAAAGTGTTATAGGCTGACTAGCGACCGCCCGCGACTTCTTCCACGTAAACACCCATGCCTCGTTAACCCGTGAGAATTTCAGAAAATACCGTTATATCTCTTGTTTAGGTAATTTATGGAAGGGTCCAAGGGTTTGGGTTGGGCGTTGCTAAGTCAGTGAATGAGTTACGACATATCTTTTTATATGCACCGATGACAATCATGAATTAAATGCCTCACCATTTATATAATAATAATAGTAAATATTTATTATTCTCCACGATCTTAGGTACAGGCTAAAACACAAAGACACGAACAACAATAAGAACAAAATATTGAAAGAGACCGGTGCCCGAAACGGGCGATAGCCTGTATCACAGAACACCAGCACTATCCATTCTATGTAGCACTTGTCCGAGAAACACAGGAGAAACAACATTTAACACGCAAATTACATAAATTTCAAATTACAAAAATAATACAATCTTACGCTGAAGTTACATACCTACCTACATTAATAAAAAAATGCTGATATAGGGTGGAGAGGAAAATGTACTAAGTGAAATCACAGCACGCACAACGAAAGAACTCTAGCTCTAAAACCTTAAACACTTGATGAGGTACACGTGTAAAAAATAAACGAACATATATGCGAACTCCAATCCCTTGAGAAATCTGGCGCGTCGTAATATACTCGTATCATATACAAGTATGTGGGGGCAGCATATTTTTCGGCCGGCTCCCGTCCCTCCACCTGTGCAGCGAGGCAGCGGGTATCAGCGCCGCACGAGAACGCTTTAGCAACACCCTGTGAATACCTCGCCCTCGATCCTACGAGCGTTCCCACTGAATTTACGGAGACCACTCGTGCAGAAGGCTGCACGCGCAATGTATTGAGCATTGCAATTTTAATGCGAGACGATTATTATAACGTGTTTCACAACATTCTGCATAGGAAATGTAAATATTTTAATAAAATTTGTTTAGGTTGTCCCTTTTTAACTGTGGTAGGTATCCCTACCTGCAAACGTAACTAATGGCGATGCTGCATTTTTTTTAAATATCTTACGGCAAGCACTTCGCCTTCATGTAGCCTGATGTTAAGTGATGATACGGTGAAAGCACATTTCACCCGGATTCCTCAACTACTGAGGCACTGGCTATCTTATCTCTAGCTGCCGGAACACAACAATGATACAAACATTGATGTTATGGCGACATATTTAGATAATATGGTAGCTAGCCAGGCAGACAAATACCCTACCACCAACCAAACTGAGTATACGCTATGCCGCTGAGAATCAAACCCGGGATCTCTGGGTCTGAGACGGTTGGGCTTAATCGCTAGACCACAGAGGCGGTTAAAACGAAGCAATGCTGTTGCGAACGAAGCGTGCCGCAACAACGTTATCGTATTCTGGCGGTGCCTGCCGATGCGCGGTGCACAACGTTTAGGTTAGAAAGACATACTGCGCTCTTACATAAAAATGTATAATTTATGTTTGTTTTAAATGTATAGTTTCAAAGTCAAAGTGAAATCATCTATTCAACATAGGTAAGCCTTCACAAGGCACTTATTGACGGCAAAACTATAAAAACCAAATAATATTAAAAAACTAAAAAAAAATGTTTAAAGTACCGGGTCTATCACCAGTTCGCATTTTGGGAGAGCCTTCGAGCTGGCAACGAACCCGGAACTCTTATATCTTTTTCTCCAGCTTTTCAACCAAATTACAATCATGTAATATAATATACATTTTTTTTTTAATTTTGTACACACTAATAATAATATTCAAACTAGTGCAGGCGACTTATTTCCACACGCATTTTTCTGCAATATAGTCACCTTATAATAAGCTTTCATGTTTAATGTGCGTTTTGAGTTTGTGAGACGACATAGGTTTGAATTTAATTTCTTATGTTGACATTTATTCATTCATTAATTTCGTAGGTAGTAATATTATAGAGAGGAGTCATGGATTGTTTAAATCAATAATTAGTTCATCTGTTTGTTTCAAATGCGACACATCGCGTCTTTTGGGTTCGGAGAGATAATAGCGATATTCAATTCTTCAACTATAAAGATATTAATAGTGTATAATAATTTGATATAAAAATCCAATAAAATGTTATTAGTCAAAATATGTGTTACGTATTTTTTGTTTATTTTATAAATACATCTACTTAAACATTGTAATTTAATAGTAATTTTACTAATAGTAGTTAAGTGACCTAGTTAGACCTCCTAAGTACTTGCTGTGCCCTTGCAGGGTGTCACATGTATACCTACTGGGATTTCCTGTTTATGTACCATCCATAAAAATGTAATGTGACATGCAATAAACAAATTTGAATTTGAATTTGAATTAGCGACTGATGCCGCCAACACACGCCAGACAAACCTGCATGAGGTGGCTCGGGAATAAGATATATAGATACATACACTTGGGGGAAACTTTGCCCAGTAGTAGGACGGCATAGGTAATGTTTTTTTTATGTATTCTTTATTATAGTAGAATCATTATTTATTTAGGCTATACCTTAAAGTGTGTCGTATCGGTGGCTCTTACACATATTACGCTTTGTGATCTATTATCACTGATTATGTAAATAATGTCAGACGAATATACGTTATTATACCACAATTGCATCGTGTAAGTTCTATTAATTTCCTCGCTCGCTCGCTATAAACTATCTCTCATGATAATCTGACGTAGTCACAAAATAAGTAGACTCAGAAGGTAAGCTTCACACAAACGCGCTCGAGTAACTCTGACATAGACCCCTTGCACGGACACGGGTCTCGGGACTGTCCGAGCGCTGCTGATGCGTGGTTCCGTGTCCGTGAGAGGTTGTCTATATGAGTGCGTTGCTCGAGCGCGTTTGTATGAAGCTTACCTTCTTCAGTCGTCTTATTTTGTGACGTAGTTGTTGAAATTGAATGAGGCTATGGCTTACAAAGTATGTTGGATAGTGTTGACGAAATTTGCACGGGTCAGGCACAGCATCCATAATAATAATAATAATATAATATATATTAATATATTTTAGATAGTTATTATTTTTTATTTTTTATTTTTGTTAAGAAATAGCTTATATATATTAAATAAGTGTATTATTTTATTTTTCTCATTGTAATTTATTAAATTATTATTATTTTGATACAATTTTTAATGTTATTAAATTAATCATACAAATTTATTTCAATTCAATTTACTGCATAATGGAGTTATATTTAATTTTAAATTTCTTGTATGTATTATTTCCATTGTTTTCGCATCCGCATGATTAGCTGTGTGTACACGTTTTCTGGATGTCGGTCTTGCACTGTTCTATTGTAAATTGCTATTTTAAGCGAATGTTGACTATCATTTGTTGTACTCCATAAATAAATAAATAAATAAATAAATATAGCCACAATATTTTTTTCTTATAAATAATTTACGTTTCGTGGAGCTCAATGGCGCAGTGGTTACCACGCCCGCCGGTTTGTGCTAAGGTTAAGCAACTTTCGCAAAGGCCAGTCATTGGATGGGTGACCAGAAATCATCTCGAGCTCCTCCGTTCTTCGAAATGCACGTAAAACCGTTGGTACCGGCAACGTTAGCAGTCGCCAACCATCAATCCACGCTGGGCCCGCGTGGTCATTTATGGCCTGTTCTCCCTATCCATCCATAGGGAAGGCTCGTGCCTAGCAGTGGCGATATTAAATGAGTTGGTGATGATGTTGGTGATGATGATGGTGATAATGCTACTCACGCTTCTGAGATAAGAGCCCGCAGTTTGCAGAAGACGATTCCGAGGCTGTAAGGGTACTGGTGCCAGTACACCGTCAGGTCGTTCGGGAGCCCTGCGGACAAGCGAAATTCATTTAGGTTCAGATGCTCGGGTTGTATTCGAAAAATGGTGGTTCAATCCCATAGCTCCGTTAGAACTGATGTGACCCATACTAAAAATGGATGGATTGACAAGGACAGGTTATTATATCTTACAAAAACATAAATGTTGAAAAAATTTCCACTAGCAGGATTTGAACCTGCACCCTTATGACATACCGGGTCAAGTGCTCTTCCAATTGAGCTATCGTGGTTCTAACCAGCCCGCCGAAATCATTCAACACTATTTACTTTTTTACTTTGAAAGCCAAAGGCACCCATTCAATGTCAACAACTACCGTCATTAACACCCGATCATAATATTTTATAAATACTAAAAAAATTTCAACATTTGTGTTTTTGTAATTTGTTTCGCAACAAAATTTGCGATTAACAAGCTCTACCACCAACCAAACCGAGTACACAAACATGTACCCCCGCTGGGAATCGAACGCGGGACCTCTGGGTCAAAACCGGTGGACTTAACCACTAGACCACAGTGGTGGTTAAAAACACAACAACTGGTGCAGCGTGGAAACAACGCAGTATCCCTGCCAGCTCACAAGGTGACTCTTCATGTCTCGTTTGAAGGAGCCCATTGACTATTCCATCTTTTGCAAGTGCGACAAAGAAACGAGTCACCAAATATTTTGTGCGCGATGTAATGTTCGAGACTGTATAGCAGTTTGACTTCTCACGTGTAATGCTAAAACAGTGGAGTCGTGCAATAAAAAAAGCTACCCGTTGCAGGCATCGAAGCTGCCCTCCAAAGTGGAACAAAAAAGCTCTGCTGTCGACGCGTGTAACTGTTTAATTAACTGTCGCGGAGTTGGAGACTTTTAACTAGAAATATGATTGTGCCGACCGGAAAATGCAAATTGCCCGTATCACGCTAATAGCTATTTGTCTAACGCTAAATGTCTCTTTCGCAATATGTCCCTTTCTCATCAAACTTTATCTTAACATATTAACATGTGATCACGGAAAATGTGCATAACACTGATTCATCACTCTACGCCGCCGCCGTTGATACTAAAATATTTAAAGTTATTCGTAGCAGAGACGATTGTGTATCGATGCAGCACGACCTCTTAAAATTCGAAGCTTATTGTAAAGAAAATAGTTTATACCTGAACATCGACAAATGTAACACCATTACCTTCTACAGAAAAGCAAACCCTATTTCGATTACACCTTGGATGTGAGGGTTCTAACAAGGGTTGCCGAGATTCGTTATAGGCGTGACGCTAGACTCTAAGCCGACTTTTGTTCCGCACATTGATAAAATGCTTAACAAACCTTTCAGACAGCTTGGATTCATACTCCGCGTTAGTAAACCATTTAAAAATATATGTCCGAAGTCATTTGGAGTTCGCGTCTGTGGTCTGGCAACCCATCTTCAACATTCATGTTCATTCATTCATTCTATCCAAAGAGTCCAGCACAAATTTGTCAAGGCTTCAGAATTTCACACTGGCCGAACGTACCTTGATTATGATACGTCCTCCAAACAGCACAACATATCGCTTCTCAAACACCGGCGTGATCTCTGTGATGTAACCTTTCTGTACAAATTATTAAATAATCTAATAGATGCTGCTAAAACATATTCCCCGAACGATTGGAAGGTCTTGTCGAAAAAATGTTCTTTTCTCATATCCGGTTGCAAAAACTGGTTACGGGAACAACGCTTTCATTAGACGTCCTTGCAAAACTTGTGACGATAAGCTGCTATATTTAGCTTGTATATAAAAACATGTAAGAAAGAATCATTAACAATTTTGTCCACTTTGTCATGAAATGTGCTGTTGTCATCCCATTTATGTAATTAATATTAATTTGTAATTATCATAACATATCTTATTAAAAAAGGAAATAAAATAAAATTTAAAAAAAAACTTATCATAGTATGTACCTATGTATATTCGCTATATATCTCATATATGTACCGATTTATGGCACTATAGGTTTTTAAGTATCTTTAAAAAACACATAATAATCTATTTTTGTAATTTCTTACCCATCCATATAAATTGTATAGTCAAACATGTAAATATGAGCACAATGGACCTTAACGCCTATTCAAAATGAAAAACAAAGACATAAATACAATGAAAAACAATAAATATCAGTTCATTTATGTATAGTTGTCTATTAAATATAATATCACAAATTTTTTCTTTGTAAATTGATAACGATGAAGAAAAAATGTCAACATCTTTTAAGTTATCGTCGTAATATCTACAAGAACGTCTACTAAAAGTGTTTCTAGCTTAATTAGTAGAATAAGGAGTATAATAAAATGTACTTTTAGAACGCGAGGAGACTCGTCTAGGGATTATGAAATTAATTAGTTCAAGTAATGTGGAAGAGTCAATTTTCCCGTTGATTATTTTGTAAAGAAATGCTTCATCTAAGTAAACACGTCTATTTTCAAAAGAGTATAGTTTATGCATTTTAGAGGCCGTATCATAGTCAACAAAAGTATGCCCTGTTCCATAGTCTAGGGCTTTTAAAAATTTATTTTGAATTTTTTTTGCGAGCTATTGGAACGGAGTATTCCATTCCGGAGAACGGAGGTTCCAGACGACGCATGAAAATTCTAACGAAGATCGAACGAAAGAGTAGTATAGAACCTTATAAGTAAACGGCTGTTTAAATGGTCTAGCTAGGCGAATAATTATTCCAAGCTGCTTCTAAGCTCTAAATACAATGTTATCAACGTGCAAGTTGAAATGTAGCTTGGCATCAAGTATTACTCCTAGGTCCCTGATTTTTACATACACTGATTCATATACACGTTTTATTTTTTTACCAGAGACCACATAAACAAAAGTTGTAGTAGGGTAATGTTTACGAGTGAAGATATAGTGTAATCAGCTAATTCTCTCCAAAAAAATCTGTGCTTTTTCTGTTGCAAAATAATAATTTGTTTTAAAATAGCTGCGAAAACAATTTGAGA
Organism: Eudonia truncicolella; assembly: GCA_949315975.1. Taxonomy (NCBI): domain Eukaryota; kingdom Metazoa; phylum Arthropoda; class Insecta; order Lepidoptera; family Crambidae; genus Eudonia; species Eudonia truncicolella. The sequence goes on along the minus strand of OX438843.1, from coordinate 439,835 downwards.
ACCGTCGCGTCCGTAATGCAAAAAGTCGCTTATACAGTTCGGTATATTGTATTTTTGCATCCAATCTTTATCTCGCGAACATGCAAAACATCCACGGTCGCAAAAATGTAAACTTTATATTCCTCGGAGTCTTGGCAATTTAATTTCGGTTTAATACGAGTTTCAAGTTACTACGCCATCTTTTAAGATTTAAATATGATACAGCTGAGAACGTAGCACGCTCACAAAGAGATAAGAGAAATGTATAGACGTCGCTGTAGCACAAGTCTGGGTGCTTAGCAAGTATTTTAACTACCATGGACATTATTAAACCAGAATACTGAAAAAGATAACAAATCTTTATTATTTCCACTATTTTTCTAAGTCTGTCACCATAACTACATCGTTACATTCCATGTTTTAGCTTTTGTGGGAATTTATGTAAATTTATGTTAGGATTGACAGTGTTTTGTAACAAAAACGTATAAACCTGCATTATATAATATTAAAATAAATAAATATTGAGATATCTATTAAACAGACTGACCAGCAAACAGTACATTTGTTTAAGCATACATTAGGGTATCCAACATACGCAATAAAACTTTTGTCATCATATAGGCAATCCCCAACAAAGCCGTTACAAAGTCCACAAGGGCAACACACATCCTGCTCAATAAAGGTGATCTTCGTTAGGCGGCGCACACACGCCGGCGTCGGTCCTGGCCCAACAACGCGTCACCCTGTTGACACTGGCCCTTATTGTGACGCCATGTTTGGCAAACGACAACTTTTATCTGAATGAGTGAGCGTCGTGATTTTGCAAAATATACACTTTTGTATTCGAGTGTTTATCTGCAACTGTTAAGATTATACCGGCACAATAATGTTTTTACATGTTGTGGTTGTCTTCTATAATTTTGTGTTTATTTGTAATGGAAAGTCTCCTGCTATGATAGGGCATTTTCCAATATTTTTGACGCTGTAAGGGAGAAAAGAGCTGGACACTTGCTGAGTTTCATGCCGGTTCTTCTCAGTACAAGATCTCCCGCCTAGAGTAGACTTACGAACCGATAGCATAGTGACATTCACAAGAGCTACTTGTAGCCTAAACTGAATAAATGATTTTGAATTTTGAATTTGTCAGTTTGTTGAATAGAGAGTCATCATCATTATCAACTCAGCCGCAACACGTTCAATGCTAGACAAAGGACTCCCCCCAAGAATCTCCACAAAAACAACCGGTTTTGTGCTGCTCGCGTCCAGCGGATACCCGTTTTGAATGAGTAACTCTTACAAAAACACAAATGTTGAAAAAATTTCCACGAGCAGGTTTGAACCACACCCTTCTGACATACCGGGTCAGGTGCTCCCCCAATTGAGCTATCGTGGTTCTAACCAGCCCGCCGAAATTATTCAACACTATTTACTTTTTACTTTGAAAGCCAAAGGCGCCCATTCAATGTCAACAACTACCGTCACTAAACTACGTTTTGTTGTTTCGCAACAAAATTTGCGTTAAAATTATATAAACAAAATTAAAACATTTTGAGTAACTCTTCTTCCATAATAATTTTTAAATGTTTATAAAATATAGCTAACTAATTCCAAACTGTTGCCAACTGGCCACATACAAAAATGTAGTTAGTAGAATGAAACCTTATTTTGAATGAGTTACTATCTGTGATTTTAAGTGGCCGTGTTTGTTTTCTGTTCGAATCGTGCTTTGGATCGCGTACGCAACTCTTATTGACTTGTCATACAAAATATTTCTAAACTTGAATTCAGAGTTAAAATAGGGTGACGCGTTTCCTGCTGACACACGCGTCATATACCGCTGACACACACATCAAATACTACAGGGTGCCTAGTGCGAGTTTTATTTAACATTTGATCACAAGAGTTTGCGAGGCATTGAATCAGCGCCTCCTGGTGACACACGAGGCGAGTTAAAGTTTTGCCAAGCAAATATTGTATAAAAACTTCGCCACATCTGCAAGAAAAAACATTTTAACACATATTGTTGTTTTCTAAGACGACCAACACCTTTGTCCTGTGACCACGAACACACAAAGGGTTAGAAAAGTCAGGATAAAAATAATAGTCTAAATTAATGTATAAAATAAATGCGTGTATCATGCATAAATGATCTGTAAAAGTTGTTTTTGATGTGTAACATCTTTCCGCTCGCTTTCTATTATAAAATTGGAGTGATTTCGTGAAATGTGACGGAAGTAGGTGTAACAGTGTGACAGGAAGTTGGGGAAGCGCACAAGCGCGCGCCATTTTGTAAATTTAAAATCGATATTATGAACATGATATATTTTTATTATATGTGACATATTGTGTCATTTGAGTATCAAAGGTCAAATGTCTTCTAATGAGTATTTACTGCATTTATTTATAGTTATAAAATGATGTAATACCTCACCTATTTTTTTCAGAATAGTATAATATTAAAATTACTTATTACTAAGATGAGATGTCAAATGTTACATATCATATGTGACTACTGTAAGGTTCGCTCGTTTTTTTTTATACAGTAACTCAGTTTTAGCTGCATTTAAGTTAGAAGCATACAATATATTGTTACTAAGAATATGACTGTAACTCCACATCACAAAATTTTTAGTAACGTTATTAGTTTCCGTGTCATAATTACATAAATACCTAGAGAGGGTAACAAGCGCCTACGCCTGTTCGATTCATGTACTGTTTGACGTTAAGTGTTAGGCGACTTTCGTTGCCGACTGTACGCGTGAGTAAACTCGGGCACAATGCCATTGAGCGCGAGAGTAAACGGTGCGATTTGGCTCTTTTGTTGGTGCTGACGGGTGGCTTCAACACGGAAGGTTACCGTTTAAAGGTCTGTGCCCATTCGACCGTATTATATGACCGTGCTAGGAACGTATCAGGCACGGAAAGTAACACGACACGGACTACTATGCCCAACAGCGTATCATACCGGTCAGAAGTGGTTCAATTAAATATTCTCGCCAACAATTTGTTGACGGTCCGTGCGGTACGCGACGGTGTTGATCGGTACCGGACCGGTCTAGTGGGCACAGTCTCATACTTTTCAATACGAATAATATTTTTTGCCTGACACGTTCATATAATAAGTGTTACATTTACACTACATTGTACAAACATTTTGTATATTTTGTGACCGGACGAAATTACAGCAAAAATTGTAAAAAAATATATATATATTAAATAAACGTCTGAGGAATGATCATGATGACGACGCGACGTCTACAAAAGAAATTGAACGAAAACCGCCAAAGAACGATAACGAAATTCGTTTTCGTTTTCTTTGGCAGTACTTCCGACCCTTGAACACGCGAATTATTTTATCAAGGATGGAAGCCTTAGGAAGAATATTTTAAATGTGCTGGTGTAGAGTGAATCCCATTTAAAAGGTACTCTCTCAATGGATGGAGAGCGTTTTTAAAACCTTTAGCTTTATATCTTCAGGCAAATCATACTCCTTTATTACCAAAGAGGGTTCTTTTTTAAATATTATTATAATGCACATATTAACTCATCCAGAAAGCTGTTTTTTTTATTTTTTTATTTTTATTAAAGTTCACCAGCGTTTGTTTACAATAATTCTACAATACAAAAAAAAATACAGAATTATTTAACTAAATGTAACAATCTTTTAAGGCGAACACAACATGCAAAGAGATAAAAAAAAAAGACTTACCACTAAATATTACTTACTACTAATTACTAATTATTTTAAAACTTACAATATATTTCAATTATCAACCTCAAGCCAGGATCGGCAAATGAACCGAAATGGAGATCACCCAAATCACTACATCCATTAAACAATTTACACAACCTCGGAATAGGAGAATTTGCACCTAAAAATGACTTGCGAAAAGGAGGGCATAGTTGTTAATTGATATTGATATTGTTAATTTTTTTTTTATATTTGATTGTTATTCATAAGTGTTACTTAAAACTGTAGGGAGACCTTTGCCCAGGAGTGGGACAGCTATGGCTATATATATATATATATAATAATGATTTTATTCACCTTGCATCATAAATACAATTTAAACAAAATTCTACATCACTTGATAACGGTAGAATATGAGGCATTCTTAAGTGTTAAAGATCTTGTTTACCATCGTCTAAGAATTAAATGATTTTGATTTGATTTGATATGCCCGTATCAATTATGGGTTCTCGACAGTAATCTAACGTAGCTATATTGTTTTCTAAATCCCAGCCCCAACACCATACTGCCAGACCAAAAGATACTGTAAGCTCATTCTGCGTAAAACGGAATGCACCTGATTAATTTAAATGAGGGTATACAAGCTACTAACTAATTATAAGACGACCAACACCTCAGTCTCCCTGTGACCACGGACCCTGCAAAGGGTTCGAAACGTCAGGATAAACATTTATTAAAACTAATGTGTAAAATAAACGCGAGTAGATCCGTAAAAGTTGTTTCATTGTTTCATTTTAACGTAGCTATGTTCTACTTGAGGATCTATCCACTGGGCTATTACTAACGTTTAGAAAACTGTTGTAGGACTTAAAGTATTTCACAGCAGGCAGGCATGATATTACCGCAGCATCAAAAATAGACTCGACAAATTCGACAGTCAGCCGTCAGATATTATAAATTACTGGTCACATTTGTTGGAAAGGAGATATTCCAAGGGTGGTACCATAATAAAGAACCCAAGATCTAATAATGCTATCCCAGAGAAATCGAGGGGAACCTTCGAAAATCGTAGTAGCGACTAGTGCGTGTGTTAATTTTTTCATTAAGTGCTTTAAAGCACTACTATTTCATAAAGGTCTGGAGCCGAAATACAGTCGAGGGAATTATTAACCAAGACGATCCACGCAAGAAACAAAAATATCACTTACAGAATGATCGTGAGCAAAACGTTGTCGGAAAATATCTCGCTCCCGGTCGTTTAAAAGTCGCAAAACACTTTTTTATCCTTAACCAATTTTCCCGCTTTATCCGCCTGACAATGAGCAGACAAACACGGAGCGCCATTTTCGCTATACTGTCTGCACTGTCTTTGTATTTTTGGGGTAATCCATATCGTCCTTCCTTCCTAAATCACTCCATTGTGCATTGTCGTCCCGGGGTCGTGTAAAGCAGTCACTCACTTGCGAAGTCTTAAATATGTAAGTTATTAACTGTTAAGGCACTTATAATCAGAGTGTTTCGTATTAGGTGTTTAACCCTGAAACATAGCCATGCAACGCAACCAAGTAGGTATCTATAAATAAGACTGTGATAACATGCAAAATAATATTTGTGTAGATTTTTTTTCCATGTAAAAACACAGTTATTACATTAATTTTGTTCATCCCTGACATGTTTTGCCTTCTGTTTTTGTTGGATTACGAGGTTGACGACCGAGAACAATAGCTGGACCTAGGGTTGTACTTTACAATTTTACTTAGTAACAATAAACCTCTATATATTGGCCATGGTGCTTTTCAATTGTTCATTTTCCGGGGTTCTAAGCATTACCCTATCTGCCAAATTCAGGATTATACAGATATTATTAAAAATCCTGTATAATCCAGCAATTAGTTAGAAAAATACACACACACGTCCATAATAAGCTCTTTGTTAATACTATGAACTGTATTTTCACTCTACAATCGCCGACGCCCAAAAAGATGTAGATACCTTAAACCAATGGTTGCTGTCTAATTTGTTAACAATCAACACATCAAAAACATCGTACATGATACTAGCCGTAACAAATAAAGATATTCCTGACTTCGAACCACACAAAATATATAATGAACCTATTCAAAGATCATATTAAGAAAAATACTTAGGGTTGCTGATTGAACTTGAAGGCCACACATTGAGCACGTCAAATCTAAATTAATATCTATACTGGGAGCACTTCGTAAAATAGTACACTGCATACCAAAAAAAGTAAAACCTATTATATACAATTCATTAATAAAATCACATTTAGAATACCTAATTGAAATCTGGGGATCAGCCGCACCAACTAACCTAAACTCGCTACAGAGATCTCAAAATAAAATAATAAAGGCCATTATCCCATCCATCCATTATCCATTTCCTACACCAACTAAACAATTGTACGATAAAACTAATGTAATGAACCTATCTCAACTACATAAATATACAACATGCATTCTAATAAAAAATAATTACAAAGAGTATTCAATCAAAATACAATTAGATATAAAAAAATATACGCATAATCTCCGACACAAAAAAATAATTACACCTAGGACTAAATTTGGGAAAAAGACAATTCTGTTTGAGGGAGCACAGCTGTTTAATAGGTTACCAGATGAAATTAAAAGTTGTGAGACTACATGTTTAAAATAAACTTAAACTGCATATTGCAACGAGTACCACAGAGTGACAATTTGTATACTGTAATTTATGTATTGTTTATATCTATCTCATTATAAGTGAAATGTAATTTCGTATGAGAATAAAGATCTTTAAACCTAAACCTACTTAACATGTCACAAATTATTATAACAGAGATGAATACTAGATTTCTTTAGTAATACGAGCAAAGGATCTACAAATATATCCTCATTTCGGACTTCTCATCACGTCGGTTTTTCGTCGCTACCCGACTCTACTTCCCCGTTGTCCCGGTAGAATAGCATTAAATATATGTATATCATCATCGTCGAATAGCTCGATGGCTCAGTGGTTAACGCGCCCGGTCTGCGAGTGCTGAGGTTAAGCAACTTCCGCAAAGGCCGGTCATCGGATGGGTGACCAAAAATTTATCATCTCGAGCTCCTCCATGCTTCGGAAGGCACGTAAATTATATATAATGACGATGATATCATCATCAATTTATATAATAACTACTATAATTGTGTGTTCTCGTATATCTATTGTACTTTTCAAAGATATGTACTCGACGTCTATGTATATCTGTTACGGCTAATAGCCGAAGTGCGGCTAGTGTGCCTAATTTTAGCCAGCTAAAACTAGGTGCAGAAAATGTTTTTTTTTATTAGACAACATAAATCTAGCTCTACACAACGAAGATAAGTGCGGCTACACCTAGTTTTAGCCGGCTGCACCTAGTTGTAGCCGTAACATATCCACTATAAAGATTTTTTATTTCATTTAATTGGAATGAACGAAGAACTGTGAGTACTTGACCTAATGTAGGTGCTGTTATAAATGATATCAAGGAGCTCGTCAGTCGTTGAAAGCATCTTAAGCCACGCGTGCGCCGCTGACTTAGGTTCGTAGCTTCTAAGGCCGTGACTTTTGAACAATTGTGAAGGTAGATAATAAGTTTACCTAGGTACCTATTACCGAACGAGTAAGCGTTCGCCTATTCATATTATTTTTTGTTTTTCATTTCATTTCATTTAATAGAAAGGGAGAATAGTTATATGCCCTGTCTGAGATTCTTTCTCAGTGCGTCAATGGTCGAGTAGCAAAGTGCTAAGTCTGATATCCGGAGGTCTTGTGTTCAATTCCCAGGTTTATTTATCACCAACCCGCATTTGGAATTGTAGCGATGATGACATGAAAATCAATGATGGAGGCTTACTTTTGCTTTTGATATGATTACTAAAGGTTTTTTATACATGTAGCTAACACTTAGACAAGTGAAAAAAATGTATGTACGGACTACACATAACATATCGTAAGGTTGTCGACCTCACGCCCGCCCGTCTAAACCTACCTACTACAGTCGACATTAATTTTCTCCTCATTAAACGAACTGGAAACTCTGATTAAGACTAAAACAGTATAATTAAATATTCGCTTATTATGTAGGTATTCCTTCTATTGGAACTATTTTTTTGACTATTAATTCATTTAAATTTTCATCACCAAAGGCAAATTCGTACTTTAAAGGTATGTAAGTAGCAATATTTCAGTAAGTGATTAATTTTTTTAAACAGCCCATAACTGTCCCACTGCTGGGCAAAGGCCTCCATCATTGAAATCAAGTCATTGCTACATTACTAGATGGGTAATGGCTTAATCACCACGCTTGCCGAATGCGGGTTGGTGATCACAAACCCGGGCTGTGCATCGAAAAATCCGAAATACATTATGCCAATTCGTCTTCGCCGGAATGGTCATATTGTTTGCTTACTTTACAATATCTTATTTAACCCTACCACTCTATTTTTTAAAGATCGTTTCCAATTTTTGCGCGACTCCCATTCCCGCTTCTTGTGATCGTCGGAGAACTTGAGTTTGCAGATTCCGCTGCACTCAACAAGATTATTTGAAAATCTTTCACGGTCCTTGCTGCTCGCCTGTGGAATGCTTTGCCTGTGTCTGTAAGACGTGCGAAGTCTCCGCAAAGTTTTAAGAAACTCGTCAAAGATCACTACCTGTCATTGTAATCCTACTGTTAGTCGACTAGGTACTTATTTTTTGTTTTTAAATGGTGTGTATATATGTTCTACATATTTGTATGGTTGTATATATGTATGTGTGTATATATTTGTATGTATGTTTATGTAATGAATTATTACTGTACACTTTTTTTGTTTCAACGCCTCCATCTTATTTATTATCAATCCTCTCCATCCCTAGGTTGCCTGGAAGATATCGCTTATAGTGATAAGGCCGCCCTTTGTACGACTTTGTACGTTCAATTTTTATTTTTATTTCTTTGTTAGCATGAACCAATGTGTTTTTATTTTTATGTGTACAATAAAGTATTTTATTCTATTCTATTCTATTATGCCCGACCTGGGAATTGAACCCGGAACCTTCGGGTATCGGGCCGAACGCTCTGCGTTCGGCCACCGAGGCGTTAGTATAATATTTCAGTAATGCCTACAATACGCTTAATACCATTATTAATTGGATTGACAAAGCTAATTGACAGGGAAAATGGAAAAGTTTCAAATACTTACGTACGTACAAATTCGTTAAATGTGGCGTGGAACTAATTAATGCTGGACCTTTGATCGAAGTGCTGGACAGAAAAAGAAAGTAGGTTGTATCAAACTCAAATTCAAACTCAAATTCAAATTCAAAATATTTATTCGGCGTACCAGTTGGGCTTAGGTTCGAACAATAAAACGAATACATTTAATTAAAATTATAATGCTGCGACGAGCTGGACTCCTCTCAGCATGAGTTGCAGCTTCAAGAAACTGCAACGCTGATGTTCAGAGGAGCCCTGAGGAGTGATGTAAGTGTGTGTGTGTAGTTTGATAAGTTATTGTGGTTATTTATATATCCGCTTCTGGTGTAGTTCAATGACTACCGGTCTCAAATCCAGATGTCCCGGGTTCGATTTTTTTCGACTACTTTTTCTATGGTAGGACATGGTTTAAGTACCATCATCTAATCGAAGTCTGCCGCGATAACAAAAATGCTATTATCAATGTTGTGTTTCGTCAGTTTGAAATAAGATCATGATTTCTGAGTTTCTGATTAAGTGCGCTACCTCCAGTCTTATCGCCGTTTATCATCAGGTGAGATAAAGGACACCATTGGAATGAATAAAATTACTTATCTGTTGATAAATAAATTGAATTGTTATTCACAAGACGATAGTATCTGATTTGAAATCTGTAAATGTATCTTTACTCTAGTAATCAAATAAATACAACGTACAAACGGCGTACAAACGTAGCGGCACACCATAGGCCGGCAACTTGGAAAGAAGGGAACGATGCCACACTCTATCGAAAGCTTTGGCGATATCAAGGCTAACTGCCAGAGATTCACCATGCTTCTCCATCTCTTCACTCCATGCGTGAGTAACGTACGCTAGAAGATCACCCGTTGGACGCTTGGGTCTGCTCTGAACCCATACTGGCGATCATGGAGCAGCAGGTAGTGAACGAGCTAAGAATTAATTATCCGCTCAAACACCTTGCACAGCACAGAAGTTACAGCGATGGGTCAATAGTTGGCTGGATCCGAGCGATCCCCTTTTTTGGGGATGGGTTGTATGTTCGCTTCTTTCCAAGACATCGGCACAATACCGGTATCGTAAGAACCTTAAACAATAGTGTCAACACAGGAGACAACTCAGCCGCGCATCTGAGCAGCACAATCGTCGGTACACCATCTGGCCTGCTAGCCTTTCGCACGTCGAGCGACCGCAGCACGGCACGTACATCACATTGCCTGATACGAATATCAGGCATGGTGGCCCCACAATGTGCAATAATAGGTGGAGCGGCGCCACAATCGTCGACGCGCGAATTAGCCGCGAAAAGGTCAGCCAATAATTTCGCCTTCTCGAGCGGCTGGTAAGCTAACGAACCATCTGGATGTTTCAACGGGGGCAGCGAGGGAGAGCAGAAGTTGACCTGCACGACCTTAGCGAGCCGCCAACAGCTACGGCCCGTTAGGCGCGAGAACAACTCCTGCCCTACCCTCGCCACTCTTCGTGCATTCGCTCCTGCGAGAGCACTCTTGTTAGACATAGAGGTCTTGTTGTAAGCCGCCTTCAAGGAGCCGGTACTAGGGTCATTTAATGCGCAAGCCCTCGTCCAAGCACGATACGTTGTTAGTTGTAAGTTAAGGAAACATACCTCCAAACGAAACAATGACTTCAGTTATCTTTATTCGGAACAGCTCGGAACAGTCGCGAGATTCCGTTTCCGTGAGAGGTCGTCTATGTGTGCGTTGCTCGAGCGCGTTTGTATGAAGATAACCTACTGCAGTCTCCTTATCTTGTGCTTTCGTCTGCAGACTCAGAGGAACAAGCGACGTAATTTGTAACGCCCTCTCCGGAAGTAGTACCCTTCAAACCGAAATTATAAAATTTAGTTATTCACATTGGAATGCTATTTATCATCAATCAAGTAATTGTTGGAAGAAACCAGTAATTAAAACGAGCTCGGTCCCTTTGTAAATAGCGAAATATTGGGCGAACAAAAAATACTTGTTCCAACAATCTGCCGAATCAAATAGAACCGTCGCAAAACTCGTTAATTTCGCCGTGAGAATAAAAACTCCGAATTAATTACTGCTGGAAACAATAAAAGTAATTCCCCGTAAAAGGGACGACATAATAAACTTATTGAGGAATTAATTTGGAAGGCAGAGTTTGGTAGTTGAATATTTATCTTTAGTATAAAACCGAAAAATGAGGAATCCGCCTAAACAACTTCTTTGTGTGACGTGACCTGTCAAGAATTCCTTTGTTTCAATAAATTATAATTGTTTAAAAAAAAACGCTTGTGCGTGGCTTGTGCCATCTTACGTGGAAGTGCACCTCATCCTGATTCGTCATGGACAACTTTATCTTATACTATCTTAGTTGGCAAGTAGAAGTTTCCGGCTTAATGCATTTTGACTTATGAAGATCTTTGGCTACGCCCCATAAATCTTGAAGACGGTTGTTAAAAAATAAAATCAAATGATCAAAAATTATTATTCAGTAACAGAGGGATTACAAAACTATTACAATGACAAAGATCTCCAGTTAAGTATAACTATGCCTGTTATAGGAGACCCAGCTCTTCCTCAATGTTCTCCCAATACTTTTATAACTTTTTTTTAAGCTTGGCAATATAGCTGAGGCAGAAAATTCAATTAAAAGTCAAAGTTTTGAATGTTTTCTCAGCTTAGGCTGAAAATATTAAGCACTTATGAACGTTACTACACCATTCGGTTCTTAAGTATGTCTTGTACTGAGAAGAACCGGCGAGAAACTCGGCAAGGCCATTTCTTTCTCGCTTTTTTTAACAGCGTCAATATGGGAAAATGCCCTTTCGATGAGAGAATGTCCCTTTCCATTATAAATAAACGCATAAAATTTAAAACATAATAAGTAACAACAACAAAATAATATCAAATTTGCAAAACATCAGGTATCAAGACATCAACCGAAGAAACTGATCTCATCCGGTTTCGGATAAGCCGAGCTCAGAACCGAGGAGCTCCATTTCGCAGTGGTTAACGCGCCCGGTTTGCGAGTGCTGAGGTTAAGCAACTTAAGCAAAAGCCGGTCATCGGATGGGTGACCAAAAAAAAATTTATCATCTCGAGCTCCTTCGTGCTTTGGAAGGCACGTTAAGCCGTTGGTCCCGGCTGCAATAGCACTCGTTAACAACCACCAATCTGCACTGGACCCGCGTAGTGGTTTGTGGCCCGTTCTCCCTACCCATCCATAGGGAAGGCTCGTGCCCCAGCAGTGGGGACATAAATGAGCTGATGATGATGATGATGATCTCAGAACTCCCCTTTTCTTCCAAGCCATAGAGTCGCTCAGTAAGTTTTGCATGACCTCTGTTTCTTCTTCACGTGCCCTACACAAACCTGTTGTTGACAGTTGCATTCTGTGGATAATTTGTGTTGTAGCATTATTGCCCTGTCAAGGCACTAATGGAATATCAAGCCTGCTTCTACGCATTAAAATTTACTCCCACCAAAATCGTTCCCACTTAAAAGGCTTTGGGGTGCCTATTTTCTGTTTAATTTAAATCCAAATTTCACTGGAGCTGGATCTCTTCATATAGGTTATTAGATGCCAGTCTAAGAATCACAATCATTTTATGACCACCTTAGCCTCCTTGTAACCTCGAACTCTACAAAAGGTTTAGAGTAAAATAATATGACGTGACGTTTTCTGTTAGCTTAACTTAAATTAATTAGAAAGCCAATACAATGTCTGACAATTACTGTATCATCATTGAAATCGAGGCATCGCTGCCAGATGCGGATTGGTGATCACAAAACCGGGTTATAAAGACTTCTTGGCGGGAAAGTGAAGAGTCATGCCTGCGGTTTTGTTTTTTTTTTAATTTGTATTATGTCGAATATTAATGTGAAATAATGGTGGATTATTAACCGTTAAGTGTTCGTGAGTGTGCATGAGTGTTGGCAAATGAAACAAAACAGTGCAACGTCACTTTTCAAATTCTCTCAAGAAGTCTGCGTGAGGACTTAGAAAAGCCCCACATATTTACTGAGATACTGGAGGGGTTGGGGGTATATCATTTCTCACTTCTCATTTTTATTATCATTCATCATCATCATACTAGAAGGAAATATTGTATATTTATGTATTACTTGTAAGAAAAATTAATTTGACACTGGCTAAATGTGCTAATCGCACGAAGCCATCAACTAAATAAAAGAAAGAAAGAAAGAAACATTGTCATTGTAACATATTTTCTAATGAGAATCTGTCATTATGTCAAAATTATTCAGTGAATAAACTTAACTGAGAACGGACCTGATCTGAGGATTGAAAAATCGGGCCGGCTACGGCAGAGCGCTTTCAACTGAGCAACCGAGCTGGAGGTTATTGAATCACCAGATATTTAGTACAGTACCTTCGACAGTCATGATGTAGTGACGGAATCAGGCTTTGTCAAACTATAATTGGCTTTCAGCTGTGTGATAATGACGCACTCCGCTCGCAGAGTGCGTCTGACGTACCGTAATGGAGAGACAGGGCTTTTAACCCTTGTATTTTTAACGTGAGTGTTGGAAGATTTTAGCTTTTAACTTGGGTAACGGCGCATTTTATATAAGTGGTATACTTGATTACTCAGAATAATTAAATATACGGAAAATACAAACATCCATACCAAACGTTCAGCATCCAAAAATTTGATAGTATTTTTCATAGTAGACCTATTCAAGTTCTTAATCAAAGTAAATAAGATTTCTACGATATCCACGAATCGTGCAAAAGGTTCGAAACGTCAGAATAAAATAATATAAAATCCATGTGTACAATTAACTGTAAAAGATCCATAAAAGTTTTTTTGTTTAAAGAGACATCATTTGTAATTTGAGCTGTCGGAACTTTATTTTGATTTTATTTAAAGTTTATTTAAGTTAAAACTTTGTTAAGTAAAAAGTTTGACGACCTCCGTAGCCGAGTGGCTTGCACGCTGAACTTTGGGCGGCGCTAAATCTGAGGTCCCGGGTTTGATTCCCGGTCGGGTCAATGTCGAAAACGAACTTTTCGATATTGTGTCGGGTCTGGGTGGTTGTGGTACCGTCGTTGTTTCTGATTTCCATAAAACGAGTGCTTTAGCTACTTACCTTGGGATCAGAACAATGTATGTGAAGTTGTCTCAAAAAATTTTTTTTTTAAACAATCTTAAACTACATTAGATTCTACCATCTAAAACTTGCAGCAAAAAAGATCATAGGAAATACTAATTGCAACCCAGATTGTAACGTAGAGTCTCTGCTATGAGAATATATTAATATTGTGATTGTCAGCAGCAGGTGTAAAAAGGTCCCTTATAACAAGATATTGTGGAGTTCACATTACAAGGGCAAGGTGACGTATTTTTTTATGTATCATTTTAACGCACGTTTGGCGAGCAATCGTAAAAATGGCTAATAAGCAATTCCCTCAGCCATTGGACACCAGATGGATTCCTAAAATAGGCGTCTTGGTAAGGTCAGTTAAGAAAGTAACTGAAAACCATGCTTTAGTACCATCCACGTCATATTAACTACACTTAAAGTTAATCTGTTTCTGTTACATTATTTAGTTGCTTAAACAAAGTACTAACGTTATCAGCGACTTTTATTGCTAACCGTACATTCGATAGCTAAGAATGTCAGTGCCAAAAAAGAAACATTAAAGTTTTTCTTTTTATTTTTTTTATTGTTTTACGGCTCCGGATGAAATCCATCAAGCCTATTCATTCGTTCTATCTTCATATTATTATGTAATACATAAATAAATAAATATTGATGATGATGAATGATAATAGAAATGGAAAGTGAGAAATGATATTACCTCCCCAACCCCTCGAGTATATCAGCAAAGATGTGGGGCTTTACTAAGTCCTTACGCAGACTTCTTGTGAGAATTTGAAAAGTAACGTTGCACTGTTTTGTTTCATTTGCCAACACTCATGCACACTCACGAACACTTAACGGTTAATAATCCACCATTATTTCACATTAATATTCGACATAACACAAATTTTAGAAAATAAAACTAAACCGCAGACATGACTCTTCACTTTCCTATCAAGAAGTCAACATTAAAGTTAGGACATCAATGACATATAAATTAGATGAACAGTTCCTAAGGGCGGAAGGAATCGGCAACAGTTGTAGACTAGGTTTAACTGGAGTCCAGCAGATTGCAGTTGTGGAAAAGAGACGCGAGTATATTCGCCGCTACACGCGTCTCGTTTCCACAACTGCAATAATACTGCTATAAGAGCTCGTGGTTACGCCACAGGCAATTCAATAACAAGGTTATGTTATATTTTACTTAGCAATAGTAGCTACACTAATTTGCTGCTAAAACTAGTCATAGTTATGTGAATTTTATATAGGGTTAAAAGTCCTTCTGACCCAACATGTCATGGGGTGCGGGTTTGAATTCCGCTCGTGAAATTGTTTCAACACTTTTTTGGCATAAATTATTATTATACTTAGTAAAAAGTTCTAATGTTTAGTAATCAACATCAACGAAAACGGCAATTAAACTAACAATTGAATTAACCAATCATGAACACTATGGATGAGCTCGACGGCGCAGTGATGAGCTCACAGTGATGGCGCAGTGGTTAACGCGCCCGGTCTGCGAGTGCTGAGGTTAGGCAACTTTCGTGCCCATAAATTTATCATCTCGGGCTCCTCCGTGCTTCGGAAGGCACGTTAAGCCGTTGGTCCCGGCTGCATTAGCAGTCGTTATCAACCACCGCACCGCACTGGGCCCGCGTGGTGGTTTATGGCTTGTTTTCCCTATCCATCCATAGAGAAGGCTCGTACCCCAGCAGTGGGGACATAAATGAGCTGATGATGATGATGATGATGATGATTAACACTATGCAGTGGAGCAGAATTGAAGTTAGCTCATGAAAACATTATGTTGGGAAATAATGTTGTTCCAGGCGTGTTATTGTAAGCGCTCAGAGCCAGGGAATGCCTTAATCGAGTTTAACCCTATTCCTCCGCCTACACTCTACACAGCAGAATTTGTCGAAAACACGAGTCATTTTTGAAAATTAACCTTAAATGTTTCACTGCCCAGAACTACTTAGAACAGGTATCCTACGCGTACCTCTGAGAATTAATTATATAACTCAAAGTTCAACAACATCTCAGCCAAATCACGTCCACTGCTGGACAAAGGCCTCTCTCAAGGATCTCCACAATGACCGGTTTTATGCTCGCATCCAGCAGTTACCCGCGACCTTTACCAGATCGTCGGCCCACTTTGTTGGAAGCCTGCCCACACTGAGCTTTTCGGTATACGGTTGCCACTCGAGGACTGTTGCGCCCCAGCGGCCATCACTCCTGCGAGCGATGTTGCACTGCCCACTGCCACTGTCTTGAGCTTAGCAACTCTTTGGGCTATGTCGGTAACCTTTGCTCTTCTGCGGATCTCCTCATATCTGATTCGATCACACAGAGAAACTCCAAGCATAGCACTATCTTGGGTTGCATTGCTGTTTGGGTGGCCTTGAGCCTTAAAATACAGAACTGAAAATTGAAAATTTTCAAAACCAAAGTGACAATTCTTAAATAACTTCCACGAGCGCGCTTTGGACATACCCTCTGACATACTGGGTCAGGTGCACTATGCTATCGTGACCCTGTCTGACCCGTGCAACAAGATTAGATTTTGTAACAAAGTATTAACGTTTTCTGGAATAGTTTCGATATGAAGTTGTAGAGATATTGCGTAACGGCCAATAGTGTTTGCTCCGGTGGCGCAATTTAATAACCCCCCACTGTTCACGCCATGGCCAGGCAGGCAGGCAGGCCAGGCAAGGCGCGGCCGGCGCCTATTTCATGGCAGTTAAGGTTACTTTTCCTCAAGATTTTTTTGAGACTTTGTTTCAGTTGTCATTTTCAGCGTGACCGGACTTTTTTGGAGTTGACGAGAGACTCAAAGGGTTCCTGAAGCCCTGTGAGCGAAACACCGTCAGTGGTTTTCTAGAAAGAATGGCGTCATGCAAACATGTCCCCGATCCTTACTAGAGGGGTTCGGATGGGATCGGGAGCGGAACCACTCGAACTCGGCTTACGTTGACCGGGTCGCGGGGGTGGAGAAGCGCCCAGGTACATGTCTGGTATAGAGCGCGTGCGAGCCGGGTGTTCGTACTCTTGTTTTACGAGTCCGTACTCGTAAAACCAGAGTACGAACACCTGTCTTGTGCATGTTTAGTGTATAATATGAATGTGTAGAGGCATTTTGAGGATAAGACGGGTTTACCTCAGAGCTATGTGCGAGCAAAAAATCCACTAATAAGATTGCTTCCTTTTCTTTGCGGTGTAAAATGGAGTGATAATTATAACAATAATAAAATAGTTTATTTGTCTTTAAAGAGATTTTACGTCCACAGCACCGGCTGTTCTATCATAGCCTTTACTCAATAGGACATCAGGCAAATTCCTTTGACAACAGACCCAAGAATGTATAGCATTTCTGTTTGTACAACAATGTAGGTATGTAAGTAGTGGATCGTGAAAACTATTCAGAGTTTATCAAAGATTTTTATTATAAGAGTAATTCACGTTTGAAATATTTTTCTTTGGTAACACTGACACTAGTATAGCAACACTAGTAATTCAAACGAAACGTTTTGTTAAGTGCTGAATGAACACCGGTGTTCTTGAATAAATGGACGAAAAGTGGACGTACCGATTCAAATTAAAATTATTTATTAGGCTTTCTTGTTGTGTACAAAGATCTAAAATATAATACAAACATGATACGGATGGAGCGTGTGGAATTCTGTTCTGTTCTTTTAATCATGTGGTTGTAACCAAACGCTTCAGTTGACAGTGATTGACATTGTCAGTGACAGCTGTCTGTCATTGGACTTCTTGGCGGGAAAGTGAAGAGTCATGTCTGCGGTTTTATTTTATTTTCTAAAATTTGTGTTATGTCGAATATTAATGTGAAATAATGGTGGATTATTAATCGTTAAGTGTTTGTAAGTGTGCATGAGTGTTGGCAAATGAAACAAAACAGTGCAATGTTACTTTTCAAATTCTCACAAGAAGTCTGCGTGAGGACTTAGTAAAGCCCAACATCTTTACTGACATCCTCGAGAGGTTGGGGGGTAATATCATTTCTCACTTCCCATTTCTATTATCATTCATCATCGTCAATATTGTTTATTTAAGTATTACAATGAAATTAAGAAACTAATGACATGGCAGCATGGTCTATGACCTTAGCCGGTTCCTTAAGGAACAAACTAAACTTTAAAAAAAAAAATTCAATGTCATTGCCATCTGATGTAATGCGCCTTGCTTTACTCTGAGTTTCCAAATTCAGAGTGTTCTTACGCAAAAAAAATTGTGATGGCGGCCACAAAAGTGTCCGTTTCATAGTCGTAGTTTTATTTTCTAATTAATTAATTTCAGCCAATTAGAAGAGTTTCAAAATAAAGTTGATACTGATTTAGGTATATACACAATGACAAATAGTAATAAGTATATACATTTTCGGGTCAAATGTGCCTGATATCCTTTAATTAATGATAAAAAAACCGCTTAAGCTGTCACACTCTATTCAATTGGTGGATATTTCCTCGCGCAGCGCAACTCCGTTGTTTTTACAACGGAGCAGCTTAACGCACTCATACCTACTTTACAAGCGTCTGTCTACACTTTCAATCGACAGCTGGGTGCGGAATGGCACTCTTTCATAATTTAATTTCGTCTCGAAGATATTTATTTCTCATAAAGAACATGTTACAATAGTTTATTGAAATTACTGTTTACGGTTACTGACGCTGTATTTATGGAAACTCTACGGAAACTGTTTACGGATCTAGGCTGCGTTCAACTTCTACGTACTTACGTATTATGAATATTTGAATTGGTCCTGAAGTTTCGAACACTTTACTTCAGGTAGATCGAGAGTTGGAGAGATTTAACATTTTTGTTTTACACCAAATACCTAACAGCATTTTTTTATATATAAAACGATCCCGTAGGTACCTTATACTGTTCGGCGGTGAAGCGCCCATCAAATAAACATTAATCTGTGTTGCGATTCCATTGGAAATCGCTCAGTCGAATTAATTTGGAACACGGAGCGTAGCGTGAGAGGTTTAAAAGTCTAGTGTTTTTTTTTGAGAATAATGTTATAAAATAATAATCTTTTCTTTTTGATAATCTTTCAAAAATTTGTTTTTTGTTAATCACTTTTGTCTAACGTAGCTATAAGGGAATTGAAGTTTCAATGAATAGACAACCCAATGTGCCAATCGCCTAATACCTTTTAACCGCCCCTGTGGTCTAAAGGTTAAGACCACCGGCAACCGGTCTCGGACCAATTGGTTCGATTCGCAACAGTTTTGTAGGTACCTACTCGGTTTAGTTGGTAGGCTTGTTTGTCCTCCTGGATATATACCACCATATTATCCAAATATGTCGCCATAAAATCATTGTTTGTAGCATTGTTGTGTTCCGGAAGCTACAGATAAGATGCCTAATATTTACAATAATTATTACGACACTTAATTATTTTTATTTCTAACTAGTTGTCGCCCGCGACTTCGTTCGCGAAGTCTACACTATCCCACAGGAACCTGTTACCGGGATATAAAGTATCCTATGTCCTAGTCCGGATCATGGTCTGTCTATGTGCAAAGTTTCATCCAATTCCGTTCAGCCGTGGTCGAGTTTTGCGCGTAGCAACATTGATTTTTATTTGTATAAGTGTATGGATATTAGCACTTTATACTATTGCTTTTTACTGTTGGCCCAATGTGGGCTGGTTCGTTATCTTCTTATAGTGGCGAGTAGTGAGTGAATAGAAATGTAATTTGTATAATACTCATATGGTACCCCTCGTCCTAATAGAATACCAGAATCATTAAAACTTCGGTACATAAGCCGTGCGAGAATAGAACCTGCTCCGAATGAAAGCTGAGTTTCCAGTGCGGTTGGTTTGGGGGCACAATACATATTGGCAGACAACTTAGTTCTAAAACCACTATTAAACGAAGTTGGGTGTCATTCAAAGTTCAGCGAGCTTGTTTAATCCAGCCGTTCGTGGATCCTCACTGCTTGGAACAATTGAGTTGGCGGTCCACTATGATGTCGGTCGCCCAGGAACAGCCAATAACAAGTGGGTATACTGAGCTGAGGATTCTGGCAAAGCCGTTTTGTTTCATATTTTACTCGCTCAACCAATTATATCGAACGGCCGTATTATTACAAGCCAAAGTGGTTAAAAAAATATGATAAAAAATACATGTAATTCTGTATGACTTTATGTCGAGCAACTCGATGGCGCAGTGGTTTATGCGCCCGGTCTGCGAGTGCTGAGGTTAATAAACAACTTTCGCAACTAAATATTTATCAAATTTATAAAATACAGTGAAAAAATTAAACGCCCACTCGACCCAGCCAGAAATCGAACCTGGGTCTTCCGCAATCCGGAATAAACTTTCAATAAACTTTCGCAACGCCTTTCTACGGATGGGTGACCAAAACTTTATCATCTTGAGCCCCTCCGTGCTTCGGAAGGCACTGGTGGTGGTATATGGCCCGTTCTCCCTATCCATCTCTAGCGAAGGCTCGAGCCCCAGCTGTGGGGATATAAATTTTGAAGCATAATTACATTTAATTAGCAGACTCGAGGCCTACGTCTGCTCAACCAGAAAACGAAACCATTCATGTTTTCACAGCGAGTCCACGGCAAACTTGGTGGAAATTAAATCGCTGCAGTCCAGTGCCCAATCAGTTTGGGAACTCAATCGTTTAAGTTGTTATTGAGAGCCGATAGCTGTGGAGCTCCTCAACTCGTGGAGTGCCAGTTAAACTTCGACAAACTCACTTATTGACCGTGACATGGAGGCTTTAAGGATTCACACTACCTACGCTTTTAACATGGCTAATCAACGCATTCCTGGTAGGAGCTTTCAGGAGGTAAACTTCAAAATTATAACACAACTAACATTAAATTACAAGTATAGCATTTTAGTACCAGGCAGTTTGTTATTATTAGTAAAATTTTAAACGCGAGCCACGTTGCGCATTTTCTCCACGGGTTTCGGCAGAATATAAGTGTTGTGACCTTGGTTGCAACAAAAAAAACAGAGTCGGAGCCCTTTGGTTGACTCGGCACATACTATATGTTACACTAAGGTTGCATTTTTTAATTGCTATTTTTAGTTTCTGTGTTTTTTTAATGTGACTTTGTGTATGTGTCGTGTATTACCAATAAATGTTATTCATTCATTCATTCAAAAGTGGTGGGTAGTTCCCTAAATTCCACCTACATGTTTGAGTCAAAGTAAGTACGTAGTTAGTTTTAATATACAGTAAATAATTAGCCGATAATATATTGTGCTACTGCTGAGCACAGATACGAAGACTGCAGAATGTAAGCTTTCATACAAGACATTAAATTAAATTAATTAAAATTTATTTATTGTGATAAAAACGACATACATCTATTACATTTAACACGCAATCAAACAAAATAAATCAAATTAAACATTAAACATTCAAAATGGAAGCTCATATGCAAAGCAAGTCAGAAAAAATAAAAAATAAGATTTAATTACTACAAAATTAGAAAATAAAATATCTTAAAAAATTAAATAATCATTCGGCATCCTCGCTATCCGGGTTATCATGTTCCAGAGATGTATGTGATTTCGGGCTTCAACAGCTCTTAGTTCAGTCACTGCAGGTCCGGCCACGCCGCATTTGGGGGAATGTCTCCGATTTAATGTCTCCAATTTTTCCTTTTCGCTTCAATCCACAGCTGGTCATCATCGAGTGTGTTCGCTGTTGAAATCGGTTCTAAATTGTTTGACATGCTCGAGCAGACACCCCTCGGACACGGAATCTCGCAACTGATGGGTGCTTAGTCTGAGTTTCATTTGACATTCGATCTCGTTAACGAAAACGTAAATAAGTATGGCACTGAAGCAGGCGCTGCGCCAGGAGGCGCTCCTGGCGACATACGTGAAGAGTTAACATTTTGCCATACAAATTTTCGTTTTCGTTTTCGTAAAGGAGTGAATACGGCTTGCGGCAGTGCCTTAAACAAAACTCACACAGGCACCCAGCCAGCTCCCAAGCGCAGCTGTTTCGAGATTTCGTGTCCGTGAGAGGGTGTTGTTGCTGTGCTGGGCGAAGGCTTCCATCATTGAAATAATTGATGGCTATTGGTTTAATTACCACGCTGGCCAAATGCGGATTTGTGTTCAAAACTCACTTTATTTTTATTGGTTGCGGTCGGTTTTGCGTAGATGCATTTATAATGTAGGGTAATGGCACCACTACTTGACACTTGAAACCGAATCTCCGACAGAGATTTCGTCGCCAAAAAAATTACATAGATAACCATTGAAGTTTTAAAGGATGACCGCCGGAAGCATGGCAGCGGTATGTATTCAATTGTTGCTAAAGATTAAATCAGTTCATTGGATTATTATTAATGGTTAAAGGAAAAAAAAACGATTACTAGATCCTGTCGAAAACTGGTGCCTACCCGGTAGGGTAGGTAATAACAGGTATGTTATTATTGTTATTCTCGAATTTTCTTTAAGCGTAAACATGAAGTATCTTTTAATGTTTCCAATATTCTAATGCGTCGAGTGTGGCTCAGCAATTGTATGTCAGTTGTACCGTCAGGTACTGTCACCGCCATACTTTAGAACTAGTTACATTAAGTAAACTGCGCGTTGTGAACTCCGAGAGTGCTTTTATGCTCCGACGGCGACGCTAAGAGATGGGTGTTTTAAGAAGCCTTTCTGTGTGTCTTATTTATTTATTTATTTATTCAACAATGTTTCAACAGCATTTATCTAAACACAAGATACAGAAGATGTTACTTAAACATAAGCCAATATTTTAAAGATTTAATTAAAACACTCTTTTAACTTGACTTAAGCTCATGAACTGCAGTTTTGAACATAGTTTTGGATGTTGCAAATATATCAATATCTGAATAAAACCTATTGTACGTTTTTGGTAATTTAATAGACATATCATTAGCCCCGTAGTTTGTGCGCGCTAACGGTACATGAAAAAGATTGGTGTGACGAGTTCTTTTATCAGGGACATTCAAGTTGAGTATTCTATTTGATAGTTTAACACAGTCTAGCTTTCCAGAACATACTACTATCAATGTGCTTCTATTTCCTTAATAGTCTCTCGGTGTTAATGACCACCATCATAATTTGACGACCTCGGTAGCCGAGTGGCTTGCACGCCGGACTTTGGGCGGCGCCAACTATGAGGTTCTGGGTTCGATTCCCGGTCAATTCAAAAATAACAATGTTGAAAACGAGCTTTTCGATATTGTGACGGGTCTGGGTGGTTGTGTTACCGTCGTTGTTTCTGATGAACTAGTGAGGCACTGGCTATCTTATCTCTAGCTGCCTGAACACAATAATGCTACAAACATTGATGTTATGGCTGTTAGTGCGACATATTTAGATAAGATGTTGGTAGCTAGCCAGGCGGGCAAACAAGCCCTTCCACCAACCAAACCGAGTACACACCCCTCGATGGGAATCGAACCCGGGACTTCTGGATCTAAACCGGTGCGCTTAACCACTAGACCACAGAGGCGGTAAAAGTTTGATTAAACACATTAAAACAAAAGTATGAAATAGCAGGTTTTGAGACATTGAGGGAAGTACTTGAGGGTCTTATGATAAACAGTTCTTGAGTACAATTTAGATACTACTAATACTAGTTAAATACTATTTTTCGAGTGTTCATCATTGCCTTCCGAAACACGGAGTTCGAGATGATAAATTTTTGGTCACCCATCCGATGACCGGCTTATGCGACAGTTGCTTAACCTTAGCAATCGCAGACCGGGCGCGTTAACCACTGCGCCATCGAGCTCCTCTCTTTCGAAAGTTATTTAATTGAAAAAAAGACAAAAAGAAAAAATTACCACGTGTGGGTTTCAAACTCGCACCCCATGACATGCCGGGTCAGGTGCACTAACAACTAACTATGGTGGCGGTATGCAGTTGGTAGTGCACCTAACCCGGCATGTCATTGTGTGCGG
The DNA here is from genome assembly GCA_949315975.1 of Eudonia truncicolella. NCBI lineage: Eukaryota > Metazoa > Arthropoda > Insecta > Lepidoptera > Crambidae > Eudonia > Eudonia truncicolella. The sequence continues at coordinate 415,902 of OX438843.1, read as the reverse complement.
GTTCGAATCTTGCTCGCGGAATTTTTTCAACACTGACTTTTTTTAAATTGTAATTTGTTCGCAACAGAAATTGCATAAAATTATATGTTACCATACTCATAATTTAATTGCATAACATTAACATTTTCGTACTGACTGTTAGGAGTCAGGATAATAATATGCTGATTCATTAGAACGTTCCTCTCCACCAGGAAATGAGGATCAAGGGACTACAAACATGGGCACAACACTATGTTCTGAGCGACTGGGTGCTTTAAAAAGCTTTATTAAATCGTGTATGTAAGACTAGTTGTTGCCCGCGACTTCGTTCGCAAAGACTACAGTAAAAAAAAAGTATGCTATATGCTGGTCTGGATCATGGTCTGTATATGAGGAAAGTTTCATTAAAATCCATTCAGTAGTTTTTACGTGAAAGAGTAACAAACATCCATCCATACTTACAAACTTTCACGTTTATAATATTAGTAGGATTAAACTAACCTACTTGATTTGATATCATAATACAATCTTAGTTTTTCTACTTTTTTAAACCAATAAGCCAATTTCTCTCACTTCTTTCTCCCATAAAGGGTAGACATTGCATCAAAATCACTAATTTTAAGTAAGCTCGCCGTTAGTTATTCGACGCCACCTTTAGTATAATCAAATTAGGGCTTCCAATCTTGGTATTGCGAGATCCCGCGTCGTTTTTCAGTATTCATTTCAGCATGGGACTATATAAATAATAAATAAATAAAAGTTTTTTATTATCTTAAATATTACATTAACTTAATTGAAGTTTGAGAACCTCCTGTTAAGTGACTATCAGAAACTTGTTCCAGGAAGTGTCACTCCTCCATGTGCCTGTGCACTGTTCTGTAACAGTTAATTCTATTCCGTGGTTTTGTGCATGCTATGTGGGGGGGGGGGGGGGGTGACAGAGTGTGTGTGTCCAGAAAGCTTATAATAAATAATAAAATTATGTTAATTATTACGGGTTCACGGGAGCTACGAGGTATTCGTCGCAGTCAACCCTAATCTATCCTTTCAGCTCCCGACTTTGGCTTCAAATAATGTAGTAGGATCACAATATGTATCTTTACCCTATCCAAATGATGGATGAGTATTGTTTTTAGGTACTTTGGCGAATGAAAGCGAAAATTGGGACCGCTAGACCCTTATCTTTCAAACATCAGTGTTTTCGTGACAGTGCCAAGAATGCCTCTGGCTACTGTTGTGCTCCTTTATATTTGATTCAGATATTTGGAAAATCAGCATATTTTTAAGATATATAAGGTACCTACTTGTTTTTGAAGTTTATGAGATTTTTTCTTGAAGAATTTTTTTTTTTTGGTTTTTATAGCGTCATCTGGTCATTATTTACTTAATCTTTATTGCACAATATAAAAATAAGTACAAAATGCGAAATTAATGCCAAACAATGGCTACCAGTCGAAATTGGTAAGCAGTGCGGTAAAGAACGTGGGTGCACATACACCTAAGTACTATATACATTTATAATATATTATATACAAATTATGTTTACTCAATTAAATGATAACAATAAATACTATTTAACAAATTATAAAAATAGACTATATAAACATACTTCAACATAACAGAAGGTAATAAGACGATGGGAATTTCTTACGTGGGTGTTGACTCTTGTAGAAACTGTATGTTGGTTACGTTCATAAGGGTTTTCACCCGAGTTCTTGCCGTAATAACACGTGTTGTGAGACTCCATTTTAATTTCTATCTACCGTACTCTTTCTACTAATAATAATAAAAATACTTGATATTGGCTAAATGCTAAACGCGAAGCCATTAATTAAGATAATTAATTAATTACGTTCCTAAGGGCATCCACTGACAAGACGGAGTGGTTATGGAGGTTTTATATATAGAAGTGAGCGTTACGTGCGCGTCACTTAATAGCTCTGTACTTTCTCCATTGTGCTCTAAACGTTTGTTTTCACGCTGCACCTGTTATCTTCGCGTCTGGACTCCATTTCCACTTAACATCAGGTGGCATGAGTCATTTGCCGAGCTATCTATAAAAAAAAAACAAAACCGGCATTTTTTTATTCATTCCAAATCACATGTCCTGATCTCATTTTATGTTAAGTGGGTATGACTATGAACCCGGGACATTTGGGTTTGAGATCGGTGGTCTAATCACTACAACACAGAGGCAGTTGAATCATTTAATGTCATACAGTTAGTAGAAGACATCTAAAGCCTCTTGTCGACATTTTTGATTTGAGCAAAAACATACTTACTTTTATTAGTTAATTAGCCATTTATCGTGACTCATTCAATTTCATGATGTCTGTGCCCAATTTTCCTACAGAAGTTGGCGTTACAAGTCAGCGTTAAATATTAAATTTATTTTGATAAATTCGCTACAAAAACAAGGTTCGAATATGTCAACGCGCCCGTTCTTTATTCGGTAAACAACATTGCTACCTGCTACCTACATGTATCGTCCCGGTTTGCGCCAATTTCATTTTGCTATTTCCGAGGAAACAAATTCACTATAGCCTATATTTGTATTTGCAATATCAAGCTACAAGATCCTAAGGGAACTGTCAAGCCATATGAATTGGGTAACCCTTTGAATTTCCCTTTTCGAACCACTTGTATATTTTCACAGATTGTCGCGCGGTGACTCTGGCTCCCTGCGACTTCGTCAGACATATGTGACGGTTGTTATTTAGGAACGGTTAATGGTAAAAGCTTTGGACCATTATTCAAAATGCAACTTTTAATTTATGACCCAGTGTCTCATTATTATATACTGACAAAGAGAAATAAATGCGTCATTTTACATCGGGAGAGCATGTAATGAGAAGCCAAAAAAGTTACAAAATGTCCTCCCTGTCCTACAACTTAAGTAATGCTGAGAGGCTTTGGAAGAACGTCATTCTTTCAACTTATTCAAAGGTTCACGAACACACTTAAACTTAAGGAATACAAAAATAAAGTTATTAGAAAGTGTACAATGGCGCCGCTTAATATTTATAATACACACAATACTAATAGTTGCATAAACAAAAGTAAATTTTATGTACAAAATCAAATTCTCGGTACTATGTCTCCACCGTAGGGTTTACGAAATCATGGCTTTGAATTAACGTTCAAAAACACTTGTAAAAGTTAATTTAATTAAAATTTTAATTCAACTATTCCATCATCAATATAATGATTTCATAGAACTTTGACACATTCAAAAATGCAAACCGTGTACTACCTAATATAAAATTTGTTTTGTTAGTACTGATCATCATCATCCAGCCGGTCGCAGTCCACTGCTGGACATAGGCCTCAATGTTTCGAAGTTCATTTTTACTGACAGTATTAGTAGCGCCCTATATCATAAGTAGATAATGATCCTTTGTTGTTTTATTTAATATTGCAGAGTCAGCAACGAAAGTCGCACACTTCAGTACCGCGTCATTATAACTTTACTTGAAGTTGACAAGCGCCTGTCAGATTCTTTAGTTGCTATAACAAGGACTGCACCCTCACTGTACCTAAAAGATCTTTTCATAAAATTCCGTGCGATAACTAGGTAGGGTAATAACACTATAGCGTTCGACATTTTAAGACCAGCCTTAAACGCAGCCTTTGTCGCAAAAAAAAAAAAATTACGTATGACGACCACACAACGAAGCAGGGTCTGTATTCAATTGCTGCTAAACTAAATCTGAAACTTGTTTTATGAATTAATGATAAACATAATTAATATCTCAGAATTACAGGTAATTTCAGGTCTTCCTCATGTAGGTAGTTGAGATGAATTATTGTAACTGCTGTTTAATGACATAAATAAATTGATTAATAAGTATTATTACTATTATTCTTTATTTATTTGAAATCTTAGTATTAGGTTTTTTATAAAAATTATATAAAAAGTAAAATTAACAAAATATCATACAAAAATACAACTTTTAAAAAAACCTAAACCTAGAACGCCGCCAGCAGCGGAGCAGGACTCAAGCTACCGGCGATTAAGGTTGCAGAGAAAGAAATCTCCTGACAATGCGTGTCGTGTCCAGGAGTGTTGCCTTCTGTATCTGACCCTTGATCCAACCATCCAGCGAAAGCGTATTGAGATGTTGGTTGAGACTCTTCGCTATAAGGCCGTTTGCAGATACGACTATGATCGTCGAATCCACATCCCACATAGCGGTCACCTCGTGAGCCAAGTCAATGTACTTAGTGAACTTGTTCTCGGCTTTTACAAGGTTCAAAGTTTATTATTATTATTATAAATAATAAGAAATGAATTACTGACGATCACACAGACATTACAGAAAGATATAGGTACGATGCAATAAGGAAGCATGAGAGTGTGTGAAGGCCAACTAGGAGCCTGCCTCAGCTTTGTGCCGTTGCGGTGCTGAGAAACAAACACCACCACGACGAACGCTGGTATTCTGACAGGGCCTATGGTGTGTGACTGTACTGTTGTGTGTGTGCATGTACTTATAGAGATGCCTTCGCTACTCCGGATGTCCCCGCCCGATCCTCTAAATGACAGCACACATTTACAGAATACACAAAACATGCACACCAGTTTCGGCCCAATACACCGTACTCGTAGAACAAGGGTACGAAGAACCGGTTCACACTCGCTCTACACCAGGTACAGACATGTACCTGGGCGATTCTCTCCTCCTCCACGGCCCGGTCAACCCGAGCCGAGGTCCGTGCCTTTAGAGGCGCCCTCGGGTTGCTCCGCTCCCCGATCCGATCCGAACCCCTCGGAGAATCTAGTAGGGCACGGGGACGCGCACTAGTGCGCGATGCCGTTCCCTCTAGATAATCTCCGAAGGTGATTCGTTTCACACGGCTTGAGGGACCCTTTACGTTCCTCGCCGCCCCCAAACAAGCCCGGTGAAGCTGAAAATGCCGTAGAGGCAATCAGCAATCTCTCTCAAAAAAAAAAACTCCGGATTTAGAGTAATGTCCGTAAAATTACGTGATATTACAGCCAACAAGTACAACCATTGTATAAAATTACAATAAAAGCTAACAATTAGGTTCCTGTAGGTTCTAAAACAATTAAGTAATTACATTTTATGAGAGAGTAATTGAGTGGAATTTGTTTGATGTTGGTATTTTTCAAAGCATTCTTGTCGAACCTTCAACAGTGGTAGCCAAGGTTTTATTTAATTTCTTGTGTCATTTTTAACATTTAGGAGAGATTTGTGTTTGAAGTAGGTACTTATATTTTTTTATTTTTGCAAGTTTTTTTAATAATATAACATTAATAAAACAAACATTACACACACTAAAATGTATTTGACACACTCGCAACTAGAACAGTTGTCCTTGCGTCTGGACTCCATTTCCACTTAACATCAGGTGGAGTGGAGTCATTTGTCTAGCTACGTATAAAAAAGAATACACTTTTCAAAATTTTCAAAAATGGAAGAGGAGCGGCCGAAATCTGTCAATGCCAATCCAAACTCAAATTCTATCTTTTTAATTTTTAACTGCTTAGGATACAATCTGTACCGTATTGCGACCACCGGTACTTGGTTTCTATGGTATCTGTCGTGACTTAGCTACTGCTTTCTTTATGAATTTAATTATTTTATAAATTGTAGGATATTACAAAATGAAAGATGCGTGTCTGTTGAAAATCGTAAAGCGTATACTCATAAATTAATTTTAAAAATTACATCAATCGAGGAGAGAGGGTTTGGGTACAATGTAGTGCTACCAATGGCAGCGTCGGTTCGATTTCCACGTGATGTAGCGCGAAGATGATTGGCGATTAAAGGGTGGATGAAAGCGGAAGTTAGAGTTTAGTGGCTAGAACATTCCAGGCTATACTGATTAGCCAATCCCGAACATGCCCCCGGCCTTGGAAGCAGTTGCTTTCAATGCTCCTGATGACTCGGAGACTCCTCGTCGTATAAGAGAGGGCAGATCTTGGCGTAGGCCCGTCGAACAACGCCCGAATTGGTTTGTATATCTGCCACTCTTGAAATGCCATCCTTGCCCGGGATGGTTCTGACCACTCGTCCCAAGCTCCACTTCAAAGGCGGCAGGTTATTGTCCTTGAGTAGTACAAGGGTGTTGACCTTCAGCTGTGATTTGTTATCAGTCCATTTACTCCGCACCTGCAACTCGGATACATATTCTTTGGACCAACGGGTCCAAAAATGCTGGCGTATTTGCTCCACCACCTGATGACGCTTCAGGCGATGCGCAGGAACGTCGCTGAGATCGTCGCAGACTGGCGCAGTCAGTGGTCGACCAACCAGAAAGTGAGCTGGAGTCAGAGGAGAGAGGTCTTTAGGATCTGGGGAAAGCGGAGAAAGCGGTCTGGAGTTAAGGACAGCTTCAATTTGTGATAACACTGTGCTATACTCCTCAAAAGTGAGGTGCGCATTGCCTACAACCCGACGTAGATGATATTTGCAAGATTTAACTCCTGCCTCCCACAGACCACCAAAATGGGGTGAATAAGGGGGAATAAATGAAAATTTTATTTGTTGACTAGCGGCATATTCTATTATATCCGAGTCACATCTGTGTAAAAAATCTGAGAAACTATTCATTAAGCCTACAAAGTTACGACCATTATCCGAAAATATTTCTAATGGTTTGCCGCGTCGCGAAATAAATCTATTAAGCACTAGTGAATATGCCTCAGTAGTGAGATCTGTGACTAACTCTAAATGAACTGCACGCGTCACGAAGCACACAAACAAGCAAATATATGCCTTAAAAGTCCTAGCCCCCTTTCCTTTACGGTTAAGTATGAGCACTGGCCCACAGTAATCCACTCCGCATCGTATGAATGGAAAACTTGGCGAGATCCTTTCCTCAGGCAAGTTACCCATAGGGGGCGTCAATGTCTTACCCTTCATACGTTTACACGTTACACAATCTATAACAACCTGCCTTACTAAACTTCTGCCACCAAGAGGCCACCAGGTTTCGCGTAAATTATATAATAAGGCCTGAGGTCCAGCGTGGAGAAGCCGCAGGTGTTCACTGCGAAACAACAACCGCGTAAAATAATGTTTACTACATATCAAGATAGGGTGCATTTTGTTATAACAAAATTGCTTTGAATTTCCTAAACGGCCACCCACACGTATTATCTTATCACCATTCATAAACAAGTTTAATTTACTTAAATTATTTTTACCCTTTATTTGAAACCCATTGAGTAAAAGAGTGTATTCAGTAGGAAAACTTTCCATCTGGGACCACCTAATCAAAGTGTTTTCCGATATATTTAACTCGTCAACACTAATGACACCTATCCGTCGGTTATTTTTATTGCGAGCATTGTGTATGAAACGCAACACAAATGCTACAGCACGCCTCATACGGCTAAACTGTGAAAAACGCCTAAACGCGAACAGTGTTGTGCCAGACGAGTCTCGAGTTACGAAAGACGAAATAGGCGATCTAATTTCAGGAAGGTCCTCGTCAGTATCCGGAACAGTATAATCGGCTAGTGAGAAACTAGGACTTCGTAAAAAATCTGGACCCTCCCACCACAAAGTGGAAGACGAAAGTTCATCCAAACTACAACCACGAGAAGCCAGATCAGCCGGATTATCCTTGCTACGAACGTGACGCCAAACAACATCGTTTGCCAGTTCTTGAATCTCAGCCGTTCTATTTTGAACAAAAGTTTTTAATTTATTCGGCGCCATACGCAGCCAGCCTAAGACTATGGTCGAGTCAGTCCAAAAAACGGTATTATTAATCGTACAATTAAGTGAACTCCGCACCTTATCTAATAGCTTAGCACCGAGTAAAGCACCACACAGTTCGAGCCTTGGTATGCTGACCGGTTTTAATGGGGCGACCTTAGCTTTAGAAAAAAGTAATCTAACTGTTATAGTTTGGTCTTTATTCATACTGCGAATATAAATACACGCGCCGTACGCGCTCTGCGACGCGTCGCTAAAAACATGAAGCTCAATAGACATAGGTTCGCTGCCTATAGCATGACGAGGAACACGAATCGTACTGAGCGCTTGTAACGAAATAACAAACCGGTTCCACGTTCGCGCGACGCTAGGCGGGACTACGTCATCCCAACCGTTCTTAAGCAGCCATAATTGTTGCAGTAATATTTTTGCGATAACGATTGCAGGACTCAACAAACCAAGTGGATCAAAGATTTGAGAAATATTTGATAGAATAGATCTTTTAGTGACTGGCTTATCATCCTTTTGAAACTGCGTATTGAAATGGAAGGTATCGTTTAAATTGTTCCAACCTAAACCCAATGTTTTGGCATTAATATTCTCGTTCGATTTAATTTCTTTAGATTGGCTCAACAAACAATCGTCAAAGTCACATGGAAAATTACATATCCATTTTCGAAGTGGGAAACCACCTGACTGAAGCGTTTTTTTTATTTTTTCGCATAATTGTAATAAATGAGATATGTCATTACCGCCGCCCAAATAATCGTCTACATAAAAGTCTTCTCTAATTGACCTTTGAACGTCGGGATCTGATGACTCAATACCTAGTTGCTTTAAGCACCTGACACTGAGAAATGGCGCGGAAGCGGTTCCGTACGTGACGGTATTTAATTGAAATATACCTAAAGAATGCAATGGGTCATCACGCCACAAAATCATTTGTAGCTTACGTTGGTCTCCATCCACCAGACAATTTCGAAACATTTTCTCAACATCAGCGCACACAACGAATTTGTGCTGTCTAAAACGGAGAAGGATGGAAATTAAGTCGCCCTGTATAGGCGGCCCGACTAATTGTAAATCGTTAAGTGACTTGCCAGAGGTTGATGGTGCGCTGGCATCGAAGACCACACGCAGCTTAGTTGTGGAGCTATGTTCCCTAAATACGCCGTGATGCGGCATGAAATAGCATGGATGCTCATAAGTGGTTACCGGACTCATATGACCTAAGTCCAGGTATTCCTGCATAAAATTCGCGTACAATAATTTATAATCAGAGGAGCGCTGGAGACGTTTCTCTAAAGCGTAAAATCGGCGCTCGGCCTGCGTAAAAGATTCACCTAAAGCATCGGGTGGCTGTTTAAATGGAATGCGTACACTAAACCTTCCTTCACTAGTGCGCTTTGTGGTTTGAAGGAAATGATCCTCGCATGAACGCTCCTCCTCAGTCCGCGTATCCCTTACCTTAGGCAGTTCTTCGAGCTCCCAGAACAAGCGAAGTTGAGAGTCAACCGAACTACTATAATTACACTGAATGCGCTTTATATTTCGTGTATTATATTTATTATTAACGGGTCCAGAAATAATCCACCCTAATCTAGTGTTCTGTAAGTAAGGCCCGTTGGGAAGACGCATTATTCCTTCACCTAACAGATCCCAAAACTTATCAGCACCTATTAAAATATCTACGTTTTCTGAATTCAGAAAATGCGGATCTGCCAGCGTTATGTTGTCGGGAATACTGAACTGCGCGCTTGATTGACATAAGGCTGGCAACGTAGACGTTATTTGAGACAAAACAAAGCAAGAAATGTGCGTGGTGTAGTGATCGACGCGTGATTTTATTTCAATACTACAAGTTTCCGAACATTGTAAAACTGAATCACCTACACCCCTAACTTCGTAAGTGGACTGTACTATAGGAATTTGAATTAAATTACAAAACGATTTCGTTACGAAGCACCGCTGACTTCCATTGTCAAGCAGCGCGCGTGCCTTGTGATAAACACCGTGAATATCGGCTACTTCAACGATAGCTGTTGACAACAAAACGGTGTGTGCATCTGTAGACTGAGCGGAACAAATTTGCATGTGTGCCTTGTTTACTTGAATAGGGAGCGAGTCCGGGGCGGCAGAGGAGGCGGGGTCGCCTGTAGGTAGCGGCGGCGGCGGCGCTGCGTCTGCACACGCCGCGGAGCTCCCAGTCGCGATACTAGAATGAAGTGCTACCGAGCTATCCGTGTTATCGTTATGTATTAATGAGTTATGTTTGTGGTTGCACTTCCTACAAGGCCCAAACCGACAACTATCAAGTGTGTGTCCCGAGCGTAAACAATTCTTACATAACTTGTGTTCGCGTATTAACTTTAACTTTGATTCTAAATTACTCTCAATAAACCTTTGACATGAATATAGTGGATGATTACCGTTGCATTTAAAGCACGAAAATTTGAAGCGACACTGACGATCGGCCGGCTTATGAGTAGAAACGTTGCAGTGAGACGTGTTATGTGAATGTGAACTTTGTTTTTTAGTCTCAATTTGCGGAGTGAGCACTTTATTATGGGAAAGCTGCAACGTGTCTAGCATATCCGCCCTGTTTTTTAGAAAGCCGATTAATTCATCCACCTAATTATGCATTTAGAATTGTTATCGCTCGGAACCAACATACATTTGTAGGTCTCCCATTCGCGCTCAGTCGTTTTATCCAGTTTAGACACTATAATATAATTAATAAGTGTATCCCAGGAGTCCGTGGGCTCACCTAGGATTTTCAAAGCGCGTAAATTCTTTAAAATAGTATCTATAAGCCTTCTAATATGTGCGGGTGACTCTCTAGACAACGCAATAATTGAAAATAACGCCTTAACGTGATTGTGCACTAAAATTTTATTATTGTTATACCGATTTAGTAACAACTCCCAAGCGACATTATAATTATCCGAAGAAAATTCTACGGAGTTAACTACCAGCTCCGCGTTGCCCTTTAATGAAGATTTTAAATAGTGATATTTTTGAATGTTGCTGATACGCTTGGAGCTATGAACCAAAGATATAAACGTGTCTCTGAACTCAAGCCAGTGCTCATAGGAACCGTCAAAGGAAGGCAGTGAAATAGTGGGCAACTTAACGGATTGTGCTTGTTCGCTACAGCAATGCTTGTCACCAGAACTGTCACTAACCTCAAAACTGCTCAAAATGTGCTCCGCATGTGCTAAGGTGCTATAATAGGAATTTTCGAACGATTCTCTATTATTTAACTGTTCAATTATTTCGCTCTCGGATACACATTCTTCGATTTTAGTTTGCATATCGTTAAACTCGGCATATAAACTAGCAGCTCCTTTGACGCGTAATTTCAAATCGATGCGATCGCGATTGGAATAAATTAGGTTTTCATTCTGTTCTAGTGAAAGTAGGTAAGTAGCAAATTTAGTTAGCCTGCCCTTAATGACTCCACGTTTTTTGATTAGGTCGCGAACTAAAATAGGATCTGCACATTGGATAACCGGCGATTTATCGCGAGACTTCGAACTTGCACTATCAATATTTAGTAAGGCGGGAGATTTAACACTTTCGGTAGACATTTTGGTGGTCAGTGAAAAGAGGAGTACTTACAATTTGAATCGTCGAATACACGTCAGCAGTGATAGCAACGTCACAAGCAGGAAATTCGTGTCACGAACTATAACAATTATGCTCCTGCGCGTATTTCTCACTGAAATCAGTTTATACACAGGTATCACAAAGAGAGCTAGGAGGTGATGGGGAACAGAAAGGATGGTTGGTCTCACCAGAATGCGTATGTGTGATAAAGGCCACTCCAGCTTTGATCCCTGTATGCGCTTAGCCTCCAGGTAGTCTTCCAGATAATTTTAGTAGCAGCAGCCACGATTATGCGCTCCACAGGACGTTAATCTTGCTATTCGGCGAAGAAGGGCCACATGTACCGTATTGCGACCACCGGTACTTGGTTTCTATGGTATCTGTCGTGACTTAGCTACTGCTTTCTTTATGAATTTAATTATTTTATAAATTGTAGGATATTACAAAATGAAAGATGCGTGTCTGTTGAAAATCGTAAAGCGTATACTCATAAATTAATTTTAAAAATTACATCAATCGAGGAGAGAGGGTTTGGGTACAATGTAGTGCTACCAATGGCAGCGTCGGTTCGATTTCCACGTGATGTAGCGCGAAGATGATTGGCGATTAAAGGGTGGATGAAAGCGGAAGTTAGAGTTTAGTGGCTAGAACATTCCAGGCTATACTGATTAGCCAATCCCGAACACAATCCGTGCAGCCTTAATAAAATTACGGTTGAATTTCGACCACTGGGCGACCACTAGTTTTATTAAAACAAACATGTAAAAGGTATAGGTAATATATTAATAGGGATGTCTATGATTCATCAGGGTGCCTAGTGTGGTTTGGTTTAATATCCGTATTAACTCAATTAAGTTTACGAAAACGAAAATTAGTATGGCATTGAAGCAGCGCCTCCTGGTGACAAACGAGAAGAGTTACAAAGGGTAAAACGGGACCCTATTACTAAGACTCCGCTGTCCGTCCGTCTGTCTGTCTGTCTGTCCGTCTGTCACCAGGCTGTATGCTCTCATGAACCGTGACAGTTAGACAGTTGAAATTTTCACAGATGATGTATTTCTGCTGCCGCTATATATAACAACAATTACCAAAAAATATAATTAAATAAATCTTTAAGGGGGCTCCCACACAACAAACATGATTTTTTTGCTTGTTTTGCTCGATATTGATAACGGCAACAGGTAGACGCTTGAAATATTCACAGAATATTTAGTTGTATACGCACTTTGAAAATAAATAATTAAATTAAAATAAAATTAATATTTAAGTGGGGCTCCCATACAACAGACATGATTATTTTGCCGTTTTTATAGATAATGGTATTGAACCCTTCGTGCGCGAGTTCGTCTCGCACTTGGCCGGTTTTTTAAATTTTAACGCGCCATTACTTTAATCAGCTTCTTAATGTTAATTCTAGTAACATCATCAGCTCATTTTGTATCCCCACTGTTGGGGCACAACAACACAATTTTAGTAACAACTAAATAAATACGTACTGCACATTGAAATGGAATCCTTTTAACAGAAAAGCGCATAAGTTACTCTTCAGCGGGCCTAGCACGACTTGCCGACACGGCGAAATTGAGTAGTTGACTCGTTAGTCAATAGAGAAATTTGTGAATGTTTTAAAGAACTGTTACGTTACGTCATTTATACGTTTAATGTTGTCAACTTCGAAACGAAAACGTTTCTCGCTAATCCTGCTAATCACATAAATTCTATGGATTACGCCTGTCAATTGTCGATTCCATTTGCGGGCATTGCGGCGCCGTATCGGTTTCAATGGTTGGTTTATTGTTTGCCCGAAAAATATAAGCAATAATACTCGAACGCCCGAATTTTACTTGCCCGAATTTCATTTGCCCGAATCGTTTGTTTACCATAAAAATTATGTGACATACTCTTGATTGCCCGTATTTATTGTGTCCCACTGCTGGGCAAAGGCCACCCCTCTGCGGCTCCACTCTTCTCTATCATCGGCCACCTCATACCACTCCGGCTAAAAGTGGTCAAGTCGTCCCCCCATCTCCGCTTTGGCCTGCTTTGGTCAAATAAAACATATTATTTATATTATATTAGCTGACCCAGCGGACTTCGTATCGCTTTGACAGTTTCTATGTCAACAATACAATCAAATCGTTTCTATGATAACAAAACAAACAAATCGTATGTTTTACAGCTAGGGACATTTTATATTGGAAAATTAAACAAAAAATTGGGGTGGACCACCCTTATTCCTTAGGGGTATAAAAAAGAGATTACGACCGATTGTCAGACCTACCGAATATACCTAAAAAATTTCATAAAAATCGATCGAGCCGTTTCGGAGGAGTATGGCGACTAACATGTGACACGAGAAATTTATATAATACAGGGTGGAATTTTGTAATGCCAGTTGAAGGGAAAACTATTTAACGAATTTAAATTTTCTACCATTCTTTTCAATACGAACCGAGTTGGTGCCTGTCGGTCTCGATATCTCTCTCCATACCACCGCGGAGCTAGATTCACATCTTTGTTATTTAAAAAATAAGCTTCCATTTAATCAAATTGTTCTTGAGAAGCCATTTTGCCGTGAGACAGATATGAAATGATTTGTAAAAACAATCAAATGTGAATAACAAATGACAATCTATTTTCAAATGTAACATTCCATATTTAAACTACCTCATACACGGAGTTACGTCGCATCTAAGAAAGGAGTCTGCATTACAAACACGTGCAAATTGCAATTGACTTACCTAAATAGTAATTCATCATTTTAATGGATAAATTACGTCAATGATAATTATTAATTACTAACATAAATAAACAGATGGATCTTTGAGTAAAAGTGCTTTAACATGACCCATTCAATTAATAAGTCCAGATTTCATGGTTTCCTTTCATTTAATTTATCAAGTTTGTTAGAGAGATTTCATCCTTTTATTTTGCCCTAACGATCGATGCAATAAAAGTACAGGGTGTAATTTTTACAGATTTTAGTCGGTTCGATTCCCGGGTGTGGCAAGCGAATTTTCGAAAGTCTTTGAATGCAGTTTTCTTTCTTTTCAAAAATAAAGGAGATCTTTGAGAAAAATTTCTATCTACAGTATTAAGAGTACTTTCCCTTCAGGTGGCATTACAAAATTCCACCCTGTATAAGATTTTATTCGTTATCTAAGTGGACTTCTAAATATCTCTTTGAACAAATTAGATAATCCTGTGAAGGAAACACTTTTGAGGAGAACCCTAATGTATTTCGCGTGGCGCAGATTACAATCCTGAACGAATATTAATAATTCCGGACGTCCCTTAAGAAAATAGTGTTTACTGCTATAAAATAATTTAAGCCAAATTGGATTTCCAGCAGACCAGCAGATCGGCAGATTTTCCAAAATCTGGGTCTTGCGTTCTAACGTCTGATTGTGTGTCGGCAGCCTGATTTTGATATTAAGACTATAGATTATATTAGTTATTCCGTGAATGTTTTAAAATGGATGAAACGAAGCCCTGATAATAAAATTCCGGGGGTAAAAAAGTCAGGGGTTTGAAATCAGCCATAGACAAATAAGAAAGGTCAGAGACGCAAATGGCTGGACGACATCTAAGGGCGGCCATACACAACACAGGCAGCTTGTAGCAGTCAGGATACGACTGCTTCAAGCTGACTGCGTTGTCAACTACACTCTTCTATTTACAAACATACATGGAACCGCTCAAGCAGGAGCGTAGTTAACTAAGCAGTCGCTGCTTGTAGCTGCCCGTGTATGTCCGCCATAACAATTGTCTACTATGACTAAGCCATCGTCGATGAGACAAGGGACCAGCAAAAAGGTTTGTGTCATCAGGTCATTTTGTGTCTCCACTGCTGGGGCACGAGCCCTCCCTATGGATGGATAGGGAGAGCGGGCCACAAACCACCACGCGGGCCTAGTTCGGTGCGGTGGTTGTTAAAAACTGCTAAGCAGCCATGCCCAACGGCTTTATCTGCCTTCCGAAGCACGGAGGAGCTCAAGATGATGAATTTTGGTCACCCATCGGCTTTTGCGAAAGTTGCTTAATTTCAGCATTCGCAGACCGGGCGCATTAACCACAGCGCTATCGAGCTCCTCAACCAACAGATTGTTGGGCTCAATCTTATCATGTGCGAATATCGTGTGGTCTAGTGGTCATGACCACCTATTTAGGTCCAGAGGTCCCAGGTTCGATTCCCAGTGGGGGTTGGTGGTAGCACTTGTTTGTCCGCCTGGCTAGCTACCACCATCTTATGTTTTGATTTTTTGTATTCATTAAATGTTAAAAATGTTGTTTTGTTCACACTTCCTTATAGCCAAAGCTTGCCACAGACTGAAAACAATATAAGGCATAAAATAAATCTGACATTACATACTCTGACATTTAATAATACGAGTAAATTTCATTTAATTGACTTGAATAAGTATTTAGATAATAAATTATATTTGACAAAGGATAAATTTTATCTTAATAAATATCTTAAGAGACAGATAGCATTATCGCTATCATATTATATTGAATACTCAGCCAAAAATTTGGCTACCCTATCTGCCCCTATTGGGCAGAACATTGACATTGTTAATTGTACTTTGGAATCTGTTCCAAATCAATCTGTTTACAATAATTTAAATTGATATCTCAGACAATAGAGGAAAACTCTTGCGACTTAAATATTAAGAAAAATGAAAGGTCCACCTTTATGAACATTATTCATCAAAACATTCAGGGCTTTTCTGGAAAAGAATTAGAATTGGAATTATATATAAATGAAAAAAATGTACATGTCTTATGCTTAAGCGAACACTGGTTAAAACAATGCGAACTATTAGTAAGCATTGATAATTATAAAGTCATTAGTTCGTTCACAAGAGAGTCTGCTATAAGAGGTGGGTCACTGATATTATTAAACAATACATTACAATCAAAGGAGCGTAAAGACATAGTATCTCTCTCAGTTGAACGAAATATTGAACTATCATGTGCGGAGCTTGAGCAGTATGTTATTGTTTGTGTGTATAGGCCTCCCTCTGGTAATTACCACTTATTTGAGTCCATTATGGAAGAAGCCTTGCAAAAGGTATGCAAATGTAAAAAGAGGATAGTTGTATGTGGTGACTTTAATATAAATATTTTAGATGACTCACAGAACTCGGTAAGGTTTCTTAATCTTTTCAAATCATTTAACTTGCAAAATCTTTTTGATGAACCTACAAGAGTTACAGCCACATCAGCTACCTGTTTAGATAATATTTTTTCTAATTGTAATGTTATTGAGAAATCAGTAATAAATTTTATAAATTCTGATCACAGTGGTCAGATAGTTAGATTTGAGCACCAATATGATCGTCCTTCAACGAATATTTTGTACAGGCCAGTGACCACTAATCGATTAGACAGATTTAAGAAGAATGTTTATGATAAAGTGTCACAAATACCATGTAACAATTATAATGCGAACATTTTATATGACAACCTATTTGATTTAATCAAAAAAGAGTTTAATAACAACTTTACTCAAAAATTAATCAAAATAGATAAGACTAAATCTAAATTCAGTGATTGGGCCACAGTTGGCATCTATAAGAGTAGAAATAGGTTGTATCAACTATATAATATAAAGGCAAATTCTAAGGATCCAAGTGTAATTGAATATGTTAAAAATTATTCAAAAATGTTCAAAAAAGTTTGTTCCATAGCAAAGGCTAACTACATTCGAGCAAAGATTGTGAATTCAAAAAATAAAATAAAAGCCACTTGGAACGTCATTAATAAAGAAACTTGTAAAGTAAGGTCTCGTGATCGTATACTTGAACTCAAAGTCGATAATGCTTACATCAATGGTGATACGGAAGTGGCAGGCGCGTTTGAAACATTTTTCTCAAAAATTCCACTCATTACATCAAGCAAATTAAATTCTTCAAAACATCTTGCCCAGATTCTTCTTGTGTCGAGTGTAAAAATATGTAATATTCCATTTAATTTTCACCATATTGATTCCGATATAATAATAAAAGCTTTTAGACAACTTAATATAAAAAAGACTGAGGATCTTTGGGGTATCTCCACTGATATATTAAAATCTATAATATCTTCTATCGCGTCTAATTTAGCAATAATATTTAATAAATGCGTTGATGAAGGTGTATTTCCAGACTTAATGAAGCACAGTAAAATTATACCGTTATTTAAAACAGGCGATAAAAGTGACCCATCTAATTTTCGGCCTATATCCATACTTCCGGCTCTTAGTAAAATTTTTGAAAAAGTTATTTTTAATCAATTACTGTCACATTTTACAGATAACCAGTTACTTCATAACAAACAATTCGGTTTTACTAAAGGTAGAAATACAACCGACGCGGGAGTTGCACTCATTAAGCATATTTTCGATGCATGGGAACAGAAACAGGATGCGATAGGTATCTTTTGTGATTTATCGAAAGCTTTCGACTGTGTCGATCACGAGACTTTATTGTTAAAAATGGAACATTATGGTGTCTCAGACAACTCACTTACCTTATTGAAATCATACCTCACTGGCAGAGTTCAAAAAGTTAATATTAACGGTACCGATTCTTCTGGCGCTCCGTTACTTATGGGGGTGCCCCAGGGTTCAATATTAGGACCTCTTTTATTTCTCATTTACGTAAATGATCTACCTTACTACACCGAAGATCTTTGTGAGATAGTATTATTTGCTGATGACACCTCATTGATTTTTAAAATTGATAGACATAGAGCAATATTTGACGACGTAAGTAATACTCTCTCTCAAATATTACATTGGTTTACCACCAATAATCTGCTGCTTAATGCAAAAAAAACTAAATGTGTTAAATTCACGATGCCCAATGTAAAGCAGGTTAATACCAGTATCACTATGAATGATGACATAGTTGAAATAGTTAACTCGACAGTTTTCCTGGGTGTTACCTTGGATCACAAATTACAATGGGGTTCTCATATTTCTGCCCTGGCAGGAAGACTTAGCTCAGCTGCCTATGCGGTTAGAAAAATAAGGTCACTTACTGATGTAGAAACGGCAAGATTGGTTTACTTTAGTTACTTTCACAGCGTCATGTCATATGGTATTTTATTGTGGGGCTCAGCGGCTGACATTGAAACCATTTTTGTGCTACAGAAAAGAGCCATTCGAGCTATTTATAGCCTTAAGCCCCGTGATACGCTGAGAGAGTTATTTAAGCAGATAAATATTTTAACTGTAGCTTCACAGTATATTTATGAAAATATAATTTATGTTTATAAAAATTTAGATAAATTCGAAAAAAAAAGTAACACCCATAATTTTAACACAAGAAATAAAAACAAACTTGCCGTTCCAAAACTTAGACTCAATAAGGTCGGTAATTCATTTGTTGGGAAATGTATAAAAATATACAATAAAGTGCCTTTCACTCTAACGGAATTGCCACTACACAAGTTTAAGACAGAAATAAAACAAGGTCTAATGAAAAAAGGCTACTATAAAATTGATGATTATTTTAATGATAATAATGTGTGGTCATCTTAGTCTGCTCGCCTGCACATGTTATTTCACATTGTCAGTAGTTACACTTTTATATTATAAAAGATTATTTATTATACAGTCAAAGAATATTAATTTATATAACTTTTAAACTGATATCATAGCCTTTATCAGCAGTGTCCTACAGTTAACAAACAGCATTGCGTTAAATAGATCATTAGGCTTTTATTTAGAGTATCTTGAGTGTGTCATGCTCTCTTTATTGTCTCTGCGGTGGTGGCGTGTGCGTCGGGTCGTTACGTTCCCTAAAATATGGTTGAGCGAAGCGATGGCTGATTCATATGTCATACTCGTGAACGGGTGCCGCCTGTGGAGGCTGGTCTGCTCTTGCATACTTATCTTATTTTTAATATTACTTACTATAATTTGACTTTGTTTTTCTTAAACAATTTTTGACTTTTATTAGAGTACTGTAGTGGTACTGTATGACATTGTGGAAATTGGAACTTTTACCTGAGGTAAATTTGTTAATTTAGATTTTTAATTTTGTTTTTTTACATGTGGTCTTCTATATTTTTTTTTTATTTTTATGTGTTTATTTGTGATGGAAAGTGTCCTGCTAAAATAGGGCATTTTCCAATATTTTTGACGCTGTAAGGGAGAAAAGAGCTGGACACTTGCTGAGTTTCTTGCCGGTTCTTCTCAGTACAAGATCTCCCGCCCAGAGTAGACTTACGAACCGATGGCATAGTGACATTCATAAGAGCTACTTGTAGCCTAAACTGAATAAATGATTTTTGAATTTTGAATTTTTGAATTTTATCATTGAGATATATGTCCCCATAACATTTTGTTTGTAGCATTGTTGTTTTCCGGCAGCCTGAGATAGGCACTGACCTAAGTAGTTGAGTTTCCAGGTGAAGTGCCACCACCTTCCACCTTCGGCCTTAATTATCATCACTTGACATCAGGTGAGGTGAAGGCCAAGTGCTTACCCGTAAGATATAAAAAAGGCAATATAAGTGACAGCTGCAATAAAGTTTTTTTTATGTATCAAAATGTAGGTACTTACCAAACAGTAACAGCAAAAGATCGCTTAATGCCAAACTGAAGAGGTAATAGTTAGTGGCGGTGTGCATCGCCGCGTGCCGCACTATCACCACGCAGACGGCCGCGTTCCCCGCCACCCCGGTCACGAAGATCACCAGCAGCACCGCCGAGATGGGCACGATCTCCTGCAACGGCAGCCGCCGGGGGCCCATCATCCACCACAGCATCTCCTCCTCGTCACAGTCGAAGAAGCTGAGGTTGGTGCACCGCTTGTAGAACTGGTCTAGAGTTTCGTTGGCGCGCAGGAATCCTTCCGCCATTTTGTTTTTTTGTGTCAACGTTTGATCATCACTGATTTGGTTTAGTTTAGTTTTATACTCAGTTTATTTTACATTAATTGTATGTACCGTTTTTTTTATGTATGTCTGCTTGTATATCTACAAATTAAATTTTAGGCCGCCTAGCTTTACTGCTAATATAGCTATAATGATCAATCTCAAATTTTTCCACTTATATTTGCTTTTATCAGTTCCCCGCGATTTGAAATACTTTTAAACCTGTTTTCACGCAGTCATTTAGTAACTTGTTTTTAGTATATTACAATAAAGACGCGGACTTAGTAGTTTTATTTACGCACTGTCATCATTTCATTCTATTTGTCCGAACTATAGCAAATATTGACCTTTGCAAACGTTGCTCGAAAAACTATATGTGCAACTTCTAACGAGGTTGAAGTTTTAGTAGTTTAGTTCTAAGCTTAACTGTAAAATATATTTTTTATAACAATATGGATTCTGAAAAGCTTTACTGAAGTTTAAACGTTAAAATAGTCTAAAACACTAATATTAGACATCAAAATACACTGTTATTATACTTAATTGTGTCTCTGATATTATTCTAAACAACACTATCCTACAACACCACACTTAAATACCAAAGATAATTCCCGACACAAAAAAAGTTCGCTAAAAGTTCGTAGCAGCTACGAGCGTGGCTACGCCTGCGACCGGCGCCGTCCGTAGCCAGAGGATGACTGGACGCCCGCCGTATGCTCTAAGCCGCCGCGCCCGTGACAAACTTCGCTGCTGCTGAAACAACTTACGAGAACGATAACTGTTGTTAGGCCTAGTTAGTTTTGATATAGATTGATATTGTTCATGAGTTGTTCACTCATTACTAATAGTTCTATCTACCCTTTGAACTATGTTACTGAGCTGAGTTCAGTAGGCTAGAAAGTAGGCTAGTGTGTTTATTGGGATTCAAACAAGATTTCCTATGTTGCATGTTGAAATTTTTCATTGGTTTTCGACCTTATGTTAAGGTAATAAAGATTAAGTTATGGTGTCCAATATATTGATAGAGCCCTATAAAGGGTTATTTATTTATTTATTTATTTATTAATTAAGGTACAGCAACAGAGTACAAATTAAAACTAGAAATATCATTTATTGCCAAGAAAAAACAAGAAGGTCTATTGCGCGTTCGTGGATCTAGAAAAGACCTATGGTAGAGTGGTGAGGAAGGAATTGTGGTAAGCATTGTCCGTGAACGGTGTGAGCAGTGTTCTTATACGAGCATTGCAATCTCTTTATAGAGATTCTAGTGCTTGTGTGAGGATAAACGGGGCATACACTGAATGGTTTATATCGAAAAAGGTGTTAGACAGGGACATCCCTGTCTAACAACAGCCACGGTGACGCTACACATGTAGCGTCACCGTGGCTGTTTGATCTGTTCATGAACAATTGCTTGACAGATTTAAAAGAGAATGAAAGTGGGTTGAGAATGAATGAGTTACTCGTCAAATGTTTTCTCTATGCGGATAACCAAGTATTACTTGCGTCTTCGGCCGAGGAGTTGCAGGAGATGGTAACTGCTATGGGTGGAGCTTTTGTTAGAAAGGGAATGAAGATGAATGTAAAGAAGACGAAAGTGATGGTGTTTGAAAGAGATGAGGCAGTGACAGACTGCAATATCGTGATTGGGGATGAACAAATTGAACAGGTGAATGAGTTTGTGTATCTGGGTTCAAAGTTTACAAGAGATGGAAAGTGTGAGAGTGATATTGAAAGAAGAGTGAATGCAGGAAACATGGTTTATGAACAGTCGGAAGGTGTCTGATAGGGCTCGTTTGGCTGTGCATGAGGGGGTGTTGGTTCCGACACTCATGTACGGAAGTGAAAGTTGGGTATGACAGAAGAAACATGAAAGCAGAATAAATGCAGTTAAGAAGTATGATAGGAGTTAAACTGAGTGACAGGATAAGAAATAGTGAGATAAGGAAACGTTGTGGTCTGAAAGAAGATGTAGTGACAAAAACTGAGAAAGGTATGCTGAGATGGTTTGGCCATGTGTCGAGAGAATGGATGAAGAACGATTGACGAAAAAAGTGTATAAGGCGAGTGTGAATAAAAGTGTTGGTAGGGGTAGACCTAGGCGTACGTTTCGAGACTAAATCAGGCACGTCTTGAAAAGGCCAGGTCGAGAGTACCCTAAACCGAAGAGCATGCATGAAGGGAATAATGAAAGTGGACGAAGCGTAACAAGTATGTAAAGATCGTAGCAAGTGGAAAGAAGTTGTCTTTGCCTACCCCATCGGGAAACAGGCGTGATTATATGTATGTATGTATGTATTTATTGCCAATACTGTGTACAAATTATGCAGACGGTAATGCAAAAAAATATATATATTTTTTTAGACTCAACAGTGTACCCGTAACGGGTATGCAACTTAAAAAAGGAGATTACAAAATCATTAAATGTATGGGAACTAAAGATTAGAACTAGAGCTTAAGACTACTACTAGAACTTAAGATTAATATAGTGTTAATAAACTTGTTGAATCTGCACTCCGGTTATGGCTGACCACGACTTTTGCATAAAAGAAGTTCACGCTAGAGATTAAAAGAAAAAAAAAGAAGTAGAATGGTAGGTATATAAATTAAATTAATATATATATATTATAAATAAATTAATCATTAAAATAGGGATCAACTGTTTGACTAACTTTATGTCCAAGTTATATGGCTGATATTGTATTGAATAAATTTGACAGTTTTGGATAGGTTGATGTGCAGGCGTGTGTACATGTTTATTATTTTTGAGTATCCGATTTTTCGGAAAAGTGGCATGTGCCATGGTCACAGATGTACTGAAGTTATTGAATATATACCTATAAATACCAGTTTTAATGCAAACACATTTTAATAAACTCACGAAACCGTATTAAGCCAGCGTGGGGGGTTACAGCCCGACTTCTCAATGTGCTTATTGTTCACGAGGATCAGCCTTCACCAGCATTAGGACTTTAAAGGCTGATAAGTGAAAAGGTATTGAATTTAAATGACAGACTCATCAAGCAAATACCGAAGCTCAAATACAATATTTTATTGACCTTCTAATTGCTTTGGCTTTTTATATGGGTCGTCTGCCACTCCGTACGCCCAAACGCCCACGGGTGGCCCGTGTTCCTGAGGGAATTAGAAAAACCGGCTTAATTCGATGACTTTTTTTTATTCATTAACGGTTAAGCTCTTGGCTTTAATCTCACCTGATGTGAAGTTCTGATTGGACCGAAGGAGGAAGCGCACTTCACTCGAAACCCTCAACTACTGAGGCACTGGCTGCCTTATCTTTTTTTTACATTTTACGAGTAAGCACTTGGCCTTCATCACACCTGATGTTAAGTAATTATAAGGCCAAAGGTGAAAGTGCTCTTCACCCGGTATCCTCAACTAGGCACTGGCTATCTTATCTGTAGCTGCGGGAACAGAAATATGCTACAAACATGAATGTTATGCCGACATATTTAGATAAGATGGCGGTAGCTAGCCAGGCGGACAAGCAGGCCCTACCACCAACCAAACCGAGTACACAAACATGTACCTCCCGCTGGGAATCGAACCCGGGACCTCTGGGTCTAAACCGGTGGTCATAACCACTAGACCACATTAGCGGTAACCCTGTTTATATATTATTATTTTTTCATTTCAATTGCTATTTATTGATTAACGAACGTATTTAATATTTCCGATATTATTTACAAAGTGAATTAAACTACTTAAAACTAAACCCTTAAAAACGATCTCATACAATTCATAAATAAACAAATTGCCCCAGCTCATCCCCATCAGACAGAGTGCCCAGTAAGCTAGCAGCATTGCCTCGTTGGATCGAGGCTTATTCGCTGTCCCAGGTAGCTGCTAACTCTGGGGTCCCGGGTGGTCTCTGCTAATTTAATTGGTATCTCTTTAAAAAGTTCGTGAGCATCCGAGCCTCATGGACCTAATGACTCACCTCTTTCTTGTGTTCTGTGACCCAACCTAATTGGTTTTTAAATAGTAACGGATCTTAAAGCATGTTAGCGTAACTCGGAGATTGTTTCGCTGGAAATCTCTGCCTGCTATATACCAACACACCTAAAACATTTTGGTGCAGTACCTACATTATATATATAGGTAGTTATATCGCAATAACCGATGGAATATCACGCACGTACGGGCCGCTCCGATTTGGGAACATGACAAAGGTTGGGAGCTGCGTCCGTCGTTCCTCCGCATTCGCTTTGTTTGAAACCATCCCGTTCTGTGACCGACTGGGTTACGTTACGATAGCACGTGGAACGATTTACGACCTTTGGGTGACGTCATTTACAGTGACGTGTAAACTGAAGGCTAACAACAAAGCAAGGAATCTGGATTTTTCTTCTTAATTAATGACTTGGTGCGTGTTTTACATTTAGCCAGTGTCAATGTAAGAGATATAGTTAATATAGGTAATAAGTATTACGAATATATTCCACGTTGGTCTGGGACGTACGTGACTGGTCACCAGCAACAAAATCGTACATTTACAAGTGTGTATGTTTGTTATACATATTTCCCCAACCCCGATTTAGACTTTACTGAGATCTCACGCGGTCTTTTGAGAGAATTTGAAAAATGACGTCGTCGCATTGTTTAGTTTTGTTTGCCAATGCACGTTCACGAACACTTAACGGTTAATAATCCACCATTATTCCACATTGATATTCGACGAAATGCAAATTTTAGAAAACAAAACTACACTGCAAAAGTGAATCTTTACTTTCCCACCATACACTCCAAAAACATGAACTGATTTAAACCTGGGTTTAAAACGAAACGTAAGGAGAGAAGTTAAATAAATCATAGGACATCTATAACTCACTTATTATTTCCATGACTCTCAATAATTATATAAAACTCTCTTTTCATCTCTCTATATCTCGTTGCGTAGATTCGGAGGCCCGCCGTTTTAACAAAGATAACAACCTCTAATTGATACTAAAACACAGCGGTCAAATCTTTGAGTGAAGTATTTAACCAACCATATTTGTAAGTTTAATAATATTTATATAAGTTTAATTCACAGTTTATATTCCTACTATTATCTTAGTTTTATTAATTAGTTGTAAGATCATATTAATATTACTTTAATAATAAAGTAAGGAGCTCGATGGCGAAGTGATAAACGCGAAGGCAGCCATCGTTAATAACACAAAACCGCACTGGGCCCGCGTGGTGGTTTATGGCCCGTTTTCTCTGTGAGGCTTCCATCCATTGGGAAGGCTCGTCCACCAGCGGTGGGGGTATAAAGTGAGCTGATGACAATTGGTGATCAATAATAAAGTTATGATGATGACGTAGATATGTTTCGGACTGTATTAATGAATCAGAATAAGAAATATATGTATTATGTAGTTATTTATTTGTGAATAAACCACAGCGCTAGTGGGCTACCATTCTGCATTTGAATGAAATATCATGTTTAGGTGACAAAGTATTATTTTAATCTTACAAGTCTCTGAGGTTATATACATGAACACAAGAAAATCTCGTCACCGCGATTCAGCGACACACACTTATTAGCACAGCGCCATCTATTGGCGGACTTCCGAACTAACTATACGGCTTTGGCCTTAACAATTTGTGAGATGTAAGTAGTATTACAGAATTAATATTTTTATTGTTGCATTGCCCTCACAGGGCCATGTTTGGGATTTATTACTGTTTTTGTAAGATCTTTGTACAAAGTGATGCAATAAATATCTATGACTATATATAAATACATTCATGAAAATGGTCAATTTCGTTAGTTTTACACTATTTCCACCATAGATAAGGTATACAAATAAAAGCTTAGACATAATGGCAAATCTTAGTTAAATCAATTACGAAAAAATACAACTCACATAGAGGTATGTTCAATGTTCATTTCACACACATTACAGAAAACTGAAAACTTAATTAATACAGGAATTCAACGCAACACAAACAATTCCCCGTATTACCAGTATCATACTCCAATGGAGGAACACAACGCTAGTAGTGTTGCTCAGCGTGATGTTCTTTATTGATAATGCGACAGGTTTAGAGATAACCAATTATGTATTCGTTTTTACTTTAAATACATAAAAATGAATCCTTTACTTTTTTTATTGGTTATACGATCACGACATAAAGCTGAGCTTATTTCTAGCAGAGAGCTTGGAAGTTATGTGAAATGAAAACTATTAAAATTAAAAAATACATTATTTGTTTTATACATTGTCAAATGTTATTTTGAGTTAACTTACAAGAAACATAACATAACTAAATGTTTTTGTTTTTCTTTATATAATTTTAACGCAAATTTTGTTGCGAAACAAATTACAAAAACACAAATGTTGAAAAAATTTCCACGAGCAGGATTTGAACCTGCACCCTTCTGACATACCGGGTCAGGTGCTCTTCCAATTGAGCTATCGTATATTATAATATTATGATCGGGTGTTAAGACGGTAGTTGTTGACATTTAATGGGTGCCTTTGGCTTTCAAAGTAAAAAGTAAAATAGTGTTGAATAATTTCGGCGGGCTGGTTAGAATCACGATAGCTCAATTGGAAGAGCACCTGACCCGTTATGTCAGAAGGGTGCAGGTTCAAATCCTGCTCGTGGAAATTTTTTCAACATTTGTGTTTTATAATATAACTAACTACATTAGAGAAAAAAAAAAGATAACTAAAAGAAACATTACCTCTTTGGATTGCCAAGTTAATACGGTTTTTTAAATTTGTTTTATTATTCAATTCTGAATTTCATATAGCCACTATATATAACGTGACAAATAGTAAGAAAGTAAAACGTGTATTGTTTCTATTAAACAAAAATGACATACCTTAAAATATAAATTGCAACAAAGTAATAGTAATATAATCTGTATGCATAGCATTCCTAACACAATAAATGTGTAAGGTGCAAGGGTTGGAATACCGACAATTCGTATTTTTCTAGCTTTCTTGAAACCCGCCACGTTAACGGAATATAGGCATTATTTACCCTTTTACAACTCAAAGGAAAGGTTATTTTAGTTTCCCTTTGGACCCTTAAATCAAAAGTAATAATTTGATATCGCTTGTTGCCCCACGCTCGGGAAAGGTAAAGAGTTTACTTCGTACCTTTTTTCCACTTTGTGTAATTTTATATCAACCAACAGAATGAAATAAATTAATATAAACATAATTGTAAAGTTATCATTGATTTTTAAAACACTTTGTCTACACATTGAAATGAAACAACTTTTACGGATCTACTCGCGTTTATTTGACACATTAGTTTTAATTAATGTTTATCCTGACGTTTCGAACCCTTTGCAGGGTCCGTGGAGACATTCCCTTGAGGGGCCCAACCATTACATCAGATTTGATAAACCACAAATACTCGCTAGAGAACAACGATTCATCCCTAGGATGATACGCGAGGCTATTGAAATTAAAAAACATCCTTTATATATATAGAGAAGATGGTTGGAATCTACCACCAGCCTGGGATCCCATCATACAGAATATTAAATCCCAGCCCCAACACCATACTGCCAGACCAAAAAATACTGTAAGCTCTTTCTGCGTAAAACGGAACGCACCTGATTAAATTTAAATGAGGGTATACAAGCTACTAACTAATTATGAGACGACCAACACCTCAGTCTCCCTGTGACCACGGACCCTGCAAAGGGTTCGAAACGTCAGGATAAACATTAATTAAAACTAATGTGTAAAATAAACGCGAGTAGATCCGTAAAAGTTGTTTCATTTCAATGTGTAGTGTTCGCGTAAACTTTAGAAAACAATACTTTGTCTATACATTAAACGACACTCAAACCAATGTTAAATTTCAACGAAGAACTCCTTCGATTCAAAAGTATAACCAGATTTCATCTTCATCACCAGATAATTTAGTAGATCACACCTTCGTGCATGAAATATAAAAGTAAAAATAAAGTAAATTGCCTACAACTGCCCCACTGCTGGGCAAAGGCTTCTATCATTGAAATCAAGTCATTACTACAATTGATGGGTGTTGGCTTCATCACCGCGCTTGCCAAATGCCGGTTGGTGATCAAAAACCAGGCCTATGCATCGAAAAAATCCGAAACACACTTTGCCCGACCTGGGAATTGAACCCAGAACCTTCGGGTATCGGGCCGAGCGCTTTGCCTCTCGGCCACTGAAGCGTTATAAAATATAAATCAAATCAAAATATTTTTATACAAAAATAATTTCAGACGTCAAATCCAATCCTTCTCAAACCTTACGTTTAGATATTGTGCCGAGTAGAGGCATCAAGTTATATTAAACTAATATTAATTTGAATTTGCCAACTATGCAAACTTACTTTGACACTTTTACATACCTTATCAGATTTGTAATTAGACTGTCAGTCAACTGTTATCAAATAGTTATACAGCCAGGAATCCCATTAAGCTATGATGAATAGAACTAGAACCGATTTACTGGATACTGTAACCAACGTCCCAACTGAAGGATGAGCAATCGCGCGTGTCCCCGGCATCTTCATTAGGGCTCCAACGATGGCACAATGGCGTCGGCTAGGGCTCCAACGACCGCACAATGTCGGCGGCCACACGTTAACAGCTGCGACAACTTGACACGACACAGTGGAGCACCGCAGACGTAGCCGCTGCTAAAAGGGCGCATAGTGTCAATACTGTCGTATTATGTAATACCTACTCGTATTTGGCAAGCGAGTGGATTAAGCCAATACTCTTGGTAATTTTGTTATGTTAAATATAGACGACCTGAATGGGTAGCAGGTAAAATATGTTTGGATGATTCAAAAGTACTTTTTTTCAAGTTTAATTGACTTTTGTCTGTTGAAATAATATTTATTTAGGTATCATTAGAATTACAAATTTCCATACTGTGAATATAATTAAAACTTTAAAAAGAAACTTGAACAATATCTACCATTAATTGTAGCGATGGCTTGATTTTAACGATGAACCCACACTGATCAGTGCCCTAAACAATTATAATTCTATTGTCTGTATTCACAGCAGACGACAGGTTAATTACAGAACAATAAACGTATAAATAACATCATGTAACCTAAGCATGAATTTCGAAAAGACGCTCAATTGACGTAACACAATAATAATAATAATCATAATAAATCATTTATTTCAAATATCAATATCCATAATTAACACATACCATAATCCAATACAAATTTAATTTAATTACATTATTAACTACTTAATAAAATATACATATAACACAAGACAAAAAAAGAAATAAATAATCAATAAAATAAAATAAAATCAAATAAATGTCAGCAATAATAATCATAAATTCATATAAAAGAAAGAGGGGACGCACTGACGTGCAAATGCATCCCCCTCCTCAACAGAGGGGAACATCCAGGATGCCGTTACTGCTCCCACTTAGACGACCAGATACAGAAGTCATAGCTTGCCATTACCAAAAAAATCATTTGGACAGTGGCTAAATAGTTTCTCTATGGACTAACCAGTCCACTGCCCAATTAGAATTGTCTCATCCAGCGTAGCGCATGTGGCGGTGTGCTTGTTTGCAATGCAGACCCGACAATCACATTATGTACCTAAATTGGATCGGTGACCAGTGATTCTGCGAACTGCAGTACAGTCAACAACGGAAGCCGATAATCAAAACCAGAATACCAATACCAATGAATGAGTGTGTGTGTATAGTTATACTTTGCAATGCAGACAAAATATTATAATTATAAATCTATGCTAGTATATAGTTATGTTATAAATGGAATTCTGGCTATCGACTTTCGCTGTAGACTGTACTAACGTTATCTAATAACTACATATATCTGCAATATTGACGGAATCGACTTTTCACAATGCAGATGGATATGGAATTGCCACAAGTCAATTCAAGTTACCGACATTTAACGTAAGCCCAAGCAGTTGAGTCGGTGTGTTGTTGGTATGTGGGATCAAAAGTAAGATCTTCGTTATATTTTTAATACAGATAAGCGCCTACTAAACTATTGAAACAAAACCATACTATATACAAGTTCACTGAATAATAAGTTATTTCATTTAATGATGTTATTGTCTTATTTTTTTTTTAGTTTTAGACTTAAGATATTATTTATAGCTTTACACTTATAAAAATAATTTGGGAGTTCTCTATTTAATTGCCGTGTCCGAAAAGGGCGGCTAAGTTTTAAGTTCCTTTAAAAAATGTAACACCTTTTATACACTTAGTTAGCAATAAAGATTTTGATTTGATTTGATTACCATATTATGGCTAGTTTTGGTAGCTACCCAGGCGGACTTAATACTAGAATCCTGTTAGGTGTCAACCCCGGGATCTCTGTCTTGGTTTTAAACTGACCTCTTGAAGTGGTTGCTGTGATCTCTCTTAGTGGTATAATCCCCATTATATTAAAAGAGATTTTCAACATTTCTATTTTCAAAATTGGCTCTGAAACTTGTTTGATCACTGACTATTTACCATTCATCGATACGGTTTTGAATTTGATCATCTACGCTTACTTGAACAGTACCTACAATCTGTATAAAAAAGAGCCTCCTTTAATCGTGAACCTTTGTGCAACAGTACCGCCCCTTTGTAGCACAAGCTTTTAAAAATTGGAACTGGAACAAATTAAGTGTTTTTTTTTTTTTATATATTTTAGCGTTTTATTAACGCTTAAATATACTTAACAAAAAAAAAAAAAAACACTTATCTATAACGCAGCTTCATCTTAACCGAATGTTCAAATATTTGTAAAAATATTTCTTTCGGATCTCAGAGGTGAAAACTTCTAAGATTGATGAAGCAATGTTGACTAAAAAACATAAGCATCAAGCACTGAAAAATTTCGACGGGTGAAAGCCAGACCTCGGTAGCCAAGTGGTTAAGGCAGCCGCCCGGAATGCGGAAGGTGCGTGGTTCGATTCCCGCCTGAGGTTGTCGTCTTTTTTCAGTGTTTAAATTTTACTTTGGAACAAATTACTTTTCGCGAATCGACTTTGATGGTGAGACAACTTACTTTTTTGACGTGGAGTCGTCTGTAGGACCTCAACTGGTTTTTCATATCTTCATCATCATCATCATTTCAGCCTAAGGCCCACTGCTGGGTAAAAGCCTCCTTCAACGACCATTTTGTGCTGCTCGTATCCATCTCGTGTTTCATATAGACAACAAACTCTCTCGTATATACAAAACGAGCAGAAATGTATACCTACTAAATATATACATATTATTATGAAGATAATATATTGGTTTATAGTACCTATATGTACAAAGGTTCATCGACGTATAAACATAGGGTTGTTGAATGTTGTCAGTTCAATAACATTTTAGCAAATTGTATAGATCTGCAAACTATGACCTCACTCTGCCCCACATTCATTGAAATTTTAATTAACTACACTTAAAATTACAGAAATTCGTGTTTCATCATCTCAGCCAAAAGACGTCCACTGCTAGACAAAGGACTAGGATTCTAGGATCTCCACAACGAAGGGTAGATTCGAGTTAAGATCAAAATAAAAAAATGGTTTACGTTTTGAAGAGTCGGTATACAACGTGTAACAGAGAGGTGTGGTTAAAATCAAAAGTTCCAAAGTGTATCCGATCTAGATCTTGTATGCAGAGTTACTAAGTCACGATTATTAACTTTAATGTGTTATGCAAATTTAAATTTAATATCTCTACGGTGACGTCACATCAAAATAAACAAGTCTCAGCTTGTCTCAGTCGGTTTAGGAACCTCTGTGTTTAGTAACATTCATGATCACTGCTGCTTGCTTATGCGCGCCTGACGCGCATCACTTGACAAATATAATTATTTCATTAACCATTGCATGACAAATTAAAGTTAATAATAATGTCTTAATAACAACACGTACACGATGTAGATGGGATACACTTTGGATCTTTTAATTTTGACCGCCTTTTTGTTACACGTTGTCATGTCGACATGCGTAGGTACTTTTAATATATAAGAATTATTAGTTGTTGTTTTCGCCAGCATCCCTATTGTTGCCAACCCAATAACATAAAATAAGAAGGACCAAGATTTCTCCATAGATACGAGCACATTCCAATGAGATATTACTCCGCTGCCGAAACACGTGTATGTAGATATCATTGTTTTACGCGAAACCCGAATGCCACGCTGTTCGCTTTCGTAGTTATTTATATTTTATTAAATTTATGTATATGTTCGGAGGCCTAGTGGCGAAGCGAAGTGGTCTGATACCCGAAGGTCCCGGGTGCAATTTCCGTGTCGGCAAAATGTGTTTCGGATTTTAAATGCATAGCCCGGGTTTGCAATTACGGTTTTTAAACATTTATTATTTATTTATACAAATGTCTGCTAAGACTGTTGCTTTTTGTGCGTGTGCCTGCTTAACTCCTACGACGTAAATCTTGGGATAAGTCGACTTTGCTATATGTTCTTAGTAAACTAATTAAGGTTAATGTGCAGGCGTCCGTAGAACCGCTGTCCAAACTCCGAGACTTATTACAACAGTTTTAATGATAACAATAATCTAACTTTCCTTTTCATCCTTTTAATTAAATTAATAATGTGTATTTTCTCATTTTCATGCAATAAATCATCACCGCTAACATCTCGGAGAAAATACGCGGACGAGAGCCGCACGCCTGTATCAAGATAACAAAATAATCAGCCGCCACAATTAGGTCCCTAGAGGAAGTTTCACGTAAACGTTACTTATAGCTGTGGCGTAATTAATAACGCCACAACTGAGCTCATTACTGGGAACTCGCGGCCACTTTTTCACGTGCACACGGTATAAACGGCTAATTGATTACGATGACTTAGCAAACGACAGCGGCATCTGTAATTACTCGTTAACTACTGAATTAATTAAACCATAGTTCAGGCAAAGGTGCTACACGATTAGTGGCTGTAAGTTTATTTTCAGATTATTTCAGATTTCAGATAGTTTTTAAAAATACGTTAGGTTCTACCACTGAGGGGAGGAGACACAAGAGAAAATAAAAAAAAAACAAAATTCAAAATACAAAATCATTTATTCAGTTTAGGCTAGAAATAGATCTTATGTCAAAGCCATCGGTTTGTAAGTCTACTTAAGTCTACCTTGAACTGAGAAGAACCGGCAAGAAACTCAGCATGTGTCTAGCTCTTCTCTCCCTTACAGCGTCGAAAATATTGGAAAATTCCCTATCATAAAAGGATACTTTCGATCACAAATAAAACCACAAAATATAAAGGACAATCACAACATGTTCAAAAAAGAGAAAAAATAATAATATCTGAGTTTGCAAATTTACATCACTTACCAGTTAAAATTTTTACAATGTCATACAGTAGGTACTAATAAAGATAAAAAATTCAAACTATAAGTTAATAATAATAAAAATAATAGTATGCAAGAGCAGACCAGCCTCCACAGGCGGCACCCGTTCACGAGTATGACATATGAATCAGCCATTGCTTCGCTCAACCATATCTTAGGGAACGTAACGACCCGACGCACACGCCACCACCGCAGAGACAATAAAGAGAGCATGCCACACTCAAGCTACTCTAAATAAAATTTTATGAAATTTTTAACGCAACATAAATATTGTTTGTAAACTGTAGGACACTGCTGATAAAGGCTATCATATCAGCGCTAAGATATTACTAAAATAATGATTGATCCCAATAAAACAAAAAGTGGATTTTTTTATTATAGCCAGGCTGTTTTGTCATCGAGGATCAAAGAGAGATAAGTATGTGAAGAAATCGAATGGAAAATAAAAAGTGCACTTAGTGGTCTAAGGAGAGCGCAATGTAAGCTTCATACAATCGCGCTCGAGAAGCGCACCCTGTTACGGACGCGCAAGCTCGCAAAAGCTGCGCTCGAGCTGATTTGAGATTATCCGAGATCCGTGTCCGTGACAGGGTGTATGTGTGTGGTGTGCGTTGCTCGAGCGCGGTATGTAAGCTTAAGGCTTCGCCAAATAGAACGCGTACTTAGCGCTGCGTCAAAGCGTCAATAGCGTTGCGTTTGCCTAAACCCAGATCTAAATACTCAAAATAAATTGAGAATATAAACTAGCCTCAGGAAGCTCGAGTGGGAATTGAACCCAACTCTGACCGCTGAGCTACCGTCAGAGCAGAGCATTGGACCGGCGGACCGGCGGATCCAAAGGGCGTGGGTCCGATTACCACTCGAGCTACCTGAGGCTAACTTTTTTTTTTCTAAAAAAACACAATGTTGAAAAAATTTCCACGAGCAGGATTTGAACTTGCACCCTTCTGACATACCGGGTCAGGTGCTCTTCCAATTGAGCTATCGTGGTTCTAACCAGCCTGCCGAAATTATTCAACACTATTTACTTTTTTACTTTGAAAGCCAAAGGCGCCAATTCAATGTCAACAACTACCGTCATTAACATCTGATCACAATATTTTTACAAATACTAAAGATCAGTTAAGAAGTAGGCAAGCTATTTATAAAATGTTTTTGATTTGTTTATATAATTTTAACGCAAATTTTGTTGCGAAACAAATTACAAAAACAATGTCTTAACTGATCTTTAGTATATGTAAAAATATTATGATCAGATGTTAATGACGGCAGTTGTTAACATTGAATTGGCGCCTTTGGCTTTCAAAGTTACTAAGTAAATAGTGTTGAATAATTTCGGCGGGCTGGTTAGAACCACGATAGCTCAATTGGAAGAGCACCTGACCCGGTATGTCAGAATAGTGCAGTTTCAAATCCTGCGCGTGGAAATTTTCTCAACATTGTGTTTTTGTAATTTGTTTCACAACAAAATTTGCGTTAAAATTATATAAACAAATAAAAAACGTTTTTTTTTCTATAAAAAAAAATATCATCACGTTTAGTTAAATCATTCATGAAAATAAATAGTTAGTTCAAAATCACATATCATAACATAAAATACAAAATCAAATATATTTCTCTACACAAAGCATATTTTTTATTGCTAGTTGCAGCTCGTAAAAAAGATCAGTATAAGTACGTGCTTAAAGATAGATATTAATTAGGCCTGTGTCTATGGCACTTCCATCGTAGTCTTGATCTCGCTAATAGCTAACTTGTGTTTCACACATTAATAACTAAAGTTTCCAGACCACGTACAGTTTCAATGGTAACTACTATTCACCGTCTAATAAAGCAGATAATAAGAACGGCTTATAGAGAAAAGAAAATCAAACTAATATTATGAAGAGCAAAGCTTTGTATTTTTGTTTGTTTGTAACGAATAAACTCAAAAACTAATGGACCGATTTAAAAAATTCTTTCACCATTAGAATGCTACATTAGCGCTGAGTAACATAGGCAATATTAAAAAAGTGTCCACCCGAGCGAAGCCGGGACGGGCCGCTAGTAGATAATAATTACCCAAGTATATAACTTATAATGAGATGGTATGAGTAATATAAAATATCAATAAAGAGGTGAAGTTTGTAACTTTGTTTGTTTGAGGAGAGTAATCTCTGTAACTGCTGGTCCAATTCCAGAAATTCTTTAACTGATAGAATGCTAAGTCCTTGCGGGTAACAGGCTATATTTTAATTTGATACAATCGTTTCAAATCCACGCAGACGAACACCCGGGTGCAGTGCTAGTTTAAAATAAACTTGACGTTAATGTGATTATTGATGGCATAGTGGCATTCATAAGAGCTACTTGTAGCCTAAACTGAATAAATGATTTTTGAATTTTGAATTTTGAATTTTTTTTTAATTTTTTTTTTGAATTTTTTTTGAATTTTTTTGAATTTTGAATTTTGATGGAACATATACCTAGCAGTGAGTGACATTAAGTTTTATTATTTTATTATGTTTATTGGTCAAGTTCACTAACCGGTGTACCTTAATTAAAGAAAGAATATAGCTTAGTGCTAATAATTTAAACTAATTATTAATGTAGCTAACGTAATGGTGGAGCTTTAATTGCTAAGGTTAAGCAACTTTCGCCAACTTTTGGGTGACCAAAAATGTAACATCTCGAGCGCCTCGTGTGCTTCGAAAGACACGTTAAGCCGTTGGTCCCGGCTTAGCAATCGTTAAACCAATCACACTGGTCAATGGCCCGCGTGGTGGTTTATGGCCCGTTCTCCCTATCCATCCATAAGGAAGGCTCGTGCCCCAGCAGTGAAGACATAAAATGACCTGAGGATGTAAACTGAATGCAGGTAACAATCTTTTAACGTTCGGAATAACGTTCATTTTGTATTATAAGTGAAATGTTAATTTCTTATGAGAATAAAGTTCTTTAACCATTTTTCAATGTATAGGACCTCTAGATCCAGCTATGAGTGCGAGTTATATTTGTCTTGCATTCACGTTAAGTATTTGTATGGCATTGCAAGCAGCGTCTTCTAGTGACAAAAGAGGTAAGTTATAATTATGCCATAAATAAAATCGTTTTCGTTAACGTTCTAATGACAAAATGGCAGACGCACCTAGACTACTTGCGGCCACAAACGGGTACGCTGGCCTATTTAAAATTGGTAGGCGTTACCGACTTTTATCTTACGACGCAACGAAAGCAATTGCGTAAGACCGCCGGTGCTGTCCGAGATTGAGAAAGTTGCTTCCATGAGCAGAGCAGTACAATCAAATTAATAACCAACACTACTACGAAACTGACAGGTTGAGGTCGGACGCCGAGTGACGTGAACGCAAGAACAAAGGCTGTTGCTACGGCTGGAGCCACGTCCTTTAGAGCCTTCCAAACTTATGTAAAACACGCTTTCAATGCATTATGCACCTTACACTCTTCGCAATAAGAGTCAAGCTGTATCAAAAGGGGTAATATGTATTTGTTGCCCTACATGTACTTGAGAGGTATTCTCATTAGCTCTTGCTAGTACACAGCGATTACACAGCCTCCAGGCTGTTTTCCACCAACGCGCATGTACCCACCGGGAGTATATCATAGTTAATCATCATTCTAAACCGTGTTTCGGGATGTGTACAAAACTTAGATGAAACAAGCCAACAAAACTGACGGAATTGTAACACGCATTTCACGAAATTGGTTATAAGCAATGAAGAAATGTTTACACAATAACAATGATTCAACGGATCGGTGGTCGAGGGACAAACTGCTCGGTCAATGCCCGAAGGACCCGGGTTCAATTTCCAGGTCGGGTTTCAAAGTGTTTCGGATTTTTTTCGAGGCCCGGGTTTGCGGTCACTAACGCGCATTTGGCAAGCGTGGTGATTAAGCCAATATCCATTAATTGTAGTGACGACCTGATTTCAATTGCCTTTTTTTCAGTTGCCTAGCCAAAAAAATAAGTCGAAGTCGCGATTGGGCCACTAGTTCATAATAAAAAACAATTAAATTATAAAAACTAAATGCTGTAACACTTATAGAAAAACACAACATGCACACTGTTATTAACGATTTAAGAAAAAGTGTCGGTCACTGGTCCCTGTCCAACACCTGGTGCCTCTACCTCAGGCCTGGTGGTAGAATTCTGGTCAAAATCCGACTGAGAGCGAAAACTGCTTCTAATCTGGCGGACCGTACGCTACTAGACTGCTCAATCGCATATAAAATCAATGAGTGACGTTTAATTAATTGTTATTTTATTTTATTTTTTATTTTTTTTGGAAACATTACAGCTAATAAATACATGAAACAAAAGTGTTTATAAATCAAATACGGCCAATTACACGTTTCCACTTATAACTTAATACAGATTAAATTACTGAAATCTCTTCGATTTTCAATGGAAAATGGAAAATGTTGGTAAGACCTTTTTTTACAATAAGAAGTTATTGTTAAATTTGTTTTTAAATAATAAAACATTTATTTAATATTAGAATTCACAATAATATAATAACCTAAAGTAACTAAAACTATTATGAAACTAAAATATGGCGTCAAAAAATTCCTCCGCGTCGCTGTCGACTGGTAATGTACCCAAGAGACTGGCGGCATTGCCACGTTGTATGGCAATGCTTAGCCTCTGGCCAAGGTAAAAGCCAGCCCTTGGGTCATGGGAAGTGTCAACCAGCCGTTTGGAGATGTCAGTAAATAAAACATGAGCACTCGGACCCCATGGCCCGAGGGTTTCAACCCCAAACGGCTCGAAAATATAATTGCCGATAAGGTTATTATACTTTCGCCGCTTGAGGTTTTCTGCAGCCGCAGCAGACAAAATCAAAAATAAAAAAAAATTGGTTCAAGGATGAGTTAAACATGTCAAAGTTCATATCCTTATCAACACTATTATACAGTTTAGACACTCTGATGGCAAAGGAGTTGCGACGACTATTATTGATGACACTACCTAGTCCAACATTCATGAATCGCAATAAACATTTTGACTTAGACTTTGACTTTGACTTTAACTTTGACTTTGACTTTTACTTTGACTTTTACTTTGACTTTGACTTTGACGATAATTAGTTCGAGAAAGCGGTACGTGCAGTATATTAGTGTGGCGCGTTACTTTCTTAGGTGTATTAATAGTAACAAGGCTTAATAACTCAGAGGAGTCAACATTACCTTACCTTAGCGAGCCATTTTTCGTGCCAACATTCTCTATAGCGTGAACCAGTCACAAAGGCCTTTGATGAGGAGTGAGTGACTGAACAACACCGGTGTCGATGGCAGATGACGCCAGTCCCGCCCCCCACATTCATTAAAAGGCCTAACAATACTCGTAGCACAGAATAAGGAGACTGCGGAGGGTTATATATAAGCTTCATTCAACTTCAACTTCAACTTCGTTTATTGCATGTCATAAATTACATTACATTTGTACAAAGGTGGTAGATAGGTACATAAATTATACTATTATTATAATTATAGGTAGTGTATTTACACGCCCTGCAAGGGCATAGCAATTTATGAGAGCTCTTATTACTTATATTAAATATAAATAAAATTAAAATATTTCAACAAAACTAAACAAATTTATAGTTTTAAATGAACTTTAACATGAAACATAAAAAGATATCAAAAAGATATTAGATATTATTTTTAATATTAAAAATATATTAGGCGCGATATCAAACGCGCTCGAGCAACGCACGCATAGACACCTCTCACGGACGCGGAATCTCGGGCACAATCCCAAGTGCGTTATTTTAGAATCAAGTGTAATGTTTATGGATACGAATCTTTTGTAATTCCGGGGACAATAAAGTTTTTAATTAATTAATGTACGTACTTATTAAATTATTATTTTTTTTTATTATTATTTTGAAATCAAATATTGTATAATTTGGTATCAACATTTTTTTTTGTAAATGTCGTCACTTTCATTTTTTTTCCTTTGGTTGATGGTATCGTGCGATTTGCTCATTTAGCCAGTGTCAAAGTAATTTTTCTTACAAGTAATACATAAATATACAATATTTCCTTTCAGTATGATGATGGATGGTGAATGATAATAGAAATGAGAAGTGAGAAATGATATACCCCCCAACCCCTCGAGTATATCAGTAAAGATACCCCCCACTTACTTGTATTAAAGCTTCCTAAGCCCACTCTTCTCCACAGCTAAAAAAAGTACATTCTGAATAAGTAAAATAAAGTAGGTAAAAAAATGTTATAAGCACTTTTTTGTAAAAAATTTAGACTTGTAGATCCGTGTCCGTGCAAGGGGTCTATGTGTGCGTTGCTCGAGCGCGGTAGGCATTCAGCTTGCCTTCTGGTCCTTAATTTAAAACAATAGACTATAATATAAAGGGTGTTATTTAAACGGTTGGCAAAGTATTCGTATTTTTGTTAGCAAAAAAATTGCTAGTTGGGCAGCAACTTATGATCAGCAAATATTTCTAAATCAGTCTGCAACTTATATCATTCTGAACAGCAGTCAGAATCGCTTCACTCGTGAAAAAAAAATAACCTAACCTAACCAACAGTAAGGATTTCTTATGCTGACCGATTGCATAATTCTGCTGACCAAATAATAATTTTGCTAAATATTTAGAAAATTTTATAAAATACAGTGAAAAAATTAAACGCCCACCAGACCCAGCCAGGAATCGAACCTGGGTCTTCCGCAATCAACAACATCAACATTAGAAAGCAGTGACAAAATTCAGCGCTTACGTCAGCCTTCCCGGTAGTATAGCGTCAGTGCAGCTGCCCGGATTGCGGAAGACCCAGGTTCGATTCCTGGCTGGGTCGGGTGGGCGTTTAATTTTTTCACTGTAAAATTTTATAAATATTTAATTCAGCTTCAGTGCAGCAATTAGCACTTGAAAATAAAAAGTAAAAATTTAATAGTTTTGCTGACAAAATATTTATTTTGTAATACAAATAAATTAGTGTTTTTTATATATTTTAGCGTTTTATTAACGCTTAAATATACTTAAGTAAAATTTTAAACACTGAAAAAAGACGACAACCTCAGGCGGGAATCGAACCACGCACCTTCCGCATTCCGGGCGGCTGCCTTAACCACTTGGCTACCGAGGTCTGGCTTTCACCCGTCGAAATTTTTCAGTGCTTGATGCTTATAATATTTAGAAATATTTTTACAAATATTTGAACATTCGGTTAAGATGAAGCTGCGTTATAGATCTTTCGGATCTCAGAGGTGAAAACTTCTAAGATTGATGAAGCAATGTTGACTAAAAAACATAAGCATCAAGCACTGAAAAATTTCGACGGGTGAAAGCCAGACCTCGGTAGCCAAGTGGTTAAGGCAGCCGCCCGGAATGCGGAAGGTGCGTGGTTCGATTCCCGCCTGAGGTTGTCGTCTTTTTTCAGTGTTTAAAATTTTACAAATAAATTATTTCCCTAATATAAAGTTATGTTGGTAGGTACACCCAAGCTATATAATTCACCATTCATTCATATAAGTCATCGTTTTTATTACTTTACATTCAGTCTACAATCAACTCGCGACTCATCAATTAGCGTTACAATTCATTACGCACTAATAGTTATTTGTGCAACAAGAGAGAGTGATTCTAAATTTGAATCCTGAGTGTGGCGAGGGATGCAAAGGCACGAGATGCAAAAAACTTTGCTCTCGTGTAACACACATGACTTTTCACTTCAGCAGCGAGAACACTTTAGGAGACAAAATAATAAACAGGAATATATTGAAATAACTATTTATTGTAAATCTAAATAATTAACATTGTAGGTAGAGATATTATTCAACTCTTTACGTCAGCCACGAAATTTTATTCCCGCTCTTTTATTTAAATTAAGGCGTGTTCGGAAATAGCACCCATGATATTTTATTATTCAAAATATATTACGTAACATTATTGAAACTAGAAATAAATATTTACAGGTTAAATATTAGTTTTATTTACAGTAAATACTTATTTTCGTTTAAATACAACAATAAGTTAAACATTCAATAAATTACATTAAAAGACATAATTATCTTTTTGCAAAATTTCTTTAGTTAGTACGAGATTCCGAACGTGTTTGTCTTTGAGGTCGAATTCAAAATTGGATCTTCGAAAGGGCTGGTCTTTGTCTCTCTCTCTCTTTCTTATGGCGGGAAAGAGATAGAGTGTGAATGTTTCGAATTGTATGATTAACCAAAGGCTGAAAAACATATTCGCAGCTTTCTGAAAAAAAAATTAAAAAGTTACTTGGTCTCACTCAGTGAGCAAAATCGCATTTTGATTTCAGGCAGCAAAACCTACATGTTTGAGCTACTGAAGTGAAAAAGTTGTTTTAATATATTTCAAGTGTTATCATTCATCTCCTTTGGTGTGCGGCCATTCAACCCATACAATATCTTTATCAAGCTCAATACGTGAAGCGAAAGCTTCGTGCGCCTTTTTAAGCACATTGCCTGCACGGAGGAGTGTCAGATTTTGGCCACGATCCGATCCGACCCTTCGGAGAATCTAGTAGGGCACGGGGACACGTGGTAGTAGTGTGTGATGCCGTTCCCTCTAGAAAACCTCTGAATGTGATTCGTTTCACACGCTCTCGCTGCCCCCAAAAAGGAGAGGGAGTTCCGAATTATTAATGTGTTTTACTAACATTAACACATAACATTATTTTTGCAAATCACGGGTGACTTAATTTTTACAGCCTCCTAACCTCTTCTTAATAATTTATCTCAGTGAAAACATGTTTTTATCATCAAAAAACATAGTACTTACTTACTTAAAAAGGCTAACGTTACTGTCAATTTCAACTTTACTTTTCTCAACATCTTTTTTTTTCAACATTTGTGTTTTTGTAATTTGTTTCGCAACAAAATTTGCATTAAAATCATTTTATACAAAACAAAAACATTTTAGAGTAAATATGATAATATCAGAACTTACCTATATTTTTTTTAGTCTGCCCGAGGTTATTTACCTTGAATAAGACCTTATTTCAAATTCCAGTGCGAGGGCGGTCTCACAAGGAAAAATAGTAATCATCGTTACCGCTCAAAAGAGTCAGTGACTTGATTCGCTCCCGCAACGGTTATCAGCGAAGGCGTTCATGTGCCAGACATGTCTCATTCAACACAATACCTGCGCTGATGTCGTATTATTTAAATTCTACAGCAGCTGAATGTTAAAAAAGAGAGGATAAAACTTTTTACAATAAAAATGGGGTACTTACCTATAGACTAAAATGGTTGGTGGGCGATGCACGTCACTAACAGTATTAAAAAAAAACATAAAAAGTGTTAATTCAAATGATTATTTTAACCCCCGCCCGATCCTCTAAATGACAGCACACATTTACAGAATACACTAAACATGCACACCAGTTTAGGCACAAGACACCGTACTCGTAGAACAAGGGTACGAAGAACCGGTTCACACTCGCTCTACCTACACCAAGAGAGAAGCGCCCAGGTACATGTCTGTGTACCTGGGCGCTTCTCTCCTCCTCCACGGCCCAGTCAGCCCGAGCCGAGGTCCGTGCCTTTAGAGGCGCCCTCGGGTTGCTCCGCTCCCCGATCCGATCCGAACCCTTCGGAGAATCTAGTAGGGCACGGGGACGCGCACTAGTGCGCGATGCCGTTCCCGCTAGATAACCTCCGAAGGTGATTCGTTTCACACGGCTTGAGGGACCCTTTACGTTCCTCGCCGCCCCCAAAAAAGCCCGGTGAAGCTGAAAATGCCATAGAGGCAATCAGCAATATCTCTCAAAAAAAAAAAGATTATTTTAAATAAATACATGATAATTACAAGATAAAATTTTACTAGAAAAGATCAACCACCTTTAGGAGCTCGAGTGGGAATCGAACCTGCTAAGCTACCGAGGCCGAAGCGAGCATTGGACCGGTTCCAGAGGAGATTTTTTCTAGTATCTTGTTAATATATAGCATCGTTAATGCTAAATTTAAAATATTAAAAAAAGAAGCTTTCCTACACTTACACCAATTATCTAGACCAAGAGAAGCTTCGTTATGAAACTCGTTAAATGGTTACTAGACAACGGATATACATACTTAAAATACTTAAATACACACTTATTATACATAGAAAACACCCAGACCCGAGACAATTTAGAAAAACAATAATTACTAAATTGATCCGACCGGGGATCGAACCCGGGACCTCAGAGATGGCGACACCATGAAAACCGGTGTACAAACCACTCGACCAAGGAGGTCGTCTAAAATAAATACATGGTACCTAAGTACCTACTTGATAAATAAGTACCGTAATTTTTTTTCAAAAACTTGATTACACTGCATATTTTTAAAGAGACGTTTCATTTTCTTGTCAAAACAGCAAACGCCTTAAGCACTTTCATAAAGTGACAATGAAGAATGAGAACCGTGGATTTTGTGTCGGGTATAAGTAGTGAGTGATATTTGCAACTTAACTAATATTTTTTTTCTCTACCATTTATCAAGTTGAGACGGTCACCCCAGCAGCACGTCCTGCCCGAGAACCAGACACTTGGTGATTGTGCATCTCCGAAAGGCATGCATTGTGGCTTTAAGAACACTAATTGGTGATTTTTAAATCTATTTCATCATACACATCATCAGCTCATTTGTTAATCCGCACTGCTTGGGGCACGAGACTTCCCTATGGATGGACGGGCCATGAACCACCACGCGGGCCCAGTGCGGATTGGTGGTTGTTAACGACTGCTAATGCCGGGACCAGCGGCTTTACGTGCCTTCCGAAGCACGGTAGAGCTCGAGATTATAAGTTATTAGTCATCCATCCGATGACCGGCCTTTGCGAAGTTGCTTAACCTAATATAATAACTTGTGTATTCATTGAATTTAGATTGTTCGATTTTAAGCTATTTTTTAATTTCTATTAAA
Organism: Eudonia truncicolella; assembly: GCA_949315975.1. Classification (NCBI taxonomy): domain Eukaryota; kingdom Metazoa; phylum Arthropoda; class Insecta; order Lepidoptera; family Crambidae; genus Eudonia; species Eudonia truncicolella. The sequence continues at coordinate 371,540 of OX438843.1, read as the reverse complement.
AATTTTAATTTTGATTTAATTTTAATATGTAATTTTGATTTTTATTCTGATTTTTTATTTTATTTTGTTGATATGATTCTTTTTTATTGTAATTTATATGGGTGTAAGTTACCTGAATAAATAAATTAATTATTATATTATTAACCTTAGTAATCGCGGACCGGGCGCGTTAACCACGAAACTAGAAATCTATTTGACTATCGCATATCGTTAAAATTCAGTATTCAAATAACTGTCCCACCGGCAGAGTTAAAACCCGCTTATACCACCGCTTATACCACGGCGAGTGATCTGAAGAACTCTTTGACCTTATCCCACCTTCTCATTTCCTCCATAGGAGTACGCGTGCTGCTCTCCGGAGTCACCGCTGTACTGTCACAAAGAAATTTGGTGACTCCTTTTTTGTCGCACTTCCAAAAGATTGAATAGTCTACCAGCACAAGTTTTCCCTCCTTCCTATGACATGGGGTCCTTCAAACGAGGCGTGAAGAGGCACCTTGTGGGCCGGCAGGGTGAGGGTGACTGATGCTGCGTTGTTTTCACGCTGCACCAATTGTCCTTGCGTCTGGACTCCATTTCCACTTAACATCAGGTGGAGTGTAGTCATTTGTCGAACTACGTATAAAAAAATAAAAAATAAAGTATAAACTATCCCCCCAAGGCAAAAAAAAAGGTTTATTGGAGATAATAAAAGAACATTCTTTTTCCAAGACCTATTATGTAGACGAGGCAGCAAAGCTCAAGAAGTGCGAAGTCTTAAGATTACCGCCGTATTATTAAATTTTTAATCAGATTGAACTCATGTGGAATAAATTAAAAAGAAATGTAAGAAAAGAAAACAATAATCCTAAGTTTAGTGAAGGCGTACTTCAAATTATTAGAAATTCCATGAATTTTACAAATAGTCATTGGAATAATTGTTGTAGTCATGTCCAAAATATAGAAAATTCAATGGCGCGAAATTATAGCCATAAAGTTACAGACAGCGACAGTGACGATGAATCACAATCCGAGGACTATACTATTTATATTTAAAACTTACATTACATTTTTTTTATGGTTGTTTCTTTTTTTTAATGTAACTTCAATAACTATTGTAGATTGCAGCCATACAATGATATTTTTTTTGTAGGTACTTTCTGGTTTTTGTTGGAATTATAAACATAGTTATTTAATAAACAACAAAGGTGTTACAAAAACACAATTGTTGAAAAAATTTCCACGAGCAGGATTTGAACCTGCACCCTTCTGACATACCGGGTCAGGTGCTCTTCCAATTGAGCTATCGTGGTTCTAACCAGCTCGCCGATTTTGTTAACACTATTTACTTTTAACTTTGAAAGCAAAAGGCACCCATTCAATGTCAACAACTACCGTCATTAACACCCGAACATAATATTTTTACAAACACTAAAGATCAGTTAAGAAGTAGGCAAGCTATTTATAAAATGTTTTTGTTTTGTTTATATAATTTTAACGCAAATTTTGTTGCGAAACAAATTACAAAAACACATATGTTGAAAAAATTTCCACGAGCAGGATTGAACCTGCACCCTTCTGACATACCGGATCAGGTGCTCTTCCAATTGAGCTATCGTGGTTCTAACCAGCTCTCCGAAATTATTCAACACTATTTACTTTTTACTTTGAAAGCCAAAGGCACCCATTCAATGTCAACAACTACCGTCATTAACAGCCGATCATAATATTTTTACAAATACTAAAGATCAGTTAAGAAGTTTTGACGACCTCCTTGGTCGAGTGGTTTGTACACCGGTTTCATGGTGTCGCCATCTCTGAGATCCCGGGTTCGATCCCCGGTCGGGTCAATTTAGAGATTATTGATTTTCTAAATTGTCTCGGGTCTGGGTGTTCTCTTTTTAAACAATTAACAACGCCATTCGTCCAAAAAAAAAACAAGATTTTTTTTAAGTGTAGTTATATATATAGTAGTATTTCAATTTTTACCAATATCTTTAAAAATAACTTATAACACGAATAACGCACACTTTGTGAATAAAATTCACTCAACTAACAAGCAAAAAGGTCAGGATCTTCGGCTACCACAATAACATTCCGCATCGCCAGTGTCAGTGGGGCCTTGCTCAGAAGGTTGATTCGCCCTCGAGGCACCGCCAACAATTTTGGTGTAATATGCTAAATGTTCTTTAATGTTCCATCAAAATTTAACACGCTTTTATTTATAAAAAAAATTGGTGTGCGATAGAAACGCACAGATTTTAATATAAGGTGTAAAGGTTTAATAAAATTCAAAATTCAAAATTCAAAATCATTTATTCAGTTTAGGCTACTAGTAGCTCTTGTGAATGTCACTATGCCATCGGTTCGTAAGTCTATTCTGGGCGGGAGATCTTGTACTGAGAAGAACCGGCAAGAAACTCAGCAAGTGTCCAGCTCTTTTCTCCCTTACAGCGTCAAAAATATTGGAAAATGCCCTATCATAGCAGGACACTTTCCATTACAAATAAACACAAAATTATAGAAGACAACCACAACAAGTAAATAAAAAACAAAAATATCACATAATAAAAAAAATAAAAAAATAAACTAAGTTAACAAATTTAGATCAGGTAAAAGTTTTAATTTCCACAATGTCATACAGTACCACTACAGTACTCTAAAAAAAAAAAAAATTGGTTAAGAAAAACCAAGTCAAACTACAGTAAATAATATTAAAAATAAGATAAGTATGCAAGAGCAGACCAGCCTCCACAGGCAGCACCCGTTCACGAGTATGACATATGAATCAGCCATCGCTTCGCTCAACCATATTTTAGGGAACGTAACGACCCAATAAAAATATGTAATTAATTAGGTATGTATGTACGATATAGGATTATTGTGAAGTTGACGAAGGAGGTTAATCATCGTTAAAGGTTGCAATGTAAGTACAGACGCCTGCACTTCAACCTATCTAAAACTTCTATCTAAAATTCTACTATCTAAAATTTCTTCAATACATTTTCAACCATATAATTAAGATATAAAGTACAAAGTCTATTAAGGAAATTTGACAGTTTGTGGTAGGTTGATGTGCAGGCGTGTGTACCTATTATATGATGGTATCTTCTTTTTTATCAAATTTAAATTATAGGACTTCTTGGCGGGAAAGTGAAGAGTCATGTCTGCGGTTTTGTTTTATTTTCTAAAATTTGTGTAATGTCGAATATTAATGTGAAATAATGGTGGATTATTAACCGTTAAGTGTTCGTGAGTGTGCATAAGTGTTGGCAAATGAAACAAAATAGTGCAACGTCACTTTTCAAATTCTCTCAAGAAGTCTGCGTGAGGACTTAGTAAAGCCCCACATCTTTACTGAGATACTCGAGGGGTTGGGGGTATATCATTTCTCACTTCATTTTTATTATCATTCATCATCATCATCATATTGTATATTTATGTATTACTTGAAAGAAAAATTACTTTGACACTGGCTAAATGTGCTAATCGCACGAAGCCATCAACTAAAAGAAAGAAAGAAAAAGATTTAAATTATTTTTAACTTTTTGTTCTTTTTTTTTTACTAACTTAGAAGCTCGCTGTGTGCAAGTGCACAGCCATAACTTCGGTCTACGACCGAAGAAAAAAAAAAAAAAAAAAAGCTTATATTTATAAAACACAAAAGATAATAAAAATTAACTGCAAATATGACCCTTCACTTTTCTGCCAAGAGTCTAGTTAACGATCTTATTTTCCTGCTAGATTAGTTTTTGATATCAAGTCAGTTTCCATTAATTATTTCAAAAATAACTTTAAAAGTAGAGAAAACACTATTGAACTTGTCTGTACTTCTACTATGAATAGAACTTTAAAATATTTTTTTATCTAATTTCACTTCGAATTTACCTAAACTATTTATACTGAGAGTACTACAGTATTTCACGCACTATTATTACATATAACAATTATAAAAAGAAAAGTTCGCTTTCTATAAGCACTAATATGGGTATGCTGTATAGTCGGCAGCTCGAAATGTCATGCAAACCTTATGAAATTTTGCATAGCGTGGGCACATAAAAGGCACTAAATATTTGTGTAAATTTCGTTGCATTAATAAGTAGTTTTCGAGAACGATCACGTGTACGCTAGCTTGATCGTGATGCCAGCGTACACATTATAAAAGGTTTTTATTTCTTAAACTATAGAGGCACTAATTATTTTAAGTTTGCAGTCATTACGCATTAATTATTCACTACAAGAGGGCATAACAACAAATGTGAATTAGGCCATGTCCCATGTCTACGCCACGCCACCACCATAGGACTCAAGTTTAGTACTAATCACATTGGGACAAATACTTTTTGGTTTTTTCCTAACACGTTTTAAAACCTTTTTTTTATAATATGTGTACCTATTTATTATAAAATTTCAGAAGTAATAGAAAAGAGACCATCAACTTTGACTTTTAAATTAACTTAACAAAAAAGTCTTGCCGGCCTGTGCAACATCATGAAATAATATTTTTGGTAGGTATGCCAATTTTGATGGAACGTAGTTGGCCGAGCAAAATACCATAAGCACACAAAATCCATTTAAATAACAAACCACCAACAAAACAAACACATAAAGCATTCTCACACAGTTGTTGGTATTTAAGTGAAATCTGAACGCATTGTTATTGTTTATTATCTGTAGGTTGGTACGCTATGTAAATACGCGGTAATACAAAATTAAGGATACAATCGACCATATTGTAAATATGACAGTGTAAATGCAAACTCTGCCTCTATTTCTTAGACTATAAAGTCAAATCAAACTGTTACGCTGCATGTGCCGATGTCTGTAGTCTCGATCGTAGCGATGAAATCATAGACAATACAAGTGTTACTGTTATAAAAATGTTAATTTTTTTCTCAGAACAATAATTGCTATATTAAACGAAGTTAATTAAAGCTTTAGGTTGTAGGTAAATAATCAAAATGACACTTAAAGCGGCAAAGTGTTTATCGTATCTTGCAAGTTATTTTTTTAACTGCTGTAGTCTTTATTTCAAGGCAGGTATTGAAGTTTTATTCAGGAAGCACGGTTATTCGCCACACCCCTCCCCTATCCCTTTAAATAAAATATTTAAAATTTTCTGATTACTACAGTAGTTACAAAACAATAATACAATATGTAGGTATAAAAAATATAGGGACCTTAATTAGCCATACGCGCGGCTAAGTAAGGTACCCATAAGAGAAGTGTATATAAAACTATAACTTTAAACGTGATAAAGTTAGATTATTAACTAATATTAATTTATCAATAAGTGTAAATCGTAGTTATTTTCAAATATTGGCAACAATACGTATCTAACAATATTTTTTTTTTGTACCTATTTGTTTTGATTTGTGAATCGAACCTAGGATGTCTTGATTAGAAGTTTATATAAGCCACTTACATTTTACCTAGTATAAGATCTTTATGTATACATACACTAAATATACAATAAATAATATATTTGTAGTTGTATCTGGGGTTGAAATCCACACATTTATTAAGGTTCTACTTTTTTTCCATGTGATACCTACAAATTACAACTATTTTACAATATTTTTTTTTCTAATAAAGTATGTATATACTACATTTACTTAAAATTCAATTATTCACAATATTTTTTCTGTTATTCACAATTTTGTAGTAAGTTTTTGCGTAGTGTGTATGCTTACATGTATGTACATATACATTACGGAAAAACGTTTACTTAATCAAAATTTTATTTCTGTAGTCCACTGCAACTCGATAACCTTCGAATACTTTCTACATTTATTTTCAAAATCTCTTATAAAATATTTTGGGACCACCATCGAATTTGAATCTGGCTGAATGTATTTTTATAAAAAAGTATAACATCAACATAGACAATTCTTGACGTCCGACGCCGTTCTTTCTAATTACATTGGGTTGGTAGCGCTGTTGCTAACGCCATTTTTGTTGTACACTGTAAGCTGCGTAGGGTGATATTTTTTTACTCATTGACATTCTGCTTTAGTGGGAAAGAGAGAGTTATATTAATTTGCTCTACGAAGCTGCAACTGACCCGAATATTTTCTTCAAAGCTTATTTACGACGTTTCTCATTGTCTATGCTAAAGATACGCATCCCGAGCGATACATACGGTGTAAATCTTTTAGTGACAAATGTATAGTAAAAATGAAGGAAAACGCGGTACTTAAGTGGCAAAAAGTCTACAATCCCACCGGCCCTCAACCACGTCCTCGCCATGGCCATCGCGCGGTCGCCATAAAAGATCTAATGATAGTTTTCGGCGGCGGAAACGAAGGGATAGTTCATGAGCTCCATGTCTTCAATACCACCACAAACCAATGGTTCGTCCCAGTCACAAAAGGAGAAGTACCTCCAGGATGCGCTGCATACGGCTTCGTGGTCGACGGAACAAGACTTCTGGTGTTTGGCGGCATGGTTGAATACGGCAAGTATTCTAACGATCTGTATGAACTACAAGCCTCGAGATGGGAATGGAAACGTCTAAAACCATTGCCTCCGAAGCAGGGTCTTCCACCATGCCCTAGACTCGGCCACAGTTTCACACTTCTCAACGGAAAGGTGTATCTGTTTGGAGGTTTGGCAAACGAGAGCGACGACCCCAAGAACAATATTCCAAGGTATCTCAATGATCTCTATACTTTGGAACTGTATCCTAATTCGTCGATGACAGTATGGGACATTCCTTTGACTTACGGGCAGTCCCCCCCACCGCGAGAATCCCACAGTGGTGTTGCATATACTGACAAGACCACAGGCAAATCATCGCTTATTATCTATGGAGGAATGAGTGGATCACGTCTAGGCGACCTTTGGGTGTTAGATGTAGACAGCATGTCATGGTCCCGCCCGGAGGTGGGTGGACCAGCACCGTTGCCACGTTCCCTGCACACTGCAACGGTAATTGGACACCACATGTATGTCTATGGTGGTTGGGTGCCACTTGTACCAGATGAATCAAAACTTGCCACCCACGAGAAAGAGTGGAAATGCACAAATACACTTGCTTCCCTGAATTTGGAAAAAATGACTTGGGACAATATTGCTTTAGATAAGTTTGAAGAATGTGTACCTAGAGCACGAGCCGGACACAGCGCTGTTGCTATCCAAACCAGACTTTATATTTGGTCTGGACGTGACGGCTACAGAAAAACTTGGAATAATCAAATCTGCTGCAAAGACCTTTGGTATCTAGAAGTCGGTGTGCCACCACAAGCTGGACGCGTGGCACTCGTGCGTGCCGGCACCACGTCGCTGGAGCTGTGCTGGCCGGCCATGAACACCATCACTACTTATGTTTTACAAGTACAGAAGTGCGGTAAAGTGACTCCGGCGCGCTTCCCAGCGGCCGCTGAGCCTGTAGCAGCGCCGCCGCCCGCCTCACCCCTCGGTCTGCAACCTGACGCGGCCGCGAAAGCCTTCGGTCTTACGTCGCCTGTTTCTTCTGGATTGCCACAAACTCCACAAGAGCTACCCGTTCGTCCTGTAGCCGCTGCCGCGTCGCCCATCATGGCCCCTATCGTCACCACGCCACAAAAAATCATGTCGGGCACCATCAAGGTACCTGCTCAAGCTGCCGCTACTGTTAAAATTTCACCTAACACCCCTACACTTAAGCAGGCTACTTATCAAGGCAAGACGATTGTGAAGTCTCCCGCCGCCGGGTCGTCGCAGCAGATCAAGGTGGCTGCAGTCACACCACAAGGCGTCACCAGGATCGTGAGCGGCGTCTCCACGCCGACCGCCGTGCGTGTGTCCACGACGCAGTCCAGTGCACAAATTGTTCTCAGCTCTGGCACGTCCGGTGGCGGCACGCCCAGGTACGTCCAGGTGAAAACCGGCTCCAGTGCCGGGGTCCCAGTTAAACTGGGCGCTGGTAACGTCCCAGTGAAGCTCTCCAGCAACCCTGTCCCACTCAAAATTGGCACGGCAAACTTGCAAGGCAAGATCACCGCGAACAGTGTTCAGAAAGTCGGAACGAATGTACCGTTAAAACTTGGCGCTGGTAACGTAAAGATAGGTACGAGTAATGTTCTAGTAAAGACCGCGGGCGGCGTACCCATTCAAGCGGGAGTCGCTAGTTTGCAGACGAAAGGTGGCATGCCAGTGAAGCTCGGGGCTGGTAGTCTACCTGTGATCGCCAGCAGCGGCGGTGCCATTCAGATTGCAGGTGGAGCTCTAGGACAGAAGGCGCCGGTGTACAAGATCGTGACTGCTAAGTCTAGCGATCAGACTGGGTGTGTGACTACCGCCACGGTGGCAGCGGGAGCGACAGTACTGCGGCAGGCGGGCGGCAATGCTGGCATCCCAGTCATAATAAAGAAGACGCCCGGCTCAAACGCTCAAGTGAGCAATGCTCCGCAATACGTCACATTAGTGAAGACGTCAACAGGAATGACGGTGGCGACGGTACCGAAAATGGCGATGATGCAGAACAGACCGTCGGTCCCCGTGAGTGCGGCTCAGGGCCAGGGCATCGCTCCAGGCGCCACGATCGTGAAGTTGGTGTCTGCCAACACGGTGGGGGGCAACAAGATCATCACGCTGCCGTCGAACATGCTGCAGCTGGGCAAGGCGGGCGTGGGCGGCAAGCAGACCATTGTCATCACCAAGTCGGCCACCCAGGCCGCGTCCTCCAACCAGTCGCAGTGAGCTCTGAACTCTTGAGGGTTTCTCATTGTAACCTGAATCTGGAATGTGCCGAATTGAGCTGGATAGCTTACCGCTGCACCTGTGGCTGCGATGTTGAATGGATCAAATGCAGTGGTATTCTAGAATGTAAATTTTAATGTGAAACACTAATAGTGAGTCAGTTGAACTATAGTATATTTTAAATCATAATTATTATAGAATATGAGTTTTTGTATGTTACATGGGTCTGTGTAGAAAGTGTCCTCATAGAGTTTTTTCTAAAATATTTTATTTACTCTTAACATTAATATTATGGATAGAATAAAATATTATTGTCTAATTTACACACAAATCATAAGCTGTTTCATGATCTGTCATTCTGTAGCTATAATCTGGTGAAAATTAATATAATACCTAGCACTCATTTTGTACTTGCACTTAATAAGTTTATGAACAAGATTTTCAATGTTTGTGCCCCATATACTTACGCCAAAGTGCCTGTTGTTTTAGTGTTACAATTCAATAGCTGATTTGGTTTATTTTAACCTTACAATAGTGTTAATCATTGCAAAGTCACTGCAACTACACCTATCAAACCTTTGAGTGCGCATTTAAAGTTTGTTACTTCAAATGTTTTGTCTTCTGCAAAATTTTCCAAAGAGATGTTGGATGCTCTTGTGTTCTGTGGTTTGTATTGCGTAAGATGAAACATTACAATACATACTAATATTATTATTATATTGCTGTTGTATGCGCTACTTATGTCTGTTGTCTGTTCATATGAATATTTCACAAAGTGCGCTATTCCTGTGAATGTGACTTTATAGAACACGGTGTATAGTCTTGTTTCTTAGTTTTAATTAAATTACATCTTAATGTTAAGCTTTATTTAAGTTTTATATGACAAGATGTTGATGTTCCATATTGATGTATTACAAGTTTGTCTTGGATTGGCAACTGCCTAAATATTATATTTCCTATTTAACTGAGGCTATTTTAAAACTGAAATAGTCCTAAACCTCACTTGGCGTTCAATGCAAAAACAATCCTTTTTACTTTATGATATGAGAAAATGTTGTGCCTCTCATTGTTACATAATACATGTCATTCATCTCTAAACACATGGGCACTTCTATTTACTTTGACAATTTTATTGGTAATTTATTTATCAATAACTCTTCTCTAAGAAAATAAATGACATAAAAATGCAGAATATTATTTGTGTTTCAAATAAGTTCTATTCTGTAATCAAAATAGGATATGTGCTCACAAGATTATTGCGTCAAATTAATTATTTGTTTTTTATTTTATTTTATCGATAACTTAGGTATAGTGCAATCTTGTGGAATGGTATTCTGCATTTCTATACAGAGTAGGATATAAGCGTCCTAGATGTATTTACGTAGAATAATCACTACTGAGGTAAGCGAGGTATGGAATGTAAATATCATTAAGTAGATAAATTTAATGTTATACTTTGTTCATATTATGTTCATTTGCTTGAATAAACGATTTGGATAAGTGTGACTTTCATTTGACAGTTAGCACCCCACTGAGCAAGTAATAGCAAATTAGCAAGTCGCTAACTGGTTCACGAAATGGCGCTTGTCGAGCGTTTGCACAACTGCATGCATCACTTTCAATAATGCCTCCGTCATTTCTCATAACTTCATTAAAATGCAAATTATGTTAGTAGGTATCAATATCGCGTTAGATGACAAAAAATCTTGAGTAGGTAAAGCTACATAATTTGCAAAATTTGTACATTATTTAAGTGTTATCTTTAGTTTCACTGCACTAGGTACATATTATGGATAAGACCAAAATAGATGAGTAGCATGGACTAATTATAGTTAGGTACATAAGTAAAAACCTATTTGTTTTATAAATATAAAAAATACGCATGACAATAAATTGCATTATTATCTATTTTGGCCAACGCAACAAAGGGCTTCTAGGTTTTGTTATTATAAAAAAAATACTTGCCATCTATCACCATAGAATAGAGGCTATAATTGTGTCTTACGATAGGTAACTAGCAGCAAATTAATTACATTCTGTATATTCGATCGATAAAACTAAAGGGTTACGAATAGTCACGATGTTGGTAGCAAGGGAATAAATAAAAGTTTCAAATAGGTAGGCACCTATTTATTAACAAAGAAAAACATTTTTGCTAAAAAAAAAAGCAATGTTCACAAAGTATTCGTATGGCATTGGGCTAAATATATTATTTTAAATAAGCGACATCTATTTAAATTGCTGTACACTAATAACTGAACTATAGGCTTCGCTTAGCACAGACTACAAACACGTAGTGCTTCTTTATATCAATAGATGTCAATGACCGTAAAATTTGAAAAATTTGGTCAGTAGATTTATAAATAGAGATTAGTTTGCCCTACTACTATACTTTCGACGGTTTATGTCAACAATAAAACAGTTATTGAAAAAGTTTTAGGTTTCAATTCACTCCATTCCACGATCGTATTATCTCAGCTCCGCTTTGTTACTGCTCATTTTATGCGCGACCACGTCCGAATTCCAATAAACATTATGCGAAGTAACGCATCCAAGAAGAATTTCTTTTGTAACCACTGCATTAAGTGCATATGGTAATTTTATATCAAACATATTTTACAAGAGATAGGTAGGTATATTTATCAGTTGCAGTTTCAGCTAGGTAGGTAGCAACATAAAGATTGTTATGTATTAATGACTAACCTATTACCTAATTACCTATTTATTTCATAATATACCTATATCATGGGCTATAATAATACTTTGATATAATAGGGGTTAAAGTATGAAATTGCCGTTTTATTGTATTAGGTAGGTACTTCGAATTGACATAGAACCTTCATGGTTTGAGATTTTTGAGTAAAACTTTTTTCATATGGTACCTATGAAGTTCTTCTTTTAAAAAATGTGCAACATTCGATTATAGACTTTCAGTTGTTTTTTTTATTCAGCTTAGACAAGAAAGATGGATACTTCGAAAATTAGAGTTATTTTTGAATACGAGTTCCGACGCGGAACTAACGCGGCAGAAACAGCTCGCAATATCAATGTTGCGTTTGGAGAGGGGACTGCTAATGAACGCACCGTGCGATTTTGGTTTAAACGCTTTCGTGACGGAAACTTTGATTTGAAGAACGAACCACGTGGAAGACCGCCCACACAGGTAAATAACAATGAATTGAAAGAGATGGTGGAAGCCGATCCGAGCCACACTACCCAGGAATTAGCGGCATGGTTTAACGTTACCTTACCAACAATGTTGACTCATTTGCGTCAAATCAACAAAATAAAAAAATATGAGAAATGGGTGCCTCATGATTTGACTGATCTGCAGAAAGAAACGCGTGTTGAAACTTGTGTTGCCTTGTTGAATCGATACAGAAATGAAGGAATATTGGATCGAATTGTGACATGTGATAAAAAGTGGATTCTTTACGATAACAGTCAGCAAAAAATGCAATGGCTGACCCCAAGTCAAACGCCGCAACAGTGTCCTAAAGCAAAGCTTACCAATTAAAAGGTAATGGTTACTGTTTGGTGGTCTCAGCATGGTGTTATTCACTATAGCTTTCTCCGATCTGGTCAAGCAATAACGGCAGATGTCTACTGTGCCGAACTTCGAACAATGATAGCAAAACTAGCAGTGAAACAGCCCCGACTCATGAATCGATCTTCACCATTATTGCTCCATGATAACGCGAGACCTCATACAGCACGAGAAACCGTTTTAACTCTACAGGAACTGCAATTAGAAACCATTCGTCACCCTCCGTATTCGCCAGACCTTGCTCCAACGGACTACCATTTTTTTCGTGATTTGGACAATTTTTTACGTGATAAAAAGTTTTCTTCTCAGGAGGCAGTACAAAATGCTTTCACACAGTTTGTCGAATCTAGATCACGAGAGTTCTATCGCAAAGGCATAAATGACCTTCCTATTACACTCGGCGTCAAAAAAATCGCACCTCTTAGAAAATCACTTTCAAATGTCATTTACTCTTGATATGCACATGCAGTCGCATTAATTATGATTTTATTTACAAGGTTACTTAATTAACGTAATAAAAAACATTACTTTTCATTATCAAATAAAACCTAATGCAACAAATAAAGTGTCACAAAAATTCGATGCAAATTTTGCTACCCGTGAGAGTTGCTAGTTGCGCTTCCTTTGTGGGTATAAAACGGTCAACACGGGTTCAATGTGGGTCATTCGCTATTCAACCGTTGAAGAGGACACACGCACAGATTTTGATGGATACCACAGCTGATAAAGCCGCTCAAGTGGTTGCACTACTGCAATCAGGGGTGCGGCAGTGTGATGTCGCCCGGCAACTGAACCTGAGCCGTTATTCCGTTCGAAGAGTGTACCAGCGCTTCATAGAGACCGGTGGCTATATCCGCAGACACGGTTCGGGTAGACGTCGCTGCACTTCGGAAAGAGACGACCGGTTCGTTGTGTCGAACTCTTTGAGAAATCGTTTCTCCAACGCTGTTGAGTTGCAACAGCAGCTCCAGGCAGTTCGCAGACGCACCGTAAGCGTATCTACGGTTAGAAGAAGATTGAAGGAGAAGAAGATAGCGGCCCACAGAGCTGCTACGGGTCCAAAATTGACTGCAGCGCATCGGCGAGCCCGCTTGCAGTTTGCTCGTGACCACGTCGATTGGACCCTTGAGCAGTGGAGAGCTGTTCTCTTCTCAGACGAGACGCGAGTGTGTCTTTTCTGCAACGACCGACGGAGAAGAGTATACCGGAGGCAGGGTGAACGTTTCGCCCAAGCCTGCATCCAGGAGACGGTGGAATATGGTGGCGGATCCTGCATGTTCTGGGGCGGTATGTCTGCTGCCGGCAAAACCGACCTTGTCTGCGTCTCCCGGACTGGAGGTGCTCGCGGACAAGGGTCGCTGACTGCTCGCCGCTATGTCACTGAGGTCCTGGAAGTGCATGTGGTCCCCTTTGCCGAATCTTTTGGCGAGGGGTTCACATTAATGCACGACAACGCTCGCGCTCACACTGCAGGCATCGTGAGCGACTTCTTGCAGAGGTCCCAAATCTCTGTGATGCAGTGGCCAGCGCGAAGTCCGGATCTGAATCCTATAGAGCACCTCTGGGACCATCTTAAACGTAAGGTTCGATCTCGGGATCCAGCTCCTTCGACTCTACAGGAGCTCCAAGACGCGGTGATTGAAGAATGGGGGCTTATCCCTCAAGAAGAGCTCCTGAAGTTGGTGAGGTCCATGAGGGACCGTATGGAAGCCGTGATCAGGGCAAGGGGGGGTAACACTAGATTTTAAGTTAATTTTAAGACACTTTTTGTACATTTTTCTTTGTAAATTATCTGTTGTTAATTAGGACTTAATTAAGGATTTTTATTATTTTATTAATTTTAATGTTGTTTGTATAATTATAATTAAACAGAAAGTTAAATTTAATTGTTTTTTGATACTCCTTTTTGTTACCTTTCTAATGATACCCAACACTATCCTCTACATAAGGTTTAAGAATTTTTAAAGATGATTTTTAAAAGGTGCGATTTTTTTGACGCCGAGTGTAGATGGATAAATATGTTAAATTAAAAAAAAACTAATTTAAATTTTTCAGTACAAATCGGCAATTTCATTCTTTAACCCCTAATATTAAAATTCAAAATTCAAAAATTCAAAATTCAAAATCATTTATTCAGTTTAGGCTACAAGTAGCTCTTGTGAATGTCACTATGCCATCGGTTCGTAAGTCTACTCTGGGCGGGAGATCTTGTACTGAGAAGAACCGGCAAGAAACTCAGCAAGTGTCCAGCTCTTTTCTCCCTTACATCGTCAAAAATATTGGAAAATGCCCTATCATAGCAGGACACTTTCCATTACAAATAAACACAAAATTATAGAAGACAACCACAACATGTAAATAAAAAACAAAAATATCACAAAATAAAAAAAATAAAAAAAAAACTAAGTTAACAAATTTACATCAGGTAAAAGTTTCAATTTCCACAATGTCATACAGTACCACTACAGTACTCAAAAAAAAAAAATTGGTTAAGAAAAACCAAGTCAAACTACAGTAAATAATATTAAAAATAAGATAAGTATGCAAGAGCAGACCAGCCTCCACAGGCAGCACCCGTTCACGAGTATGACATATGAATCAGCCATCGCTTCGCTCAACCATATTTTAGGGAACGTAACGACCCGACGCACACGCCACCACCGCAGAGACAAATAAAGAGAGCATGACATACTCAAGATACTCTAAATAAAAACTTAATGATCTATTTAACGCAACGCTGTTTGTTATCTGTAGGACACTGCTGATAAAGGCTATCATATCAGTATAAAATTATATAAATTAATTTTATTATATTAATTCAAATAGAGTATATTTTTTTCATTATAACCAAGCTGTTTTATCATCTAAATATTCTTTGACTGTATAATAACCTTTTAAAAGTAATATAGATTTCACATGTTTTTTAAACTTATCTAAAGGTAAATCTAGTACAGTACTTGGTATTTTATTGTAATAGTGTATACCTTGCCCCAAGAAAGAACCAAGAACCTTCTGTAACCTGAACAGTGGCATTACAAGTTTTGTCTTATTCCTAGTATTGAAATTGTGTACGTCACCATGTTTAGTATAGGAGCTGATATTGCAACGTACAAAAACTATACAACTATAAATATATTGAGATGCAACTGTCAGGACATCAATCTCCTTAAAAAGATTTCTTAAGGAAGTTCGTGATCCGAGTCTATAGATTGTTCTTATTGCTCGTTTCTGTAAAATGAATATAGTTTCAATATCAGCCGCTGTTCCCCACAGTAGGACGCCATACGACATGACACTGTGAAAATAACTAAAATAGACCATTCTAGCAGTTTCAACGTCTGTTAACTGCCTAATTTTTCTAATGGCATAAGCAGCAGAGCTGAGTTTACCGGCCAATTTCGATATATGAGGATTCCATTGAAGCTTTGAGTCAAGGGTTATGCCTAAAAAGACTGTAGAATCTACCAAATCTAATTGATCACCGTTTATTTTAATATCGGTTGGTTCATATTTGACATTTGGTAATATAAATTTAATACATTTTGTTTTCTTAGCGTTAAGCTGTAAATTATTAATAGTAAACCAACGGAGTACCTCTGAAAGAGCTTTATTTACATTTTCATAATTAGTCCTACACCTAGTTACATTAAAAATGAGTGAAGTATCATCTGCAAATAATACAATTTCACAAAAGTTCTCTACAAAGAATGGCAAGTCATTAATATAAATCAAGAAAAGGAAAGGACCAAGAATCGACCCTTGTGGAACTCCCATTTTTACATGTGAACCAGATGATTTAGTACCATTTATATCAACAGTTTGTGTTCTAGAGCTGAGATATGACTGTATTAAATTTAGTGCAAAATCTTTGAGACCGTAATAATGAAGCTTCATCACCAGAGTCCGGTGCTCAACGCAATCGAAAGCCTTGGACAAGTCGCAAAAAACACCAAGAGCGTTTTGAGACTTCTCCCAGGCATCAAATATATGTTTTATTAGAGCAACACCTGCATCAGTAGTAGAACGACCCTTAGTAAAGCCATATTGCTTACTATGTAAAAGGTAAAAGGTTGTTTGTGTTGTGTACATGTAGGTATTGCTGTTTAATATGGAGATTGACAGCCCATTAGTAAATGCCTATTACACTTACCTACCTACGTAACGCGTTTACCGTGGGAGTGAGGACAATTAACATTACCATAAACATTAAAACTTTGCGATAAAGAGTTTTGTTATTATTTTAAAACTTGTAGAATGTTTTTTTTTAAATTTTGTTTGCAACGATTTGTGTTGTATGGGATAGAAACAGCGCCATCTAATAATAATAATTAATAAATAATAATTAATAATTAATTAATTCTCGTAAAGGCCGAGAAGGACAAGGCTAGCAAGTACCTTGACTTGGCTCACGAGGTAACCGCCATGTGGGATGTTGACTCGACAATCATTGTGCCGATAGTTGTGTCTGCGAACGGTCTGGTAGCGAAGAGTCTCGACCAACACCTTAAGAGACTCTCGCTTAATGGTTGGATCAAGGGCCAGATACAGAAGGCGGTACTCTTGGACACGGCGCGGATAGTCCGAAGGTTCCTGTCTCTGCAGCCCTAACCACCGGCAACTTGAGCCCTGCCCCGTTGCCGGCGGCACCCTAGGCTAGGTTTTTTATAATATTTTTATGTTTTGTATGTACTTTTGTATTTTACTTTTATATTAATATTATAACAAACCTAGGCTAAGAAAGAAAATAAAAAAAGAGTATAATAATTAATAAAATAAATAATAATAATAAAAAGTATTTATTTGTTCAAAATTACAAGTTTTACAACTAACTTAAAACTACAAAAAGGTACTGTGGCTCAGCATCAAACAGCTGAATCGACAGCTGTAGCTGATATACAGCTAGGCTGATGCCACAACCTAGCGTGAGTTTTTATACGTTTCTAAGAAAATGTGACATGTTATATAAAAATAATTTTAGCTAGAAATAATTAAATCACATCTTCCCTTAAACTACATTTTATTACAAACATAATTTAAACATCCCTGCCGCTTCGTTTTGTTTTTCTTATAACCATAAATTACATTTACGCTTGAAATCAATTTTTGATATTACAAGACCCTCCCGTAAAGGAGGGGGTAAGTCGTTCCATATTTTCGAAGCGGCAAATGAAAAGCATCCCCTCGTTGCGTTGTTTTAGTGTAAGGGCAGAGACAGGAAGTTACCAAGGTGCCTTAACTTTGAGCAACGCGTCTTCCATTTCAACTCGGAAGACAGGTATTCTGGCATAACTGATTTAAATAAAGTTTGTAAAAAACAAGCATATTTCAAGTCCCTGACCCTGCCCGTACACATAGAATAAAATAGAATATAATAGAATATCGTTTATTGCTTAAACTGTGTACAATTTGCGGTTGAGGATGCAGGTACATTTGAGTTACAACAGTGTACCCATAACGGGCATGCATTTTTTAATTAGAATAAAACTAATCAAAAATAAATGGTACGAACTAATCAAATATTAATACTATGAAACTAACAGTAACTTGTCATAAACTAGTAAGTTAATTACACAGAATCTTGCTATGTACGAAATGAGGGGTAATATGAGCCCTTTTTGGTATCGGGAAGCAAAATCGCATACAAGCATTTTGTATCATCTGGATTTGATGTTCAGTCTTTTTGAGCAAACAAGGACCGTACAGAATATCAGAGTAATGCAGATGTGACAACACTAGGGAATAGCATAATCGCACTTTAACAGTACTCAAATATCTGTGGAGCTTATAAAAAGTTTGTAAGGAGCCAAAACAAAGACCGACCTTTCGCCTAACATGATTCTCAAACCTAAGATTTTCATCAATAAATAAACCTAGGTTACGAACGCATTCCTCACGAGGTATAGGAACACTGTCTAAGATTACGTTTATTTGTAGGTACAGTTTTAATGGATGCGACTTGTTTTCTAGTGCCTAATATAATTTGAACACTTTTTGCTGGATTTAAAACAAGAGAGTGCTTACGAGACCAATCAGCAATGGCCTGAAGATCACTGTTTAATTTACACACAGCCGATAATACATCCATCGCAGAGGGCTTGGTGTGGACATAAAGCTATCATCATCCTATCATCCGCATAGAGATGGAAACGGCAGTGATCAATTACTTCTGTTATATTAGATGTAGGTATATAAAGCGAATAATACTGGACCCAAGATAGAACCTTGAAGTGTAACTCGTGTAACTAACTTGAAACTGCTTCGAAGTAGGTACATGATTATGACCACAGACTTCCGTGATGATGACCATTGAATGGTCAATAAAACCTGTAAAACTCCCACTATGTACTCAAAGTGCGAAGTGTGAGCTTCATTCACCATTCGATTTTTGTTTACAAATACAAATTGGAGCATTAGAGCAGCGCCCCCTGAAGCTCGCAATTGGCCAAGCGCCGTATGCAGAATAGCGTAGCAACTCCAAGCCATGTAAGTATTCGCTTCGTAGCTTTGTTCGCTTGACCTTTTGAAAAGTGATTGCAAATTAATAAAAGTGTGGCAAGTGAGAGGTATATTTGTTAATACATTTCAGCATTGTGGTCTTTTTTATATTGTTAGGCACTACGATTGCAATAGAAAAAAGCGTTAAAAGTCTTTTCCACGAGCGGAAGAAAGACCTGCAGCTTCTGGCATCCTACATCGCTCCAATTGCACTTCTATTTCAAAAATTAAACGTAGCACATACTGTCCCTTCTCCTGGAAACCAAAATACTCTGTCCGCTGTGTGAATTAAAATTTGCACAATGCCCATGACGAGTGAAAAGCAAGCTAACGAAGTGTAGAACTTTCCTTCACTTCCACTGATAATAATAATATTAAGTTATTTTAGAAATGGCTAAAGTTTGTCTGGAATAGATTACTTTTAGACATAAACCCTACTTGGACTTCTACATTTTTGTGTTCCTTTGTCAAAAATGTTTCAATAAGGTGTTCAAAAGAGTTTATTTATCTTTTTACTTTCTCTATAATTTAGGATAGAAGGAAGCTATGACAATTACTTAAGTTATAGTATTATTAGTCCATGCTTAAGTTTAAGGTCATTGGCTAAAGGTTGCCCTGTTGTTAATAATAGTAAAAGGTTAAGCTAGGGAAAAGGTTAACTACATATAACAAGGAATATAATAATAATACAAAAGTTGATAAGTGTATTATTTATTACCGTTTCTTCAGCTTGGTAATTTCTTTTCTAAACTTATCAAATAAATTACTTACTAACACGTAAAAAATTTACAACATTCAAACCTCATACAAACTAATGTACACAATGTAGCACCATTAATGTATTGTTATTATTTGGTAAAATTTATAATATAAAAAAATTTGTAAGTTATAATGTTTTATACGATCACTGCATGGCGCAAATCATATTACCTTATAGTTTTAATTAACTTAAAAGAAAAAGGAGGGCAATGGCACCCGTGCTCGACCGATCTTACAAACAAATCGTCGCCAAAAAAGAACATTATAATTTAAAAAAATTCGCATATAAAATCCATAAGTGACATTGAAACTTAACCTAAGTTAGTAAAAAACAAAAAAAAACATAATTATTTAACTATAGAAGACGCTAGGATGTCGCGACTGCCGTGTGCAATTTCACCCAGCGCTTCAGCAGCG
Organism: Eudonia truncicolella; assembly: GCA_949315975.1. Lineage (NCBI taxonomy): Eukaryota > Metazoa > Arthropoda > Insecta > Lepidoptera > Crambidae > Eudonia > Eudonia truncicolella. The sequence continues at coordinate 351,661 of OX438843.1, read as the reverse complement.
GCGAGTCCCAGCGCTCAGCAAGCGCGCGCACGAATTTGTTCGGGCTGGCGCGCACGCGCGTTAGCAGCGAACAGCTTCTCTTACGCATTATTGCGTAAAAGCAATCGGTTCGCGCCTCAGCAAACAGTGAAAGCGCTACAGTATCGCGCCAGCCCAAACAATATCCTGAACGCGTTATTGTATTGTATTGTAGGCACGCTGCGTAAAGTTTACCCACAGACCGTACGTGTAGAAAGATTGACAGTATGCTAGAAATAAAACCTCTTGCTGACCCTATTCTTAATTATTAAAGGAAACAAATGTTGATCACTGGTTTTGTCGAACAATGGAGCCTCCACCCTACACCGCATTCCAAAAATAGTCTAATATGTGTAGAATGTTATCGCATCTGTGGCAGTCTTCACAAAGCGTAGGAGTAAAATACAACCCCAAAGACGTACCAGTTACAGCCCCTGTCTAGATTTTAGCATAGAATGCGACTGAATGGCGACCGCCCTAAAACACTATTGTTTTACGTTGCTGCATGTCAGTTTGATGACATACGGTACTGAGATATGGTCGCTCACGATGCGCCTTATAAGGAAGCTCAAGCTCACTCAAAGACCAACCGCGCCTCCCGACCTTCGGGGGGCGTGCGTTCCGGTAGCCTTCACAGCCCTTTTAAAGGCTAAAGGCGAACCCCAGGGGTTTTTACCGGGTCGGTCTTAATCCTTTTTAGAAAAGGACAAGGCCATCCCCGGATCTAAGGAATCTGCGAGCAGATTTTCCCCTGGGCAAACAAAACAATGAGCAATAGAAAGAGCTATTCTTAGGGTTTAATACGGGATCTAATCCCAAATGAGAAAATCCATTGAAGAACAAAGATTACCGGCATAGCCCGAAGAGTTGCTAAGCTCAAGTGGCGGTGGGTCAGGGCACATCGCTCGCAGGACTGATGGGGTCGCTGGAGCGGAATCGTTCTTCAAGGGCGTCCGCGCACTGGAGGACGCAGTGTAGGAAGCCTCCGACAAGGTGGTCCGACTATCTGTTGAAGGTCACAGGTAGTCGCAGGACGCGAGCGGCACAGCACCGGTTGTTGTGGATATCCTTGGGCAGGCTTTTGTCCAGCAATCGTCTTTAAGCTGAGATGATGATGATGTCAGTTTGAAGTGTAGAAGAGAGTCATAAGTGGCTTCGGGGTTGACTCTAAACAATACACTTGGTACACAAAATACATTCAGGAACAGTCTTAAGCTCGTGCGTGGTCGAGTTCTGCGGTGGTGGAGCGTACGGATGCCGTCACCCCAGCAGGCCACACGTGACCACGCTCATGCAGCTCTTACTACCACCCTCTGGCTGTGCCGACACCACTTTCTTCTTTTTCTTCCCGTTTGCATCGTAGCGTTTCTCCTCCTGAAATGGTAATTCGACCTGTTAATAATAGTTGGTAGATATGGAGCGGTTAGCGGATATGGTATGCGTTAATTTGTAAGATAAAGGTTTTCTAATATGCCTGACGGTGTAAAAATAAAAGAAAGTAACGAGCATGCTGAATTTGTTGCTGGTTCTTTTTCAGTTCTGTTTCATGAGTTTCAGTAAAATTATCAGGCACAGAGTCTCAAGAACGAAAGTAAGACTCAATTAAATTTTAATGAAACCAATGAATGACTTGGTAGCCATAGACGTGTGGTAGGTATAGACGAGCTGTTTCCCAGATTATGAAAGGTCGTGGATTCCAGTCCCATCAGCGGCAGTCGCTTCAAGTCTTCTATTGGCAGTTTTAAGGCGAAAATTAGTACCTAATCATTACCTGAGAACTTGGCGGTGTCAATTAGTTTAGGGATTGCCATACATTCTTTATCTACTTTTGAAGCAGACGGGTATCACTGTACCTACACTTAATTAGCACTTTTGTGTCAATTTTTTAAATTAAGACATTATTATGAACTTTATTATATTTCAGGGAAGTATCCATACAAAAAAAACAAAATAATAACATAATTGAAATGAAACAACTTTTACGGATCTACTCGCGTTTATTTTACACATTAGTTTAGAGAGCAGATCCGTAAAAGTTGTTTCATTTCAATGTGTAGTGTTCGCGTAAACTTTAGAAAACAATATGTAATAACACAATTATTACTATCTAACCTCCAAACCAGTTCATCCTGAAAACCAGCGCCATGGCTCCGGCTGTGACATTAGGCAGTAAGGAAAAGCCGTTTTGGCATTTCTCTTTTTGTACTTTTTTACTATTTTCTTTAAGTAATGTATTTTTTGAAGTGGCAAATACACGTTTCTTTCTTTCTACTTTCATTTTCTAATGCGAATGTTGTTCATGTTGAAAAAGCGGAAACCGAACGCGTAAGTCGTTGCGCCCTGGAACGCTAGCAGTTCCAAACAAGGCTTCTCAACCGTCTCAGTGGAATAATAGTAGGAGACCAGCGCTCACCTCGACGAGCTCGCCGATTTTGTACTTGGCCATGATGGTAAAGGCGTCGGGCGTGTGGCCGGACTCGTCGAAGGCTTTGGTCGCGTCCGTGCCCGCCTCTGTCACGATCGAGTCCACTCCGCCGGGGTGCTGGAAAAAAAAAATACTCATATAATAATTACTTAGAATCTAACTATTTTTTTTTTTCGCATCCAACTGCTGCCAACCACTCTGCGTATCGCTCCACCAGTCTACCACGCAAGGGGCGTCCTATAAATCAGAACATACCTAAATCAGCGCTATCAGTCCCGTTGCTAAATATTTAACTTACTTGGGTCGGGTGGGCGTTTAATTTTTTCACTGTATTTTATAAAAAAAATATAAATATTAAGTTTAGCTTCAGTGCAGCAATTAGCACTTGAAAGTAAAAAGTAAAAATTTAACTTAGATTTTGACGTTCAAAAAATACTTCTTATATTAGTTAATTTTGAATAAGAAGATTTATATGTTTTTTTACATATAATAGCTATCCACTTCAGTTTGCTGATTGTTATTGGAGTGTCTTTAACTTTGATTCTCTGTCGTTTCAATTAATTCCGGATTTAGTCTCTCAGAACAACACTAAGCAAGCTCTCTCCAAAGGTCGCTTTGAATTTACGGACCTTTATTGGAAATGGAAAGTGGTAGCTGTTGGCTGCCTATGGTCTTTACAGTAACTGGCCATTTAGGAACGGCGAGAAACTAAATGTCCTTCCAGCGGCGGTGATCGAATATCCTCTGAAAGTATCTGGAGGGGAATAGCATCACGCAAGCGCTAGATCCGCGAAGACGTTCAGATCGGATTCGAGAGCCCGGTAAAGTCATGGCTCGCACACTGGTTGTAGAACTTGAGTGTTAAGTGTCTTACCTCTGCAGCGTACTTGGTGAGGTCGTACACCTTGTCCTTGTAGACGATCCAGAGCGGCTGCCCGCCGCGGCCCGTGCGCACGGCCACGTCAGCCAGCGAGTACCGCTGCACCTCCGCCATGGGGATCTGCGCCGTATACTTGATATGTAAAGTCACAGATTAGCGTGAACTGCTCCTACCACAACGTCGTAGCTTTTCTGGATTAGGACACGAAAACACCACAGACTAAACCGTTAACCGCTCCTGCCATATACGAGCGGGTATAGTTAGTTACATGATGCGTTACCGTTATTGATATGGTAAATGGCACTGCTTTGGAATAATTGTAGCCTATAGAAAGCTTGGTATGAATCAACACCTAAAATAATCTATTTAAGTTTTAAATTGATTGAAAGTCAGTACTAACGAGTAAAGCCCTATATAAGTACATATTAGGTACTGGTGTCATCTATCAATCAATTGTTTTTTTTACCAAATGTTTGTCAACTTAGATGTAATATAAGCATAATTTATAAATAATAATATATATATTATACAATATTATTGTAATGGTCGATCAACGATCGATTATATTGATCGATTATATTAGCTAGGCTGTTCTCGATAGATAACTGTTCCGAATTGGCGTATTGGTAGAATTAAGAGTATTTAAAAACGCTACTATATATTTCAGCCCATTTTAGCTTACTGCAGGGCACTAGGCCAAAGCTTACCGGTAAAATACAACACTTTAAGGTACCAGTTGGTAGCCCACTCCACGCAGCAGCAGCAGACGACGTGTCGTCGCGACACTACTGTAGGCTTAGCCAAAGTAACATTAAGAAAACGATATCGAAGTTCGAAAAGAATAAAATGTATGGGATTGACATAAACCGCGCTAAATCACGTGGTCAATCTTATGTCAATCCCATATATTTTGTTCGTTTCGAACTTCGCTATCGTTTGAAAACGATTGGTTTCTATGTATTTCTATCGAATTCCCTCCGCAACGACGACACGTCGTCTGCTGCTGCTGCGTGGAGTCAGCTACCGGTACCTTTACTCTACGTTTCGTATATCACTATATACATGATAATCTTTATATAATATATAAATCTTCTGTGCGTGTGTTCGTAATTGAACTCCTTCTAAACGGCTGGACCGATTTTGATGTTTTTTTTGTGTGTGTACAAGTGGATTCGAGAATGGTTTAGATTTACAATTGGACCTGGTAGGCGGCGCTGCAATAGGGGCCACTTGTATATCTACAGTGGCTAGGGCACATTGTCGAGTGTTGTACTCGTACGAGTGCTGGCTATCTGCGACGTGCCGGCCCTCGTGTCCAGCCAACCGTGGAAATAGTCTAGATAACTGCAGATAAGGATAGCGATCCTAGACGGTAATGCAGGCCTAAGTGGTTTCGCTCAATGTGACGTCACATATTGGGAATGTGTGACGTCACACGAGACCGGGAAAACTATGCATGACAACAAGTTAGTGATAGTAGTAGGTCGCTGACTGCGGCAGGCAATTAATTTTCGCAGACTTGTTTGAAACACAAAAGCATCTTTGCTCATGTAATTTGATGGCTTGTTCTGACCTGTGTGGCTTAAGATATTTTATTGTAACAATTAGATAGATGAATTTTTTTTTGGATACTATAGACACACACACAATATACAATCGTAAAATAACAACAATGACACTGAAAACTAACATAATTTCACGACATAGTAAACGCACAATATTTGTCTAGACTAATTAAGTGTTTAATTGTTTTTTTAATCAATACAGTATCTATTACGGTCGGTAGATATCGATTTTTGGGAACAATGCGAAAAAGTCTCGACTCATGCCTTTAAAACGTAATTTAATGATACACTACGATAAGCTAATGGTGATTATGGTTATATACATTATTTCAGGCATCACAACTTTAAAAAAAGTTGTAAAAATTCCCACGAGCCGGTTTCCAACCCGCACCTCATTACATGCCGGGTTAGGTGCACTACAAACAATGTTATCGCGCCGGCGCGGCGGCGGCAGGCTCCGCCAGAATACCAGCGTTGTTGCGACACGCTTCGTTCGCAACAACACAAGCTGAGGCGGGCTCCTGATTGACCTATTGTTGTTTATTTTTATTTTTTATGTATATTAGTGTGTGTGGTCAATAAATGTTTCTCTCTCTCTCTCTCTATCTTGGCTCAATCCAACTCGCCGAAATTAATCAACACTATCTACTCTTTTTTTGTAAGCCAAAGAAGCCTTATTCAATGTTGACAACTACGTCATCAACATCCGATCCTAACACTTTTACAGATATTAATTAAGGACCAGTAAAGGTTAGTTAGGTTAGTCTACATCACAGGAGACCGAAGAGCTGGCAGCTACCTCGGACAAAGAATTAGTCTAGCTATTCAAAGGTGGAAACGCTGCCAGTATCTTCGGAACCTTGCCTAAAGGGACTCCTTTTAATAATATTTTTTAGATAGCTATTATATTATATATTTTTTTTAAGAAATAGCTTATTAGATTAAATTTTATCATTAATGTTTTCACTATAGTAAAACAAATAAGCTATGATGTTGGTAATGACATACGTGAAGGTAGCGCCACCCTTGGGAAAACTGCTGCTTTATCACTGGCCTCAACCCCTCTCCGTAGTACGTACACTTCTTACCACACATCATCATAATACTATAATAGTTAATTCAAGCATTGATTCATCTACAATTTAAAAATTATAAAGTTTTTATTATAAACTGGACTGCGACTGTGGGCTCTCTTACATCGGGCAAACAAAGAGAAGTGTAGGAACCCGTGTTAAAGAACATATAGCCGACGTCAAGCATAGGCGCGAAAATAAGTCTGCGGTATGCGAACATTCCCTTGAGGGGCCCGACCATTACATCAGATTTGATAAGCCACAAATACTCGCTAGAGAACAACGATTCATCCCTGGGATGATACGCGAGGCTATTGAAATTAAAAAACATCCTAATTTTAATAGAGATGATGGTTAGAATCTACCACCAGGCTGGGATCCCATCATACAAAATATTAAATCCCAGCCCCAACACCATACTGCCAGACCAAAAGATACTGTAAGCTCTTTCTGCGTAAAACGGAACGCACCTGATTAAATTTAAATAAGGGTATACAAGCTACTAACTAATTACGAGACGACCAACACCTTAGTCTCCCTGTGACCACGGACCCTGCAAAAGGTTCGAAACGTCAGGATAAACATTAATTAAAACTAATGTGTAAAATAAACGCGAGTAGATCCGTAAAAGTTATTTCATTTCAATGTGTAGTGTTCGCGTAAACTTTAGAAAACAATATTATAAAGTTTAGTAGCTATGGTTTCCTAAAGCATACGCGAACGAGACACATTGAAATGACAATTGTCTCCATAATACGGACTTTGCGAAGAGTTCGAAACGACACTTTAAAGTTAAATGTAAATTTTACTTTTTATTTTCAAATGCTAATTGCTGCACTGAAGCTAAATTAAATATTTATAAAATTTATAATGCGCTTACGTTAGCCTGCCCGGTAGCATAGCGGTCAGTGCAGCCGCCCGGATTGCGGAAGACCCAGGTTCGATTCCTGACTGGGTCGGGTGGGCGTTTAATTTTTTCACTGTATTTTATAAATATGTAAAATGTAAAATTAACACATATATGTATAAGTTCAAATATATTTTTTTAAAATTATTTTTAAGAATTTTTTAAATTATTGCTGTTAAATAAGCTGTTAAGTAAGTAAGCTTTCAGTAAGTCATTGGGTTTATTTTTTTAATTGAATGTAACAGACTTGTAAAACAAACAAAAAATCAATAGCCAAATTTAAAACAATAAATAATTATAATATCTTTTCTCAAGAAATAATTGAAATGTTGCTCACCAGATTAATTGACAGAGTACCGGCCGGTCGACGCTAGAGGCAGCACTGCGCTATCTCGCCGCTCGTCGATATCACGATAACATCACTATCGCCAGCCCGTGAGAAAACGCACGTCTCCACTAATCACTTTGCTAAATATACATTTTCAATTTCATTCATAAATCATAACAATGAATATTTTAAAAAAATCAGACCATATTTGAAAACAGTCGCCATTTGATATATTATTTACAAAATAATTTTGATTTTGATTTATCATCAACATCGTTATCATTTCAGCCCGTAAGCACCCACTGCTGGGTATAAGCTTTGATATACACAGGTTATCAATTTAAGAATTTATTACAAAACACAAATGTTGAAAAATTTTCCACGAGCAGGATTTGAACCTGCACCCTTCTGACATACCGGGTCAGGTGCTCTTCCAATTGAGCTATCGTGGTTCTAACCAGTCCGCCGAAATTATTCAACACTATTTATTTTTTACTATGAAAGGCAAAGGCGCCAATTCAATGTCAACAACTACCGTCATTAACATCTGATCATATTTTTACAAATACTAAAGATCAGTTAAGAAGTAATTACGCTATTTATAAAATGTTTTTGTTTTGTTTATATAATTTATATTACTATAATCCCTTCTTTCAACATCAACCTTCAAACGCCCCACATTTGGGCTCCAGCCATGCCGCATTAACAATAGCATGGAATGGGGAGATCAGGCTATAACCAAACACCTGATTCATATGTACAGACGTTTGCACATCAGACTATTTAAAATTCTGTATTATTAAATAAATGTTCAACTATATATTGCATAAAGTTCAAAGTATATTGATAAAATTTGACAGTTTGTGATAGTCTGTTGTGCAGGCGTGTGGCGTGTCTACTTACATTTCTGATAAAATACCTTCGTGTTTGCTGTCACGATGGAAGTCTAGATAGGCAGTCGTTGCTAAAAGTCTTAACGAAAATGGTAGAGGTCGCCAATTGTCTGGATGGCTACATCCTAACAACTATATCTGCTGCCCAAGTAGCGCCCTGAAATTGCTGTATTAGCCTCCAACGCTTCGATTCTTTCCAACCGACTCCAAATGGCCGCCAACACCCTCGGCGTTTGGTTTCGTAAATGGCGGATTGAAGTTAACCCCGAGAAAAGCGCCACAGTGTTCTTTTCCCGGGGTAGCGACGATCGTCGCCCTCCTCGTTTATTTGACCGTGCTATCCTTTGGGAAAAGCAAGTGAAATATCTCGGTGTCACCCTAGATAGAAGATTGTCGTTTGCACCTCATCTTTTAAAATCGTCCGTAACAGTGCCGCGTTCATATTAGGTCGGCTATTCCACCTTATAGGCAGGCGGAGTAAAATGTCTCTTAGACATAAGACGACAATTTACAAAGCTTGCATTCGCCCCGTCATGACTTACGCTAGTGTAGTTTTGCGCATACCACGCCCTCCTATCTGCATCCCTTACAAACCCTTCAAAACCGTTTCATGCGTGGTGCCACGGGTTGCCCGTGGTACTATCGCAACGTAGACCTCCACCGTGATCTTGATCTTCCCACTATCAAAGATTTTATCAAGGACGTTTCCATACGTTACTTTGATAACGCCCCCCACCACCCTAACCCGCTTGTTGTGGCGGCCGCCAACTATAATGTTGGAAGCCTTCCATCAACAAGGCGGTTCACGTCTAGGCGTCCTAGGCACGTCCTAGATGAACCCGACGATCCCATAACAGTTGCGAACGCTCCCCCGCCCGATCCTCTTAATGCCACTATACATTTACAAAATACACTAAACATGCACACTAGTTTAAGCCCAAGACACCATACTCGTAGAACAAGGATACGATGAACCGGTTCACACGCGCTCTACACCAGGTACAGACATGTACCTGGGCGCTTCTTTCCTCCACCACGGCCCGGTCAACACGAGCCGAGGTCCGAGCCTTTAGAGGCGCCCTTGGGTTGTTCCGCTCCCCGATCCGATCTGAACCCTTCGGAGAATTCCCCGAGAAGTGACTAGTGCGTGATGCCGTTCCCTCTAGAAAACCTCCGAAGGTGATTCGTTTCACTCGGTTTGAGGCCCCTTTACGTTCCTCACCGCCCCTCAAAAAAGCCCGGTGTTCAGCTTCACCGGCAATCAGCAATCACTCTCCAAAAAAAAAAGCTCCGATTCATGTGGTGTGAGATCCAATAAATTAAATGAGCTTATAGGTACAAATGTAAAAGATAACCCTGGCCTGAAGGTCGGTTATACATTATTATAGATAGAAAGACCAAAAGGCTTGTTTGCTGGCTTAATAACTGGGAATCCCTTTGCTACGCATATCCTTCCCAGAATAACATATACCTACGAGTAATACCTAATAGTTTAAAGAAAATGCATATCATAATTAGTAATTAGCTAGCTTTTAACCTCGTTAATATTATATTATTACTAGAGTTTATGTTTGGTCACATAGAAGAATCTTATGAAATGTTAATAAAAAATCGATGATATTAAAATTTATTAAAACGATTTTTGCTGTTTTCATTCGTTTATTTAAAAACAAGTTTTGTAAAATCTAGATTTGTGGCACGCAAACTCACATTTTTTGTTTTCATTTCGCCGATTACTCCTGAAAATAAAGAAAGTAGTTATAATTAAAAGAAAGTCCCTGCTGCCCTACGAACACAAAGGAGCTTAAATATTTCTGTGATGAATGACATTAAAAAGTAGTGATGCCTACTGCCTTAGAAGGTACTCGAACCCGCACCTTTCCAGGCGACTGCGCTACAGAGACACTATTATGTCATTGTTCAAGCATGAATCAATTGACTGGCACAGCACAGTCGCACGACTACTTCACTATTTATTTTTCTTTGTCTATGGTTTTTCCCCCTTTTTGTGAACACGATTTAAACAGTACAAAAGTATTTTTACAATTCCACTGAGTTTAATTTGCCACAGAAGGGCCAAAGAAGGGACTGAAACAATTTTTTTATTTTATTTATTAAATTATTCCAGGCTACGATGTTCACTGGAGTTAGAAGTATTTATATGTTTTATATATTTTTTAAAACGTGTGACTATGTACCCATACCATCAAGATACCAGCTCTAAATCCTTTTTTAGCAGTTATGATAAACTCGATAACAATGTTACGAATCATTACCGCGTACCTATTCCATGACGCTGGGACTCGGCTATCTAGAGATTGGCTAACTACATAATTGTATATTATCAACTGATACAATTTGAATTTGAACGCGATAAAAATGTGATAACAATCAAGTTATCTTATAAAAAGTGCCGACTCGGATCGTTTAGTGCTTCCAACTTCCTTATAAATGTTTGATTATTGTAGCTGTAGGGGGGCACTGCCGTGCTAATTTTAAACGCAGTAAGAAAGGTTAGACAACTTTTGAGTAAATGGCGGGTAAATATTATAAAAAATTTGGTACTGTTTTTGTACAGCTTGATATGCATAGTTTCATAAAAAATATCTGAAATATCTCCTAAACTAAAACAGCAATTTTAATTAAAAAAAAAAAAATACTTTCTTTGCATCAGTGTTCGATATGGTTTGTCCTTTAATTATTATTTAAAACTAGATGACCCGGTGAACTTCCTATCTCCTACATATATTTGTGAAAAATATACCTAATCAAAACTTAATACAACATAAACGCAAATGTTGAAAAAAAAATTCCATGAAAATCTTTTCAACATTTGTGTTAACAAAAACATTTTAATACAACATTTTCATATTTTTTCGACAACCAACTGACTCTTTTACAATTCAACACTTTTTTTATTTCTGAAACAGAACTGTCTTATATTCCAACAAAACCGACGAAATAGATCGGACCTCATACTACAGCTATGAAACAGACAAATTTCTGAACGCGCCTATAAATGTTTTTAAAGACATCAAATGTTTCATAGCTAGGAACATTTTGTGTTGGAAAATTGAATTGTCGTATTTAGTATTGTCCGTTGCTTATCATTTATGTTTCTCACCGTTTAAACCTTCTCTGAACTTTCACAAATATTTCAGTCAAAATTAGCCGAATCGGTCCAGCCATTCTCGAGTTTTAGCGAGACAAACGAACAGCAATTAATTTTTATAATAATAAAATATTAATAAAAACGTTTATTTTCTCTTCACAATAAGGAGTTACAAAAGGCTTAAAATATACTATTAAGATACATAGCATCCTATCATTTGTGAGAGACTGGTGCCTGAAATAGGTTTCATAAGAAACCTGCAAATACAGCAGGTCACCAGGACCCTCTCGCGGACATAGACATTATATAACCATTATATAATTATAGCAACATGAGTAAGATGTTAAAGAGGCGAAAAAGGACAAAGACATAGATAATTTAGGATCCAGTAGCCTTGACCACAACAAAGTCAGAAAATTAGCCTAACCCTAAACTGACTATTAATAAAAAAATATATTTGTAAATACAAATGTAAAAACTAAATATAAACTAAGGTAAAACTACAGAATTTCCCAACCTACGTATTGATATGGAGCGTATACGATATAGTGTATGTGTGAGTGAGTATGAGTGAGTGTGAGTGAATGTGAGAATGAGAAGTGGTAATCTGTGTGGATAGATGTAAAATTAAATCTTTTTTTTTTGTTTTTATTATATTTTGAATTATACTTATTTTTTAATAAAATTATGTAATATATTTAATATTAATTCATCTGAAATTAGACCGGGGGAATAAGAAATTCCTCAGTCTTTCTATAGTCTAGTGTTTTAAGATATTTCGGGACAGTTACCCTACATACAAATTTTGGGAGCGAATAAATTGTAATGTGGTGCCCTGAGAGAGGAATGAAAGCCAAGACTGCTGAGTAAATACTGTGTATATTTTCAATAGATCATCCATTAAATAAGTATAAAATTAGGTTACATAGTGTACGTGGATATTAAGTATGTTTAGTTAACATAAATCTATTTACTACATCTCATCTTCACCGCAACAAAAAAAATAAAATAAATGCTAATAATTTATTTTATTTTTCATTTATATTATGATATTTTGATACAGTACAATGTCATATCCTAATTATCGTAATTAGTAATAATAATTAACAATATATTATAATAATTAATAATAGTAGGTATTTAGAGTACATAAACTTAGAACAAAATTGTGAATTATTAGGTAATTGGTTTAAAATACATTTTTGTTCTGTTCTTGTGAATGACATAATTTTTATTATCCTTAATGATTTCTACATTGGGTGAACATTCCCTTACTACTTTGTATGGACCTGAATATATGTTTTGGAACTTATTGCCAGTTTCATTTTTTATTAAAATCAAATCACTCGGTTTATAAGTTACCGGGTTAATATTACGATCATACTTTTCTTTCCTTTTTAATTTACTAGCTATCAAATTATCTCTAGCCTCTTTTTGTGACGTTTGTATTCTAAACTTGAGTTCTAAAGGATAATTATCAAAATTGTACAAAGGGTCAACTTTTCCTGATTGTAAATTAGATGGTAAAATACATCTCTTCCCGAACACCAACTCATAGGGAGTTAACTTAGTTTCTGTATGCACCGCAGTGTTATAGGAAAAACACCAAAACGGTAGCCACGTACTCCATGCTTCTGGGTGATTTCCTGTCTGTATTCGTAAATAGTTACCTAAATGTTTGTGCGAGTTCTCCAAGGCACCGATACTTTGATGATGATATGCGGTAGATTGTAGCTGGTTAATATGCAAAAGTTTACAAACCTCTTTCATTGTGTCCGCTAAAAACTCCGTTCCCCTGTCTGTTGCTATCTCCTTCGGGATACCATACCTGAGAATCCAATTATTTACAAAGTTTCTTGCTACTTCGCTTGACCTTTTTGACATTATTGGATAAGCTTCAATATACTTACTCAACTCACATTGTATAGTTAAAATATATATATAATTATTGTAATCTCTATCTAACGGCCCTACTATGTCTAAGTAAATTTTCTCAAACGCCGAATTTGCAGTTGAACTAATTGTCATAGGCTCTTTAGTGTAATGTGAGGAATATTTTTGTTTTTGACATTTGTCACACCTTTTTATAAATTCTGTAACATCAGCCTCTAATTTCGGCCAAAAATAATATTTCTTTATGTTATTAACCATCCGTCTTATACCAGCATGGCCACTTGTGGGTAATATATGAAAATCGTTTAAAATTACACGCTGATCGTCTTTATTAGTTATTCTTTTTGTTCCCCTTAAAATACATACACGTGGTCCGGACCATTTACTTATGTTATTTATTTCATTTATTAATTTTTCCACGAATATTTTACTTTCCTCAGTTTTAATGAAGTATACTTCTTTTATATTCATTTTTCCACAAAATATATTTAGCTCTCTCACAAATTCGCCTGGCGATAGTTGCGATCGAGAAGCTAAGTTAATAAAAATAGTATTTATTGAGGGTACATAATTCAAACATCCCTTCTCATGCGTTATCTCTTTTATTTTACGATATCGATTTAGTTCATGAGCGCTTATGAACCGTAATTCCGTGAAATATTCCGGTTTGCTATGTATTCCTACAACTCTTGGTTGATCAGGCCAATCGTTTTCAGAAATAATAGTATCCCGTTGTTGCATAGCCACCTGGCCACGCGTCATTACATTCATCACCGTTTGATTCATCTCTTTCAATTCCTCCGAAGTTAAATGCAACCGTGAAAGTGCATCAGCAGCCGAATTGTTCTTCCCTTTCAAATATTCAATTATAAAATCATATTCTTCTAATGTTAATCTAAACTTAATTAAACGGCTGGACGGATCTCGCATTCCAAATAAGTAGATAAGTGGTTTATGATCAGTTTGAATTTTGAATGTCCTTCCATACAAGTATGGACGAAAATGCTTTACGGCCCATACAATCGCAAGCAGTTCTTTTTCAATCGTCGGGTACCTTTTTTCTGCTTTATTGAGACTACGACTAGCAAAGGCTACAGGCCTGCCGTCGCTATTACACAAGACTGCACCCACGCCGTATCCTGATGCATCTGTTTGTAGAATGAATTGGTTAGACTCCGAAAAATCAGGATATTGTAATACAGGATGGGATATTAACTTTTGTTTTAATAACTCAAACGATTTTTGACATTCCTCAACCCATTTAAAGGTCACATTTTTCCGACACAAATTATTTAATGCATGTGCCTTTGTAGCGAAATTAGGAATAAATTTTCTGTAATAGTTCACAAAGGCAACAAATCTCTTGACTTCGTCGACTTTAGTAGGAACTGGGTAGTTTTTAACAACTTCTATTTTATCAGAATCAGGTATAACGCCATTTGCTGACACAATGTGGCCCAAATAAAGTAGTTCTTTCTGTAAGAAAATGCACTTTTGAGGATTCAACTTTAGATTGACTTTACGTAATCTTTCGAAAATGGATTGTAAATTTTTAATATGACCAGATAAATCCCTACTGAAGCAGACTAAGTCGTCTTGGTACACCAGACATTTTTCGTATGTTAACCCTGTCATTGCCATCGTCATCATACGAGAAAATGAACTTGGACTGGTCTTTAAGCCCATAGGCATCCTGGTCATCTGAAACTGTCCCGAACAAAAAGCAGTACACTTGCGACTGTCTGGGTCTAAGCTTACATTGTAATAACCTTGATGTAAATCCAAATGAGAAAAATACATACAACCCGATAACGAATCTAAAATTTCCGTTATATTTGGAAGAGGAAATTTATCATCATGTATGCTGTTATTAAGTTTCCTGTAATCTATGACCAAACGCCATTTTTTGTTTCCGTTCTGGTCACTTTTCTTTGGCACCAGCAAGATTGGACTGGACCATTCACTTTGACAAGGTTCAATAATATTTTCTTTCAACATTTGATCAATTTGGGTATTAATTTCATTCTTTAAAGCATGAGGCAATCGATAAGGTTTTGAAAAAATTGGCTGAATATCTGGTTTCACTTTAATTGAGTGTTGATAAATATCAGTGGTTGACAATTTGTCCCCTTCCAAATAAAAGATATCGGGATACTTCGCACATAAACTTTCAATATTAATTCTTTCCTCTTTATTTAAATTATTTAAATTTAATTTTGACAATAATGACCTAACTCGCGATGCATTTCTCTCGGTGTTATCAAAGTTACAAATATTATATTCCTTCAAATATTGTATATCAAGTTTTATTTCGGACATAGTTATATCTCTTGAGGTCGTATTCAAAATTCGAACTGGTATTTTACCATTAATTGGGTTTGCTAAGGTACTTGCAATAAATACGCCCTCGCATACTTCTTTCGTACATACTACACACTCTTCTGTTAAACTGGTATTAATATAGTGAATAGACTCTGATCTGGCAGGTAACGATACTAAATTACTGCACGAGTCTACAAGCTGAAAAGTTATTTGTTTAGATTCACTGAGCCATAATGATAGACTATTATGTTTCATATCAATCACCGCTCCATACCTTCCTAAAAAGTCCTGTCCTAGAATACCGTGCGATTTACAAGGTAGCGTGTCAAATACATAAAACTTATGACTAATACATTGCCCATATATTGTCAACTGTAAACATACATATCCGATAGCCTGTACTTTTCCACCTATCCCATTTATTGTTATATTTTCTCTGTTAATTGGAATATCTAAATCTAAAACATGCTTATATTTTATAGCCGAAATTGAAGCTCCTGTATCTACGAGCCAAGTAAACGTGTGTCTGTTTTTATAAAATAACTCTATGTAATAACTACTATCGCTGGCTAAAATACTATATGTCATAGGCACGAAAAAAATCATTTTCAGGTCCCGAATTCTGAGTGGTTGAACTCGACTGAGGCTGTGTCTCATCAGTCAATGCCGTTCGAATCTGTCCTCTGAACGGTTTACGACCTCTAGAATAATTATTAATAATTCTACCTCGATATGGCGCTCTGCCCCGAGACGCACCCCTCGGCTGAGGCTGGGGCTGCTGGAACCATTGTCTGGTACTGGTATGCGGCTGTCGCCAGTTGTTGTTAGGGTTGCCTCGCCAACGACCATTGTTGTACGCACCTCTAGAAGTACTCGGTTGAAGAGGCGGCCTGGAATTGTTTTTAAAGAAACGATTATTATTATGCCTTAGTGTTAACACTTCAGCTGTCGTACTTGAACCCGAAACGTCCTCGTCGACTGCGGCTTGAATCGCGTCCTTCAAATTTTTAAATTTCTGAGCCGTAATAATGGTGCCAATCCTACGATTTCTCAATCCGTCGCTAAATTGCCGAATTGCCTGTTTCTCGTTTATAGTTTTTAAAATATTAAATTTCTCAACATTTCCTTCCGATTGAGAAATTGTAAGATCAACAAATAATTCGGATAATGATTTTCCGAAAGCATCAATAGACGCATCATTTTGTTTGCAATTTAAAATTTGTTTTTGCAAAGCACTTGTTGATTTCTTTGGTAATAGTAATATTTTCATATCATTTAAGAGATTAGGCACAGTATCGTATGTTGTTGCTAATTTTAGCTTAGCAGACTGCGACAGTCTACTTTTCAAAACAAACAATATTAAATGGGTCTGTGATTCAGCATTGAGAACCGAACTGTAGTACTCTATACCATCGATAAGTTGTCGTAAATTGTACAGCTCGTCATTCATAACTGGCAATAAGCTCAACGCTACCTTCAGGTCGAATTTATCCATTGTTGGAAAACTGCTAGAACTCTCTGAAATTCGACCCAACTCAGTAATTTCCTCAAACAACTTCTTAATATCTTTACAATATTTTTCAAAAAGAAGAAGCTCGTCCTCGCCTAAGCTCTCCTTGACAATACTTTCTATATATTTATTATATTGTGCAATAACAAATTTAGCTTCGTCTAACTTTGTCTGTAATATCTTACCTTGCCGTCTAGCAGGCCCTATTTTAATCAAATACTGTCTTACAATTAATAAATTATCATATAACTTCTTTAAAAATGTTGCCATCCAGTACAAAATTAGTTACGTGTCTGTGCAAAATATTTAATATTCATAATAAAATATTAACATACCTGTCTAAGTTTGGAACCCTCGATCCTCAGCACAATAACAAGAACTGTAACATTTTTATTAAACGAGTACACATGTCATATTTAAGTACACTAAGTTACGATAATATTTTTAATTATTATTTGATATGAATTTTAATATTTGATTACACAAATTTCATAAGTATCTATTTTTATTATTAATAAAAAAAATAATAATAATAACATTGATTATATAGGCAGATAGGGCTATGGTCCACTAAATAATGTCCATTAACTTTGCCGAAATTCCGATGTGCGCGAAAAATAAATAACGCATATTTATGTGACCGCACTCCACTTCACCTTACACTTATACACTTATAGACATTTTTAACACTTTTACACCTTAGTATCATCAATCTTCAAATCGGGGTAACCCTGGCGCCGTCGAAAGGAAAGTCGACGCACCCTGCTGCCACTCGCATTCAGCTCACTCTCCTGCCGTATCCAACGTAGATGACATTTCCGGTACATCCGAAATACTCCATACAGGACCCCCAAACTCAGGCAGAGTACAATTACGCATAACAAGACGCTCGATGTTTTCATATGGAATCGGAACTCCTCAATTGGCGCATCATTCGTGCCCCCTACTGCATTTTGCGCTATCACGATGTTTTCTTCCTTAGACTGTTGCTTTCCCATTTTTGCAGTATACTTTCAGCACACTACTGTTGCAGTCAGAAGTTATTATAGGATTCATTTTATTATCCGATGATTGCACTGTCCCGAGAACACGATGTTTATAACTCACAGCCCATATACGTACAATCGGTCGGCGACACGGCGGCGACCGGTGTCAGAATACTTGCGCGCGTGAATCTACTTTTGGCAGGGTCGCCATGTAATGTGGTGCCCTGAGAGAGGAATGAAAGCCAAGACTGCTGAGTAAATACTGTGTATATTTTCAATAGATCATCCATTAAATAAGTATAAAATTAGGTTACATAGTGTACGTGGATATTAAGTATGTTTAGTTAACATAAATCTATTTACTACATCTCAAAATGTTTAGTGCCCGGTTTAATTTTTTGTACAAGTAACAGCCAAGAAAACAGAAAAAGTTGTGCGAAAAGGTGGTTTATCTTTCCTCCTTTTACGCCCCAGTAATATTAGTGGGTCGTACTGCAACTCTGAGTGCTTCTTCACCACAGTATGTAGAATGAAGGACTGTCTTACTGAGAGTACGTCCCAGGCCCTATAAAGATCAACAGTTGGGTAGCCAAAAGGTAGACCTGCAGCAACCTTTAAGATCTTACGTTGAGCTCTTTCAGCTTCGAGCAGATGGTATTTAGCAACCCCTCCCCATGCAGAAATACAGTAGTCCACAAGCGATTGTCATAAGGCATAGTATACAATCTTGATCACACAACGATCCGCGACATGTTGAAGAGTTTTAAAAATAAATATACTAACAAACAAAATACACACGGGACTATCTTTTTCAAATCGCTCTTCTAAACATCAATTAAGAAACGCAAATAAAATTAGTTTAATAACTCCAAGAATTAACCACGGTAAATATAACATAATGTTTGAAGGAGCACAAATGTACAATAATCTACCAAACATTAAATCAAAATTGAAAAAGTACATCTACGAAAAAGTTTCTTAATGTTATGTAAATACAATGTGATGTGCTGGACAATATTATAAGTACTTAAGTATGTTTGAAATTTCAAACATTTTATGTTATTTAATTAAGTGAACTCTGTTCTTTATGAGTAATAAAGTTTCTTTAAACCGAATAAAAGTTTACGGAGCCGACCTACAAAGGTGTCAATGTGCGGTATGAAAGTAAAGGCCTGATCAATAACTACTCCCAGCTATTTAACGCTGTTAGTTCTAGTGAGGTTGGGACAGTTATGGGCCGATAGGAACAGGGAATCTGGAGGTTGATGATCAGAGCTTAAGCAAATGTGATATAGTTTGTTTTGGTGACGTTGGGAGTAAGCACATTATGATTCAGCTATTCAATTACTATATTGAACCCCTGATGGGCAGAACAAATACTTCCTTATGGCTTATCGTAAATAATTGCATAAAAATAAGTTTTTATTATTATTGTGAAGCCGTTGTACTCACCACCCACCCGACGAGGAACCTTTTGAGGAACACGTCGTAGACCTGCTGCGGCATGGCGGAGGCCCGCATGGCCAGCGAGGCGTCCCTCCCACCGAACCGCTTCAGAGGCCCCGGGCCCGCGGGGTGCTGCCAAACGTCACACTAACACAATTCTATTTGGTAGAATAACACGTACAAGAGTTGTACGTGTTATTCTACCAAATAAAGATTGTTTTCTATTTTATTACTACTAGTAATATCTACTTGGTTGAAGAATAATTTACTATCACTAAACACTACCAAAACCAAATATACATGTTACAGTATTTATGACAATAATCAGCCCACTGACAACTTTAGTGTAAAGATTCACAACTGTAATGACACTAATAATATCAACTGTACTTGTCCACTTATTGAAAAAGTCGCCTTCTACAAATATTTAGGCGTCGTCATGGACCAGAGGCTATCTTGGTATCCCCACCTTGACCACCTGGCTGGAAGAGTGAGGAAATTAATATGGATCTTCCGTTCACTAAGACATGTGGTCCCAAGGGATGACAAATCTAATATGGATCGAGATTTTCATTGTAATCTCTTGAATAGATTATACATTGCGTTGGTTGAATCGATCTTGACGTACTGCATTCCTATTTGGGGAGGTGCGGCAAAAACTAAGTTTATAGAAATTGAGCACACGCAACGGGCACTGTTAAAAACAATGTATTTCAAACGCTTTAGGTACCCTACTGACCAACTTTACAATGACTGTAGTTTACTCTCAGTAAGAAAACTATTTATAATACGGTTAGTTTTGAAAAAGCACAAGAATTTACCATATGGAGTGACGTTTCGAACGACCTACTGTAAACAACTCGTGCGTTATCTTTTCTCAGAAATAATACATAATCGTGCCTTTGTGTATAGAAACAGTGTTCATTCGATACGTGAAGTGCCAGTGAAGTTGCTCAAGTGTGGGTGCGACATTTCGTATCTGCGCTGCGATTTAATAAGGTTTTTAACCAGCTAATTCCTAGTCATACTTTACATCTGGAGGGTGTCTTGGAATCAAAACCAGAAACAAAAATTCACACAAACCCTCGACATTCTCGCTCATTAGTGCCATCTAGCTGATTAGTACGGCGCTATCGATTGCGCCACCGTTGCTGTTAGCGCAGCGCCATCTGTGAAGTTGACACGGCACTACTTGTCGGACCGTTAGCAGGGTTTTGAAGTAGATAAGAACCATTTAACCATGGCACAGTGCGGGGCTTGCGGAAAGTTCCTGTCCCCTACAGGTGCCGCTGTTTGTAGTTCTTGTCCTAGCAAGTATCATAAAGCTTGTCTGGCGCTACCAGAGAAAGCCAAAATCAGTAAGGGCTGGGTCTGTCCTAGCTGCAAGCAGGGCGTGCGGAAGGGAGATAACAGCAAGACACCTGTCAAAGGCCTCTGTGGCCCTTCAGCAGGCGGGTCGCCGGTCTCCGATGGCGATGATGTGGACGATGGCGGCGTAGTTTGTGAAAACCAAAACATAGACCGCTGTCTCTCTGACGTACAGAGTGCTGTGGAGTTTCGTCGGTTGTTCGCGGAGGGTGTGTTGGAAATAAGGGAATTCCGGAAAGAGATGTCACTACTGAGGGCCTCCATTACTGCCATATCGGAGCGGCTGGATGTTTTGAGCGAGAGGCAGGACGGTGTAGATCGTAGACTGGACGTTATGGAGCAGCGGCTGAAGGTGCTCGAGGGCCGTCCCGCTGACGGCGGTGAGCCGTCGCGTGTAACAGAGCTGGAGCGTACCATATCCGAGCTGAGGCTCGAGCTCAATGTGCGTAATCAAGAGGCTCTGCTGACTGACCTAGACATTGGTCAAGTTCCGGAGGAAAAGGGTGAAAACGTCATGCACACCGTATCCGTAATTGGCACGCGTTTGGGTGTGAAGCTGGAAGAGAAGGACGTGGTGTTCGCGGAGCGTGTAGGGGCTCCCCCTGTCGTCGGCGGTCGCGCGCGCCGCATAGTGGTGCGACTGTCGCGACGCGGCCTGCGCGATGAGGTGCTGCGCGCCGCTCGGGCCCGCCGCGACCTCAAAGCTCCCGACGGAAGCCGCATATACATAAATGAGCGGCTGTCTCGCCCCAATCGCCAGCTCTTCCACCGAGTCCGCATGGAGTGCCGTCGGCTCAACTGGCGGTACTGCTGGACAAAGCACGGCTGCATCTTCGCTCGTCAGAGTGATGGGAAGCCCGTCTTGCGGCTCCGCTCGGAGGCCGACGTTGAGAAGATCTTCGGCGTCATGGCTTGCTCGGTGTCGCCGGCGCCGCCCTTACCGGGTTCGCCTATGCTGTGACTCGTGCCGTCCTGCAATTTTTCATGTAATTTTTACATTGTTTTCTGGCAACATATTGTAAATATCACTATTAGTATTGTGTTATTATATTTACCTTTCTTTTGCTTTTTGGTGTTGTTTAGCGTCCATCTCTTAATACATGACAGTTTCTTTTGTTACTTCATTGCAAATACTAACTTTAAATTGCTATCAGTTAATTGTATGGAGAAATGGAGTAAAAAGCTGTTACTTGTAAAATCATTTATAAATACACCACACACAGTTATTCTAATCATAAAACATACATATAAGTTAAACATTTCATATACTCTTATCACACTCAATTTAATAACCTATATTTTAATAAAAAAAATCTATGAACATCTAGATATAACATACATATTATGCTCTTTAAAACTATGTACAATATTAATTTTATCTTATAAAAACATATCTCGGTTCCTTATTTTCGTCAAATATATTAAAAATGATTAACAATAATTTCATAGTTGGACTTTTTAATGCAGGCTCTTTGTGTACAAAACAGGAGGAATTCTTGGTAGCGATGGAGGAGTTGGCCCCCGATATTATGGCCATAAATGAAACGTGGCTTCGGACGGGAGAGGATGACATGGCACCTAAATTAGCGGGCTACAGGTTATGGCACACCCCCCGGCCTCCTCACATTCGAGGGCGTGGTGGCGGGGTTGGTTTTTATGTTCGAAAAGGAATAAATGCGAGAAGGCGCTCCCACCCCATTTCGTCAGTGGTTGAGCAGATGTGGCTGTCGGTTCGTTTGCAGGGTTTGGACATGGTGATAGGGACAGCTTATCGGCCGCCGTGGTTGGACATTGGTGTCTTTTTCAGCGCCGTTACGGATTCCATCACCTCATTTGCCAAGCGGGATGGTCTTATTTTGGTGGGCGATTTTAACATCAACTTGCTCAATGTTGGGAGCAGTAAAGTTGGATTGTTCTCTGAGTTCATTGATAGCATGGGCCTCAGTCAGTTAGTGGCAGAGCCAACTCATTTCACTGATCACAGTCACAGCCTGATAGACGTTATTTGCACAGACTCAGCGGCAGTAAATGTCACTGTCAAGCACAGCCATGATCTGGGGGGACACGCCATGCTCTCGGCCGAGTTTAAGTTCAAAAGGGAGAAACCACGTCCCCGGTGGGTACAATACAGGCCTTTGAAAGACATCCAGGTGAATCAGCTTAATAGAGACTTAATTGCTATCGATTGGTCTTACTTTAGTAAAGCAGATAATGTCAGTGTCTTAGTTGATAGCCTTACAGACTGCATAGTGAATTTGTTCGACCTGCATGCTCCAATAAAGGCACGCAAGTTTAAGCATCCACCACACCCTTGGATCACTGACACGGTAAAGGCTATGATGCGCATTCGAGACAAATATTCAGCAAACTATAGGTTGCACAAGACTGAGTCATTCAAAGACTGCTATTTAAACATGAAGCGTCTAGTAGTGGAGGCGATCGAACGGGAAAAAAGATGTTACTTTGATAAACACATCAACAGCAATCTTAGACATCCGAAAAGTTTAT
This sequence comes from Eudonia truncicolella, assembly GCA_949315975.1. Classification (NCBI taxonomy): domain Eukaryota; kingdom Metazoa; phylum Arthropoda; class Insecta; order Lepidoptera; family Crambidae; genus Eudonia; species Eudonia truncicolella. The sequence continues at coordinate 328,427 of OX438843.1, read as the reverse complement.
GGCGTAACCTGAAGAACACGGTATTACCAAACACAAATAATAAGGATGATCTCCCATCATGGATTAACGACCCTGACGCCTTAAACACTCATTTTCTTAAAGTACCAGGTGATAATAATGTGTCCATCTCAAATTTAACATATTTTGAATGTCACAGACATAGCCCGGCTACTTTTTCTTTGCGAACGGTCAGTGAGGGCTCCATCATCAAAATAATAAAGGAGTTACAGTCTAATGCTCAAGGGTGCGATGGTATATCTCTGGAGATGCTTCTACTGACCATGCCCTATACCCTGGACGCTATTACCGAGATCGTCAACAGATCCATCATGGAAGGGGTCTTTCCTGAGGCCTGGAAGATAGCAGTTGTCAAGCCCCTACCAAAGGTCAATCCACCATCATCTCTTCAAGATCTTCGCCCCATCAGCTTACTGCCGTGTATCTCCAAGATACTAGAACGTGTAGTCTGCAATCAGCTTACGAGATATCTCGAGGAAAATGAAATTCTTCCCCTCTCACAATCAGGGTTCCGCAAAGGTCACAGTACAGCCACTGCACTGGCGGATGTGGTGGATGGCCTTCTATCTGCTCAGGATCAGGGCAATGTCAGCACCCTGCTGCTCCTCGATTTCTCACGTGCATTCGACTCGATTAACACTACACTTTTGTTGTCTAAGTTGTCTTATTACGGAGTTGACACAAATGCGGTAAAGTGGTTTGATAGCTACCTTTCACATAGACATCAGTATGTGGAGCTTGTGGGGGCAGGCGGAGTTAAATCGCGCTCATCCCTCCTCCCAGTTGCGCGTGGAGTTCCTCAGGGGTCAATTTTAGGCCCTATCCTCTATATCCTGTACAGCGCTGACATTATAAATAACATCCAGCATTGCAAGTTCCATCTATATGCAGATGACTTACAACTGTATATGTCTTTCCATCCACGCGATTATGCTGCCGCTGTTTCTAGGATAAATGAGGACCTAGTACGAATAGCTACTTGGTGCCAGTCAAACTGTCTTGTCATCAATCCTAAGAAGTCCAAACTTATGTTGTTTGGCTCAAGGAAAGGCATTGATAGGTTCCAAAAGATACCATTGGATGTGCGTTTGGATGGGGAGGTGATTGAGCGGGTTGACAAGGTCAGAAATCTGGGGCTAACTCTGGACTGCCGTCTTAATTTTGAGAGTCATGTATCCAACTGTGTGCGAAATTGCTTTTACCGGCTTAAACTACTGTACAGAGTGAGACCCTACTTGCAAGAGGAGCTTAAAATAAAATTATGTGAGTCATTAATCCTGTCTAAGCTAAACTACTGTGACACAGTATATGGTCCTTGCCTATTATCTAAAACAGCCAAACTCATCCAGCGGGTTCAGAACGCCTGTGCTCGTTTCTGCTTCCATGTGCCACCACGGTCCCATGTTACTCCCTTTCTCAATAAGTTCAACTTGTTAAAGATGGAGGCACGCAGGAGACTACATCTTTCGACAATGCTTTTCGGGATTATTGGTGCGGGGAATCCAAAATATCTCAAAATTCAATTCAAAATTCAAAAATCATTTATTCAGTTTAGGCTACAAGTAGCTCTTATGAATGTCACTATGCCATCGGTTCGTAAGTCTACTCTGGGCGGGAGATCTTGTACTGAGAAGAACCGGCAAGAAACTCAGCAAGTGTCCAGCTCTTTTCTCCCTTACAGCGTCAAAAATATTGGAAAATGCCCTATTTTAGCAGGACACTTTCCATCACAAATAAACACATAAAAATAAAAATAAAAAAATATAGAAGACCACATGTAAAAAAACAAAATTAAAAATCTAAATTAACAAATTTACCTCAGGTAAAAGTTCCAATTTCCACAATGTCATACAGTACCACTACAGTACTCTAATAAAAGTCAAAAATTGTTTAAGAAAAACAAAGTCAAATTATAGTAAGTAATATTAAAAATAAGATAAGTATGCAAGAGCAGACCAGCCTCCACAGGCGGCACCCGTTCACGAGTATGACATATGAATCAGCCATCGCTTCGCTCAACCATATTTTAGGGAACGTAACGACCCGACGCACACGCCACCACCGCAGAGACAATAAAGAGAGCATGACACACTCAAGATACTCTAAATAAAAGCCTAATGATCTATTTAACTCAATGCTGTTTGTTAACTGTAGGACACTGCTGATAAAGGCTATGATATCAGTTTAAAAGTTATATAAATTAATATTCTTTGACTGTATAATAAATAATCTTTTATAATATAAAAGTGTAACTACTGACAATGTGAAATAACATGTGCAGGCGAGCAGACTAAGATGACCACACATTATTATCATTAAAATAATCATCAATTTTATAGTAGCCTTTTTTCATTAGACCTTGTTTTATTTCTGTCTTAAACTTGTGTAGTGGCAATTCCGTTAGAGTGAAAGGCACTTTATTGTATATTTTTATACATTTCCCAACAAATGAATTACCGACCTTATTGAGTCTAAGTTTTGGAACGGCAAGTTTGTTTTTATTTCTTGTGTTAAAATTATGTGTGTTACTTTTTTTTTCGAATTTATCTAAATTTTTATAAACATAAATTATATTTTCATAAATATACTGTGAAGCTACAGTTAAAATATTTATCTGCTTAAATAACTCTCTCAGCGTATCACGGGGCTTAAGGCTATAAATAGCTCGAATGGCTCTTTTCTGTAGCACAAAAATGGTTTCAATGTCAGCCGCTGAGCCCCACAATAAAATACCATATGACATGACGCTGTGAAAGTAACTAAAGTAAACCAATCTTGCCGTTTCTACATCAGTAAGTGACCTTATTTTTCTAACCGCATAGGCAGCTGAGCTAAGTCTTCCTGCCAGGGCAGAAATATGAGAACCCCATTGTAATTTGTGATCCAAGGTAACACCCAGGAAAACTGTCGAGTTAACTATTTCAACTATGTCATCATTCATAGTGATACTGGTATTAACCTGCTTTACATTGGGCATCGTGAATTTAACACATTTAGTTTTTTTTGCATTAAGCAGCAGATTATTGGTGGTAAACCAATGTAATATTTGAGAGAGAGTATTACTTACGTCGTCAAATATTGCTCTATGTCTATCAATTTTAAAAATCAATGAGGTGTCATCAGCAAATAATACTATCTCACAAAGATCTTCGGTGTAGTAAGGTAGATCATTTACGTAAATGAGAAATAAAAGAGGTCCTAATATTGAACCCTGGGGCACCCCCATAAGTAACGGAGCGCCAGAAGAATCGGTACCGTTAATATTAACTTTTTGAACTCTGCCAGTGAGGTATGATTTCAATAAGGTAAGTGAGTTGTCTGAGACACCATAATGTTCCATTTTTAACAATAAAGTCTCGTGATCGACACAGTCGAAAGCTTTCGATAAATCACAAAAGATACCTATCGCATCCTGTTTCTGTTCCCATGCATCGAAAATATGCTTAATGAGTGCAACTCCCGCGTCGGTTGTATTTCTACCTTTAGTAAAACCGAATTGTTTGTTATGAAGTAACTGGTTATCTGTAAAATGTGACAGTAATTGATTAAAAATAACTTTTTCAAAAATTTTACTAAGAGCCGGAAGTATGGATATAGGCCGAAAATTAGATGGGTCACTTTTATCGCCTGTTTTAAATAACGGTATAATTTTACTGTGCTTCATTAAGTCTGGAAATACACCTTCATCAACGCATTTATTAAATATTATTGCTAAATTAGACGCGATAGAAGATATTATAGATTTTAATATATCAGTGGAGATACCCCAAAGATCCTCAGTCTTTTTTATATTAAGTTGTCTAAAAGCTTTTATTATTATATCGGAATCAATATAGTGAAAATTAAATGGAATATTACATATTTTTACACTCGACACAAGAAGAATCTGGGCAAGATGTTTAGAAGAATTTAATTTACTTGATGTAATGAGTGGAATTTTTGAGAAAAATGTTTCAAACGCGCCTGCCACTTCCGTATCACCATTGATGTAAGCATTATCGACTTTGAGTTCAAGTATACGATCACGAGACCTTACTTTACAAGTTTCTTTATTAATGACGTTCCAAGTGGCTTTTATTTTATTTTTTGAATTCACAATCTTTGCTCGAATGTAGTTAGCCTTTGCTATGGAACAAACTTTTTTGAACATTTTTGAATAATTTTTAACATATTCAATTACACTTGGATCCTTAGAATTTGCCTTTATATTATATAGTTGATACAACCTATTTCTACTCTTATAGATGCCAACTGTGGCCCAATCACTGAATTTAGATTTAGTCTTATCTATTTTGATTAATTTTTGAGTAAAGTTGTTATTAAACTCTTTTTTGATTAAATCAAATAGGTTGTCATATAAAATGTTCGCATTATAATTGTTACATCTGTTTGATAAACTCACATGGGCTGTAAACCACAATAGATTTCCTAAAAGAGCTTGCAGTTTTGTCTTCGCAACCCCAAAGCATCGCACTAGGGCTTTTCGCGGATCCTTTAAGTTCGCTGCCACACGATGCTGGAACGATCTCCCTCCGCCATTGCGTGATCTGAAAACAATTGATACGTTTAGGAAATGCCTTAAAAAGCATCTTCTACAGCAACAGACAGAATCATCAGCGCTCATTTATGTCTCATAAAATTCATTTACTTTTATGTTTTTCACCACTCACCGTCTGGTGTTTTACGACGTGTTGATCCATCCTATGATGTTTATTTGTTTCTGTTTTTATTTATTTTTGACAATATACTCTTCTTCTTCTTAATAATTTTCTTGGCATGTTTTTGTGTCAAAAGCCGAATAGACAAGTTTCACAGACTTTTTCTGTTTTTTTTTTTTTTTTTTAAATCCGGAGTAGCGAAGGCATTTAGCGCATCGAGCCTTACTCATTCATTTATTTATTTGATATTTTATTTTTGTTGTATTTCAATATATATAATATTTCTTACAGTATCTTTATGTATTAAACTTGTTTTTTTTTTTTTTCTATAAACATTTATATTATATATGTATGTAACTATGTTTCATATTATATCATCTTTATATGTACACGCACACACACAATACCACAACACTCACCATAGGCCCTGTCAGAATACCAGCGTCGTTGTGGTGGTGTTTGTTTCTCAGCACCGCAACGACACAAAGCTGAGGCAGGGTCCTAGTTGGCTTTCACACACACTCTTTGTTATATAATTATTATTTTTGTATTAGTCTTAATGTTATTTTTTGTAATGTTCTCATATTCTTTGTTTTTTTTTTCTGTTATGTCTGTGTGATAGTCAATAAATAATTTCTTTCTTTCTTTCTTTCTTTCTTTATATGTTGCAAATAAAAAAATAAGTCTCAAGCTTCCGGCATACGGTCTGCCTGCTCAGTTCTGCAACTGGGTCGCTGGCTTCCTGCATGAGCGTAGAATCCGTGTCCTGTCTGATGGATGCGCATCACGGCTCATGTCAGTAAATGCTGGTGTCCCTCAAGGTTCCGTTCTGTCCCCCACGCTGTTTCTTCTGCATATCAATGATATGCTTCCACTTGGAAATATTCATTGCTATGCAGATGATAGTACAGTGCACGGTGGGTATAACGGTCACCCTGCGGTTGGGCGAGTCGAGACTGAAGAGAAACGAGTGAATCTTGTCATTGAGCTCAATCGGGTATTGGACCTCATATCTAATTGGGGCTCCAATAATCTGGTTGAGTTCAATGCCAAGAAAACACAGGTGTGTGTGTTTACGGCCAAAAAGTCACCATTCCTTCCTCTTCCAACTCTTCAGGGCACATCTCTAAGCCTGCAGAACAATATCAACATGCTCGGTATGACGATTCGCTGCGATCTGAATCAAAAGGACTATATCGAAGCCGTGATCAAAACAGCCTCACGAAAACTCGGTGTCCTGAACAGAGTGCGGCGATTCTTTACGCCTGACCAGTTGTGTCTTTTGTACAAGACACAGGTACGGTCTTGCGTGGAGTATTGCTCGCACATCTGGGACGGTTCCGCAAAGTATCTTCTCGATGCCTTAGACGGATTGCAGCGTCGCGCTGTACGTATTATCGGCAATGCAGAGGTAACTAATACTCTCGAACACCTGCAATTGCGTAGAGTAGAGATATAGCGTCACTCAGCGTCTTCTATCGCTTATATCACGGCGAGTGCTCTGAAGAACTCTTTGACCTTATCCCACCTTCTCCCTTTCTCCATAGGAGTACACGTGCTGCTCTCCGGTGTCACCGCTTCACTGTCACACATATCCCATCGCGCACAAAAAAATTTGGTGACTCGTTTCTTTGTCGCACCTCCAAAAGATGGAATAGTCTACCAGCACATGTTTTCCCTCTTTCCTATGATATGGGGTCCTTCAAACGAGGCGTGAAGAAGCACCTTGTGGGCCGGCAGAGTGAGGTTGACTGATGCTGCGTTGTTTTCACGCTGCACCAGTTGTGTTCGCGTCTGGACTCCATTTCCACTTAACATCAGGTGGTGTGGAGTCATTTGCCGTGCTAAGTATAAAAAAAAAAAAAAAAAAAAAAGTAGAAGAAAATGTAATGTAGCTATAGTTCCATTAACAACTACAAAGTTTGCTGCTTCGCAGTATAATAGTCTTTCGGCCAGAATTTACAATAAAGTAAATAAGGAATTAGACATTTATTCCAAACATTATACAGAATGTAAAAAGCTGGTACTTGCATGGTTACAATCGCTTGATTATGATATGACCGAGCTGTTTTTACAACAAATAAAATAATGCCTTATAATTTTAATTTATGTTCGATAACAAATATAATTATCATTATTTTACAATATTTAACTGGTGGACAATAATATAATAACCTAAAGTAACTAAAACTATTACAATAATAATATATATTTTTCCTAATAAATAACATATATTCTCTTTTTATTTTTTTTTCTTGATATGTATATATACACAAACACATACACACACATACACACCCCCACACACGCACTTACTCACCTTACCCACTCTAATCTAATCATAAATAAAGTATTAGTTACCTAACTAAATATAAGCAAAATAATGTAAGTAATGGAAGAGCGGAGTCCCCTGAAACAGGTAATTTTTTGCTTAAAAGGAGTCTCCGGCCACTAACTACTGTAATGCAAAACTTTTTTTCCGAATTAAATTTATTTATTATTTATTATTATTTATTTATTATTATTCTATTATTTTTATTAAATCCCCCTCCCCCTTACCCTCACATAATATTAAATCTCTTTGCTCACACACATACATACATATCTGAGCGCCACGTTCAACTTTCTTAAACAATTTTTTTTGGATTAGCTATATAATGCTATGGTTATATTTTTTTTATTTATAGCAGTATATAGCAGTATACAGCACGCAAGCACTGGATGGCACCTTTTGTACTGGATTTCCGTAGAGTAACACCTAGTTATTCCCTGTATCTAAATATTTATTGAAAAATTTCAAACTGATAAAACACTTTATCTATTTTGATACGCAGACCCGTACCTACTGCGGTTACAGTTACAGTTTTCCTGTATTATCCCATTGTTGGGCAAAGGCCTACCCCCGTTCCAGCCACTCCTCACGATTTTTCGCCACAGTTTTCGTACTTCTGGTCGAAATGGTAGAATAATAACAAACACGACGAAAATTTTTATTTCAGATTACAGATTCGATTCCCAGCAGACATTGCGCTCTGTTGTGGAATACAAATGCGTTTTGTAAAGTACCTACTTACTTGGTACCTTTAGGCAAGTAAATAGCCTATAGATGTCCCACTGCTGGGCAAAAGCCTCCATCATTGTAATTAACTCACTCTACAATTTATGAGTAATAGCCTAATCACCACGCATGCCAATTGCGGGATTACAAACATCTAAACCACACTTTGCCTGGCCTGGGAATTGAACTTGAGACCTTCGGGTATCCGCGGCTTCAACTTTAGAATATGACCATTATTTCTTTATTCATTACTCCTTTTATAAATACATTTATTTCAATTAATAATCTCCCCTCAGTAACATTGGGCAAAGTCAAATCGTTCTTTATGAAGTACCGTTTAAAACAAAACTTTCGTTTAAACTTCCTTAAGCTAAGCCCCCCGACTTAGGCGTTCAAACGACTACTTCGCATTGTCGGTAATCCCGGCTCGGTTGGAAGGCGGCACAACGAGCCTGCCACCGGATCTATCGCGCCCGGCTTTTATACCGAAAAGGATTTAATAATTGCTTAATTCATTTGCGTCATGTTGTCGAGTAAGTAGTTATGTACCCATAGATTTAGACCGTCTGCCAGAAGACGACGGTAGTATGGTGTTTGGGCAGTAAGAAAAGATTAGTCTTGATTGATTATTCCATTGTTTTTTTAAAGCTAAGGCGGACTTCCAGCCCCACCTGACTGAGTAGGGTACAGGCACCTTTATTCGACAGGGATCAGTGATTGACATTTTTTTTTCTGTAATCATTAAAAAATAGTGGTCAGAAACTGATTTTAGTCTTTAGCAACAATTAAATACACACCGCCTGCTTCCTAGCTATTATCATGTCATGCAACATGCCCCATCCTATTCTCAAAATGCCGCTACACATTCAAATGGTACAGGAAACATGTACACTCACACTGGCCCGCGACACCGCACTTGTTGAACAAGTGTAAGAAGACCCAGTTCACACGCGCTCTATACCAGGTACAGACATCTATCTGGGCAATAATCGCTGCCCTCAAACAAGACCGGTGACGCTGTCAAGGCCGTTGAGCGTCTACAGTTAACACTCAGAAAAAAATGAGGATATCACTCACGAAGTCAGCGAAGTCCGTGACGTCATACACTTTGCTGTCGACCACGATGAAGAGGGGGCGACCGGCCACGCCGTCCCGGCCTGCCACCGCTGACCACGAGTAGCTCTTCTGGGGCTAGATGAAAAGACGAGAAAAACGCTTACGGTGACTGTACTTTTTTTTTTGACCTGATTGTAGTTGGCAGTTTCAGTATAAATTTTAAAGTCGTGTGTAGCGTGGTTGTACGTTTTTATATGTATAGCTTGAGCTTAACATAATTAAGATGAAAGGACAGTATTTTTATATGTGACGTTGGAAGCGATTATAAAAGAATTTTATAAATGTCATCCCCAATTGGGTAAAATAATGGGTGCAAACATAAGTAAGCCGAGTACTCACGCCTTGCGACTTGTCCGGAAACCTCTCGAAGTCTTGCACGTCCCTCCGTACGTTGTTCAACACCGTGGCGGGGTGGAGCGCCGCGTGCAGCGCGAACATGGAACCCTCGACGGCCTCCTCCAGGCACTGGAGCGACACTGTAATAGAACCATAAGTTTATTGAGATGACAAACAATTGTAGACGTAGATCTACTTGCTAGACATGACACGTGTGTTTTTTGTTGTTTGGAGTTTTACCCTTTAGGGTTAAGCCACCATAAAGGGTCTAAACTCTTGGTCTCTTTAGTGGCTACGCACCACCATAGAGGACGCATAAGGTTAAAGTAATTATTAACATGAACTTCTCACTCTCACTTTCTGTCTCCTCTTTTATTTAATTTTTAATAAACAGTTCCCTCTGTGCCACCAGGTTGATCCAGAAGCTCACCCTAACAGCAGCGGCCCGCCAGAGAGAGAATGCCCGAGAATATTTGGGCACTCTCCAGGCGTCTTGAGGCTGACAATAGCTAAGGATCCCTTTCTGTCCCCTTCTTTGTCCTCACACAGTGTTACGGAGTAAATACTTCTTTTTAGGTTTTGTACTTTTTCCTTTTTTCTAAGTGTCATTTTTTTAATATGTTCTGTCTTCTTTTCTTTTACTTGATTGTCATCTTGGTTGCTGTCCTGGTATGTTTTATTTTCTCTTCTATTAATTATAATTGTACGTTTTGCTTTGCTTCTTATTCCTTAATACAGTCCACTTTTTCCCTTTCGCCTCCTTCCGTTACACACACCATCCCTCAAACATTTTATGCTTAGTCATTTGATTCGATGTCCCTTCAATGAAAATGGCAACCACCTGCTAGCTATTCTAACTGTACCTGATCAAAACGTTGGGTCAAGTGCCTGTTGAGGTCAGACAGCGCAAAAATAATCAACCGGCCAACTTAAACATAGCCTTTATTATATCGCCAATCACTCCAGAACTGTAATCAAGCTAGGGGCGGTATACACGCCCGACCACGTTGATCGGTTAAATTGAAATTACGTTTGATACGCATGTACAACAAAACTCGCTGAGCAAGTCATCAAACCAACTAAATAATCAAGGTCTTGTCAACTGCTATTGTGGCGTAGTACTAAAATAATAATGATATATTACACCGTAATACGTAATTACACCGTACAATAGTAGACCGTATAGGCGACCGGTAGCCTAGTTTGCGAGAGGACTCCGTAAATTCTTGTCTCATCTGAAGCCTGCCGCCTCTATCAAGTGCAGTTAACAATTTCAAAGTTTTCAAAAAATATATTATAACCAGACCTTCGTCATCTTAATTTTAATAAGTTATCAATGAAGGTCAATTTGGTTACCAGAATATAGTAGAGAGAGTAGAGAATATAGAGTAGAGAATATTGTATTGGCAGAAAAATACCATCTATTTTGCGCCATTAAAAGTTGAATAAGTTGAATTTGCTATGTTCTTCGAAGCCCACAAGATCAAAATGAAATTCATTACTTTAAAATAAGTATATAATAACGCTTAATAATCACGCCAGCTATGACGCATTCTATTCTGAGTTAGAAGTTTCAATTATAACACACAAAGAGCATTTGTTCTTCAAAAACGAGCAATCTGAGAATCGTTGTCTTCTGTCGACAAGATATACGTCGTGAGCACTTCAAGAGAACTGAAATACTCATTGTTTCATGTTTACCTGTTGGATTTGTTGTTGTGAGGAATGTCTGTTATCGGCAAAGTAAACAATTTAGTTATTGTATTGTAGTTAATTTAGAGTACCTAATTTTTCTATATAACATCTGGTCAAGTCAAGGGAATGAATAAAACCATTTTATCTATCGTTATGATCAATCACCACGCTTGCCAAACGCGGGTTGGTGATCACAAACCCGGGCTATTCATGCTATGCATCAAAAAACCCGAAACACATTTAGCCCGACCTGAGAATTGAACCCGGGACCTTAGGATATCGGTCCCAGTGGCACCACTCGGCCACTCGGGTAATTTTACTCGATGTTGGATCTAGAATCCTTCAAACCGAAACATAGCAATGCAGAAAGATATAAGGGCGGTCGCCACCCCGTCGATACTCCCGCAGAGCATTGAATGTTTCACTTACTTGCAAGTGAAACATTGATTGCCTTCCAAATAAACAAGGAATAAGCTCCGAATAGTTATCCCGTGTTTTGTTCCTGTCATGTAAACGGCATTTCAAAATAGAGCAAAAGAGACAAAACGCGGAATATTGCATAACTTTAACAAAAAATTTAATATTTTCATTATTTTTGAATGGTGCATTCACAATGCTGTATATGTACAGTTACAAGATAAAATTTTACTAGAAAAAATCAACCAGCCTCCGTAAGCTCGAGTGGGAATCGAACCCACGACGTTTGGATAACCGATCCTACGCTCTAGCCGCTGAGCTACCGAGACCCCAGAAGACTCATTGAATTTTTCTAGCAGTTCGTGATTTAGTGGGTTCAATTCCCACTCAAGCTTCTTGAGACTGGGTTTGATTAAAGGTTGAAAAGATAGAGAAAAGGAAATAAGCCTTCCGAGTTTCTTACTAGCTCTTCTCGGTCGAAGGCTCCCCAAAATCCCAAAATCCGAACTGGTGGTACATTCAGTAGTTTAGTCTGAACTATTTTTTTTAGTTCTTTATTATTATTTGGATTTCATAGTTTTGACGTCAATAAGGTCTGGTTATAATATATTTTTTGCAAACTTTGAAATTGTTAATTGCTCTTGATAGAAGGCGGCAGGCTTCAGATGAGATTAGAATTCACGGAATCCTCTCGCAGTCTAAGCTACCGGTAGCCTATACGGTCTACCGAGCCATAAACTTGTCTGTTGATTTTTTTTCTATTCTATGGATATATATTATAAAAATTTTATTATATATTAGCAAACTTTGGTCACTACCTTTAGAGAAATATAAATAGAAATGGAAATATATTTATTTGCTCGGTGGCGTGCTCTTGGAGAGGCCTATGTCCAGCAGTGGACTAGTATAGGCTGATGATGATGATGATTTTGATGATGACGTCAATAAGTGCCTGAAAAGGCTAATGTTGAAAATGATTTGACTTTGAATCAGACTTACACCTACCTAGGTTAATGTCAATCCAATTTATAAACTAATAACTGTTTGTGTTATTTAAAATCAGTTGCTGACCCGCATTAGGAAAAATTGCCGATCACTGGTTCCTCAGACACAAATAATGATTAATTCAACGGTTCAACATTAACCTAGGTAGGTATAAGTCTGATTATTTATAGTGCGTCACAAAATAAATGTAATGGCAGTTCGTGTACCGAGGCTTTATCGCCAAAGCGCGCGGGGCCGCTATTTTCATTCAATCTGCAAAGTCAACAGGGCTGTTTGCGAATGTCGGCATAGTGTGTCCGACATGTTAGAACATAGACACTCACGCTGAGGGGAAACCACCTTGGTAACAGGTACTTCAATCAACAGGCCAAGACCATTCGGTTTAATAATAGTGTCATTCATATTTGAGGATGTCGTAAACGTTACGTGAATTTTGCATTTAATCGTCCATTTGTTACTATGATCAAGTGGAAATATCTATCTTTATAAAATGCCAAGATAACTTATAACATCTATTCTATGGATATATATTATAAAAAATTTAACGAGAGCTAAACAAGTAAGAACAGATGTAACTTAAAACTTTGGTCATTAACAGTAGAGAAATATAAATAGAAATAAAAGTATATTCATTTGCATAAGAGACACGGTATACAAGTTTTAGTTTTAGTCTTAAGTTATATACTAGTAAGGTACACGCGGGTTCTGCCGAAACGTCGGCATACAAAACCTGTTCACATTAATTAATAAACCATTTAAAACAGCCCGAAAAACAGTTAAAATTAAAATTAACAATACCAAAATCATTAACAAAAACAAAATTAAAATAATAAATTATACATTACAATAAAATATTAAAGAATATTCCACACAAAAATTATATCATTCATTCATTAGGCAAATTACTAGGTACTAATTTAATAATTATAATTATATATTGTGTTATGCTCTGTTATGTGCTTGTTATGTTATCTGTGTTAGTAGAGTAATAATTGTACCAGGTTTTTTGTTGTGTTTCCACATATTTGCATGAAGAGTAGCCATTTGTGATCATAGTGTCGAAAACTGGGTTTAACCTTTTGAGCGCCACGGTCTTCTATAGAAGACAGACGTTTCCGTGCCCTGAGCGCCACGTCTTTACTAGAAGACAAAATCTTATCATGACGTTTAATAATAAAAATACGTAAGCAAAGGCTTTGTTTTATTTAATGCGTACTTTTACTATTGCCTAAAACCATAAACTTACATTTTTATGTTAATAGGAGTCTTTGTTTATTTTAAAAACAGAAAATAATACTTGCCATAAAAATTGTCGTGCCCCAGGCGCCACAGTCTTGATAGGAAGACGCCCAGTGATGTGGTTACATATTAAGTTTCTAAGGCTTCTATCGACACTATTAATGTTAAATAAAACATGTTTAAATACGAATAATTTCGATTGTTTTAACAATCGAAATTATTCGAATGAAAATCATGAACTAGTCTATTGTTAGTAATTATCGACAGTCGATTGTATTCGAATGAAAATCGTTACTATGCAATCCCTGAACGATTGTTAGTAACTACGCGACTAGAACAATCGACAGTCGAAAGCATTCGAACGAAAATCATTACTAGTCGATTATTAGTAATTTCGTAATTGTTAAAAAAACAATCGACAGTCGATTGCGTTTGAATGAAAATCGTTATAACTCAATATTGTTAGTAGGTACATGACTGCGCGAATGTTACTAGAGCAATCGACAAACGAAAGCATTCATCCAAATGATTAATTACTAGTACCTGTTGATCGATTATTAGTAACTTTGCGATTGTTACTAGAATAACCGATTGATTCGAGAGCACTAATTCGAATTATTACGAATGAAAGTCATTGTTGTACAATTGTCGATTCATTCGATTGTTTTTAGTAGGTAACAATCGCCCATCGCTAGCATGCAGCGCTTCATTATTCGTCATTATTTTATTTATCTGTAATATTTAAATGTCTTTAACAGTACATTTAGGGAAATAAAAATATGTAAATAACATTTATCGATAAAATAATTACCCTCATCACTACATTTTACTATACATTCGTTATACGTTTATAGGTTGGCGCTGGAGGACACATTGCGTTTTGTAGGTATTGGCGCTCAAAAGGTTAAAGTGTCGAACACTAGAGCAACAACGATATTTTAAAAGGCAACAATGTCGGACACCCGTGCTACACACAGGCATACTTATATTTTTTCCCTTTAAAACTTTTTGAGTAATGGAGTCGTTGAGTGTTGCCATCAATTAGTGGCGTCATTAACACAATGTTTACGGCTGATTTTATACGCGAGGAGTGGGCCGGCGTCAAAGCCAATTTGGAGTTATTGGCTTTTTATTACAACTAGGACGCTAGTTAGACTAGCTGATTACGCAGCGCCGACGACATCGTGTACCGAGGCATCTACTTATTTAGGTACATATAACGACAAGAAAATTTTAATAATTTATAGCAAGATTACGAATAAATCTCTATCCAAAAATATCATGTTTCTATCAACACTACTCGTAGTGTTGTATTTATCAGCGTACCAAACGAATTTGTAAAATATTGAAACCTACTAAAATTACCTATTGGTTACCACACACCGACCATGTATGTACCAAACAGAGGAAATCAATGAAAGTGAAGCTTTGATTCTGTTTTTGGCATTGCACTTTGAGCGCTATACCTTTAAAATTTAGTAAGTCCACATCAAAATGAAAACAAAGCATAATAGATTGTAAGACGTGTCGATAAATCAGGATCATTTCGTTTCGGCTCTATAAACTATAACCATTATCATCATCAAAATTCAAAATCTCTTGTGAATATTATTATGCCATCGGTTCGTAAATCTACACAGGGCGGGAGCGGGAGACCTTGTACTGAAAAGAACCGGCAAGAAACTCAGCAAGTGTCAAGCTCTTTTCTCTTTTACAGCGTCAAAACTATAGGAAAATGCTCTATCATAGCAGTGAGACACTTTCCATTACAAATAAACACACAAAATATAAAATGAGCACAACATGTAAAAAAATCTAAGTTAACCAATTTACATCAGGTCATGGTCATCATCACCAAGGACCGTCATGACGTTTCTTTCCACTGCTGGTCTCAACTATATGCCTTCCCAAGAAAACAATAGTAACTACGTGGAAATATTTGGCCCTAACGCATCACGCTGGCACATTACGGGCTGGTGGGATTTAGACACTGCCATCTTGCAAGAACAACACGGAAGAGAAGCTACAGGTTTTTATGAATTGATCACTCACCCCTTCATTAACAATGTTTCTTAACTTGTAAAATCGGGCCATCGAGCTTCCCTGTATCGTACTATAGAATAGAATAGAATAGAATAGAATAGAATAGAATAGAACATTTTCTTGCATAACTGTTACATTGTATAATTACTGGGTGAAATTGTAATTGTTAGTCCAAACAGTTACCCTAGTCGGACATTACAATAAGGTTTTTTTTATTTAAATTTGAATTTGCATGCCAATATTACTTATTTAATTTTACATTCAAAATAATTTACAATAATATAACTTAAAAAAGTTGATAGTTTAATAATTGATTATAAAAATAAAAAAATAAAAAAATACTACATTAGGATTGACAATTAATTAATAATAAAAATAGGCATGTCAAACTATACTATAGGTACATCAAAATATTTGTGCAGGTCATAGAAAACGTTACACAAAAGCCATTCTTTCAACTTTTTTTTTAATATATGGTCGGTAACTTCTTTTATACATATAGGTAATTTATTGTAGGTACGTACAGCGGACACGTACTAGTGCTTAAGTTGTGTGTGATCAGATTAGGTCGAAGATGGTAGTCTCTCAAGCCCTGATGAATCTTTTCCCCAACAGTCGTATGTCAACAATATTACTTTCCGCTCGAGTAGGATAGTAGCTGGCCAGGCGAACGTAGAACAGGCACTCATCAACCAAACTGTATAGCTATGATTGTAGTCCTGTTTGGAATTTATTTAAATTAATCTGAAATAAGGCGAACTTTGTGTCTTATAAATAAGTTAATTAATTAGCTTGGGATGGATGGAAAAGTATACAATATTATTTGTTTTCTGTATATAGTGTGAGCGTTTATCTTTATGTCTATCTATCTACAAGAGCGTTCTTTAAGTTAAAGGGAAGAAAAAGGATCAAATTATGAAAATCAAAAGCTAAAACGAAAAGGAAGTAAACATAATTAGCTAGATTCAGTTCATGTTACAGTATTACGAGATGGTATAATCCATTCTTCCATTCCATTCTTCCTTTTTTATCCAAAGTCCTCGAGCGCCTTGTCCACAACCAAATCAGTAAGTTCTTTTCTAGTCATAATCTCCTTAACCCATTCCAATCCGGCTTCCGTCAAGGCCACAGCACCGTCACTACTTTGGTTAAGATCACCGACGACATCCGTCTTGGAATGGAAAATGGTCACTTAACTGTGCTAACTCTGCTTGACTTCAGCAATGCCTTCAACACCGTTGACTTTGAAATTCTTTTAGCTTTACTTCAATCACTTAATATATCTCCAACGGCAACTGATTGGTTTCAAAGTTATCTGAACGGGCGAAGGCAGCGAGTTCGTCTTGAAGAGAAGTTCTCTTCATGGTGTGACTTGACGGCTGGTGTCCCTCAAGGTGGCGTATTGTCTCCTCTTCTGTTTGCAACCTTCATTAACACTATTTCAGAAAGGCTCTCTACTTCTTACCACCTATATGCAGACGATTTGCAAGTATATTGTCAGGCACCACTGGTCAATCTTTCCGAAGCTATATTGACCACCAATGCCAATCTGGGACTTATCGTTGATTGGGGTCGAGCTTTCGGACTTAGAGTCAATCCTGGAAAAACGCAGACTATAGTAGTTGGCAGTTCCAGATTGCTCTCTAGGGTCGACTGGGAAACCCTCCCTAAAGTTAACTTTGATTGCGTGGACATTCCTTTCAGTCAATCTGTCACAAATTTGGGTGTGGTCATTGATAGTTGCTTGGGTTGGGGGCCGCAACTGCAAGCTGTTAGCCGTAAGCTTTACGCATCGTCTGCATCCTTGAGGAGGCTGCGCAACTTTTTACCCACTGCCACTAAAATTGCGCTAGCGCAATCTCTGCTGCTTCCAGTTCTAGATTATGCTGACGCCTGCTATCTTGATCTTACAGAGGACCAGCTAAATAAACTTGAGCGTCTTCAAAATGTTTGTATTCGGTTCATATTCGGCTTGCGCAAATATGATCATGTTTCTGAGTATCGCTTAAAACTCAAGTGGCTTCCTATTCGTCTTCGCCGGAATACTCATATACTGACCCTTCTTTACAACATATTGTTTAATCCCACCTATCCTTCCTATCTTAAGGAACGTTTCAGTTATCATGATTGTTCAGGTTCGCGCTCATTACGGTCATCAGAAAACTTAAGCCTTAAAACACCTCCACACAGCACCACCTTTTATGATTCTTCTTTTACCGTCCAAGCTGTTCGTCTCTGGAATTCGCTTCCAGTTGCGATCAGGCGTGCGAAATCCATTCACATATTTAAAGAGCTCGTGAAAAAATTCTACCTTTCCGATTAACCCTGTCCATCTGCAAAACTGCCATATCTGCTACTTTCCTCCTTGAGATTATTATTATGTTTAAGTAGGTTTATTTATATGTTTATCATTATCATCATTTTCATTATTATTATTTTGCTTTATCTATAAAATACAAATTATTCTAGTATGTTTCCATAATTTCACCTCTGATCTTAAAGTTTATTAGCTCTCTCCATCCGACTGGTTGTCTGGAAGAAATCGCTTGAAAGCGATAAGACCGCCAAATTGTAACTTTGTAATTATTATTATTAATTTTTTTTTTCTTTTGTTCATGTTTATGTTTTTTAGTGTTGCAATAAAAGTATTATCTATCTATCTATAATCAGGTTCCGTTGCAACGAATATTTCGTTATATTCTCTCTCAAGCGATTTTACAAAATAAAATTTTACTAGAAAAAAATCAACTAGTCTAGCTTTTTATTTTAACTCTGTAAACGTAAACGCGGACATTTGTCTTTAGTCACTAGTTAACTTTATAGTTAAGTAGTAACTGCGGTTTATGGCTGGCCGCTAACTGCTCGCCATAACTCTCCATTGCAACTCAATAAACAAAACTACCAGTTTACTGATCCATCAACGACGGCTGTAAACGGCTGTGGGGATGGATGTACGCAGTCACGACTCACGACCATTAACATGCACACACTTTTGACTAGTTTTGGCTCTTATTACACTGTATTAAAAGTTACATTGGTTGACATGTTAATGCTCATGACTGTACCGGGATGAACCATTGTTTAATACTGACATTACGTTGATAAGATAAAATAGCAGTAGATATAAATTTTAATAAAAATTTTAAAGAATTATAAACGTAAATTGACATTATGGTAATTATATACAGTACATCATTAAGGCAGAAAATATGCTCTAAAAAAATAATCTTTAAATATTTGGATTGGCAAATTACAGAAAGAGAGAGGAAAATTTTAAGTAAAAGAGAAAGATCTTGAAAACATCTTCTCATCATAATCAAAAAAGTGGAATAAAACAACTTTTACGGATCTACTCGCGTTTATTTTACACGTTAGTTTTAATTAATGTTTATCCTGACGTTTCGAACCCGTAAAAGTTGTTTCTTTTCAATGTGTAGTGTTCGCGTAAACTTTTGAAAACAAAAAAGTGAAATAAGTCAAGTTGCCATGGTATACATTTGTTATTTCTAGCTTTACAAACATCAAACTAAAGGTATTTTTATTTATTTAGTTAAGATAGGACTTTCTCAGGCAGGTGAAATCAGTATCAGACTTTAAAACGTCTGATTTCACATTTGGATTATGGTAAAAATGTTACAATAGGGCCACTGAGAAATTATGTGAATGTTTAAAAAAAAGGAGGCCCTGGTCATCTTGATTATACGTAGGAGTGAACTTGAATAAAGAATATCGTCGAAGAATACTAAGGACAATTTATTACAGTCTGTGACATGGAATCAATGCGAGCAGCCTCCAAATCTATACAAAGTTAAAACTGAACGAGACTGCCTATTCATGAATTTGATACAGCCTAAAAGTTTACGATTGACCTTTGACCGACCGCAGGATTGGCTATTAGAATATTTTTGGTGACGTCACGCGTGACGTCATCGGGATTTCAGTCAAAAGTGGGCGGAGCTTGTGGTGTCCTGCGCGGCTAAGACCCGCCCTCCGCCGCGGAGACGGTCAACCGGTATATAAGGCTTCGGCGCTCGAAAACCTCTCAGTAGCAAACTGGAAACGACGCGAAAACCTTGTCGACGGTTCCTATAAAGTTTACGACGAACAACATTACGGTAAGTAAATGTTAGTGCTTAAGGAAATTCTGGTGAAAACTGATCGTAACACGAGCGGAAATTCACGAAATGTGTCATGAATTATTTTTTGGTGTTTTGCACTGAAGTCTAGTTTGTGATTAATATTTTCTGTTTAAAATGTGAAGCTGTCCGGAGGATAAATAGCACAATTCGTTGGTTGAAAGAAAAGGTCAAAACTCGGTTAATAAGATCATTTCGAGCTATACATTATTATTTTTATTTTTTGAACAGACTCTAGTTTCGACTCTAGACTCTAGCTAGTTTTCTTTACAAACATTTTTTTACCATAAAAGCGCTCTACAATTGTATTATCTACAATTTACTAATGTGCTTATCTATTATTGATGGGCCTTGTACTTGCGGTATAAAAAAATATAATAATATCTAACTATCTAAATGGAGTCTTTTAACGTCGGAAGCCAAGACCCACTTTGGGTCGCCGAGCCTGCGAAGTAAGTAAGTATCTAACAATTTATGAAAAAAGTGAGATAAAGTAGGAAAGCGGACTCTAGCGCTAGGCCGGCACGCCCACGGAGAAAATACATATTTATGAAATACTAAAAAAAAATATTGAAATGTTGCTATTTTGGAGAGAGTTTACTGTTGATTTCAAATGGCTTTAACAGCGTCACTGGCCTCGTTCGGGGGCGGCGAGAAACTTAAAGGGTCCCTCAAGCCGTGTCATCGAAACACCGTCAGAGGGGAAGCCCTCTGACGGTGTTCTGACGGACTTCTAGAAAAAGAAGGAATGCCATCACCCAAGCGTCTCCCCGTTCCCTGCTGGGTTCCCCGAGGGGTTCGGATCGAATCGCGATGAAATATTGCTAGTACTAAGTATGCAATAATTATTTGGCAAGCCGTTATGGGAAAAATACTCAAAGGCCATCATTTTGTAGACACGCATTGCACTGCTGCCTAGAGCCGGATGCCTATTATTCGCACAAATAATATGTTACTTAAGTTTTATTTTTATGTTTCTGCGACTAATAATAATCCACCCATTTGTTTCACGTAAAAATATAACGCTCAATACCATTCAATATAATCTAAAAATATTTAATGGTATTTCTCTCGCGAAAAATGATGTTATACTGCCTCCAATTATTAACTAATGTAAAGATTTTACACTCTTTAAGACAAATACAGGTGTAGCACAAATAAAAAACTTTTTGTTGAAAATCTTTATTATTTAATTTTTTTAAATAATAATAAAAATGTTAATTGCCTCAAAAATTACAACGTAATATTAAAAAACAAAGTACCAAACGGTCTGATGTAAAAGGAAATGGCTCAACTTCCACTGAATTTTTTCAGCGATGTTTTCGAATGAAAAGACATGAATATGTCTTTCCTCTTTCCAGGAAATATTGTACAGGAGAAGTAATAGCTCTAGAAGAAAGTTACATTAAAATATAATGTATTATAACAAAAGAATCGGAAACAAAACAGATGAATAGAAGTAAACCATACGAAAGCATTAGTGTGTAGCGTTGTGCTGAAACTATACAGTCTCACTCATTAGTTCTTATTCAGAAAGCATCCCAGTGTGTTTCATTTGGCCCCGAATACCTGTTAAATTGTGTACTGTTTAATTCCCAAGAAACACAGTGTTCTACGTGGCATTTCAACTGTAATCTAAAATGGTTTATTGTGCTTTCCATTTGTCAGCGTCTGTGAAGGCTCGTTTCGCCGAAACTTGATACTTAATTTATTGGCCGCGCCGCCTCCAAGGTCCGCCGCAGAAATGCCGGAGTACAAATTATTAATTTCACATTTTATTTCGTTCATCAAATGATACAGATGACTCGAATGCCGCAGCGGTCAGTCAGGCTTCGAGAATTACAACCGTTTTATTAAATGACATGGTATTTTTAAAGGAATGATGCCAATTTTCATTTATTGGAATGACCATATATTTTTTATTTTGAGCAACATTATAAGTCTTCAAAGTGTTGATGAAAAAACTATGGATTCTGAAATGAAGTTTTCTTTAAGTATGAAATGGAAATTCGTATGTAATATTACTAAAGTAACGTTTATTTATAGACAACACATATATGATGGCACACAGTTATCTTATTAGCGAATATATGTGCAATTTATTTCATAAACACATCACAATAGTTAAGTATTTGAACGAACACGGGTGCCACGCGGTATTATTACCCAAACTATGAATATCAATAAAATATTAAATAAATCTGGAGTCGTTAAACGGTCCTAATATATCGCGAAGGCGGTCATAGCTTTACAGACATCCTCATATATCATTATATTGTAACAGACAAAAAATATGTATCTACAGTATTCAGATAGTAGATGTACTAGTAAAGTTAAATCATAACTTAAAAATATTAATTAAGTTATTAAGAAATGAAATGAAATGAAATGAAATGAAATAGTATTTATTTGCTATAACATATGGATTGAGTAAACAGATGGTATGTTATAATAATAGAACAGTACAAATGTTCGCCTTATAATCAAAGGCATGCAAAAATTAAAAATTAAAATTAAAAATTAAAATGTAACAAATAATAATATCTATCATAAAAGAAACGAACGATAAACGACGAAGTAAAGAACGATAATAAATAAATAGATTTCATTATAACTTTCACCTACATTATCCACTTAACAGCAGCGGTTTATTTCGAAAACTTTTAATGAAGTTAAATCCACACGTTTCAGCTTCAGTCTATGAAACAATAAATTGATGAGCCGGTCGCCCGGTTAACTTTGATTGTTAAAATGATCTTTAGGTTACAGTTAAGTCATTATTATTCAGTTTATCAACATTTTGTTTATTTATTCAAACTTTCATTTATTTCTATCGTCAAGAACTGTTCCGATATGAGATCCATTTAACACTTCTGCTACAAGCCTCAGGGCGTTATAACTCAAGTCGCAAAACTAAAGGGTTAACGTACAAGTTATACACAAAACCAAACGCCTTTTGACATACATGCTGTATTTAATGCTATTGGTTTCACGGAACACCAGCGTTATGGCATGTCAATGTAACGGCATGGTCAGAGTGGGGACTTTATAACATACTGCAAAATGTTTAATATTTCCTACTGTTCAATATGTTCTGAATAATATTTTTATCGCTTCCCATAGTGCGGAATGTATGCGCGAGTTCGCCAGCACAGTCACATATTAAGAAGATAACTTCATACTTGAACTATACTAAACTACAGCAGTGCTACTTTTGTTAATATGCGGCATACGATACACGACCGACACGCTTTTCTTTTCATTCTACTTTATGGTGCTGTTAATTATCAATTTTAACGTAAGCCCGCATTTCTGAACACAATTAGGACTTTTATTGCTATGCCACAAAGAAAACCTTTGAAATATTTCCCTCCATAAAGTGTTTATAATATTATACTATTATGCCCAAACATGAATTATAAATTCTGCCGAGCGCTTTGCTACGAGCTTGCTACACGACGCTACCGCTACTAAGCTACGACGTAGCGCGGCGTCCGTAGCCCCTCCATTGTAGGAATGCTTTGTCCGAAGCTAGAATACCAAATATATTATTTTAATAGTCGAAATGCCAACGAAATGTTTGATATACGTTTTAGTAAAGAGTTTAAAAGCATTTTGATTAATATGTATCACAATGTTTTTAGCTAGTTATATTATTTGAACACGACTATTTAATTAAATTCAGAAAGAAGTTGAAATTTCCAACGGTATATTTGCACTTTTAAGCGTTCCCCTTCTTCTTAAAAGCAATAAAATTCATTGAATTTCATTCCGCAAGAAAGCAATTTTTCCAAGTCTTTTATAATAAGTTTCAGTGTTAGAAGATAAAGCGGTATCATAATTTATTAAAGATTCATTGCTTTCCCCAAACTGTGAAGTCCGTTCCCGTCGACCCAAAAGAAACCTGTTTTTTTCTGGTTTTTCTGGTGGTTTCTGGTTGGGATTTTTCTAAGAACCCGAATGGGTGGCCGCCATTTTGAAAACCATCTCTGTCTCAAAGCATCAACGTTTTGCATTACTGTATTTTATTTTATTTATTTATTTAAAAAGGTTCACCAACAACATATCCTTACACATTTAAATAAAAAACATTGAAAACTGACTAGGCCAAAAGACATGCCTTCACAGGTGAATACAGCATTGTTTTTCTTATTTACTAGTTTGATTAACTTAATTGAAATTAAAATTTGATAAAACAGATACAGACCTATAAAACATTATTAACTTGACACAACCGCTTAAACGCGCGAAGAAAAACTATGTGTTACTATTTAAAATTTAAAGGATACTTGATCCATAAACATTACAGGACATAGAAGCATAAGTACTAAAGCTTTAACTGACTAAGACATTAAATTGAGTAGTGGACGAAGCCCGTATTTTATTATTCTCAATGGCAAATAACTCATTCTCATGATTTGTTCTATCTATATACAAGACAAAAGAAAATCGGTGTAATTTTGTTTGACTATTACTGTTGGAACAAAAACACACACAACGTTAGCACTGTATACAGTCAAAGTCAAAGTCACCAAAGAATAGACAATACAACAGACTTAGTTTTTGGTGAGTGAAATCATAAATCTATACATAAGTATAACAAATCTAAGGAGGGTCGAAACTCTGTACCTACATTGAAGATATTCGAAAAAAAGTTGGCTGGGGATACTTAGAATCGATAACAGAACACGTTCCAACAGTTTTTAGATTTTTGTCTATTTGTCTGTTTATTTGATAGCGCATTACGTGAAAATGGCTGAACGGATTTTTATGCAAACTTTGAACATAGACAGACCGTGACCCGGACTAGGACATAGGACACTTTTTATCCCGGTAACAGTTTCCTGTGGGATAGTGTAGTCTTCGCGAACGAAGTCGCGGGCGACAACTAGTTTTAAATAAAGAATAAATACTTATAATTTAAATGAAAACTACATTTGAACGTAACACTTTTATTTGTGTTTTTATGCAAAAAGAATTCTTATACAATAATAACTATATTCGTTTGTATAGTAATAACAGTGCTAAAATGATTGACTTACTAATACATCGTAACAAGCAGTAACTGCTAAAGAAATAAATACCTATCCGTATCATATAAACGTTAGTAGTTGGGCAATATGTGAGCTCATTAGCCGGCTAGCGTACGCTTTGTTTTGGCGGGACGCTGTGTCCCGGAGATCCCGGAACCCCGGGCGCGCAACCAACGCGTAACTGCGTCTTTTCATACGCGTATCTAAGCAGGAAAGATACCATTAAATACACGACAACATGATAGTTGTATTATTATTTTAAGTAAGTTACTGCGTAAAAATGTAACATATACAGTTATTATTGCTAACAAAGAGCATCTCTTAATCCTACTTTGTTCCAATCAAACGTGGTTTTTAGCCTCGTGATATTTGTTTTTTAATAAGCACTTTTGAATAGTCTAGAAACGTCTTTTACATAGTCAACTATACAGAATAATTGGAATTGAAATTGTATTGGCTACTTGTAACGATAATTTACAAGTATAATTAAATACCTATATTGGTATACTCTGAGCTTAGAGCAATGAGACTTTATCTAATAAATATTTAACTATCCGCTATAAACGAAGAAAGCCACCCAAAACGGCATCTATTAACGGCAGAACGACAAACGTTATTTATAAATTTTCTGTAGTAATCGACGTCGTTGTACAGTCGGCAATTTAATAGCGCGATCATGTTCAGTAAACACTGCGGGCGTTAAGCGCGCGGATCGGCGGGACGCGCTAATTGTACAATTTGTCCGCCGCCCACAATTGTGAATTGTGATATTAATGCCCAGAGTTGGGCGATTAGTCGACCAAATACGCTGGGCTGGATAGATGCTCCCAAAAACTTGTGACATCTTAAGAGGGTATTAGTTACAGTTGAGATACTATTATTCTGAAGTCTTATATGTCTTTGCGATTGACGCTTCAAAGTTTCTATTGATTAAATATCAAACATAATAATATGGCTCATTATTATCGGGAACATAGGCATCAGAACCTTGAAAAAACTTTAAATATTCCTGATGAAGCTTCAGACAAAATGGCAGCCAAAAGAAAATATCTGTTAAATAGTTTCTCCTTGTGAGTAACAGAAGACGAAACTTCATGGAAAACTCATATATGCGTCAGGATGAGTAAGGAACTATGGACTGCGCAAAAAGCTTCTTGTGGCTACGAGCTGAGTAACTGGGTGCATTGGTGCGTTGCGGAGTGCGATTTTTACTATTCGATGGGTAAGAAGAACTCTCAATCACTGAATCGACCTAAATGTAGAGCCATAGACTACATTGCTTCTCTTTTTTTGCTATTCTGCTATTTTGAAACGTCCATAATTGTGTCTCAGTGGCCTGATTTTGATATTTAAGCTACTATTGGGAAAATATCAGAATCTCTCTTTCTGTTATACTGTCATTTGTAAATGCACCTTACTCTCTCCTTTATATTATAAGAGCGATTCTTGTCTGTGGATTTCCAATGTACGTTGTATCAGAATTTAGCTTTTCATGAAATCACAGCGGCCAGCACACTGATACTCGGTATCAGCTCTGAATAAGGCATGATTCAGCTGAGCCAGGAATCAACGTCCGCAGCAGCTTCCAGCACGCCCTCCAATGTTTACAAATAGGGCTCGTTGGCTACGATCCACAAGTTGACACAACTTCACAACTTATTTGAACAATGGCCATTTCGAAATAGATGGCTTGGAGGACACAAAGTCTTGAGACGTTAATGAAAGTTGATACTTGATAGGTTATGTCGTTGCGATTATTATCGCATCGGTATCGCGCCAGCGTTGATTTCTTATTTATTTTATTTATTAGTTCGCACACAAATATATAGTCACAGATCGTCTAATCTTAAATTAAAAAGGTTTCTTATAAATTTTATTGCTGTTAAAAAAAACTAATAGCTATTTATTAATAATTAGGACTTACCAAGCTATATAAAATAAAATAAAATAAATAAATAAATAAAATGTCCTACACTCACACCAATTATCTAGCCCAAGAGAAGATTCGTTATGAAACTCGTTAAATGGTTACTAGACAACGGAGAAACATACTTAAAATACTTAAATACATATTTATTATACATAGAAAACACCCAGACCCGGGACAGTTTAGAAAAACAATAATTTCTAATGACTCATTTTATTTTAAAATTATTATACTGTTATTAATCAACCTAAAGTTATAACAATAATTAAGCTGCATATCTATGACACGGCTGCCCCCACCTGATGCAGTGTTCTCCGGTAAGCTTACCTGGTAAGCTTACCAGTAACTTTAAATAGCTTTATGTTAATTATTACAAAAACAAAAATGTTGAAAAAATTTCCACGAGCAGGATTTCAACCTGCACCCTTCTGACATACCGGGTCAGGTGCTCTCCCAATTGAGCTATCGTGGTTCTAACCAGCCCGCCGAAATTATTCAACACTATTTATTTTTTTTTTTACTTTGAAAGCCAAAGGCGCCCATTCAATGTAAACAACTACCGTCATTAACAACCCGATCATAATATTTTTACAAATACTAAAGATCAGTTAAGAAGTAGGCAAGCTATTTGTAAAACTTACATACTAACTTAACAGTAAGGAGATTACGAACTATAAAATCGGCAGCAGGCTATAATTTCCTAAACCGTTAGTGATCAAATAATGGTATTAATTAATTTCCGAGTCGTTATCCGAGTAGTTGCTCCCTTTGGCGGTGATATTCTTTAATTGCGTGTCCATTGAGCGGCCCCAAAGACCTCTGTATAATTTCGGACCATAGAATTTTAATTGATTTAGTTGAATTTGTTTTATTTTTCTCGTTAACGGCGCGCCTGGGGCGGTTCCACAAAATGGGTATTAATTTTATATGCACAGCTAATATTTGTAATGGTTTTTGTGTACATTACAAAGCCTATGAATATAGAATAGGTGCCCACATAGGCATATTGTAGGTTTTAGGTGAGGATACAAAAGTTCCTTCTGTTTAGGCAAAGTGGAATAATCTAATTGCTAAACTAATGGAAGGATTATGGATTAACGAAACGTCAATATTCATTCAGAGTGGGAGTCCACTTCGCTTTCGCTTATTGAAATTGTTTGATAAACTAATTCTTTGTTATTAACTTAATTGATTTTCTTAATGAAGCAATTTGTCAGAACGATTTTTAGAGATGGCTGAAAGCCTTGCTCGATGGCGTAGCGCGTAGCATGGTTGGTTTGCGATCTTGCAAGTTAAGAAACTCTCACTATTGGTGGGTCTTCTCATGGGTGACCAAACTTAAATATCTCGAGCTCCTCCTTGCTTTAGGAGGCACGTCAAGCCGCTTGATACCGGCTGTTGTCGTAAGATCGTCAATAGCATCGCATTGGGCCCTCGCTATGAGTAAATTTCTCGAAACGCCATTGTTCATTGTTCATTCAATGTGTAACTGAAACGACGTCACCGAAAATATATAGAAATATATTCATAGTATCACCACCAGTACCAATACTATTACTAATAACTACTAACTCTTACTGATGTCATCCAAAAACGATAACAGTTCACTTTATCTGTCTTGTTTCTACTTCATTGGTAACCAATAAATTTTCGGAATCAATAATGTTGTACAGAGACACTACCACACTAAGCCTACACGATGTGTTCATACAGATCATTGAATATGCGAATGTTGTCGTGTTAATATTGTATATCACTTTGTGTACGAGCTTTCGAACCCTTTGTACAGATGGCGCTCACATGGACACCTGCGCATAAAAAGTTTTATTTCAATGTGTTCGCGTAATTTTAATAAAACGATAATAGTATGTTATTCATCGAATCCGGATTTGTCTGACGTGTCAAACAAAAGCGCGGCGAAACAAATGAATGGGGAACGACTCCACAAAATGGTGGATTGTGAAACAATAACCGTTGACAAACAATGTGCGATTAAACACAAGCCCATCACAGATGTTTGGATAATGGCGGATCGCGTAAGCAACAAAATTTCGACAAAGCCCCGCTCCGAACAACGCATAATTTGAGTATTAATTATTCCACGCAACAACTCATTAGAACAATGTTGTCGTTCAGGCGTGACAGCCAGTGGCGGCGACAGCTACCCCCACTTTCTTATCTGCAAAGCTTACCAACATCCAATTGTTGAAACACTCGAACCATTACTACGTAATATTAAACGATTGGAAGAATTCTCTTTTAAAGGAGTACCATTTAGTAGCATTTCATTGAAATATTGCTTGTTACTTGTATACAATTGAATTTGCTCACGACTGACTCGACATTACACTCTCAGATGTAGGTCTGTAGTAGACCAATCTATACTAATATTATGAAGAGGAAAGCTTTGTATTTTTGTATGTTTGCAACGAATAAACTAAAAAATAATGGACCGATTTAAAAAATTATTTCACCATTAGAATGCTACATTAGCGGTGAGTAACATAGGCTATATAAAATGAATGTCCACCCGTGCGTAACCGGGACGGGCCGCTAGTATAAAATAATCCTTTACAAGTTTTTAACCATCATATTAAACTAAGGAGACTCATCTTTGAAAAATTCTGTTCCGAAATATTTCAGTATGCAAAAATTTTTACATGATAATTTTAAATTAATTTCAATTTTAAATTTTTTTTTTTAGTATTTGGTGATTTACGCTGCTTCCTGAGGCTGGATGATTTTTTTCTAGTAAAATTGTATCTTGTATCTTATCTTATTTATCTTGTAACTAAATATAGCATTGTGAATGCAGTACTCAAAAATAATAAAAATATACCACAGTAGACACAAAAAGACACAGGTTATAAGTAGGCACAGATATGGTTAAAAACTGGCGCTCAAACTGCACCCAGGTACCTGGTACCTTACTCTTAATACAAGGATCAAATTACATATCAAATTAACACAAATCTTTATACATATATAAATCTTCTGTGCGTGTGTATGTCACGGAACTCCTTTTAAACGGCTGGACCGATTTGGATGAAATTTTTTGTGTGTTTTCAAGTGGATTCGAGAATGGTTTATTTACAATTGGACCTGGTAGGTGAGGTACGGGCGTTCTTAAGCGGACGAATGATTAATTTGTTTGTTTTGTTGTCATGGAAACTGTCAAAGCGGTACGAAGTCCGCCGGTCAGCTTGTTACATAAATATAAAAGTAGCCGATATCTCTAAGGCTCAAAAGATTAGTTTTCTGTATTGTCGGCCAGTCGTCGACCACCTCGAAGAATCTAGTAAGGAATAGGGCCACACTCACATCATGACGACCCTCAAATTTGATCGGCCACAACGGCTTTCAAACAACCTAGTCTCATGTCGCCCATAAACTCGGTTATGATGTAAAAGCCATATGCAGCCAACAGCTCTTTCTTTCCACGATAAAAAAAAATGGTAGACAATCCAAAGGTGGGCGAATATGACATTACCACGAAAAAGACACGTATATTTAGTTCAATTCCTATGGCCACGTTAGACCACCGACATCAACCAAGCATCTATAATAAACTTAAAGGAAAAACGGATATCGTTAACGAAGCCTATACACTCGCAGATAACCCAGTTTGACCTGTTCGAGACAAATGTGGATCCTGAAGGCAATTATCATGGTGGTTTGCCTAATCTCCGATTCGGGAGAGGTTCAAAAAGCAATATTAAACGGCCGGTCAGCCAATAGGAGAGGGGAACCGACCACTACTATGGAACGCAACAAGAAAGGGTTAAACACTAATTCAAGTTACATTGCTCGCTACAAATGAGACTCAAATTAGAATGGAGAAGGGTCTGCGTCGATATGTATCGAGCGATGATTAGTTTCAGTTTGCACTGACGGTAATATATCGCCAGTCATTTTCGATAATGTAACTATCCTTTAACGGGACGTTGGAACATTAATTCAAATGCAAAAAACTTTGTGGAATCGCACGATATCATTTAGTTTTAACTGTGTGCTGTACTTTTGAGGCGTTCCATAATATTGCGATATTGCAAGTTAAGCAACTCTCGTAATGGTGGGTCACTGAAATCAAAAATATCCCGAGCTTCGTGTTCTCTATTAGACACTTTTTTTTTAATTTTTTTTTAATATATTTACGGGCAAGCGCAGTGCCTTGATCTCACCTGATGTTAAGTGATGATAAGGCCAATGATGGAAGTTCACTTCACCCGGGATCCTCAACTATGAGGTACTGGCTATCTTATCTCTAGCTGCCGGAACACAACAATGCTACAAACATTGATGTTATGGCGTCATATTTAGATAAGACGGTGGTATTTAGCCAGGCGGACAAACAAGCCCTACCACCAACCAAACCGAGTACACAAACATGTACCCCCCGCTGGGAATCGAACCCGGGACCTCTGGGTCTAAACCGGTGGTCTTAGCCACTAGACCACAGAGGCGGTTAAGTTTAGCCACTGGTCCCGGTTGTTGTAAGACAGTCGTTAAAACCAACCAGGGCTAGTGTTGTGGGTTATGGCCCGATCTCCCCAGCTAGCGTGGTGGGTTATGGCCCTCATGTGCTATTATTGTTTATATGGTTTAAGGTCTAAGCCAGCAGTTGGACGGATGTAGACTAAAAACGAAAACATGTAATACAGTTCTTTTGAATGTCCTTAGTGCGATCTATTTATAAGTCTGTTAAGTGTGCTGTTTGTCTGGAGGACACATCGATCCATGGTTTCGACTGAAATTTGACAGTAGCAGCCGAGTTACTTATTGATCACGATCCGATAGCCGTCCAGCGCGGTAATAACTTAGCCGAGCATAGTTGTATAATAAATAAGGGGAATGATATACTCATTCTTTAAAAAAGTTTCTTTAAAACAAAATATATAACGTTTTTCTTGTAACAATTCGATACATATTTGGTATTGATCCGGAGCACCGTGCCAGTTGTCAACATCGCCCGCGCCCTGTTTACATCACACACACAGCATATTTCATTTCTGCCAACTTCAAAGCCTCCTCAGCTAATAACATCTCTGGTATGCGAAGTGAGCGAAAAGGCGAAACCATTATGCGATTTTTAAGAAATGTAACGATTTCTTAACATATTTCTTTATTTTTATTGGTAACTAGCGACCGCCCGCGACTTCGTCTTAAACCCGTGTCCCGTGATCCCATGACATAAATTCCGGCATATTTCAACGTGTCTGTTGATTCCTGCAGAGGAAACGAGTGCGTTTATTTATTATTCCAAATTGTTTGAAACTCAAAACGAAGCTACGAGTGTTTTAAATGAAGCCTTATTATATTAACGGACACCATTCAAATAGTTACATTTTCAAAAGTACACGCGGGTTTCAATTTATCAAAATAGCTTTTACCATTTTGATGTTCGCGGAAGTCCAGCGTCAGGTTATCATATAGGTAACCTGACGCTGGACTTCCGCGCACTTTGCAGTTTGTTCATTATCATTATCACATACTCTTTTTATACTATTGTATGTTACGTTTTCTCCAATTATTGTGACTTAGACAAGAGTACTTCTTGATGTAATCAATCAGCTTAACAGTCGCAGTCCCGATCAACGGAAGTCTTACGAACGCGATTAACACCCAGGCGGGTGTTGCCTCCAAGGCTTTAACCTAGTCTACTTTCACACTCAAGATAAATACCAATTTTATAATTCATATTCAATTAATTATTGCATTTTACAACGATATCAGGACGGTACAGAAATATAAGAGAACGTTGTAGGCGCGCCTGAAAAGGGCACATCAATTATATTAAAAAAGGCCTTATTGTTATTATACGTACTCCGCCAGAATACCAGCGTTGTTGCGACACGCTTCGTTCGCAACAACACATGCTGAGGTGGGCTCCTGATTGACCTATGTATTGTTGTTTATTTTTATTTTTTATGTATATTAGTGTGTGTGGTCAATAAATGTCTCTCTCTTTCTTTTTCTCTCCCTCTCTCTCTCTGCTGTCTCACAAAAACCTGCCATGCTAAAGAGGGACTGGGCAGGACATGTCTGTAGCATGTCGAAGGAACTGTGGGCCAAGGTTTCCAAGTGGCAAAAACACAAATGTTGAATAAAACAGCCTGCCGAAATTATTCAACACTATTAATTTTTTTACTTTAAAAGCCAAAGGCGCCCATTCAATGTCAACAACTACCGTCATTAACATCTGATCATAATATTTTTACAAATACTAAAGATCAGTTAAGAAGTAGGCAAACTATTTATGAAATGTTTTTGTTTTGTTTATATATTTTTTAACGCAAATTTTGGTGGGTCCCACAAAACCGAAAATGAAGTCGCGTCAGACCAAAAAGGAGATGCGGGACGACCTTGCCTCCCATCTAAAAGATTGATCATTTTTTGCTCGAGATAAAACACGATGGAAAGACGGTGAGACGGCCACTTCCCACGGCAGGTCAAACCGTGCCGTGAGACACTATAGGCTAATAATAATAATAATAAGGTACTCTAGAATTAGGTTTTTATAATGTTTTATTGTTTTTATATTAAAATATTGTAAAAATCTAGTTTTAAGAAAGAAAATAAATAAAGGGTACAATAATAATATTCTTATCTTGAATAAATATGGAACATAAAATAAAATCTTCTTTAAAAAGTAGTAAGTTTTCTAACTGACAGTATTCCCGAAAGTTAATTAACTATACTTAATAAGAGGTTCAGCCTGAATAGTTGCCTCCAAGCTCGAGAGCCACGACCTTAATTAAAAACAGAATTACAAGAATCGTTTTTCCACAATATTTTCCGAGACGAACCGTTACAGAAACGGATACCAGTTTTAATGAGAGAATATCACGCTGTCACCGCGACATCGGATTCTATAAAGTTGCATGTGAAAAGTTAAAATGTTAGCTGTACATTGCACCTTTGGTTGTTTCGTCCGTAGAGCTTTTTAGTTTAGAAGAAGCAATGTAAGAATGGCTGGGAAACCCTGTCGGGTATTACTATGAAACAACCATTAGTGGTATTCTTGACAATGGCCAAGTATTTCGCGGTTTCGCAAGCGCCATCAGCGTCTGGAGTTCTCGTCACCGACTGTACCTCGGCGAGTTTTAATCTGTTTTGGGTGGAAACATTTTGTGTACAATTATTAAAACAGTGTGTTTTTTTGTAACACTCAAGCTGGCCGCCGGCTGAGATTGGAATAATAATAAAGACTTCAATCTTGTTTCAACCGGTAAGTCCGTGGTCCGTCGCAGATGTGATTGGCAAGTTTTATAATACCACAATCATAATCATAAGACATCAAAAGGTACGTGTTATATTTCGTATAAAAAAGTATTTGCTAAAATGTAGGCCAGCATATTTTTTACATATTTCATATTTTTGCAAACATTTTGCAAAAATTTTTAGTCTTTCATATACACCTTTATATTGAAGACGTGTAAATATTACAAAACCATAAATGGAATATATTATGATTCATATATTTTTTTACCTTTAGTAAAAAAACAGATCAAGCGATTTTCAAATCCAATCCATCCAATCAAATCCAAATCCCATTGCTGGCTCAAGCCCTCCTAAATAGGCTCGACGGCGCGTGAGAGAATTTGTCATACACACCACGCCGCTGTGACTCATGCCTGGATGGGAAGGAGGTATCGATATTTTCCATTTATATAATTTAAATATATATATACCCTACTCAAAACGTAAGTCAAGGCTACAATTTTTACTATTCGTTAAAGTGTACACTCGTTATAGGAACTATGCACCGCCTGTTCTTGTACATCTTGTGATCACATATGAAAATTGCTATGTTGTATTCGGTTTGTGTACCTAATAAATTAAAAAAAGGGTTATTACTAATAATTTATTAAAAGTCTTACTATCCAAGTTGTTCCTAGCGTTCACTTATGAGGAAACCGAGTACATTCTAGAAGTAGTGATCTGCTACACTTCACTTACCACAACGCTACTTTGGAGTAAATGTAGTTGTACATTTTTGTTAATCTATACATATAAAATGGTTTGTCCTGAATGACTGACGGATCAACGCACAGCCTACACCGCTGATCGTAGAGACCTGAAACTTGGAGGGTGTGTTCTTTGTATGTCGTAGGCATCCGATAAGAAAGGATTTTCCGGAAATCTACCCCTAAAGGGGTGAAAATGGGAGGCAAAGTATGTATGGGACAACGTGATTCCTTGGTCCAACCTACTTCAAATTTTGCATAAACCTTTATTAACAGAATTGGTGGAAGACGTGTTTCGTATTTTATTGAAATTCATTCCTTAACGGGGTTAAAAAGGGGTTGAAAGTTATTTTGGCGGTGATTTGCTTCAAGTTTAATATCAATACTCCTTAGTGCTTTTGATTTAAATTAAATTTTATTTTGACACATGTTAGAAAACTCAATCCGATTTTATTAAAAAAAAGTTGAACTCACTTAAAAACATAAGCAAATACTCGGTTCTTGGCGGGAAAGTGAAGAGTCATGTCTGCGGTTTTGTTTTATTTTCTAAAATTTGTGTTATGTCGAATATTAATGTGAAATATTGGTGGATTATTAACCGTTAAGTGTTCGTGAGTGTGGTAAATGAAACAAAACAGTGCAACGTCACTTTTCAAATTCTCTCAAGAAGTCTGCGTGAGGACTTAGTAAAGCCCCACATCTTTACTGAGATACTCGAGGGGTTGGGAGTATATAATTTCTCACTTCATTTCTATTGTCATTCATCATCATCATACTGGAAGGAAATATTGTATATTTATGTATTACTTGTAAGAAAAATTACGTTGACACTGGCTAAATGTGCTAAT
Source organism: Eudonia truncicolella (assembly GCA_949315975.1). Classification (NCBI taxonomy): domain Eukaryota; kingdom Metazoa; phylum Arthropoda; class Insecta; order Lepidoptera; family Crambidae; genus Eudonia; species Eudonia truncicolella. The sequence continues at coordinate 292,931 of OX438843.1, read as the reverse complement.
CGCACGAAGTCATCAAAAAAAAGGCAAATACTCTTTAAAATTGGAATGTCTCGAAAGTCACCGTACTAATTAGTACCAGAGTGAACGATTAGTACCTCATTTGAAGGTTTCTAAGCATAAAGAGGTTATACACTTTTAGGACACGCATAGGGACGTAGAGTTCGAAATTTGAAATGGTATAGGTAAGGATAGAATTTATCGGATTAAGCTTAGAAACCTTCAAATGTGAATGATTTCAATAAAACTGTACGTTTGTCTCGCTAAAACTCGCGAATCGCTGGACCGATGTGGCTAATTTTGTTTTTGAAATATTTGTGAACGGTGAGAAACATAAATAATAAGTAACGGAAAATACTAAAAACGATTTAATTTTCCAATACAAAATGATTTGTTTGTTTTGTTGTCATGGAAACTGTCAAAGCGGTACGAAGTCCGCCGGGTCAGCTAGTGTAACATAAAATGAGAACTTATAAAAATATTTTGTGAACGCTCCATACCTTCACAAGCCAGGCGTAGCAAAGCCTAGTGTGGAGGATAGGAAATAGTATGAAATGCCATTGTAAATGTTTGAAAAGTTGTTTGTAAATGTAAAAGGCAAATTAAATATTATTTATATTTATATTATTTAATCTAAAATTTATATTTGTCTGTTTTTATTAACTTAATTTTTAATTTATTAGGAAGAAAAATGGCAGAAATCGTTTCAGATATTCACGAGATTATTTAGGCTACAACTGAAACAAGGAAGTATCTCTCTTATAACAACATATCCAAATAATTTATCCCCAGAAATAGGTTTATCGTCGGTCAAGATCTACGGAGATTAATATGAATCGTGTCGTGCGTCTACTTAACTAATCCATGCTGATGTAGTCGTCCAGCCATAATATAGTTTTATTCCGATAGATTACTCGTGTATGAATCACTAGTTGTTGCCCGCGACTTCGTTCGCGAAGACTACAGTAAAAAAAAAAGTATCCTATATGCTGGTCTGGGTCATGGTCTGTATATGAGAAAAGTTTCATTAAAATCCATTGAGTAGTTTTTACGTGAAAGAGTAACAGACATCCATCCATACTTACAAACTTTCGCGTTTATAATATTAGTAGGATAGTCGAGTAGTGGTAAGCGCTTGTCCGGGTAAAACTAAAATGTTACAATTGACGCATTAGACATTGTAGCTGTACATGCATGGCGTAATGTGCTCGATCCATTCTGTACTAGATTCCCGTTGAGCGCTTATCAAAACACAACAATGAGCCACAATGACGTTTGTGGCGATGACAGTAAATATTTAGTACAAACATTTTGCAACCTTAATTTAATCTTAAATGCTTAAATTTTAAGGTTCACAGTAAGCTGAAGTTGTTGATGCTATCCAAAGTTTTTCAGATTTTGTTATTCGACATTTAAATGTATAGTTATGAGCAAATACGAGATACATTTTTGCTCCGCATCCTTTATCATCTTTTATATAATAACTAGCTGCCCCCGGCGGACTTCGTACCGCTTTGACAGTTTCCATGACAACACTACAAACAAATCATTTTGTATTGGAAAAATTTCAAAAATCAAAAAATTTTAGGGGTGGACCACCCTTAACATTTAGGGGGATGAAAAATAGATGTTGGCCGATTCTCATAGATACCGGATAAGCACAAAAAATTTCATCAAAATCGGTCAAGCCGTTTCGGAGGAGTATGGCAACGAAAACTGTGACACGAGAATTTTATATATTAGATTGATATTAATTGATAATAATTGAATTGATATTATCATTTATATAATAATTGATTGAAGTGTTATGTCCATAAAAATGTGTATATTATTAAACAAAGGCTGAATATGGTATAATGGAATAAGATACTTCGCAGTATTGGCGATTGCTATAGCTACTGTATTATGGTAATGATTACTCTTTATTTACATTAACAGATATTGGCTATCCCATCGAAACCTTGCAGCTCCGCAACTCTTTAAAGTACCCCTTCATAATATTTTATTGAAACCTCCGTTTGTTAGCAAATACGAATATTACGAACAATCGTACACCGAGACCCGTTTACATAAAAATGTAAAGTGCCATCGGGTCCGAATAAAAATGGATTCGTGTACGCACGGCGGTCGTTCGGCTCGCAAAACGTGCAAACACTACGCAAAACTAATTACTAGTAAAATTTTAAGGCCACAGTCGGAATAATTGGAATGTCGTAACAATAAATATCTGGTGTGTTGTGGACGAGCAAACGTTTAGTATTGTTAAATCAATTTGCAGTAAAAACCGGGGCGGAGTACAGTCGGCATTACCATACAAATTGCAGTGGCCGGCGCGCGACCTCAAATATTTTGGAGGTATTTTAATTTTCCGCGCGAACGCTGCCGTGCCCTCCGCGACTAATTGAACACTTTTGGTGATGATCCCTTGAAAAGTGAATTTATATTACTGTATAAACGCCTGATCCTTCCACAAATAAGTCAGGAGTATAATCCGTAACGCATAACAGCATTTAACACATCAATACAACACAGTAATAAAACACAAAATTATTATTTCCAAAATTAAACGCATTAAATCCAAAATTTACAAGAATGAAGGATGTAACTATTGATGTTCTGATTTTGACCATGTAATGAGGTTGAGCTACATGGTATACCAATTGAAATAGCTTTTTTTTAAATGGCAAGGCCGAAAACGACATCGCGGCCGACCTAGACGGAGATGGCGGGACGAGTTGGACTCATTTTTGAAGGATTGGTCCCAGAAAGCTACAGACCTTGAATATTGGAAAAAGGGAAGGGGAAGGATATAATAATGAAAATAAAATTAATACTATTAATTTATGATAATCTATATAAATAAAAATTTATCGCTAAATGCGTTGCTAATCGCAAAACTCGAGAACGGCTGAGCCGATTTGGCTGATTTCTTTTTTGTTGTGTTTGATGAAGTCTGAGGAAGGTTCTTATAGAGAGAAAAAAGTAAAAAATACGAGGAAAATTCAAAACATTCTTTCACCATTAGAATGCTACATTAGCGTAACATAGGCTATATAAAAAAAGTCCACTCGTGCGAAGCAGGGACGGGCCGCTAGTAATTAATAAATTACTTCATCGACAGATCGTAAAACTAATATCGGCTACATTTGAAATGCAGACTTGTGCACTTGACTTAAGATGGTATCAATGAACCTCTCCTCCGGCCGGCGGGGCGGCGACGTCAAAGGTAATAAGTATCACAGTGTTAACAAAATATGATTATGTTTGATCATGACGTAGATCGTGTTTGCCAGGGCTTTCGGGGTTGGAAGGGGAACTGCTACAAGTCGTATAGTATCTGTAGTATCGCAAGAGTTGGCAATAGTTATTCATTGCAATAGTTTGTGTATGAACTTGTAAGTTTCAACCGCCTATGTGGTCGGTTTGATAGATTGACCATAGAACTCAACTCAGACCCAGAGGACCTGAGTTCGATTCCCAGCGGGAAGCGTGCTTGTCTTAGTTGCTATTATGAATTGTTTTTAAAACCGCCTGACTTTCTACCATTATCTTGCGGTCAGTCGTTATAACGTAAATTTTGGTAGCATAGTTACTTTCCGACAAAAAGGAATATAAGTGGCCCAGACTAGCGCAGAATAAGGCCCAGGACATAAACAATAAGACGCCTTATGAATCATCATCATCATCAGTCTTTGTTGATGATGAACAGGAATAAATAGCCAGTTTCTCAGATGGAAGGATTCTGGGTGAAGTGAATCACGAACCGTCCGATAAGTTGATGGCCAAGCAGCCTACACAAAATACTGCTTAATGATAATTTTATTGTAGCAAAGTTTAAATGCGGTCTGTTTGTCACCGCCAAACTCTACTTAACTGTGAAACACATTGGTCGTACTAGTAGTGTTTCCTAGCGAACGCCTGTGCGTCCGGCACAGCGCGGACGCCCTTCAGCGTCGCTCGTAATCAAACATGTTTACGAGCAATTAAAATGCCATCAACCCTCGCGTCCGCTGCGCTCGGCCACAAATAAGGATAGTGCCGAAGGTACGCCTCATACAAACGTTGTCGCGAGCTTCCGTGTCCGTGAGGGCCTGCGTGTGCGTTGCTCGAGTGGTATGTGTGAAGCTCGGCTTCTGCGGTCTCTTTTCTATTTCGTGGCTCGGGCTTAGCGGTACGTTGCCTGTGATGCTGCAATTTTGTGGACATTGTTGTTCTTTAAAGTTTATTATTTTATATTGCATCCATTATTGCACGGCACAAACACGCTTACAGAAAATTATGTAAAAACATGGGAGAACGAAGGTGGACTTATCACTAAAATCTCTTCCAACCAACCATAGGTGGATTAGGAGCTTGATGTATATAAGGTATAAGTGCAATAGGATGACCCGTCTGATGGAAACCGACCACAGCAACTCAAAGACGCTTGCGACACTAAGGGAATGCGGTTGGAAGGCTTCAGTTCTAATTAGTGTTTTTAAAAGGCTCGATAACACCAACTCATTGAAGGCTTGAAATCCAACCCTCTCACAGCGCCCAAAACTCTAATCGTTGTTCGAGCCTTCTATTGGGTTGAAAGTCAATGCTCGAGCCTTGGGTATAAGGCTCGAGTCTAACAAAGACACTCGAGCCTTCAATGAGTTTCAGACTCGGGAGGCTTGAGCCTTTTAACAACACTGGTTCTAATGCTTCTATGTAGGTCTAATACCCCTCAAACCGGAATACGGCAATGCAAAACAATGCTGCTTGGTGTAGAAATGGGTATATGGGTCATCCAGCCAGATTCGCAGGATGATGCCCTGAATCTGTTGTGACATCCTTAAGCAAAGAGGTTAATTATGTTCGCGATAATGATAATTTGTTACCTTAGATCAAATTGCTGAGTAGGGACACGTCCCTATGGCATACGATTGGAAATACTCTTACGCTATTACAGGCAACGACTAACACACCGAACATGAAACAATCTCATGCACGACTTTCAAGTTTCAAGTTTTTCTTATAATTAGATAGGCTTGTATTTGACTACTATCTCACTTGATGGTAAGTGATGATGTGGCCTACAATGTAGCATGCTTGCCTAGAAGGTACCTATTCACTCGTGATTTGAAGACCCCAATATTATATTTGACAGGAAACACAGACTGAGGCAAGGAGTTCCAAAGCTTTAATTTTTTAGAAAATTAATTAAACTTAACTATGTAAAGTACGTTATATTGTTATATCAGTTACCAATCATTATAAATAAAAACTTCAAAGTTTTTAAAAATATAATTAAATATGCATGTTAACTTTGATACTCTAAAATAATACGAAAAACTTACCTACTGAAAGGAACCCATCCGGATATCAGATTGTTCTCTATCAAATACCGCGTAACAACACCAATTTCACCCCGTTCATTACAAAACGTTCTCAAAACCCATCAATGACGGTAATACCATTTACGACCTAAGAATTGTGGCTGTAAACCAGAAAGGGCTTTAGACGCCTTTTACACGACACGCGAGATTAAGCGTATTTGTTAACTTAATTACAGTGACATTACACCGGGGCCCGCCGCCCGCCGGCGCGCCCGCTCGCATTGTCGTTACGCATTTACATAAATTAGAAAATAATTCGGTTTCGTTTGTATTTATTACATCGTAGGTAGCCGAAACACATCATTCCATTTGTAACGAGCTAGTTTGCTTACGGGTGCTTAGTTTATTAGCAGCTTACCAGTGTTAGGCTGAGGGCAGAACACGGAAGGAAATGTGTGTTGATGGTTACATACTCATACAACCAAATTAAAATAATATCTAGATGCTAATGCTAGGTTTCAAAGGTAACTCATATTTCTTCATTTCATGTGGATGTGTGGATGTCTGTTTGATTATTTTGATTAAAACTTATTCGCGTTAGGGAAATAAAGGTGAAAGAAAACCAACATACTTTAAAAAAAAAAACATAATTGTAATTTGTTCGGAACATAATTTGCGTAAAGTTATGAACACAAGCAACCAGTCTAAACCTCTAAGCGTATTGTATGTCTTGAATCTGTAATCTTATCAGAAATCGAACTAAAGACACCAAAGTACACCGAGCGACGCTACAGAACGGCAGTTGCAATAAAAGTTTAATCTTTCAAAGGAGCCCCTCTCCACTTACAAGTTCATAGGTGAGAAATAAAAAGCGTTTGATAGTGCGCTAACAGGCCGTAAACACACGATCGGCGAAACCCGCCCGCCTGATAACAGCTCCATAACCAGCGCCGCCGCACGCTCGTAAACTGCGCGCGGTGGCGCCCGCCCTCGCTCTAAGATTATATACATAAAACCAGCGTTTAAATAAAGTAGCACGTTTGACTGTTAGTTGATTGGAGAACACGCCGATGTGCATTCAATTACGTGCATCTGTGGTCTTGTGGTGTAACCACCGGATCGACCAAAAGGTCTCGGGTTTGATTCCCAGTTGAAAGGTCGGCAACGCATCTGCGATTCCTTTGGTTTTGCGGGTGTCCATGGGCGGCGGTGATTGCTTCCCATCAGGTGACCTGCCTGCTCGTTTGCCTCCTTTTAATATTAAAAAAAAAGTATACGGTTGGGAGTTAAGTTGGTAGGTAGGGCATTTTAAGTCTTAATCTGTCTCCAGATAAGATAGCAGATCCTTAGCAGTTGAGGATACCGAGTGAAGTGCGCTTCCATCTTCGGCCTTATCGTCACTTACCTGCGTGAGACGAAGGTCAAGGGCTTTTCCATTGTCCTTAAAAGTAACGTTATTTTCACTGCGACTGTTGTCTGTATTTTTTAAAAGCAAAAATATGTTTTTTAAATACGTTATAATGAAATACATTGTAACAAAACGGAATCCTACACAAAATCGCCGCCGACGAAACACCTCTTTGTGTGGAGTATCAATCACGGCAAGCGCGAACCGAAAACGAGATTGCAGATTGAAATTTTTAATTTTCGCCATTTTGTGGGCGCCCAGCTTCAACAGGGCTGCCAACTGTCACCATATTACTTTATACACTTTGTTTTATTATGTGATCCGTCGTCTGCTGCAATAGAATTATTTAAGGCACTGGCCAGTGTTCGTCGCATATAAAAGGCTAAACATACGAAGGTACTTTTACAAGTTAGAATATTAATGATGACAATAATACTTAAAATTTATAATTTTTATTCCTTGAGAATTTATTAAAATAAGCGATTCTCCGGCTCAAACAAGCACGAAGGTAGTGACGCCTGCCTTTAAAACCTACGGGGTTTTTGTTCTCGTTCAACATCTTAGGCTTGAGTATGGTGTTCAGTCTATGTCCATAAATTCGATTTCGCTTTAAAAGCCATCATATTCTCTTTAAAAAGTACTTTATTACATTCATTACATTTTTATATTTTCTATAAATTGGCAACCCTAGCGGGCAGCGTCCCGCGGCGCGCCATTACCAGGCAAATGAAGAATTTGGACGCGATTTGCAAAGCAAAAGCGCAACACGTTTCAAATTCAAAAATAAAATACACATAAGCTGTAAATAATTTGTGTTAGGTATTCTAGTGCTCGAATGTCGGTGTTTCAGACTATGTACTGATCTATATTTAAATAAATACCTACCTATACTAATGACTTTTACAAATGCTGCACGTTAAAGTAACAAATTCCAAATCTATATATTTTATTATGTATATAAAAATAAATTGCTGTTCGTTAGTCTCGCTAAAACTCGAGAATGGCCGGACCGACTTGGCTAATTTTGATTTTGAAATATTTGTGGAAGTTCAGGGAAGGTTTAAACGGTGAGAAACATAAATAATAAGTAACGGAAAATACTAAAAATGGCAATTTAATTTTCCAATACAAAATGATTTGTTTGTTTTGTTGTCTGAAACTGTCAGGTCAGCTAGTGAAACATAAATAAGATAAAAAAAATTGTGGCGCCAAATCAGTTTCGTCAGAAATGAGTTAGTGAAATACATTAGTTGTGAGCATTTTTATTGTTTCTTTTTACACTGATCATAATAATTCTGAATTAAAATGTAATAAACTTTAACTGTCACACTGAAAGATCGCCCCATGTGGTAATGGACACAAAACGATTCCTCGCTAGCAATGCTGGTTCTCTGTGCAGGGAAATTGCCAGCGTCTACCTCTAGCAGAGTGGATGCACCGTTATATTAAAACTTTGAATATAAACGCTATTGCCCTCCATACCTCAGTCTCATCCAAAAGTAACATAAAGTTTTGGCCAATAAATTTACAATTTGTGAGCTTGTGTAGTGTATGATAGATTCGATGATCTGCCATCTTGATATTTCGGCACTTCCGCAGGTTCGCTTACGTTTTTACATGAAAATCACCTGCTCTCGTGAAGCGTTCAATTCCTCGATGACGTCATTACTCACGCCTCCCCCTCCCGGGAGGCGTGCGAATAGTGTTGTATAAAACTCGAATCTGTAAAAGTCTACATTTTACGATTTGATTCGAATCAGAAGACTTACAGACTACTGCTCGATGTATACGAGTATATCGATTTTCCGAATAGACCGAATTCGACTTCAGTGCTCGAGTCTATTGTACGCTTGAGTTTGTCTATGTATACACCTAACCAGTATCACGAGTCTATTGAGCAAAAGCTTTAAACGTTCACCCTGCTTGAAGATGCTTCGGGACCTGTTTTCGATTACGAGTTTTATGATGTACATGACATAGGTCTGCGACTCGAGTTTGGCTTACGAATTCTTATAAGACTCCGTGGTCCGATTTCTCAGGCTGAACTAGCTCTGAACTCATGAGTGTTTCACGCCACCGAGCCCTGCGAAATTAAATCGAGTTTGTTTTAGACACCCGGTCTCGAGTTTTGTTAACACTGCGTGCGAACGAGTTCCCTTCGATTTGCCACCGACATGAGTTATGGCTACTCGCGCGGTTGCTGTATCGCACTTTGGAATCGTACAAATTATTTAATTGGAAATATCAGTAATTTATTGCTTTTGTTGTATTCTTCTAATTTAATTTCTCATACACGTGTCAGCACGAGGCTTTATCGTCAATGATTACTGCGTATTTGGACTTAGCCACTGAAACGCTAGGGTGTTAGGCACCACCAGTTCCAGAAAAGGAAAGAAAATAAAATATAAAATCTGGTGTAACCAAATTTATTCGCTCAGGGTGGGTTTCGTCGGTCGCTGTAGTGCTCAGTGTTGTCGCGCTATTTTGTGAGGCTCTTAGCTTCGAGCGGGGTTTGGAACGCGTGCGCGCCTAGGTCAGCCTAGACCCGGGCCGTAGTCTGCGCCGGCGCCGGTGAGATCTGGATTCCGGTGTTCTGGATCCGCCGCTGGCAGCTCTAGAAATGCAGACGGGTAGGGTGTGTGCTGGGGGTCGCGACACCGCCCGGTAGAAGGACCCCAAGTTTAGGGTTATATTAATTATCTATGGAAAACTGGTAATGAACTATCAACAGATAAACTGACTGACTAGCCGGAGTGGTGATCAACAAAAGAGCATATAATAGAGAAAGTATCAGATAACTAAAAAAAACACTAACTAGAATGGCGCAACGACCCAAAGTGAGTCTTCGCCTCCGATAATAAGAGAAAGTATCAGATAACATATTCAAATTCATCTCGAATATTAATATTTTTTTTCCGTGTCACACTATAGATAGGTGTCGGATGAAGTTAGACTAGTAGTTAATATTAAAACACGTGTTTTCTTTGAATTATGATATATTACTGTTTAATTATGCTTATTGCAAAGAAGTGAAGGTATGCCATTAATTGGTGAGGTGAGAATCCACACTACAAGAATCATATATAGATTATGGTGCCGAGGCTCTAGTAGTACTAGCCTCATAATAGTTATCCTCCTGATTAGAAAATATGTCATTTGTAGTCATCCTTTTAAAAGATAGCAAGACTGTTTGAAAAAGATATTAGTTTTTGCCGTCCAGTATTATTTCCGGGCCGAATCTACCACAAACCAGACAAACTTAGTTTTCATGTAATTTTTATGCCAAGTGAAAATTTGGGCGAGTAATACTAATATCAATATCGTTTCCATATTTGACTCGCGTCACATAAGGCTGTAGCCATCCTGCCGCCATGCTCGCTAAGCCTCGTTTGCCAGCTGTTAGGGCGGCGGCAAAGCCTCCGGCGGGGCGCGCCGGCACGCTCGCGGCGCCAGCTGTTTGGACACGCACTTCCGGCCCCTACACGTGCTTGTTGACACGTACACACTGTCAACACTGGCAAACACTGGTGAGCGCGGGTAAACAGTTCATGCTCAAAGCTTCGCGGAATATTTAATTAATTATGTATGTAAATATATTAAGGTTCAAATGGCGATGCTAAAATATTTTTAATCCGAGTTACTTGCAATGTTTCACATTGCTTATCTTATATAGATTATGTACTAAGGCTACGGTAGATATGTACGTACCGTCTAGCTAGTTTGCAGTGATCCTTCGCTGTGAACGTTAATTTCACATGAAATAAAATAAACACCAAAAATTACATTACAGGGGTCTCTTAAAAGTTTAACGAACCTTAATCATGCGATAAAATGACTGAAAGGAATATGACATCGTTTTTCATGGGATCAATGATGCAATGTTGGTTTGACGTGTTTAAAGATTATACAAGTTAACTTAGCTTAACGATAATTATAAAAGTTTATTATGAATCAAATGTAAATGACCTACTTTAAACGAAACATAACAACACGTGATTATACTAAACATTGCAGTCTTACGTTCGCTACTATACATAAGACAATATACTTTTATGATACTTCGGTGTATTGAACCCCATTTTCCGTAATCCCTTCTGAGGTGTTTCACAATTTAAAATGCCACTTCATATTTAGAGCCAAAGGCGAAAATACAAAAGAGCCCCCCGGCAGCGGCATTGCATCGCAACAACGATAAACCAATGCGACACCTGCAAATAATGGGAGCTGTCGCACCTACACCGAGCCAGCACTGAAATGCTGCCATTTTATACGACGTTCGATGCAAGGACGCCGGGAGACATCATTATGCCAAACTGTATAAGGTGCACGGTTCTGGCATCTTTACTTTATATGCCTAAGTGATAAGTCAATTAACCTTAATATTATTTGCTACTGGAAGCCTCGGGGACCGAGTGGCAGAGCGCTCGGCCCGATACCCGAAGGCATACCCGCATTTACCCATACATTTTAGTGATGACTTAATTTCGATGATGGAAGCCGTTGCCCAGCACTGGGACATCTGTGCTGTCCCAGTGCCAGTATTTACTTTTTATTAAATGCTTAATTAAAATAATTCATTCCAAAAACGACGTTATTGTTATATATCGTTATTGATACTGTCTTCTTATAATGAAAAATCAGAAGAAAATAATTTTGAACATAAAATCTGCCACTAATCTGGAAATGCGCACCAAACAATTTATTGATGCAGTCTATTCATTGGTTTTAGAAAACGCAACTTATTAAGTAACTTAAAGGGTTAGGTGAATGCCACTGCGTGAATACACCGGCATTGCATTGCCGACCTCAAGTGTTAAGATTTCCGCTATCAATGTAAATCATATAACATGGTATGTACCAATTTCCTATCTTATACCTTTCAACTTGTACAGCAATAATCGCCAATCTAAATAGCTCGTGAACTAGTTAAATTGTGTAACTTCGCAGGCGCGTCACGGAGCCTTGCGGTGCGGCATTCTTCGCCAACTTCATCGAAGTACGCTTCACCTAGCGATCTCATCGAACGATTGTTAAGAGTATACAGTTACAAAATAAATTTTAACCGAGCATCAGAATTCTGAACAGTATAATTATTGAAAAATCTTATATTATGCTCGTAGCGAAGGCTACGAAAGTATCGCCAATGTTGCAAACGTAGGGTGGCCGTCTGTGAAATCAATCAAGGACAAAGTGCTCGAAGCTTCAACCAGGTATGAAAATGTCTGGTAATTTTTTGCCTAATTCTCATATTTCTCTTCTATAATTCTCTTCTATCCTTACAAATTATGTTAATTTTTAGTGTCTAAAATCAACAGTGATTTTAGACACTAAAAATTAACATAATTTACAGACATTAACTGTTTTTTTAACAAAACTTTGTTAATCTAGAAGCATCTAGTCACGATTGTTAATGATTCTTCCCTATTATACTTAATGAAAACACCTATTGAATCGATTGCTAATTCTTTGTTTATTTGTAAGGCACTCATGTTTAACTGTTCGTAGCCACATGTGAATAAAAAGAAAATGTAGATACTTTTCAAACTAGGGCACATCCGAGGAAACCAGTACACATAGCCACCCCAAGCATACGTTATGTTTATATATATGGCTGCAAAATTCTCCATTTAACCTGGGCGGCGCAATTTTAAAATGCCTCTGGCAAGCTCATTACCACCTCATTAGCCAGTCACGGCGGCGGCGAGTCGCGGCGCAAATGATACGCTCTAAACCCGTAGTATCGCGAGGCGACGCGTAATGAGATGGCGCGGAGTCTGGCGCGCTCCAAGACCCCAAACACGGACATTGCGGGAGGTGAGCCTCATACAAACGCGCTCGAGCTACGCACGCATAGGCAACCTCCCGCGGACGCGGAATCTCGCTACAGGTGCGCTCGGGCTTTTAAATTGGTTTACTTAACATAAAAACCAAGTTATATTAGATCGCTAGTACTCACATAAACACATGCGCAAACACACACACCCTCATACACATGACCTTCACACACACACATACACACCCACACACACACATTTCCTTGATAGACATTTTCATCTTTAGACGAATTACTGCTTAGGTATTTTGCCACGTAGACTTTCCTTTTAGTCATTTTGCTTCGTAGACGAATTGAAATTTAGACCCTCACACACCCTCATATATAAACACATATAAACGCTCATTGTTTAGTATTTTCAGTTTATTTTAGTGATAAGTTAAATTAATATTGTATAGAGACTGTAAAATGTACACATAAAACATTGTATTTATTGGAAGAGCAGAGTCTCATGGTACGGGCACTAAGCCTAAAAGGAGATTCTAGCCACTAGCTATTGTAACATGAAACTTTTTAACCTTTATTCTTATTTAAACCTTCTACAGTCTTATTGTGTACTCCAAGATGTGCTGCCGAATCGTTCGGGCTAACATTCGTCATTGTTCCCTTGACAGGTCAACTTACACTTACAGGACTACGCCTCATTCATGCCTTGGTGTCACGCGAGCGTTTGCTGACAACGGTTAACAGCTAACAGCTACATATCAGATTTCAATCATACGATTAACGATTACGACTATACGATACAAACATAAGGATAGGCTATCTGACACATAATTAGAAGTAGCGAAACAATCCTTATTATTTCAGCAATTCAGGACTCTTTACTAACCTAGCTCGACAACAGATACAAAATGGAAAAAATACTAGCTACGTAGTCTAAATTGTATTTTTACTATAAACTATGTATTATTTTTTGATGAATAAATTAAACTATAAAATGTGGAAAGACGACTCGTATTCATGACACACAATTTTCCCCTAGGATTCAAATTCATGACAATTGATGTTGCAGCTAGAACCTAAATTTACTTACCATTTTAAAACTAATAACCGTAATAGAGTCAGTGAAGAGCTGACACCTTATAAAATCTCATGAATGACAGCAACGTCATACTCCATTAAACTAAATCTTGGAGAATTGTTGAGGCCAAGAGGTCTGAACCTCTCGAAGTTGCATGAAAAATGGCGTCTCGTTATCGATAGTGGTGCTCGTCAATCACCGCTGATTGTACAAAGTAAACCTCTCGCCGCCATCGCCTGATCACGAAGCTGCTTGTTTGTTTGAGATTGCACTGTTAGGGAAAATAGGAGAATTTGTTTATTATATCTTTTTTATCTCCGGCGCGGTGGAGTGACGATATACGCAAAGTGGCTGCAGCTGTTGGATGAGAGTAGCCGAAGATCGGGCTCAGTGGCATGCATTGGGACAGGCCTATGTCCACCATTGGACTGATGTGGACTGTTATTTGAGATTCAACTGTTTAAGAAAGTAATTAGTCAAAGAACATGTTTATTTAACTGAAATGCTTTGTCCTGAATGACTGACGGATCAACGCACAACCTAAACCGCTGATCGTAGAGATCTGAAACTTAGAGGGTGTGTTCTTTGTACGACGTAGGCATTCGATAAGAAAGGATTTTCCGAAATTCTATCCCTAAGGGGGTGAAAAAGGGGGGCAATGTTTGTATGGGACAACGTGATTCCTTGCTCCAATCTACTTCAAATTTTGCATAAACCTTTTGTAACAGAATTGTTGTACGTGTAGACGTGATGTTGATATCAAAACTCCTTAGTGCTTTTGTTTTAATTTACTTTTTTTTTTGACACATGTTTGAAAACTCAATCCGATTTTATTCAAAAAAGGTTGAACTCACTTTAAAACACAAGCAAATACTCTTTAAAATTGATGTTCGTTTGTCACTCACTCAGCTCACTTAAAAAACAAAATCTAATTGGAAAATGCTTCTATAGTCTAAATGAATATTTAAACGATATGTTTAAATTAACACTTTACTCACACACAATAATACTTTAGTAGCTCTAGATTGGATATAGATAATCATAATATTTCAATAATTAATTGCTAATTTGCTAAGAATAAAGCTGGTGTTAAAATTGGTTGGTCATATTGGGACATATTGTTATTAACAATTAGTTTACATTTACAATAATCAATAATAATTAATTAATTAAAATAATTATTTATATCAATAGTTACATAAAACAATGTCACAATTATAATTATAACATTATTATTTATAAATCAATTGCATTATCAAAAATATAATTATATTTATTTTCTTTTTTTATTTGCTCCATTACATTGTTTAACTGGTTTGAAATTATTAATGAGTAACCTTTATAAAAAACAGAGAATAATTATTAATACGATTTTTTAATTTTAAATTACTATGAATCCACTATAAATAATATTGTATAATAATTATAACTAGATAAGTAGGTAAGTACATTTTTTAATTAGCCCCCTGATGCTGTTGCGTGCCCTTGCAGGGTGTCACATGAATAATTTAATAAATATTTCACCTATTATTATATTCTAATGTGATATGCAATAAATGATTTGAATTTGAATTTGTCTCGCTACAACTCGAGAATGGCTGGACCGATTCGGCTAATTTTGATTTTGAAATATTTGTGGAAGTTCAGGGAAGGTTAAAGCGGTGAGAAACACAAATAATAAGTAACGGAAAATACTAAAAACGACTATTTAATTTTCCAATACAAAATGTTTCACGATTTGTTTGTTTTGTTGTCATAGAAACTGTCAAAGTGGTACGAAGTCCGCCGGGTCAGCTAGTATAGTAGATATAATATATTTTAAGTTGGTTATGTACCCACATTACATTTTTTCCTTCCGATTATTTTGAATCTAATTGACAACTCATGCAACTTAATTTATTGAAGACTAGTTGTCGCCCGTGACTTCGTTCGCGAAGACTACACTATCCCACACGAACCTGTTACCCAGGATAAAAACTATCCTATGTGTTAATCCAGGTTATAAACTATCTGTATGCCGAATTTCATCCAAATCCATCCATCCGTTGCAGCGTGAAGAAGCAACAAATATACACACGTACACACAAACTTTCGCATTTATAATTGTATTAGTGTGGTAACACAAATTATCCGTTCTGCATTATTAGGAAATATCAGTGAGTGCTTCTAATATTATCCTGGATGTAATCAACATCTGTGCCGTAGTTTCTTGTGAGCTTGTGAGTGACGTTTGCATGACAACCCAATCAGGGCCCGTCGTCGATAAATATCTTCGATCAGCGATGCTGAGGGTCGGGGGCGGGACAGTCTTGGGGGTGAGCGACAACTCTTAACATATTCAAAGAAAAACCTACGCGATCCAGTATTTTTTAACCCTTTGCAGGGTCCGTCGTTATGGCTGAAATTACTGTAAAGGGCTCTAAAGGGACGATTTCGTATAAAGTGTTTCATTTCAATGTAGTGTTTGCGTAACCTTCAGGAAACAATGATATAATAAATATTAAAATATAAATATCAATATAAGAACAAACATAAATTAAAAAGTTTAGTTTCTCGTCAGCAGCACCAGCATTCATAAATTAAGATGTTGATACGTTCTGTTTGCTTGTCATTCCGCGGTGATGCAACATCAAACGCGAGTGTTCACGGACGCCCGTAAAGTGGCACGGTAGCTCCGAAAATAAACAATTAAAAACTTAATTACTATTTTCCAACACACAATTAAACAAACATTTGAACTCACCCGAGGAAAGGACACAAAACAACACCCAACTAACTTTAGCTCCGAACATTGTCGTTAATTTTCTTTTATTTAAACACTTATTGCTCACCGGTACTTGTGCTTAATAAAACGTGTTATCCGATTACCGTTCTAGTAATAGGCATCAATCAGCTGTGAGTTTCCGACGCTCTGAACACAGCTGTAACAACAACAGGTCCCTGGGTATTGATACACCTGCTACTAGTGGCTGACAATGTACCTACTCACTACAATAAACCTTGTGACACATACTATACTCGTCGTTGCAAATTTTATATCTCTAATAAAAGTATATATCGTAGAAAAAACAATTTCTTCTGTAGGTAAAATTTTCTTAGAGAATATTTTTGTGTTATTTTTATAGGGATAAAAAATGACAATTAAATGTATAGAAAAAAAATATCATGTATTACTACAAATAAATTAGAGAATAAAACCTTTTTCGACCCAAAAGACACTTAAGAGATTTCGAATTTGCAACGATGATTATAGTACACCTATAGGAGCTGGGAGGCGCGGCGCGGCTGCTCGATCGGGCTAGTTAAGCAACATTTGCTATGCCAAGTCCCGGATGGATGAGCGATTTTTAAAATTTATTGATTTAAAAAAACAATGTCGACGTACACCTAATTAGGTCAACACGCTTATATATGCTAGATAATGAAAGTAACAAAGACCCATACAAAAGTATCTCGAGCTTCTGTAAAAATGTTAAGATTGTATGTTGATGACGTAGTAGTTGTTCTCGACATTGAACAAGCTCCTTTGGCTTACAAAGTAAGAGTAGATAGTGTTGATTAATTTTGGCGAGTTGGATGAGCCACGATAGCAAAGTTGATAGCGCACCTGACCCGGTACGAACGGGGCGCGGGTTCAAAACCCGCTATTAGATTTTATTCAAATTTTCAAATAGCTTATTATAGACCTTTCGGGAAGCTTTAGGAAGTAAGTCATGTAGATATCGTCTCGTGAGGTATGTTGGCAGATTAAAAAAGTAGCCTCCGCCATTCCCCGCTTGAGTAATACCCGCGGGAAGACGCAACACAAACAGAACTGATATGAGCCGCCGACGCCGCAAGCGCTCGTTACGATTCCAAACTAATTAAAACGTATTAATGAGTGATAACGAGTGACTAGTGATAGCTAGCACGAAGTAAGCAACGGCACGTTTTATATCAGGTACAAAATTGTCTTAATAACATCGTAATTCTTTCGAAATTTTACTTTCAATTATAGTTACAAATGACTGCAATTCTATTGTGATATAAAGTTCTAAAAGTTGTCATTGTCATACTTCATATAAATGATTCAACTTCCATAACTTATGCAAATATGTTTTCGATCGAACACTGTCGAAAACTACGATTTTCTATTGTAGAAAAACTACAAATGCATCGTAGGAATCTTTTTTGAGTAGCCTCCGAGATTGTGTTATATTGACTAACGTATCACAGACAATATATGTCGATGTAGCACTATAACAAAAGTTTTATATTAATTATGCCGTTCAGTGTCATATAAACTCTCATTAGATTGAATGCTATGTCAAAGTATGAACACAGGTGTGGGATGTTCAGTGGGGCGTGTACACAAGGGCAATTCAAACATAATATGTGTAACCCAGATGCATACCATTACTCCCACACAACAATATCGTGAAACGTTCATTAAATGACAATTAAACACTAATCATATATCCTTTCCTAAAAATATATAATTGGTAGGTTGTTATATAGATTCTACGGCAATATATAAGCACCTTGTGGGCCGGCAAGGTGAGGGTGACTGTGCTGCGTTGTTTTCACATTGCACCAGTGTTCGCGTCTGGACGCCATTTATACTTAACATCAGGTGGAATGGAGTCATTTGCCGAGCTATGTAAAAAGAAATATCTGGACTTATAAGTATATCTAGCTGACCCGGCGGACTTCGTACCGCTTTGACAATTTCCATGACAGCAAAACAAACAAATCGTTTTGTTTTGGAATAGTAAACCGTTACACAATATCATGTAACAAATATTATAAATATCTTTGTGCACTCCGTCTCCATAAGGAACTGTAACTACTTATGCTAAATCTCACATTCCTCTGCGCTCGCTATGTGTTTAAAAACAGAGTGTTTTCCTATTGTTTATGAATATTAGAGATATTTATATCAAAGTAATGACACCTATATGGTGGAACTACAGTAGTAGAGAATGAGATAAAGAAATACAGAAGCACAAATTTATAATGTTTATTTTAAAATTAATTCCATTAAACCCCATAGCGGGAGCTTGAATGATTTAATAGTATATTAATAATATACTTACATGTCCCATCTTCGGACTATTCTCAGAAACAGACAAACACTATCGTCCTAAATATTCTCAGACGCCATTCTCAAGTCACATAATGATCTGAATGATCATTTCCCAAAACACGAATAGCGGGTATCCAGGACAATCTATTTAATTAATTCACCTGTCAAATCCGTATCGATTCCTAATCGGTGATAATCGAGCCGCTCGATTACGGCGGTTAGCGGCATTAACGCGCTCCAGCGTGAAAGGATCCGAACAGAGATTGCAGATCGCCAGCGGCGCGAGCGAGCGGTGCGAACGCCCGTACGGCCAGCGAGCGGCCTGGCGAGCGTAATTACGATTGAATACCTTTAGTGAAACCTTTCTTACATACCTCTTAAGTGTACGTCTGTCTTTTCTTCATTGCCATCCTAAATTAGGTTTCTAATGAAGGCTATTTGTACGTACTACCTACGTGACGATAAACGTTGATTCCAGTATGCCTGTGCGCTGTTTGTTTCACTATTTTATCGAGTGTTTAACTGCAATTTGTATGGGATGACTGAACGACGACTACGTGAAACGTTGTTACATTTTTTTTTATTATACAAATAAGAATGCCAATTGCTTAACTCCATCTGATGTAGCAGAAGCGGAGCGGAAATGCGAAGCCACCAGTGAAGCAAGGATTATGCCACACCGGTGACACTGGCCGATTTTACTTTAATTCCAGTTTTTCACCAGTTTTATGAGGATGATGGATAACGATTACATGTATATATACAACATAAGCCTTCCTTAATGAAATAGGGCCATAAACTATAGTGAAACGTAACAGTTTTAAAAAGAAAACAATAAATAGGTTTTTCTGAATTAAGGAAGTCGGCATTAGGAAGCAAATCTTCGGCCAACTCTAGCGAAAGATGAATTTAATTGCACGGAGACGTCCGAATCGTTAACGAGGGCCAGCATCTCCATAATCCAGAGGAGATTATGCTAAACTGGCCGACATTATTCGCGGCCAGATCTACCCATTTTTGGGACTGCTGTAACAAGGAAAGGGTTGGGTACAGATCCATTTCCTGAAACTAATCTGGTTTGTTGTTATTGGAATGCCATTTTAAATCTAACTATTACACAAACAAACTACATACAAACCACTATTATATTGTGTGACCACGGGCCTTATAAAAATTATAGATAATACGTAAAAATTAACACAAGTTTGTCCGTGTCAAGTATTTATCCCATGCAAATAAGATTCACTTCTGAGCTGACCCGGCAAAATATTATCTTTTTGGTTTGTGATATTCATAAATGCTAATTGTAGCCTAAACTGTATAAATGATTTTGAATATTGAATTTTGATTAAAGGAATGAGTTTGAATCTTTAATAAATATCAGTTGGTGGTACTAGTGCATAGTGTAATGGTTGCAAAAGCTCGTAGCAACAAGCTTTAAAAAACTAAAATAAGTACTTAATTTCCAAACTTTATTAATATTTTATTAATTAAAAAAAATATTTAATTATTGCTTTCAAGGCAGTGTGTCTTATCAACAATTTTATAGTTAAATAAAGTAAACTTTCTATGGTTATAGCATTTACAATTTTTTATACCACTGTGTCTGCGACCTTAGACTAAATTAGCATCGACCGCTATAGCTGTAGCACATCCCCACTGCCCCCTCCTTGACCGGCATTAGCGCAGCAGTCCTATAAGCATTTAGTATTATCGAAACTGCAATATCAACATGTTTCTATTCAGCGTCTCAGTTTTATGTCCACTATCTTTTTTGGGCAAATATATTACAAACAAAATTTTAATCCAAAAAAAGTGACTACGTAATGTCCACGAGCGGGATCCAAAACCTATCACTATCGACTTTAGAAACCAAATGTGAGTATTATAAAATGTCAACGATTACGTCATCAACATCCAACATTACGATTTCTTCTTACATCCAGGGTCGTGGTGCGATTTTTGAACCGATGTCATAATTCGAACACTATGATGTAAATTACAAGTGCCACACCTGTTTATTTATTTATCCAAACTTATACTATCATTACAGGATAATATGGTACCTAATGCGATAGTATAACATTTTTTTTTATTTCTATCCGAACAGCTTACAAATAGAGCAGCCCTTATGAACTCACCCAGGCAACAACTAAATGGATCACCTGATCCGATAACCTATTAAAAAGTCGTGGTAACCGATGACTATTTTTTTTTTAGTTTTTTATTTATTTGTTATTGTTTTTATTTATTTATTTGGCTTTTTAATAATGTGTGCACTGTTACAATACAATTTAGTATTATAACAAATAAATTTGAGTGGCTCATTACTAACAGAAAAGAAAACAACGCAGTTTTATTGTAATTAAAAAAAGAGATGAAAAATTTACCCTCAGTTTGATTTTACATATTTTAGTACCTTACGCAAAATCACTATGACGCCTTATACAGAACTAGTAGAGACATTTCTGAATATAGACTGTATATATTTACCGTGTCAGTTGACCCACTCCCTGACCCATCATCAAAGAAAGCCGTTACAGAAATACCAGCGGGCACGGGAATATCCGACGACAAAAGCAGCCTGCGCCGTCCCTTGATCCATTAAAACTTAAACAACTTAGAATGTGACGCCTCTGCCGTATAAATACCTAATGCATTATACGAAGGTATCGCGGCTAATTTATCTAGACCCATCGGAGGTAAAAAACTCGGCGCTAGTGTCCTCAAAAAGAGTGCTTCAGAGAAGGGGCAGCGGTTCCAGCTGTGTGGCCGTGGGGTCGCCGCATCAATACCTATTTATACTGCATTATCGACCGTCCCTCCATTCGTCATAGCTAATTGGATAGGCCTGGTAATCCACCGACAGACCTGTCCACTTACCTGGAATGCATGTTTAATGCGCGCGGTGCTATTTCGATATACTTACCTAAATCATTTAAAGCTGAAACGAATAGGCATTGACAATTAAATGAGCTTACAGCTGGAGGACATCTTTTATTTATATTTAGTTATTAATTCGCTCTTTATTTTTCTCTGTTTTTTTATTGTAGTATTATTGTAAGGTATTTCATACAACTCATGCTATAGCATCGTAGTAAAATTATTTTAAGAAGACATAACTAGTTGATTATGTAATTCAGCTTTATGCCGTAAGACCGTTACTCGTTACAACAAATAAATAAGTAATGATTTAATATTATGAAAAAGTTACATAAATTCAAAATACTTCTGAATGTATAGAAATTAGGTGCGCCATCATTTCCTTAGAATGTGATGTTGAAGTTAATAAATAATTTTCACATGTAAAACTAGTTCTTTGATTGGCATACGTACAACGGTCGATAAATGTGTTAAAAGAAATAACATGACATTCTTCAATTGAAGTTTTGCAAACCAAAACAATAAGTTCAGATTCATTTAATTTGGGTTTAGTTCAGCTTTATTTCCAAAACAAAACAAAACGCTTCGTTTTTGAAGTCTCTCCGTGCGTGAGACTTCGCCTATTCGATTACGAACTTGGTTTGATACGGCGAATCGATTCGATCCAACAATTGAACAGAATTGAACTAAACGGAGATAGGCCTCGTTTGGCATTCGGAGGCAGCGAGACGATTGTACAACTATCCCTGGATCCTGGCGGGAATCGATGTGGCTCGCATTCCACTCGCAGGAAATAGTTTTAGGAGCATTCATTGTTGATATGGACTTTGATATTTTTGAGCTTTTATAAACGTTGGCGCGGCGAACACATACTGTTCGATTAATTTTTTTTTTTCGTTTATTGTGGCAACAAACAGTCATTTTCACAAACAGTATGTAACGATAAATATTGTATCTTAAGACAGTGCCAAATAAATTATATAAGAAATAACATGGTATGAGTAATGTTATGTAATTTATATCTTAGTATCCTACTGAAAAGATCTAATGGAAATGTCTGCAGTTGCTTTTTAATTTCCCGTTTAACTTATGTTGTTGTCATACACACGACATGTAAAGCCACAAACCACAAAGAGAACCCGCAGATTGAATAATAGTTCCCGCAGGCTTATAGCCTCTTTTGCGGTCAAACGAGCCATTCCTTGCATCGTACGGGCGAGGCACAAGAAACAACCACATCAGTTATCAACTGTATTGAAATACCTCACTTGTAATTAATGGTGATATACAATACACTATAATAATAGAAGAGATTCATACAAACACTGCAACTAAAAAGCCTGAATGTTAGCGACCAATCCTATGTCAATGTCTGCCCCACACACGTTGGCTTTATCAACGCTGTGTTTCGGGTAGAAGGGTGCTTACTTACTACCACTCCAGTAAATTAACATGGCATTAAGACATAAGATCTGACTATCAGCCACAAAATAAGATGACTGCAGAAAGTAAGCTTTATACAAACGCGCACGAGCAACGCACACATAGACACGGAATCTCGGAACAGGCTCAAAACTGTGTGAGTGCAGCTGCTCCAACTTCTGGCTCTCCGACTTTTGTCCTTAAGGGTCTGTAAAGCGCGCTATGCTGACTTTCACCAGGTGGGTCATATGCTCGTTTACCAGCTCAAAACGTAAAAGATAAGGCCATGTTATTTATGTGATGAGATGGGACGGGAGTGACGGGACACAGGATTATTAACACGTCCACGTTCAGCTATAAAACCTTCAAACTCAAACAAATGTGCAAACTTCCGTAATATGTGCCGCATTAACCTCTCCTCGACCAACTTTTAAATCGTTTTACGCAATTTCACTTTTTTATTCTACCTTGTTGCGTGTGAATTTAAACTTTTTTATTTACCTAACCCAAACCTGCCACTGGTTCAGCCATCCACTGTGTTACACAGTTTAATACATGTCTGGTCAAGAAAACTACGCCTCTAACTGAAAATAACCTAAAGAGGAACTGAGTAAGGACTATTAACTTGAGTAAACAAAAGACGCACGCGCTATTTTAAACTGTCGCGAATCGGTAATAGGATTTGGACGGCACCGCTGGCTTTTAAAAGCTAAACGTCATCGCGCGAGTGCATCGGCTGATGGGATTGCGCGGGCTGCTGGCTCGCTAATGGCCACTCCGGCAACCTGGCAACACCATTGGCAACTGACGTACTCATCTCACTCACATATTGTTAAACACCTAGTTAATAACTACTCACGTAAAAAGGCATTAAAAAAATATTTGCAAGAATTAAATTACGAAAATACAGAACTATTATTAAAAGTAACTAAAAAAAAAAACAAAAATGTTGAAAAAATTTCCACGAGCAGGATTTGAACCTGCACCCTTCTGACATACCGGGTCAGGTGCTCTTCCAATTGAGCTATTGTGGTTCTAACCAGCCCGCCGAAATTATTCAACACTATTTACTTTTTTACTTTGAAAGCCAAAGGCGCCAATTCAATGTCAACAACTACTACTACTACTACTACCGTCATTAACATCTGGTCATAATATTTTTACAAATACTAAAGATCAGTACAAAATACAAATAGCTTGCCTACTTCTTAAGTAGGCAAGCTATTTATAAAATGTCTTTGTTTTGTTTATACTATAATTTTAACGCAGATTTTGTTGCGAAACAAATTACAAAAACACAAATGTTGAAAAAATTTCCACGAGCAGGATTTGCGTTAAAATTATTTAAACAAAACAATTTTATAAAAGTAACTAATTAAAACATTAAATAGGTATAACTAACTTACACACATCACCACACACACCCTCACACATAAAATAAAAATAAATACAATCATATAAATAATTACATAATTACAAAGAGATCGCTTAAAGCGATAAGACCGCCTTTGCCCATGCTAGCTTTAAGATTTTTTGTATGTACCTGTTTTTGGTTTTAATTTGTGTGAGCAATAAAGTATTTATCTATCTATCTATCTATCTACATTTAATATACATACCAGTATTAAGTTCATACTGTTTTGTAATAGTTATAAATAAAATGAAATAAAAAAGCTGTTGATCGGATAGACATTATAGATCTGGCTTAAACATATACTCTGTGTCCATGAGGTCACTGCAGCTTAAGTAATGAATGGACAACGTCGTCAGGCACGGCGAGTGCGGCCCGAGTAAGAGGAATCATGTCCTACCGTACAACCGTTATATTAAACTACTACGGGGGTAGAGGGATTTTTACTTATAGAGCAATAGTGCCCCTATAGTTTTTGTAAGCATACTGTAACCAACATTATGTTATTATAAAATACTACTTCTGTTACAACTTCTATTTCCTTATTTATCTTCATTGTTACCTATAGTGTCATTATTGTCATTGAAAATTTATTGTTATTTTATTTTATGGATCATAGGTTATTTGAATTATATGCATTATTATTTTGCATAATGATGACGTACGTAGCGGCTCCTATTTACCAGTTAATAATGAAACTGTCGCTGTATTGTTTGTATTCTCAACTACGTGAACTGAACTGCAGGTTAACTAATTAGTTGTCGCAAGTTTGAGCTGGTCCGCAGATCACATGTAATGTCGAGTGGCTGTCGACGACGAGTCAAGTGATTTTGAATTATGTTTTTTTGTATAGACCAACATTGGTTCGGCCCAAACATAAATCAAAATGGAGTGTTACTCACTATAGTTACGAAATATAAGTTATACTAATTACATGAGAAAAGCGAGCTCAAAATCATAATTTTGGTTTACTACAAAAAAAATATTTTGTGTAATAAATGTTGCTCTGTTTGGCGCCAATCTCCGGAAATACTCCAAACTCCTTAAAGTTCTTGTAGACATAGATAGACAAACTCGATGATGCGGGTCGCTGCGTCTCCCCCCACCCCTGCGGTCACTTTAACGTCTCATCGACACCCCCCCCCCCCTCTCTCCTGGCCACACTACGTAAAATGTTGCGGTTACGGCACGGCTCAATCGTCACGCTACGAGCTACCGGTGTCTCAGCTTGTTTCATTATTTTCATATTATCTATCTACCTGGATCGCCGAATCGCGACCACCTTGCTTGTTTACTAAAAATCGACGACGCACGAACCGCTACCAATTCGACCGAGCTTTGCATGTTATTTTTTTTATAATGTTTTCTAAAAATGAAACCTAGCTAGATCAATTTATCGCCCCCCAAACCACCTGCATACTAAATTTCATGAAAATCGTTGGAGCGAGAGAATAGCTCGTTTAGAGGTATTTACATTGGATGTGATTTGGTATCGACATTACTGTTATTCTCTTTTCATGCATTCTCTTTTAAATAAATAAAATAAATAATAAAAATTATTTATTTCAGACCGAGATCCATATAAAAGTGTTAGTGTTATACATGACAATAGTATACATCTTTCGATGATATTCGCTTTTCATGCAGATTTTAAAACAAAAACCCTGCCAGAGCGCAGTAAATTATGTAGAAAACGTTAACAAGATAGAACATGTCTGGCACGCGTTGGAGCAGCATGCCCACTACAGCCAAGTCTGTCCATAAGCGTTTGTCGCTATGGAAAAAGTCTGAGCCCCGATCTAATACTTTATGGGTCTCACAATACTTACTTACTTTAAAACAGACAATGACATTGCATTCAAAAGAAATTTGTATAAATGGTTATACGACAATAATTTTTATAATGTTTAAGAATTTTTTAATAAAAAATCATAAATTATTTTATTTTAAACATATATTGTGAAATTCGGAAGTATTTATGTAGAGCTCATAGTTTAAGTTCCTAACTAATGTTTTGCGTGCTATATTTTAGATTAGCTTAACATGTGGTTCACCCATGTATTTTGTAACATCTTTATACCATGTTAAAAAGCAAATAAATGATTTATTATTATACTCTTTATATATTTTCTTTCTTAAAACTAGATTTTTACAATATTTTAATATAAAAACAATAAAACATTATAAAAACCTAATTCTAGAGTACCACCAGCAGCGGGGCAGGGCCCAAGCTACCGGTGGTCAGGGCTGCAGAGTGAGGAACCTCCTGACAATACGTGCCGTGTTAAGGAGTACTGCTTTCTGAATCTGACCCTTGATCCAACCATCAAGCGAGAGCCTCTTAAGATGTTGGTCGAGGCTCTTCGCTATCAGACCATTCGCTGAAACGACTATCGGGACAATAATGGTTGAATCTACATCCCACATGGCGGTCCCCTCGTGAGCTAAGTCAAGGTACTTACTGAGCTTGTCCTTCTCGGCTTTTACGAGGTTCTCATCATGAGGTATGGTGATATCAACCAGTATTGCCCGGCGCTGGGATCGGTCAACCACCACGATATCAGGCTCATTGGCGACAATAGACCTGTCCGTAATGATAGAGCGATCCCAGTAGAGCGTTGCATGACCATTTTTGAGTACTGGCGCAGGTGCATATTTATAGTACGGCACCTCCGATTCAAGAAGGCCATATCCAAGTGCAAGTTGCTGGTAAATTATTCTGGCTACTTGGTTGTGTCTGTGCAAATACTCTCCGTTAGAAAGATGAGAACAACTATCCAATTCGGTCTGAGTCCATCTTAGTATGCCAAAGGAGTATGTGAGCAGAGGCATAACCCAGCCATTAAAGGCACCGTCTTATTGCCACCCGATAAAAGACTGTTAAGTACTTTTATCAGTCGGCAAAAAAAACGCTCCCGTAATGACTGTTTTATGTCCCCGTCATCAACACCCAAAGACTGTGACATACCAAGATATTTATATGTTTCAACTTCAGAGAGAGATCTGAAGTTTATCGTATAGAGTTGTAAATTGGTTGAATTTACTACTCTCCCATGCTGTACATGCATAACCGCACACTTGTCCACCCAAACTCCATCTTGATGGCACTGCTGAAAGTCTCAGTAATTTTCAGCAGTTTTATCAAGTCTTGGCGGTTTGGTGCGAATAACTTGAGGTCATCCATGTACAACAAATGCGACATAACTTCACCCCCTCTCCGCAGTCGACAGCCTAACCTTGAATTTCTCAATAAAGTACTGAGAGAATTCAAAGCTAGACAAAACCATAAAGGACTCAGACTGTCACCCTGGAATATGCCACGCTCTATCCTTATAAAATCCTGCGTGACAGAAACACTATCTCGGCATTCTGGTTGATACAAGACCGTGGTCCACTGCCGCATACATGACATCAAAAATGATTTTAAAGTTATATAGGCCTTTCAGGCCGAATCATAGACCTTTATAAGCATGTAGTGCCTTACAAATAAACAGAAAATAAGGTCGGAATAGTTATTCCGTGTTTTGTTCCTGTCATGTAACCGTCATTTCAAAATGGAGTAAAAGAGACAAAACACGGAATAACTATTCGGACCTTATTCTTTGTTTATTTGTAAGGCCACTACATGCTTATAAAGAACCATTAGTTTTATACATTAGACAGATTGTTACACGCGCTCATTGCAAAGCTTTTTACTATTTACTATTCCAGTTATTAGAAGTTTATTTTTATTTTATTCATTTTTCATTAATGATAATCAAAATGTTAAGTAAGCACATCCTTGAAATGACGGCATTTGAAAATTCAAATGGCGGTTTCACGGCGCCCCGCTATGACCCGCCCACCTCTACGGACCGGTCGATTCTTCGGTCCTTCTTGATAATCGGATTACAGATTTGGGATCAATGCAACAAATGCTTTGAAACTTCTCAGTGGGAAATACTACCTATCTGATGTCACTCGTAAGTTTTAGGGCAGGGGTCTCGCGAACATTTACAATAAATGATCTCTATACGGATCTACGTGTTTTGTTTTATTAATGTTGGTCCTTCGTTGAAAGTTGGACAAATTTACAAACGTAAAGCAAACACACACAAAAACAGGAAAAAGTTTAATTGCCTAATAAAATTACAAATATGTGCTGGCTAATATAAGTTTACACAGCATTCTTTACAATGGATCTAAAGGCTTATAAATATAAACTTAAATTTTGCCAACTACTTTACAAATTGATTGAAACATGATGATTTACATTTTCATGTAAAAGCTAGACATACATTTTTATTTTCCTCTAAATACACAGCTATTGAGCCTTGTATCACCCCCAAAGCTTGAGGTGCCAGCTCTTACATGACATTGAAACAGTGAACAAACATTTAGGAGCTCGCTAATTAGCGGCGAGGTTCCTAACTTAAATACAAGACGCGCTCGAGCGCCGAGCGGCCGGGACGGTTCTACATTGTTTTACACACAATTTACCAGCAAATTTTCTTTCCACGAGCAATAGTTATTTTACTTTTTATTTTTAAGTGCTAATTGCTGCACTGAAGCCGAATTAAATATTTATAAAATACAGTAAAAAAATTAAATGCCTACCCGACCCAGCCGGGAATCGAACCTGGGTCTTCCGCATTACGGGTGGCTGCGCTGACCATTATGCTACCGGGTTATTTGTTAACGTTTCATTTTACAAACTATTGCTTTGGCATCAACGCAAACATTCAAACGACAAGCGGTACTTTTATTTGAAAATTAGTTAAAATTAGTTAATAATAATAACTGTCGGACTTTCGAAGGGAAACCGGCCGGGACCTTAGCTGTATTAATAATTACTGTATTTAGTTTCAATATACATTATTTCTTTTTCTAAAACAAAATAAGAGCAACATTGCAAAATATTAAAATTACAAAAGTGAGCGTTAAACAAGGAGGAACGGCTGGTAATAAGTTAGTAATTATTTAAATTTTAAATTGTATTTTGCATTTCCAGTTCATTTACTTACCACAAGTTGGAAAGCACTCTTAGCCAGTGATTGTAGAAAATATTTTAACTTATATAAAAGCTAAGAAAAGAAATTAAAGTTATAACACGGTGACATTAGAAAAACAATTGAATAACTACACCTTTCCGATTGCTATGAAACAGCCTTTCTAATGTCTAGCCAGACTAACATAGCGACAAAAAGTATTCTGTCATCAGAATTCTTGGAAAATAAGTATTTCTCTGTCTAATTATTTTCATAGAACTACATCAGGGTCAATAAGTAAAATCAGGAGATAAGCAATCTAAGCGCCTAAGGCTGTATCTCATGAACCGTGGTAGTGCAGAATAAACAGAATAAATTAAATATTTAAGGGGGCTCCCATACAACAAACGTGATTTTTTTTTTCTCGTTTTTGCTCGATATTGATAACAACAACAGGTAGACGCTTGAAATATTCACAGAATATTGAGTTATATTATTGACCTTATAAATATATAATTAAAGTAAAATAAAATTAATATTTAAGAGGGGTACCATACAACAAACGTGAACTTTTCCAATTTTTTTCTCGGTCTTAATAACGATAACAGGTAGAAACTTAAAATATTTTTATAGACAATGGTACGGAACCCTTCGTGCGCGAGTTCGACTCGCACTTGGCCGGTATTTACGATCGAAATGTTTTGTGATTTACTTCAGTTTTATTATTTGAATATCATTGAGGTACTTTTCTGTTGGAGGCGAGCAGCACAAAACCGGTCGTTGTGGAGATCCTTGGGGGACGCCTTTGTCCAGCAGTGGACATCTTTTAGCTAAGATGATGATTGGTATTTTACACTTATGTCTAGCAATTCGCCATAATAACAATATTAACTCTGTTGTTTTCCGATAGTTAGTGATAAGACAGCCAGTTCCTCAATGTCGGGGGTTGTTCGGATGTGGTGTGCTTCCACCTTTCGGCCTTATCACCGGAATTTTTAACCACTCTCCGCTGCGGCGACCGTCGGCTGCTCGGGCCTCGGCTCGGACCACCGCTGCTACAGTTTCCATACGTCCGAATTTGCGAGTACAAATTACTTTAGAAAACGTATTCAATATTGCAGAGAGGCCGCTAGCATAGTGGCGCTGTGACTAGTTTTAGAGGAGCTCGAGGAGCTGGTGCAGTCCCGCGCCCGCGCCCGCGCCCGGTCTGCTATTGCAAGGTTAGCAACTTTCGCAAGGGCCGGTCATCCGATGGGTGATGCATTAGCAGTCGTTAACAACCACCAACCCGCACAAGGCCGCACGAGTGGTGGTTTACGGCCCATACTCCCTATCCATCCAAAGGGAAGGCTCGTGCCCCAGCAGTGGGGCCATCAAATGAGCTGCTGATGACTAGTTTTAGCAATGGCTGGTCCCAGATGGTTGACCATTGTTTAATGTGGATAGTTGTGGACTGCAGTATGATAACAGTCCTTATTTATTTATTTATTAAATAATTAAATTAACACCCACCGCCCCGCATAGGGTTAAAAAAATGAAACTTTACTAACTTAACGATTTTAAAAATTGTCCTGTTGTTGTTGTT
This sequence comes from Eudonia truncicolella, assembly GCA_949315975.1. Classification (NCBI taxonomy): domain Eukaryota; kingdom Metazoa; phylum Arthropoda; class Insecta; order Lepidoptera; family Crambidae; genus Eudonia; species Eudonia truncicolella. The sequence continues at coordinate 262,033 of OX438843.1, read as the reverse complement.
ACCTCTCATTGTTGTCACTTATAGTGACTTTGAATTATTTATTTATTTATTAACAGAAAGACAAAGATATAGTTGTGAATGAACTAGAAATGATTGATCAAATAATATCAATATAACTTACACGTAAATTATGTGCTGACCGCGTGCGCCTCGGGGTCACGAGATGTTTGGACAAGGTTCGAGTCACGTGCGCGCTCCAGCACGTGCGCTTATAGTTACAAGTTCAATTTGGCTTTCCCAACTATTACTTAAAGTATGGACACGCTCATCACTAAAACCTTGACATTGTATTTATCCGAGATCTAGGCACGGGCAGCATATACATACATAGGTGAAGTTTCTCTCGGGTTCTTCGGAAACATTTGTTAAAAAGTGGCTGAAAAATAATCGCCTCCAGCGCAAAGTCGCCTTTACGATATTATAAAAGTACTTATATCTATCTTTTAAACATTATTAAACCTTTGCGGTCCACTATTTGGAAGAATTGGACGAGGTTTGTTTGACGCAAGGTACATAGTATTATAGGTATACCAAGTAATCTCTCCTACCTTTGTTTGTGCCATTTGCCTCTGTGTTGCGCTGGTCTAGGCCATGGCAGCGCTCGACCTGCGTAACATCAATGACCCATCTCGCCGGTGGACGTCTCCTCCTTATGCATCCGTCTCTCGGTCTCTCTCTCAAAGAATCTCTCTTTCTTTACCATGATTTGATTAAGTGATTAAGCGTCCTTAGATGTGATGTAAAGTTGCATCCTGTGCATCATCACTGTCGTCACCCTTGTCTCGAGTAAGTACATGAATAAACCACTTCGCAAACTGCTTTGTCAATACAAACGAGTATTCTACAAGTAATTGCTCCTTTTCACCGTTCATAAATAAGGGACGGAAAATTCTAAGGGTCCTATTATTCGTTTTTCTTAATTAAGATGTCAGGAATCCCTAATTAAAGCCAAATAACATAGTCTCGTTCTAGAATTGAGATTTTCTCTAATTCCAGTAAGAACGTAATTAAATATAGTTAAGTCGGCTTTTTATTTTGTAAGAACGTTTGTTTTATTAAAAGTGTTGAATAGGTGACTTTTATTAGTGAACAAATGTTATTATTGCTTATTGTTTTTAAATTATTATGGTAATTTTATATATCAATGGCCAATACCATTAATACTTATAAAAGTTACAAAAATTATTAAATATACTGTCCCACTGCTGGGCAAAGGCCCCATCATTGAGATCAAGTCATTGCTACAATTGATGGGTATTGACTTGCTAAATGCGAGTTGGTGATCAAACAAACCCGGAACATGCATCGGAAAATCCGAAACACACTTTGACCTGAGAATTGAACCCAGGACCTTCGGCTGTCGGGCGAAGCGCTTTGCCACTCTGCCGCTTAGGCGTTACAATATATATTGTTTGCGTTCTCTCACTCTTCTATGTCCTAACGGTGTAGATAGGTTATTATAAGGAATCGAATATTGCTACCGCATTTCGAAACAGACATTTAATAATAATAATAATAATATTTAATAATAGTCCATAGAAAGCAAATAAAGTGCGCTTCAGCATCCTAACGGATAGGGTCGGGTTGAATAGTGGTCAACTTCCTGCAACCTCGTTAGATTAACTGACTTGCGTTGGCGTTTTTCAAACGGATTTGTGCCGACAGCACAGGTTATTCAATTAATCAGTTAGCCAAATTAGTAAATTTATTAAATAAAAAAAAACCGAAGTGCAGTGTGGGCAGGCCTCCAACAAGGTGGACCGACGACGATCTGGTAAAGGTCGCGGGCAGCCGCTGGATGCGAACTGCACAAAACCGGTGGTTGTGGAGATCCCTGGGGGAAGCCTTTGTCCAGCAGTGGACGTCTTTTGACTGAGATGATGGTGATGATGATGATGATTAAAAAGTCACAAAAGTCTAAGTATGTAGACTCCGACTGACACGAGAGAAAGCAAATCTACTCGCCGCTGGAAAAGGAACCTCTATTTTATGGCCTACTTTTTGGTATTAAAAAGATTTAATCTAGGAAATATTTTCCGATGGTTAATTAAACGGAAGCGTTGGGATGGTATCGGAGTTTTTTTTATAAAACACGTCGTCTACCCTCATATTGCTTTAAATGGCGATCTCCACTGAGATAGCTGCATCAGGCAACGTTCCTACCCATGTAATGCTTATTATCACGTTCGGAAAAACGCAATAAACACCAGCCCCATTCGCGTCTAGTGTTTCCGTAAAAGGAGGCGCGATGCGGGGTACTCTTTTTTGTAGCTGTTTTTATAAACTTTCTTATTCTATTTTGAGCTTAAGTTTATTATACTATTTAGTAATAAAGGTGGCGATTGACCGTAGCTTTGCCGTAACGTAACGTTGCTCACAGCACAGCAGTGAGCCGAGCCGCGCGCCGCTCGCCGCTCGCCCTGTTATCGGTCAGTTAGTCGTGAGTGACGTATAGAGCTCGCCGCGAATCACCGTAACATACCGATACGCTCCGGTCAGCCGCCACCTCGAGACTCCAGCGGCTCCACCCACTCACTTACGGAGTGGTCTTTGTCATGGTTTAGGGTAAAGCCACCAAAGAGCACGCACTACCAAAGTGTACCGCAGTGCTACTAATTGAATATTATTAAATATTTATAAAATTTTATAAAATACAGTGAAAAAATTAAACGCCCACCCGACCCATGCATCTGCATGGCCATCGGTTGCAACGACCGTTTGGATAGTGCCGCTAAAAAGCACTCAAAAACATTAAAATAGCAGTGACAAAATTACTTACGTCAGCCTTCCCGGTAGCATAGCGGTCAGTGCAGCCGCCCAGATTACGGAAGACCCAGGTTCGATTCCTGGCTGGATCGGGTGGGCGTTTAATTTTTTTTCTGTATTTTATAAAATTTTATGAATATTTAATTTAGCTTCAGTGCAGCAATTAGCACTTGAAAATAAAAATAAAAAGTAAAAATGAATATTATTTAATCTGTTAGTAACTACTTGCCTGTGACACAACGCGTGAATGTAGTCAATATGGTACGTAGTATTTATTAATCCCCGCAAATGTGCGTTTGCCTATAGGACAAATATAATTTCGTATGAGAATACGTACTTTTTGGTAGTGCGTACTCTTTGGTGGCTTTACCCAATTTATTTATTTGGATTATGATGAATTTATGATGTGTTTGTTACGTCCTAGACGGTAATAGTGTGGCGTGTTAGGCATCGCTGGTCACAACAAGATCTTGAATACCTTAAAAATTACAACGAATGTGTATGTGTTGTTGCAGATGCGTTGCTGCGTGGCGGCGCTGTGGTTGTCGGCGTTGACGACGCTGACGACGCTGGCGACGGCGGCCGGCGAACTGGCGCCTGCGCAGGTCAGCAGCCTTTATACATGTCAATCGTGCATATCATCATCATCGTCAGCCTTTTAGCTCACTGCTGGACATAGGCCTCTTCAAGTAAACGCCACTGAGCACGGTCCGCGGCTACAATTTTGTATGCTATGCAATGGTTGCATTACCGACCCCTCAAATGGCGATGAAGTTAATTTATTTACTTACTTAGTGTTTCTAAACGCGCCTTATTTCTGGTTCTGTATGTGGCATTTATTTTTCGTGGTTGTAAAAATGACAAACAAGTATAAGAGAACATCTGAAAGCAAGCTCTTTTGCAAGGTGCACTAATTGTAATGAACGTAACCTATTTAGGTACCTCCAAAAATACAAAACAATGCTACCTACAAAGAGTTCAAGCGTGTTCCTGAACGCCAACCTGAATATTTTTAGCAGCGAACAAAGTTTCCAAACAAAAAAAACCGCGAAGAGATTTCGTCCAACACTTTTCGTTTGTGCCGAAGTTGCGCGAACCCCTGTGAGGTCAGCCACTTAACTTTCGCTTTGTTTGAACATTTTTAATGCCGCAAACGGCTTTATGCATTGCGAACGACTTAGGGGACGAGTCCACTGGACGACGCGAAACTTGCTCTAAAGTATTATTTCAGTATACTTACATAGACATTTTCTACTTAGAGGCAAACATGTTATGCCCGTTAGCTTGCGATGTCTGTGTGCCTAGATCAAGTTAAAGTTAAATACTATTTCCTCGGTGGAAAGGAAAAACTGCTAAAACACTAAAAGGATACAAATAAGTCTATAACAGTTTATGTGATAAAATGTCTTTCTCATTGATAAAAGGAGTCAAACTTTGAACCATCAACTATATTAAAACTTCAATCGAAGTTCAGAAATAGAAGTACCGGTGAGACATGTTTCATAATTAATTACTATCGATTTTAACTTCCATATTAGTTTCACTAATAATAGAAGGTATTAGTTCAGAATGAAGTACGTCACACGCTAATTATTGTGTCATTAATAATTTATTATCCAGTGAGTGTCGTCGTATTTACGAACATCTGTCATTTATTATATAAAAAAGAAGTACCTACTTATTGTCTGGAGAACGATCAACATAAAAATGAAGTTCTATCTTCGAACAGATTATATACATTTTCAATTACAGGATCTGATTGTTTATTAAATAATTTAAAATGTAACCCACGTACAAAACATAACGGCTGCTCCTCTGGGATCAGAGTACAATGGTTATTACTTATAAAGTGTTTCACAATTGGTCCATTGTCGTTCGAGCTATTATTTTCCGAACAATAAAAATGGCGCGCAATCCGCCATCCGGGCTGTAACATTAAACAGCCGGCGAGTGCGCTGACCAACTTTAAAGAGCTTCGGAAAACTTAGAAAACCGCTTTTTAACTACACCGCCCGAGGGGTGCGGTGCCACTTACAGCGATACAATAAGTTTTTAAAATATATTTTTTTTTATAACTGTGTACAATATAGATCTTACACATTAGATAGTATCAACGATTGGGTTAGATGTTTAAGTATATGGATATGTCTATTTTTTGATATGAATGAGTTAGTAATCAAGCATACGGTCCGCCTGGTAGTAAACGGTTACTGTAGCCTATTCACGCTTACAACGCGATCAGAATAACTCGAGAGTCGTACCTTAAAGTAAAGCAATAGCTTTCAAATTTTTTTATTCAAAATGAACTTTTACATGTATTTTTTGAACGTCAATTCAAAGCCATGACTTCGTAAACCCTACGGTGGAGACCTTGTACTGAGAAGAAGCCGCAAGAAACTCGGCAAGGGCTGTTTCTTTCTCCTGTAGTGTTACAATACAAGTTCATTAAAAAAAAGCTAATAATTATATCACATTCATAACATTAATTTGCACTATGGTGTAATAATATGTATATAAATCCAAATACCCAAAAGAAATAGCAATTTCAGAAGTTTTCGTTTCCTTTACCAGAACCTAAACTATTATTAAAGTTGACAGTGTCTAGATTTACCAACAAGCTTTATTCAATTAAAAAGCTCAAGTTTAACAACTGTGAACACGCAAGGTACAAGTTTGTTGTGTGTGGCAAGGATGAAACCGCAGCCCCGGGCGTCTCCCCGCCCTCTCCCCTGCTCCGCCGCGACGCTCTCGAACGAACTTCTTGTGACGACACCGCCTGTGCCATCGCAAATTGTTATTGAGTGACGTCACAAGTATCTCTTCGTTCCTTAATTAACACGTGTTGACTGTTTTTTTATATTAGTAGGAGGCAAAAGAGCAGGCGGGTCACCTGATGGGAAACAATTTAATTTTGTTTCGCTTTGGCTTTAATACTATAGAAATAATTATAGGTTAGCAGGAAACATTTAGGGGCAATCGCCTCTGAAATGAGTAGCAACACTTTTGCTTTCTTGCTTTTATAGGTTTTGAGGATTCATGGGGAAAGACGAAATCTTACGTGATCGATGTCAGTATACTAAGTTAGTAAATTTTAACACGTTTATACTTGTAAATCAACTATTCCTGTTTAATATTAGCACAGATTGTGTTTTAAATTAGTAAAATATAGTGCAAGTAGAAAATTAGATATCTTTGATCCCCATCGCCGTCACTGGCGCCCCACCTCGCGTGCCTTGCATTTGTATCCCACAAAAGGAGCTATACAATTAGCATTGTGCCGAACAACGCTTTTATGTAATAATAAAGCAAGGTGTTTTATTCCGCGTTCACAATGCCAGCACTTCCGAGCGAGGAGTTTGTTGTGGCCAACTTGACCTGGCGAGGAACCACCAGCCGCCAGAGTGCCATGAGTTTCGTTCACCATTCTTAAAAACAGATTTATCGTAAACTTATATTTGTATCGCATTGAAGCATAACAGTCCGTAAAATAACTAATTATCTACGTAGATTACAAATAATTGATAGAACTAAAGCTAGTTTTAAAATACGACTTGACGTAGAATATTTTAATTGAGTTTTCAAATACTCGTAAATAATGTAAGTTGTAAATAATATCATGTGTGTTCCAAATTAAATTTACCATTTAACAATGCCAAATTTAATTTGTTATTTAATACTTTGCAAAAAAGGATAATCCTCATTACTGAAACACCCACAACCTTACATATCCCATTCAGGCTACAAACCAATAATTTGTCTTTATACACAAAGCCAGAGTTTGGCTTAGAACAAATGGAAATGTTCTTGAGAGGTATATTTTAAAATTCAAACACATGTTTAATTGAAACTATCGACAATAATACAGATGTAGCCAAAGCTTCTGTGACATTCGGCCCTACACTTTAATTAAAACTGCCGTATTTTATAATAATCGCCATCAAAGTACGACATTCACATTCACAGTTTTTGTTGCAGGCCGACAGCGAACTAGAACTGACAGACGAAGAGAAGCGCGCTTGGCAGAGCTTGCACGGCGGCTGGGGCAAGCGCGGCTGGCAGGACATGAGCTCAGCGTGGGGCAAGCGCGCCTGGCAGGACCTTAACTCAGCATGGGGAAAGCGCGCCTGGCAAGATCTTAACTCAGCTTGGGGCAAGCGCGGGTGGCAAGGTATGGGTACACTACACTAGGTTTTAGTTGATAGCTAAAAAGATAAAATAAAATTACAGCACAGTTTATAGTTTTTTTACAGTTTTATATTGAAAATTAAAACGTTAACAATAATAGGAACACGAATTTTCAAATAAATTTGCTTATTTTCTTTGCCATTATTTTCTGTACAATATTTACCAACGTAGACCTTAAAAAACCAAAGTTACCCAGCAAGTTTTAATGGGCTGAATAAATTAAAATTCCTTTGGTGCAGTCAACAGCTTTTATCTCACGGAGAGACATTGTATTTAAAATATTTTTCAGTTATAATAGAAATAAATAACGAAACGCTAATTTTGACTCAATTGTTTTATTGTGTATTACTTACATTGACTCCTAAGTTCATGATAATTTCTTTAATAAATAGACCTAAACTCGGCATGGGGCAAGAGAGGGTGGCAAGACCTCAACTCCGCGTGGGGCAAACGCGGCTGGAACGACATGTACCAATCCCCGTGGGGCAAGCGCGGCTGGCAGGATCTGAACTCAGCCTGGGGCAAGCGCGGCTGGCAGGACATGAGCTCCGCATGGGGCAAGCGCGGATGGCAAGACATGAGCTCTGCATGGGGCAAGAGGGCGCCTGTGAGTAGTAGTTAATACACTGCAATTTCTACATTTTAACTATAAGTAAGGAAGTATTTATTGATTGTTCTTCAAAGATAACGCAAACACTACACTTACAAACTTAATATAATTAGGCAGCATAAATGCAAATAGATCCGTAGAAAGTGGAAAAGACGTTATGATATTCTTATCACATATTAAAATATTTATCTGTAAAATAATAACAGGCGTTCTCAACCATAAAAGTAACAAGATAGCCCCGTATTTTATTCAAAGGTTCTTAATATAATGTGCAGGAGAAATGGGCAAATTTCCACGGCTCGTGGGGCAAGCGGACAGGACCAGAGGCTGACTATGAGGACCTGGAAGCCGCCATCGAGCAACTGGTGCCAGCACAGCAGGTAGGTACTGGCCCACCACCTTTGCAGAAGAAAGTTTACAATGGTTTTATAGTCAATAGTGGGTCCCGCATAGAACTCGTCATAATGACTACCACAGCTACTCCTGCCTACTGCCTTCAAGCAGCCTGCATTGCTGTTTCATTTTGAGGGGTAGTCTAGATTTGATGGTTATATCGTTTGCAGCTACGCGCCTGTGAATTACGGCCTAACACAAAAGTCTATATCCCGGGAACATTAAATTTTACCCAAATAAACGGTTATATTAATAATATATACTGTAGCTTTCTATCAGAGAAATATTGTTTAGAATCTTTTAAGAGCATCTAGATATTACCCCATACACACAAACAACCTCCTTATGATATAAGTGTAGAAAAAATATCATAATCGGTGATTAAAACAAAGTGATAATTTTCATGATAAATAATAAGATTGATAAGCTTTGGCGTTAGCGATGCTTAGTTAAGTCGTCCAATACGAGTATATAGGTGCAATGATGGGAGCTACCCACGGTATGTTAGCTCGTTCAATCATGAACAAAAGATGTTGATACTGACGACAGTACAGTATTACATTCAGGAGAAATGAGCAAACCTATACAAAAGTCAAAATGTGAAAACAAGCCAACTTTTCACTGTAATTTGAAAGATGAATGACATTAACCATAATGAAATAATGCGCTGAAGAAACACATTTCCCGATGGTAGGTTAGGCAGCTACATTACTCACGCATCGAGTTACCCGAAGCCAGCCCGTTAAGCCCCGTTATGTCGTTACTATAATGTAACGCCAAAGTCTAAAGACTTAAAGCCAAGTCGACGCTTACTCATTTATTAGAATTAAAAACTTTAAGGATTCCCCAGGCTCAATCTTTTATTTTATCGCTTCTTAAATCTTAATTAATGGCGTTTAACATATATCAAAGTGATTTTTTTGTATTTAAATTAAAATGTAATGAATACTCTAATAAAAAATTTAAAGATACAAAATAAAACACAACTCTCGTTACAATCACCAGGGACGTACTAGTAGCCAGTATTATCTTTCGTAGTTTCGCTACGACAATGCTACGAGCTACGAAGCAGCGGCGTAGCCTATACACAGTATCAATTACCCATCGAAGTACTCACAAATTTAAACCCTTCTAAGGTAAATTGGTAGTTGGTAAAAGCACGCTACCTCCGTCCAAGTTTTTGGCAGCGGTAAATAAATACCGCAAACCGTAAGTTGTCTTCAATAATGAACACAGAGAAACCCAGAGAAAACCTTCTCTGTAAAAGTTATAAAATAATAATACTGCGTCATACATAATGCGACCTTTTATTTAATTTAAATCTTAATATACTTAATTATTGTATTTGTTTATGTAACCGTTTTAATTAAATAAATAAATAAATTTATCTGCACTCAGCACTCCATGCTAATTCAACCTTTAATTAATATTATTATTGATCTTATATACTCGTATTCAATCTTTGTTGATAATGTTAAAAATACAACCAATTAATTATCTTGAATATTGCAAAAAACACTATAAAATATACTAATAGCACTCGCCAAAATAGCAGCCACTAAAACGATATATCGGATATAAATATCCACCTGAGTAAATAATGCCAAGGTACAGAGTTAAAATGTGCCCTTTCTCAACAGCTTGAAGATGCCGAACGGACCGTAATCGAACCGCCAGAGAAAAAGGCCTGGTCGGCCTTACACGGCGCGTGGGGCAAGCGGCCGGTCAAGCAGCACACCAACATCGGTAATTGTGAACACTAACACTGCACACTCAGCCAGCTCCCTGAACCCTGAAAACGCTGACATGCCAACAACAGTTTACTACAACACAGCATTCACTGTAACAAACTTGATCAAGAAACTGCTACGGACAGTATCTGTGCTACGACTCGTAGCCGAACGAAAATCAATTTTGTTTTACATTAAAAACCAGCATTTCATTTAAGTTTTCATAGCATAGCCAAAATCGAAAACCGTAACCATAAGTTAAAATTTATTTTTTATACATTGCTAAGGCTAAATCATAAATTGAGTAAGTAGTTTTTCTACAAATGCTTAATCATTTGTTAAGACCTCTCTTGTAGCTGTTAAAATAAAGAATCAATAAAATGTGATGGCACGTTTCCCACCATTTCGTTCTGTTGTCCTCCACGGAATTCCGAAATGAAAGTGGCAAAGGTAACGTTAATTGCACGTCACTCCACATTCACCGCGTGTGATGGACTGGAGACCCTCCCTTTGTGTCACGCCAAAAACGACACCCGCTCCACAAGACACACTATACACCGATTATTTTCTAACGTTATAAAGATGTTTACTACATATTTCACGTAGGTACTTTTTTCATGGTTATAATAGACAAATGTTACCTTGTAAAGTTTAGTCGCACAACATCGAGCTCGGAAGTTCGCAAACTTGACTTCAGTCACAGACAGATCTGTATTTTGTCACCGCAGTAGCAGCTGCTAGACCGGCTAACATTTTGTGTGATTTGAACTTTGTTAGTGAAGCTTGGCTATGGCGTAGATCCCGCATAGCCGAGACTACGCCCGCCTTGTTTCTATGTTCGTACATGTTTAGTGCCTTCCCTAGCACGGACCCGATCACCTTCGCATTTCCGTAGCGGTAGTGACTTACACTATTGAAATAGCTATTTCTCTCCTCACATCTCTTACTAACACATCCAGCATACACTGTAGGTACACAGCGACAAACTAATTTCAAGTAAGACTAAAACAGTAAAACCTAATAAGAGCATTTGAAGTTTTAAAGTCGATCGTAAAATTGAACAACAATAAGATATCTTTAAAGTCCAAGAATTCCGATCGGGCAGCGATAAATTGACGATCGTTCCCATAAAAGTTTCATAATAAATTGTCCATCCATTTGGCAAACGGGTACACAGCCACCGCCCCCCGCCCCCCGCCATCGTCTGATTGATACGATTCACATTCTACTGATTGATTTAAATTTACAATTCCTTCCATTGATTACTAATTTTGTTTGTTTCATCTTCAAAGGCGTTGTCATTAATTGTATCCTCTGGTGCGTCCATATTTAATAAACAAGTACTCGATTGGAAGAACAAGTCATACATATATACATATTAGTTAACATAAACAATATTTAGAAACACTAATTGACGAAAAAATTGTACTTAGATCCATTTAGTATTTTTCTATAAAATTCACACAAATGTCGTCATCAAAAAAATTGTTGACTAATTTGATACAGAGTAATTAATTGAATATAGTCGACGAGCATTAACATCTAAACAATGTTACTCTTAATACAATGGCACTGTGACTGTACCTCAGGAATGGAGTGTACTCGTATTACACGCTGGATGCCACTATTAATATTGTCGATATTAATAATTATATTAATTAACGGCATTATATTAGTTTAGAACTGATGGCATCCCTCTGTAGCCCTTGACTGGTAGTTTGATCCGGCGAAGGTTTCATCAGCACAGCCGCGGCTCCTAACAGCGATGGTCTTGTAAGCTCTCGGAACTGACAAGTTTAAATTCATTCCTACAAACATGCCGGCCCAAAACTCTGTACTTTGATTGTTCTCAATATCTATGCTATTTAAGAAAGAAGGCTATGCGTCTGGCAAAGTGGGAGTTATTTCTTTAACATCCAACCTAACATTATTATGTAAAAAAAATTAAGTTTTTTTGTTAAAGTTTTAATTTTGTTATCCTTTTGAGTTTGGATCTCTAATTAATAATGGTATTATAGATAAGATAAGGAAGTTTGAATTGTTTTTTTTTTCTTTTTAACTTAGATTAAGATTTTATACAATGCCCTTTCAGGGCTCATGTTCTGAATTTTATACTCAAACAAGACCACTGTGTATGAACAACATGATACAAATAAATATTATGATTATGGTTAACATAAAAAACATCTCCGATCATATTTAAATAATATCTTTAGTAATGGCACACGTTAGGATTTGCTAATTTAATGGCCGATTTAAAAGTAATGTTCATAATGGTCCGTCTCTCTCTAACGCACCCTCAATCTTAATTTGGCCCGTAAAAGCATTTCAAACGAATAACGGGAACATGAAAATTAAATATAGAGTTTTCATTTGAATACTTATTGACGCTCGGAAACTCGGAATACGTTACAATCCACTGACAATGTACACCAGATGGAGGATATTCCTACGTCTACACTATTTCGTACCCAATGAAGCATCTGGAAACTTATATTATTGACTAAAAATAGATGCATAATCGCTCGGTGGGCCGTCACCATCCTGTCGTACATTGCTTGCAGAGTGGTTTTATTTATCATCTGCACAATAATGGCACAATTCCTCGATACCAATTATGTTTATCTATTATTTCCAATGATGCCTAATTTTTTTTAAGTACCTAATACAAAGCAATGACGTTCAGTATTCCACGATGACATTAAATAAAATCATCCAAAAGACAGCTCCAAACGTTGTTTGGCGGCGGGCGGCGAGTCGCGGCAAATTTGCCGTCCTGGAATCACTTAGCGAATTAGATAATAATTGTTGGCCGTTTTTAAATTGAATGCTCCGAGTCCGAGTGACGTTCCACCATTTGCGCGCCGCCACCGTTAGCAACGTGAAATTTAACAATAATGATAAATTAAAGTGATCGGAACAAGCGACGCCTTCAGTTGGAGAACAATAAAGAGTCGTCACAATGTTTCGGGAGGGTCGAGCCCTCTTCAATTAGGCGCCTCTCGCTACACACGCGCTGTTAAATTTAACAATTGCCAATTCAAGAAGATAGGCCGTTAAAGTTCATTAGAGTCAACATTTCTTTCTTATTTAAATCTGCTGTAATGGGCTTCCAGAGTCTTTTATAAAGGTGCACCGCTATTTTTAGCTACAGTAAATACAATAATGGAATATTTTCGTAACAAACGTTTAAACTGAAAACTTTAGCTACTAAACTTCCACAATGCATCCAACTACACAAACTTTCAACTATAACCCAACAACACAACAGCTTTCTCTCAACAATGAAGTTCAAAAAAATTTTGAGCTCCCAAAAAGTTTGGAGAACACTTTTATTTTTGAAGTGGAATAAAATTGTACACTTCCGTGGCTAACCATGAGATATTCCTATTGACAACGATGGGGCCCACGAAGCAGTGTCGATCAGTCATTATTGTGGTGTGAACCTACAGGAGCGTATTACTGGAAGCGGGAGCCCGGCTGGACGAACCTAAGGGGGATGTGGGGCAAACGCTCGGAGGCCGCCGCGCTAGCACCCGACGAGCACGGTAACCGCCCGGAGACCCGGAGACGGTCGCTGCGTTCCTCCTACACGGCTGCGTTGGGCGCAAGCTGCCACAGCCCCGCTCCCAAGCCGAGCCTTGGAAGACGAACGCAGCGGCGTCGTTGTGCTTTCGTTTCGTTTCGGACAGCCATTGTGTCGCTTGACTCACAGCGTTACACGTCACACGTCATCTCACACTTCGCAGTAGTGCCTTCTTGACTGTTCTATGTGTAGTTAGCGTACGGTGTCAAATCAGTGTCGCCATACTGAACTTTCAACGGGATGGGAACTCAAAATCCTGCTACACGAAATTAGATTCGGTTCACATGAGCACACTGATATGAACCGGTCGTCTTCTCTGTCATTATATGTTACGTTAGCTACTTTCATGAAACTATCTTCTTTCTTAGCCTCTCTTCTAGTATATCCCTCTATTCTGTCTTTCTATGTATCTAGTAAAGCATTCATTACCCATTAAATCGTTAACTGTTGTATTATAGTAATTGCTGTTATCGTTCAGAATCTCTGGCATATTCCTTGTATGTGTCTCTCCATCTAAAGCTACATTCAACCAGCCCGCAATGGTTACCAACACTCTGTCTTTATTTGTCTGTCACAATTTATTTATGTCCTTCAGACGAGCGGTGCCGGCTGCGGCGCGCGCGGCCCTGCGCACCTCCTCGTATTCTTGTCACGTGCCACACACACATCTTGTACTGTTTTGATTTTATGTTTTATATATTGGTATGACAATGTAGTATAAAGTGCGTAGTTAGTTGGTGTTCCGCGGTCCGTTTATCTGTATCGTATCGTATCGTAGCAACCTGTATGAATGTTTTATGTTCTCGCACTTGTGTAAAGTACCTACCAGAATATTGTGTCGTTGTTAAAGTTATAACAATAACGTTAGAAATATAACATTTATTAATATAGGTATGTAGAGTATGTGCACAACGTTATCGTTGTAGGTAGAAACGTTAATCGTTATCCGAAATAGCGGTCGTAAATAATTGGTAGCGTGAAAGCGACTCGCCGATGCATTGTTCGGGTGAAAACGGATGAAAGCGCGCCTTGCCATGCTTCATTCTCTGTATAAATGAAGACTAAAAAATCCTCATCAGGACAGATATAACTCACAGGCTGTAACTCCGGCCTGTCACGGACTATCGGAATTAAAATTGAGTTATCGTTAAAAGCTTCCAAAAGTACGGGGGCAGCGCTGAGCTGATAATGTACCGAAATGTGACGTCCAGTCCTTTTGCCAGCTCATTAAAAGTGTACGTGTGTATATTACTCACTACGGATAACATTAAAAAAAATTAAACCACTTTGTATACAAGTTTAATGTTTTATGCACATAACAGTTGTTTTATCCGTCTCTTAATATTGTCTCGTAAACCCACAGACGTGTAACCAGCAACGCTCACCTAAAGTACGGCTTTATTTTGATAATAATTATCTTTTATTGGGCCAAAACCGTTCAACTCATTTCTAAATGTTGTTAAACTTTCATGTACAGTAAATATTAATCTTCAAACGTACGCGCTACGCAGATGCTATATCTATATATAATAAAACGAACAGTCAGTCTGTCAAAATGCTCGATATGGCAAAACTAAAAAGGGATTTACTTTATTTTCTCTAACTCCATTGGGCGCGGGCACGAACCTCCATTTTTCTCCTCCTTATATCGTGGCTACAGTATGTAACTATTTTGAATCATTATTGATAGCCATATTGCATTGAAATGGCTATTATTTCGTAATCTATACTGGATAGTAAGAACATAACGCACCATAAGGAGCCCGTAAAAGCTCGGCGGCGAGCTAAACACGCCATTCAGCAATCGATTCCCGGTTAGGGCAGTTACGGGCCACTTGTAGCCGTTTGCGATTATTTGTGACGCTGCGTCAGCTGCTCTTTATCGATATCTGGCATACGACTTTTCGATTTCTACTCGATTGTTTCGCTGAGAAGATGTTTTTGAACAGACGCTGTTTCAAAGTAAACTTTCTAGCATTTTTCTTTACTTTCGCTTGCTCTTCACAAATACTGAACAGCTACTAAAATTCAATCGTTTGAGCAATTTCATTGCGATTTCATTTAGATTTACTTTTGGCTATGTGTATTATAGTTAAAGTTTATATTAAAGTTTATGTTATAAATTGTAAATAGATCATGAAACAGTCTGTTTAAACTAAAAAGGCTTTAATTACTAAAACATCAAACCTCTACGATTCTCGATGTTTCAGTACATAATTTACGTAGCAAGTCTATGATTTATGAGGACGTCTGTCCCTACATAACGTTTTGTTTGTTGCTTATATTCCTAAAGAGTTACTTAATTTATACGATGTCATTAAACTAACGTTTTACAATAATTATGTTTTTTACTGTAAAAAAAAATTGTAAACATTTCTAAAGCGTTATTTTTAAACCTACTAAGTGACGCAATTGAATCACTTCTATGTAAGTACTGCTTCTAAAAAAGGTGAAGGCTTTTAAAATGGACGGTATTTAAAAGTGAGCAGGACAAAGCCGCCATTGTACAGAGTTCAATGTTTCCACAAAAATAGAGATCAATAATAACCTTAACCCGTCTTTAAATAACAATGGATTTTAATTAGTGTTCATTCCTCATTGGATTTTAAAATACTGGCTGTGGCTTGTTGCTGACGATACAGCCTGCCCAATCAATAAAAATGAAAAAAAATAAAATAAACCCACTCTCAGCATCATATGCGTAATAGTTAGTTTGCTAAAGGGTTCAAGGAATAGGCGGCTTCAACCTCAACTCTGTGATGTAATGATAATGCTATACTGCCCTTTGTACATGGCGGTATCTTTTCATACATACATATCGATGTAAACAGAACATTTATAATCTTTAAAAAATATAAATATAAATATTTATAAAATTTTATAAAATACAGTAAAAAAATGAAACGCCCACCCGACCCAGTCAGGAATCGAACCTGGGTCTTCCGCAATCCGGGCGGCTGCACTGTCCGCTACGCTACCGGGAAGGCTGACGTAAGCGCTGAATTTTGTCACTTTGCTTTTTTTTATTTTAATATTTCCAGGTTCGATTCCTGGCTGGATCGGGTGGGCGTTTAATTTTTTCACTGTACTTTATAAAATTTTATAAATATTTAATTTGCTTCAGTGCAGCAATTAGCACTTGAAAATGAAATATGGTGATCATTCGAATTATCCTATTGAGCATCGTTCAACCCCGCTGTTCTAGATTTTCGTACAAATCCAACAAATGAGCGCGGGCGCGGCGCGCGTCGCGGAAGCCTTGCCTAGGGCTGCCTCCTCTGTGTTTGTGTTACATTATCTAATGAAAAATAATTTTATAAAAATATTTTTTTTTTCTCATTCAATTCAGTTACTATCCATTTTGTTAGTAAAGCAGTAACCAGTATGGTATACTTATTAATTGCTGCAAGTTATCTTTTTAAATGTCTATTGACACTATTTTGTACCAAATGAACTTCATTTCGTATGAGGAGCTCGATGGCGCTGTGGTTAACGCGCCCGGACTGCGAGTGCCGAGATTAAGTGACTTTCGCAAAGGCCGGTCATCGGATGGGTGACCAAAAATTTATCATCTCAAGCTCCTCCGTGCTTTGGAAGGCACGTAAAGCCGTTGGTCCCGGCTGCATTAGCAGTCGTCGACAAGTCGTTTCGCGTGGTGGTTTATGGCCCGTCCTCCCTATTCATCCATAGGGAAGGCTCGTGCCCAGCAGTGGGGACATTAAATGAGCTGATGATGATTGGACGTATAACGCTTTTAACGAATATAACTAGGTAGCAGGTAGGTATATAAATATTAGCTTTTATTCCATTATCATCTATTTGTCTTCCATAGTTTTTTCAACAATGTTCAGTTAAGTTAACTAGTGTGTTGTTGTTCTAAACTTCTAAAGAGAAACAAATAAAAAGCAAAAAAGAATATGTAATGAAAATACGTATAGATTGAATAATAAGAAGAAAATTTTCTGCTGAAACCCTATACTTGGGCTGCAATTCGACATGAGCGTTTCAGATTAATTAGGCGAGAGTTTTCACTAATTATTTCTGTGGAGTCGCGCCACAGTCCGCCGGGACGGGGCGGGACGCGGCAGATCCGGTTACGGCTGTGATCGTTGAGCTACGAACACGCTAAACATTTTCATATTATTAAAATATACTCATTGCACATTAAACGACCTAGCTAAATCGTAAAGATTTTTTGAAATATCAACAATAAAGCGTCACAGTTTTTCGTAAACGTATCTTAATACGTTACTTTTCGTTTTATAAGATTATCTCTAAGCCATTAAATATACTTTGTCATTATTTTACCTAAATTATTTTCGGTGATGCGTTTATCTTGCGAACATAATTGGGGTCCCTCGTAAAAAAAGCTTCAGTAATATCTAGGATTGGCAAAAATAAATTCAAATCTCATTCCATGTTATACAGCAATAAAAGTAAGATACCCATTAGTATACCTTACTTTGATTCTATATTTACTGTAATAGAATCATTTCGTGACGGGTCTGCACGTGCCTGTCGTAGGAACTTGTATCGGAGAGGCTAATCTCGAGGCAGGCTTAAGAAAATTTCGGTAAAGGAATCTCGTAATCTCTTACGCGATTGCCGGAGGTTCTGCTCTGCCACAGCTGTAAATGAAACCATCTCATAAGCCCCACCTCCATTACAAATAAAATTCGTGACAAAATTGCCGAATTCGTTTCGACCCGACATGCTACAGAGTGACGGGAACTGACTTGATCCTTTTATGTTTCAGAGCGCAGCGCGCCCGCCGACGAGGCCTAGACCACTGACAACCCTGTAATATATAATTTAACTAGCAACACCGTCATATCTATAGGTACAACATAATGTATTTCTGCTTCGTCTCGTATTTAAAACTCATGCTAAGTATCAATAGTGATGTCCCCGCTTTCGGTTCGATTACTCGTTAATGTTTCCCACTCCCAACCAGTGGGAAATATTAATGCTGCGACGGTTAAGTTCCTATTTGTTCGTTTATGTTGAAATTAAATTCGATATTTTGTTAAAAAGAAAACTATGTTTAGTGACCCTTGCTTATTGAAGTTTGAAATTACGTACAAATATAGCTCTAGGGTTTACGTCATCTTCTAGAGGTAATGTCTCATCTGCTAGATCGTAAGCGAGCATAACGTTACGTGACTCGGAAGCTAGTTAGGAACTAATGATATTGATAAATTAATTGTATTTTATTAGAGCGTTGATGTAAATTGTGACGATACTCTCAGGGAGTTAACGTTTGTCCAATAAAAGTTTATTCGGAGCCGAAATTTGTTTTATTTAGAATTGGACCCTTCCTAAAAATCACGCTAGCAGCGCCCAAGAATACAATAGGGTCAATAGGGTATTATAAACTGAGATCTTTCAGAATGTAGAGTTAAGTTCAAATTATTTAATTAGAGGTACATTTATATTTTTAAAACGCGTGTCTTTAACAAAACATAGCCTTCACATAAAAGGTGACTCAATGAAACAGTGTTCGAGAAGAGCCGATGTGCCAGCCGACGATCGCGCTGGCTGTACCCATCTGGATGTCTACCAATCTCGTTCCTATTTCAGCCGCTATGCAGTATGAGAACTAATACAATCACTGAGCACAGAGGCACAAAACAGAAGGTAAGCTTAATACACACAAACCCCTTGCACGGGCACGGATCTCGGAACAGCTCGGGACAGCCCGAGATTCCGCGACAGAGGTTGTCTATGTGTGCGTTGCTCGCCAGAGGTTGTCTGTGTGCGTTGCTCGCCAGAGGTTGTCTATGTGTGCGTTGCTCGCCAGAGGTTGTCTATGTGTGCGTTGCTCGCCAGAGGTTGTCTATGCGTGCGTATTGCACGAGCGCGTTTGTCTAAACCTTCTGTGGGTCTCCTTATTTTGTAAAATAGGCATAATAACTAAAGCCTTTACGCCTACGTGCAACTTCAACCCAGTGTTGCAAGCGTCAACTGCGGTACCAGCAAAACTTAGCTGGCCATCTGTATTTCTCTTTTAGGTAGGATCTGTACACTGCTTTATTTGAGAGACAAAATTATGTGTCATAGTATTTTTTTGCAACGCATCGATTGTAAGAAGTACATGACGTAAGTATATTCTAGTGATCTGTAAAATGAATGCGATTATGACAGCGGCATGAAGGTAGTAAAAGAACTCCGGTCAGCACCCTGACGTCGTCGTCCGGTCGTCTGGACTTGATGCTAGGACCGAGGCCAACCTCATCGACTATCGCAGTGGAGGGTGTCTTGGGGCCTTGGCTTTGTTTAGACTAGTAAATGAAATAAATAAAGTTGGACCTTTCGGTAATTGATTCACATATGTATAACAAATACACAGTTTTAGGTCCATATCAAACTAAGATTTTCGTGAAGATATATAATATTTTAATGAGGAAAGCTTTGTATTTTTGTATGTATGTTTGTAACATATAAACTCAAAAACTGCTGGACCGATTTAAAAACATATTTCACCATTAGAATGCTACATTAGCGCTGAGTAACATAAGCTATATTAAAAAGTGTCCACCCGTGCGAAGCAGGGACGGGCCGCTAGTCTATCATAAAGCCAAAGATTTTTGTCTAATATCTGGTTTTTGTGATCAACTTTGAATTTCTTAAAGATCAGTTTTTTGATTGTAGTATGTATAACACAGTATGATATGAAGTACTGAATACTCTTCTACAAATAAATAAATAAATGATTTTATTATTATTATTAGAAAAAAAGACTAAATCCAAAAGGCAAGTTTTTAAAAAATTAAATTTGTTCCAAGGTGTTTAGAAGGCCGTTATCAGGTTCCCATCTATTTCAAGATATTAAAAATATTACGTAAAGAAAACTTTATTTTATTTTAGCATTACCAACCTTTTCATTATACCCATATAATAAGAAATGCACAAAAAATAACTAGTCTGCTATGTTGAACTGTCCGCCATATTAGTTTTAGAATGACGTCACTGCCTATTCACGTGTATGCAAAATTTACTGCTTTAAAATTCATCTGCCAGATTTGATGCGAACATACGTACACATACAAACAATACAATACAATTGTATTTCGTCGGTTTCATATAAATGCGTCCTGACCTTGTGTACATGGGAGATACGCCTCCCAGCGACCTGCCAACCTGCTGCCCGCAAGTAAAAAACTTTTCCGTTTTCACAATTTTAAATGAATAAAAGTTTTTCGGTTTGCTGTAGGCACGTAGCGCAGACACACAGATCAAAGCCGCATATTTCTATTCGCTACATTTACACAAGCGAGTATACAAATACATCATTTGCTTCACTATCCTGCCTGTGTAACAAGATAGTCATTGTCATTGTCATCATCAAGCCTTCCCTATGGATGGATAGGGAGAACCGGCCATGAAACACCACGCGGGCCCAGTGCGGTGCGGTGGTTGTTAACGGCTGCTAATGCAGCCGGGACCAATGACTTTACGTACCTTCCGAAGCACGGAGGACCTCGATATGATGAGATGAATTTTTGGTCACCCATCCGATGACCGGCCTATGCGAAAGTTGCTTAACCTTAGCAATCGCTGACCAGGCGCGTTAACCACTGCGCCATCGAGCTCCTAGTCATTGTCATTGCCATAGTCATAGATATTTATTGCATCATTACATTATGGTATCATCATCATATCACTTTCATCCATTGTCTCCTTTATAAAAAGAAATAGTCATGTTATTTTTCTAACCTACTCTGATTGGCAAGAATTTTCACTATGAATAGGTGCAAATTCTGAAAATTGCACACCACAAATCGGCCCATTAGGATAAGCCCCGGCCCGACGACGGCTCGACGCGACGGCTCGACGGCTGACTTGAAGCCTGGTTTGACTGCTGTTGACGGCCGCCGTCTGTGACGCGTGACATATTGCGCTGTCAGCGGCAAGCGAGGAAGCGAGTGCTGAGCTTTACGAGGTCCTATTAAAAATGTTTTGAATGCACGAGCCTTCGCGAAGGATATTAATGCGGGAAACATGTCGATTTGAAGAGATTTATAGCAGCTTAGCGTAAAGACACGGGTCGATGTGCGCGTGCACTCTCTCACACGCACTCTGTAAGATTAGGAAGAGAAACAGATAGTTACCTAGTCACTTAACATCCAATTGTCGTTTCAAAGAATAGTAATTGGTCACAATTAGGTCAATGAAAAATAACTCGAAAAAAAGAATGTAGTATCTTGAAGAAAGTATTATCTTGAAAGCCCTTAAATTATTTTATCAACATTAAACGAATTGGTAGACCATTTGATCATGACATGACACATAGTTTGTCGTTACTGTAATAATTACTTAGAACAAACTTATAATTGAAACGTTTAAAACTACTATTTGATGCAAATTGGTACTATTTTGTCAGCCTATTGTAGTCGTCTTTAGTGTTTTGTCTAGAAAGGTAAATTAAGTACCAAAATAAATCTAAAGCTAAAAACAAGAAATAAAAATACAATTTTTTTTATTAACACATCGTTATATTAACCCGTAATGTGTGTAAAACATACATCAAAAACTTATCAAGTCGGTTAGAGATAAGTGGCACGACCACGAAGCAAATACCGGGTCACTAAATAGCTATATGACAGTTTGAAAATAATATAATGTGACATTTATTAATCGAAGATTTGTAACCTATAAGCACTTGTAGTAGATCTTGGGAATACTTCCGGCTGTAGTGTGTCGGTTTCACGACAGATTGATCATAAAGGAAAGGACATCTTTACATTCACCGACATTGTATCTACATGAACGCCTCGGTGACCGAGTGGCGAAACCTCGGCCCGATACCCGAAGGTCCCGGTGCAAGTCCCAGATTGGGCCAAGTGTGTTTCGGATTGTTCGATGCCCGGGTTTGTGATCACCAGCCCGCGTTGGTAAGCATGGTGATTACCATTATCCATCAATTGTTTTTTTATACGTAGCACGGCAGATGACTCCCTTTCACCTGATGTTAAGTGGAAATGGAGTCCAGACGCAAGGACAACTGGTGCAGCGTGAAAACAACGCAGCATCAGTCACCCTCACCCTGCAGGCCCTCTTCACGCCTCGTTTGAAGGACCCCAAGGAACGAGGGAAAATGACTGTGGCCATGACTTGTATTCAATAATGGAGACCTTTACACAGCAGTGGGACAGTGACAGCCTATTTACTATACTTACATGTACCAAAAATAAATACTACTGACTGACGATCCAATACGAAGGTGTCGTTGGCCGGACGTATACATATTAGGTAGGTACTCGAGTTACATGCGACAATTCGTAGTTTAATCGCCATGCCTTATCGGAGCCATAAAACCTAGCCACTACTACTACTGATTTTAAGTTTCTATTAGGCGGGTAATAAACTTTTGAAGGTAATAAACAAGACTTATTAATTTAAAAAAAAATTCAATATTCAAATTCATTTATTCAGTTTAGGCTACAAGTAGCTCTTGTGATTGTCACCTTGCCATCGGTTCGTAAGTCTACTCTGGGCGGGAGATCTTGTACTGAGAAGAACTGGCAAGAAACTCAGCAAGTGTCCAGCTCTTTTCTCCCTTACAGCGTCAAAAATATTGGAAAATGCCCAAAAAAATGCCAAGAAAATATCATAGCAGGACATAATTTATTTGTAATGGAAAGTATAACAAATAAATTATGCGTCAATAGTGCATTAATATTCATATTTAAAAAACTTGTAATTTGTCATGGGGCTTTTTATGCTGTAGTACCTTTGCTAAGAAGATATTTTAAAAGTTTCTTAAAAGTAATCAAAGAATAATATTTCATTTAGCATACTTTCCTAGAAAAGCAACATATCCGATTTTACTTTTTTTCTGTCACTCACTACACATGCTAACTCTTATCACTGTTATAACAAGACCATCTTCCCGTAATCGATACAATCACGCAGATCAAACATCGCGCCGCATGATGTGATTGTGACGTTATTGTATTGTTATCTTTAGGAGCTCGGCAGGACCAATGGGAGCGCCGCGAAAGCCGTTTACCAAATTAGGCAAACAGCGAGCAAGCCTCCGCACACACGCCGCCGCCGCCGCCGCCGCCGTGCACACACCGGGTACAGTGGGCAACACCGCGGAGGTGCCACTTGTTCATAGCTTTATTAAGTTCATAGCTCAGTCGTAGTCCTAGCTTTTATCATGAATACCTTGGTTCATATAAATAAACAGTTATCATTTATATCAGTTTTCCTATCAAGATCATCAAAATTAATTTGTTATTAATTTGTTCTGTTTTCATCATCGTGTGGTGTACAGCACTAACTGTAAGTGTTTCGATGTATCCTCGGGTGTACAATGTGAGCTCTTGTGGACTCTATAGCTGCTGGCCGTGACTTGGTATGGTAAAACTAGGTAATACGCCCCAGGTATCGAAAGTGTACTCTAGTATTCACACACAAGAAGAAGAATAACGCACTACACGCACTTATATTGTAATAACTTACAATAAATATAATTGATTAAGATTATCATCTGTGGTCAATGAGAGATTTAAACATCATTCTGAAAGCAACGTCCTCCAAATAATTAAAACATTCTTCTAAGTCGTTTTAACTCTTTGGCAGAGTGGTCCTATTCATCTAAAAATATGCTTGGATAAGTGTCCTATTTAAACTATTTTAGACACATTGTTACGAAATTACGGGTAAAATGTGCTTCCTCTCTCAACTCTATCGCCACCTACCATTAAACATAGATAATCCTTTTCCAAATATTACACTACAAACATTGATATTGAAACTAGTGCAAATAAAATGTTTCAATTTAAATCTACTGACAAGAAAGCCCAACGAGCTACATTGCATAGTGCTACATCCAATCCAACCAACGTTTTATTTGTATAGACCAAACGAAATCGGATATAGTGTTGCACGCACTGCCAGCGACGCGCCGTCCGTCAGTGTGCGCCCGCCCGGCATCACACCAGCGCAGCGCAAACAAATCACGAGATTGCCGCGCGCTCGAGCGGGCGCGGGCGGCGCGGCGGGCGGGCGGCGCGGCGGGCGGGCGGCGCGCGCGACGTCTCTGTCAATATCGTAATAACTCCGTTATGGAATGTACGTTGTAGAGAACCTCTGGGCTGTAGGGATGGTTTTTTTATATGTTACGGGTAAGCAGTTGGCCTTCACCCCACATGATGTTAAGTGATGTTAAGGCCAAAAGTGGCGCGGAAGTGTCGTGAGTGTGACCCGGAATCCTCAACTATCGAGGCCCTGGCTATCTTATCTTCAAGCTGCCGGAGCACAAAAATGCTACATACATTGATGTTTTGGCGACATATTATTAATTATTACATATAACTTTAATAACCATTGATATTTTATCGGCAAAGACAGGAGAAGAAATAATAAAAATAAACTGATTGAAAAAAAATTGAAATAAGAAATAATACATAATTAAAGGTAATCTAGTAACTCGCAATAAACAAGGCTAAAAATAATTATTCTGTTTTTTGTTACAAAGGTAGTATTTTTTTTGTATATTGTTGTAATGCAAAATTGTATTGTATTAGTTTTCGTGGCCTAAGATCCACAGTTGCACACTTTTTCTTTGTTAATATGTGTTATCCAAATAATGTCGTGGGTTACAATATTGTATATGTTGATGTGGTATGATTATACCAGATCTGTAAGATTGTATGTTTAAATTATATATTGTACCTGTTTGTTGTAAATAAAATAAAAAATAAAAACATTAAGATAAGATGGTGCTATGATGATGGTGATATGATGATGCAGCTAGCCAGGCGGACAAACAAGCCCTACCACCAACCAAGGATAGGAACAACGAACGCTGTCACCAGCGAGTGCTGATTTATCATCATCACTGTCACAGCCCAACCGCCTCGTGGTGCTTAAGCCCACCGGTCTCGGACCCAGAGCGGTGGTTTGGTTCCCACATGTCATCCCACATGTTTGTGTACTCAGTTTGTTAGGCGGACAAACAAACCCACCTGGCTTGTTTGTCCGCCTAGCTAGCTACCACCATATCAATATGTCGCCATAACATCCATGTTTGTAACATTTGTTATGTTCCGTGATCTAGGGGTGGGTAGCCGGTGCCTCAGTAGTTGATTAGTAGATTCCGGGTGAAGTGCGCTTCCATATTCGGCCTTGTCGTCGCTTAACATCAGGCATCAGATGACGGCGAAGTGCTCACCCGCAGGATATGGCAAAAGCATCATCATCCTCATCATCATCAACTTTAAACGTTCCACCACGGGATCTGAAGAGGGCTCAAGCCTTCCCACATGAACTGTTCGTATGTCCCCATGTGCTGGGAAAGTCGGGACACCCACCGGGGTGTTTACGGGCTGGTGGCTTTAACGACTGCCGTCCTTAACTTTAGCTTGGCATACCTTTTTGTACTCAAACTAAATTATATTTCACTAACACACAGATGTCTCTGACCTAGGAGCCCTCATATTTTATGTTGACAAATAGGAACAAAGGCAATAAAGTTGATAAGGCATTCGATCAATCAATAAAAACCGGTCAAATGCGGGTCGGACCACGCGCAGCGTAGGGTTCCGTAGCCCATCTCAATAATGCGGACTCTGAGAAGAGGGCTTTAATGAACATTTATTTAACGATGGTTCATATAGGTACTTAAATGTAGACTACAGGTTTCACACACCTGACAACGTTATTTAAGTAGTTCCCAATGAGGAATTTGTACTGCGCCAAGTACATTTTATAAGTTGGTCGACTGTTACTCGTAAACTTGTAAAGCCTACTTAGCTGTGATAGTTTTCCTTTTAACTTCGTCATATATACAACTACCGTGAATTTTTTCACGTATCCAAAAACAACCATTTGGCTGGCAGGGGGGGGGGCACTTGACTCTAACAAAATTAACTCTAATAACAGACAGACAGACAGACGGACATGGCGAAACTATAAGGGTTACTTGTTGATTACGGAACCCGAAAAAGTTGAGACAGTGTTGAAAACGTTGAGGTCCCGTCACATACATTTATTTTCCACTTCAATGTGGTCCAGTTGGCGACATTTCAACTTCCAGGAAACAAATAATCCCATTCATTTTGTTTTTACTGCTGTCAAAAACACAAATGGCGTATGTATGGAATTGAATCGCTTCAACGTTTAATTCAATAATGTTGTAATGTTCGATGTTTCCTTTCCGCTTCATCCCAAAGCTGTTCCTGTCAAATGATGATCGTGAAACACTGCGAACAAAATGGTTACTAAATCAAAAAAAAGTAAACAGAATTTAACTACTTACCATTTTTATGATATATAAAAAAGTAATTAAAAATAGAAAACTTTTTTGTCCACCCCCTTGAATATTATTAATTACTTTAATCTAACTAAACCAATGGTAAGTGAATTTAAAAAGGTGTTTTGTTAACAATGTGTAACGAACACGCATACTCGTGCGCGTCCCTTGACAACATAACAATATACTGGATCATCGTCTAGTATATTGTTTAATTGACAAAGGAAACTTTAAAATTGAATTATAAATGTATTTTCATACTACAGATCTAACAAGACTATGACCACTCCAACACCCAAAAACATAAATAAATTTAACAATTAATACAGGACCACTAATTGGACGGGTTCGCAGTTTTAACAATATTTAGTTTCAATATGCATACCTATACATGATGGCGTAGTCGATACTTTATGTTGTTCCTTTTATCACCCATTAGAATGAATTGTATCTTGCCATTTTGACCATTACACTTAAGCATTTCTTCAGCGACTCATTAAGAATGAGCTTCAGAGTAACCGTCAAGAAGGCTAAGATAAATAACAAACATATAACAGACATATGGCAGACAACAGTCGCTCCACGATTTACGACTCATCCACTCTGACAGAGCGCGAGCATTACGCGACGTGGCCTCACCGCGACCTGCAGGCTTGTTGTTACCGAAAAGAGCAACCAGTCGTTTATTATACAATTGCAACGCGACTGCTCTAGCTGCGGATGATAAATTGGTATTACGGACTCAAATCGCTCAAATATCGCTCGCTTAGTAAATTTGCGATTAAAATGTATGTAATAGTTTACATACATTGAGCGATTTGTGTCCGTAATACCAATTTATCAACCATAACTAGAGCAGTCGCGTTGCAATTGCACAACGCTTTTTTCGGCCGGTGCGGCGAGCACGTTGCTAGATGTTTATTAAATCATCTTTCGTTATAACGAGCGCCAACGCATCTTACAATGCAAACTATGTCATCTGTAGCACAAAATAAGGACACTGCAGAAGGTAACCTCGATACATACCGCGTTAAAGCAACGCACACATAAAGACGGAACGGAACATCGGGACAGTCCGAGCGCGGCTGTTGCGAGATCTACCTGTGTCTGTGCGTGCGTTGCTCGAGCGCGTTTGTATGAGGCTTACTTTCTGCAGTGTCCTTATTTTGTGTAATTTACAAACTCAACATTAAAATTATTGAGGGAAAAACAGTTATACATAAACTGTACTAAAACTCAAATCAAAATTATTAAAATAAAGGTATTATCAAAATACCGAGTCTCCGCACTAAAACTATGAGCAGTTTCCTGCGGCCGAATGTAATATTTCAAGGCTGAACATTTGTTGTGTTTAGCACATTTTTTCAGAAGAAAACCACAAATGTACACATCAATGAATTAGTTTCAGGCATGTCAAGCGAATTGTAATCAGAACATACTACATTATTAGTATTATTGTACCCTTTATTTATTTTCTGTCAAAAAACTAGATTTTACAATATTTTAATATAAACAATAAAACATTATAAAAACCTAATTCTAGAGTACCGCCATTATTATTATTATTATTAAAAGGAAACGCAGTACCTACTAACTAATTAAAACCAATCTTAATGCGAGAGAGAAACATCTTTACAGATCAGCGCTGAGTGACATACTTATTATATAGTTATTCTCCGTCACTACAGCAACATACGCTGCCCGATCCGCGTTTGCGGGGACAGCCCGCGTCGTCGCGTACTCCTTTCGCGTGCCTTTTTCTGTGTTCTAATGTAGGTGAACTACGAGCTTGTGTGCGTGCGTCTCGGAGCGCTTTTATGAAGTTGCCGCACTCTCGTTCACTCTGACACGGAGTGAACTCTGGATCAAAGTGGCTCTGCCTACGGAGCGCCTAGGCGCACTGATAACATCTAGAGAGATCTAAAATTGTAGAAAGAACTGTAGGCTTCTTGGCGGTAAAGTGAAGAGTCATGTCTGCGGTTTTGTTTTATTTTCTAAAATTTGTGTTATGTCGAATATTAATGTGAGTGCATGAGTGTTGGAAAATGAAACAAAAAAGTGCAACGTCACTTTTCAAATTCTCGAGAAGTCCGCGTGTGGACTTAGTAATGCCCCACATCTTTACTGAGATACTCAAGGGGTTGGGGGGTAGGTATGTCATTTCTCACTTCTCATTTCTATTATCATCATACTGGAAGAAAATATTGTTTATTTATGAATAGAATAGAATAGAATAGAATAGAATTTATTTGCATAAAACAAGGTAAAGTACAGATCGTGACTTAAATAAAACCAGCATGTTTTGCCACAATTTGGCGTGCAAAATTATAACAATTAAGTATTAATTAATTAATTATTTCACTAATACACATAATCACTAAAAATAATTAATAAACATTTCAAAATCATTAAAAATTAAAATACATGTATTACTTGTAAGAAAAGACACTGGCTATTGATGTGCAAATCGCACGACGGATCTACTCGCGTTTATTGAAAATATTTTGAACGATGTAGTAAACTCTAGAAAAGGCAGGAGTAAGGATAAAGGGATCAAGGCTGGTTCCCTGAGCCGTCCCCGCGAGCCACTGACAACAGGCACTGGGGGCTTCGCCGGCCGCCGGCTAATTGCCACAAAGGCACAAATTGGCTCACACTCATTAACAACGGAATTTGTCTCCGGCGAGAATATTATACACACAGTGTGTGCTATGTTGTGCGACACCATTCTACGGAGGGTTCGGTTAATTCAAAGTGTACTTTACTTTAAGTGTACTCCAGCGACCCGGCCCGTTCGCTTGTGGACATCCATAGGTAAGAAAAGACTTTGTTGGAATTTAAAAGGAAGAAATAAGTATATTTTACTTAGTAATTAAATTCTCTTAGTGAATTTTACTTTTTTTTATTTTCAAGTGCTAATTGCTGCACTGAAACTAATCTGCATGGCCATCGGTTGCAACGACCGTTTGGATAGATGGCGCTAGTGCCGCTAAAAAGCACTCAAAAACATTAAAATAGCAGTGACAAAATTCAGCGCTTACGTCAGCCTTCCCGGTAGCATAGCGGTCAGTGCAGCCGCCCGGATTGCGGAAGACCCAGGTTCGATTCCTGGCTGGGTCGGGTGGGCGTTTAATTTTTTCGCTGTATTTTATAAAATTTTATGAATATTCTCTTAGTGAAATCATTAAACTTATAGTATGTGTGTATAGGTAATTTACTTTTATTACCGCTTTTTGTAAGGCAATAAGGATACCTACCTCCATGACATTATCTCCACAATCACTATTCCTTTAACAGAGAGGCGAAGAAATTCGGTCATTTTTTTTATTTATTTTATCTTTTCAAACTCTTAGTAACGTTCGAGTAACATCAAGCAGCAAACAGTCGTACTAACCAACTGTTACATTTTCACTAACTGCTTCTTACTCTGGCAACTGACATTGACAATCACGGTAAGCACCTCCACAGGGGTTCTATTACGAAGATCAACGAGTCAAACCTTGACCAACACCCCATACATGGCCTCACTAGTACCTATACAATTTCAACAGTCGCTCCGATTATGTTCCACTAGTCGATTTGAATGGTGGGCCCTGTTTCGCAATCGCAGCTCGGTGACAAGAAAGCGCACTCAGCAGCCCCCGCCATTACGGGCCCGGGTATCGCGATGCGATCGCAATCCGCGTTACGATACTCCGCGTTACGATACGACGCCACTCGTCTTTATTGCGGCCGGCGTCGTTCCGCGCAGCGGTCGCCGCCGCCGCTGCTACTCATATCTTTCATTTAAACATTCTTATTATTTAGAAAGGTTATTATTGGTAACACCTCGGTGGCTGAGTGGCATAGTGCTCGGCCCTATACCCGACGGTCCCGGGTTCAGTTCCCGCGAAGTGTTTCGGATTTATTCGGTGCATTGCCATATTCGGCGCATTTGCGTGCGGATTTGTGATCACCAGCCCGCATTCGGCAAGCGTGGTGATTAAGCCAATACCCATCAATTGTAGTGATGACTTGATTTCAATGATGGAGACCTTTCCCCAGCAGTGGGACGGTTATAGGCTATTTTACTTTTCCTTACTATTATTGGTCCTCGATCTAGTTGGGAGCTGGATGGCTGGCGCGAGACGGTTGCGATCTTGCAAAATAGGCAACTTACATAATAGCATCGGGTGGTAGATGTAGTTTTTACTTAACTTGACTAAGCTAATTACCAAAATTAAAAGTAATCTGTTTGCTTGAATTGCTGTAAGCAGGGTTCATCTAAAGTTCCTTCGATATTTCTGTGGCGCTTCGTTAATGATAACCTACTGACTGGTAATCGTTAAGGGGCCATTCACAAATGAACGAAAGTACAGGACTTTGCTTTCGCCTCAATGTAACAAACAATCGTGTTCGATGTAATGTAAAAAAACTTACAAAATATGCAGATGGATAATACGTTTCCCGCGGCCGTCAAAGCAAAATCAGCAAACTTTTAATACATGCAAACGTTATATAAATATTCACAATGAAAAACCGTGAACGCGTCATCTGCGCGCCTCGGCGGCTATTTGAATTAGCACAATTTTCGATGTAATTTTAGTCGCTATGTTATTGAATTTTATCAACTTTATAAAGTATATTTAACTAATTTAAAAATATAATTATCTACACATTATGTTTGTATGTAGCGTGAAAGCTTGCCCTGCTATGCAAAAATACAAATTCAAAGTGAAGTAAAATGTTTTTGTTTTGTTTATATAATTTTAACGCAAATTTTGTTGCAAAACAAATTACAAATACACAAACGTTGAAAAAATTTCCACGTAGTATTTACCATGTTTATTGTCGTAAGAATTATTTTTTATTAAATGCACCATGATGACAGAACGAAATAGATCAGTATCCTTTAAATAATAGTTCTGAACCGTTATCTAAATAAATAAAAATTAATGTCGCTAAGCGCAAAACTCGAGAACGGCTGAACGGATTTAAATGAAACTTTGCACATAGACAGACCATGACCCGGACTAGGGACATAAGATACTTTTTATCCCGGTAACAGGTTCCTGCGGGATAGAGTAGTCTTCGGGAACGAAGTCGCGGGCGACAACTAGATATATTATAAATCTTACTTAGTAACCGCATTTTACACCATGGATGGATATAAATTGCGCTATTCGTCAGTTTTGATGGATACTACGTCGCGTCGATACATGTGTTGTCTCATACAGAAAAATAACTGGGTGAATAAAAGGTGAACGTCAATGTCAGTAAAAATCTATAATCAAATTTCGGAATCAATTAGAAATTTACAAAAAATATAAATTTTCATAATAGTACAAAATTAAACTTATTAATGTAATTTGTAGCAATTTATTGAGATTTTTCCTAAGATTTAATATATTAAAAACAATAATAACAGAAAAGAAACAAAACTTATCATACTACATTAAAGGAAAAATGAAGGAAAAGAAACATAACTTCATTAAAGACAAAATTAACACTATCAATAAAAATCGGTCGCCCTGGAGGTCGATATTCAACCGTTATTTTTATTAAAAGATGTTAAGGCTGCACGGATTGTATCCTAAGGTTCGGCATTGACAGATTTCGGCCGCTCCTGTGTGTCAAATACATGGTAGTGTGTGTAATGTTTGTCATTATTGACGTAATGTATTTTTATACATAATTTTAAAAAAATATTAACATTCGGATAACCTTCGCTATATAAACTATAAGTGTGCAAAATTTCATATTCCTCCGTCCGCGCAATTTTCGTAAAAAGAGGTACAAAGTTTGTTTTTTAATATAGATAATTATTTTTAATGAAATAAGTCGTTTAATACGTCGTTACGTTCCCTAAAATAGGGTTGAACGAAGCGATGGCTGATTCCTATGTCATACTCGTGAACGGGTACCGACTGTGGAGGTTGGTCTGCTCTTGCATACTTATCTTATATTAATCATTACTCAATAATTTTTCTTAAAAAAAAAATTACTTTTACTAGAGTACTGTAGTGGGACTGTTCGACATTGTGGAAATTGAAACTTTTACCTGATGTAAATTTGTTAACTTAGTTCTTTTTTTGTTTTTTTTTTACATGTTGTGGTTGTCTTCTATATTTCTTTGTGTTTATTTGTAATGAAAAGTGTCCTGCTATGATAGGGCATTTTCCAATTTTTTTGACGCTGTAAGGGAGAAAAGAGCTGGACACTTGCTGAGTTTCTTGCCTTGATACTGATAGCCGAAGGTACCGGGTTCAATTCCCAGGTCGGGCAAAGTATGTTTCGGATTTTTCGATGCATAGCCCGGTGGAGGTAGCCAAAGTAACATTAAGAAAACGATAGCGAAGTTAGAGAAGAACAAAATGTATGGGATTGACATACGATTGACCACGTGATTTAGCGCGGTTTATGTCAATCCCATACATTTTGTTCTTCTCTAACTTCGCTATCGTTTTCTTAATGTTACTTTGGCTAAGCCTACGGGTTTGTTATCACCAACCCGCATTTGGCAAGCGTGGTGATTAAGCCATTTCCGATCAATTGTAGTTATGACTTGTTTTCAATGATGGAGACCTTTGCCCATCTGTGGGACAGTTACAGGCTATTTACTGTATTAATAGCTTATAGAACGCACGTGAATGATAAAGAATCATAACAAAAGTATCTAAAATGGCGTGAGGGCGGTAAAAAGCAATAAAAATGACTATCGTCCGTACTCGATACTCACTGAACAACCCCACATGCTTTTGCAAGAAAAAAGAAAAATGACAATAAATGACACTAATTGGCTGGATAATGCGTAGGCAGCCCCCACGACCCACATAGGGTCTGTAGATGCGGGTCATTGAGCCCAAGACTCGTTTACAAATGGTGACTTTCACATTACGTGATACTTCCTACGTTAAAAATGTAACGGAAAAATACCACAATAATGTGTTATACTATATCATAAACGCACACGCTGGAAATAATTGATTATGAATTGGCTATCTACTCTATTGTATAAAAGTGATACTGTATACATATGTGCCATTAAAAAATATAAGGTAAGTCACGGCAATCAAGTTTTACAAAAACACAATGTTGAAAAAATTTCCACGAGCAGGATTTGAACCTGCACCCTTCTGACATACCGGGTCAGGTGCTCTTCCAATTGAGCTATCGTGGTTCTAACCAGCCCGCCGAAATTATTCAACACTATTTACTTTTTTTTTTTTTTTTTTACTTTGAAAGCGAAAGACGCCAATTCAATGTCAACAACTACCGTCATTAACATCTTATCATAATATTTTTACAAATACTAAAGATCAGTTAAGAAGTAGGCTAGCTATTTATTTCAATTAAATTAATTAAATTTTTTCAACATTGTGTTTTTGTAATTTGTTTCGCAACAAAATTTGCGTTAAAATTATATAAACAAATCAAAAACATTTCAATCAAGTTTTATTAAATTAACATCTAGGTATGTTAATACTTACATTTGAGTTTCCTTTGTTCAGACTGTTTAATAAAGGAAGGACTGTGATACACTAAATTTTTATTTAAATAGGTAATATAATAAAAATACCTTTGTAAGAAATGGTTGAAAGCGGTTCAGTGCCTAGCCGATTCTAAAGCAAGTACTTACAGGGTGTGTGTTTATTTTTTATTTTTTTTATAATCCCCTTTTTCCACTCTCAATTCGTTTTTGCTTGCCTGTGGCAATCGTAGCTAACTCTGCCCATCGCACCGATAGGATGAATGGGGATCCTTTTTTTATTAGTTTGAAAGTTATTCCTTTTCAATCAAAAAAGGGCAAAGCTTCGTTCTTGGCGTGGACAGCGTGGATACAGTCGCCGATAGCTGCACAGAAAAATCGCCCTAGTGGCGGTTTATCAATATTTTTGGTGATAGTACACACGCCTTCACATCAGGCTACCACAAACTGTCAAGTTACCTCAATACAATTTGAACTTTATGTCTATGGCATATGGTTGAACATTTATTGAAGAAACTTGACAGTTTTAGATAGTCTGATGTGCAGGCGTCTGTACACTAACCTCTTAATTAACACACACTATACATGTTTCATTTTTTTTACATTTCTTACACACTATATATGTTTGTTTCTTTTGTTGGCTAACTTTGTAATTCGATTATTTTATAGTAACGATGTTTAGGGATAAAAAAATACTTCTTTTCCATTTATTTAAAATTAATTGAGTCCCTGTAAGGATTCCCAGTCCCCTGGAGGCGCCACTTGTCGCTTTCGCTTTCGTTTTCACAGGAGCGCTCTTTCCTTATTTGTGTCGCAATTGCTGAAGAACGTCTCATCTCATTTGATGTTTGTGCGGAATAATGAACATGTAACGAGTACCTACGATTATTATTACGTCTCTGAATTCGAATAAACACATCACAATTAATGATTATATACCTTGACATTACCTATGTAAGTTAGTACCAAAAATAGCTTTTTTAATGTAAATAATCGCTTTAGAATATTTATAGATTTATTAGATGCAATTAGAATAGTTAGCAAATCTTATTGTTTAAATATAAATGTATGTTTGTTTATGTTTTTTAATCAAATTATTATTTATAACTTTGTTGCTTCATAAGTGTTTTTTTTTTTATATATATTTTAGCGTTTTATTAACGCTTAAATATACTTAAGTAAAATTTAAACACTGAAAAAAGACGACAACCTCAGGCGGGAATTTGTTGCTTCAACTAATAAGCAAAATATACGTTTACACAAATGTAAGTACTTGTTCGTATATAAATATACCCAGTCCGATGTAATTAATGCTCCACGGAAATAGTTAACGTATTATTTGTAATGAATGGCGTACTCTTTCACTGTGTTTGATATAGATATAAGGTAATAAAGATATTTATGATCTTTTTGTTGTTTTAAGATTCTGGTATGTTATGTCAATTTATTTACTTCGTACCTACCGTATTAACTTCTGTAATTTTCTTTAAATAAATTTACTGAATTCGACTTTTATTGAATCTTGTTTTTGCCAGTTACTAGCGTTTGGTACTTGGCAGTGACTTATGGTATGAATTGCTATTGATGTTTTTTATGTTTTATGCTCAGTTCGGGCTTGATAAATAATGCGTGTTGGTTTTTTACTATTGGAATTGCTATTTTATATTACAGTATGCATGGCAAATGACTCGACCTGATGTTATGTAGAAATTGAGTCCAAAAGACAACAGGAGCAGCGTGAAAACAACGCAACATATGTCACCCTCATCCTGCCGGCCCACAGGGCCACCTTCACGCCTCCATTTCATGAGAAGGAGGGAACCGTGTGCTGGTGGACTATTCTGTCTTTCGAACTTTTCAAATTTAATGAACAACGCATAATATTGTTGTAGGAACTACCTGTAATCGTTTCTTAAAATTTTTGAAACCGTATCGAAATCTGAAGACAACAACTATTTACACAGTAAAATGTTTTTGTTTTTGTTTTGTTTATATAATTTTAACGCAAATTTTGTTGCGAAACAAACAGCAGGGTGCAGGTTCAAATCCTGCTCGTGGAAAGTTTTTCAACATTTGTGTTTTTGTATTTACACAGTTTTGCTCTGGCAGAGGTAATATAGCCAATGCTTCACCATTGAAGGTTGTCTGGTGCAGTGCGCTACCTACCACGTGGAATAAGGATGAGGCGAGATGAAAACCAAAATCTTTAATGTCGTCTTTAAAAAAATAAAGGATTGTCGGCGAATACTTTTTAGTGGAAACGTTAGTCAGCCCGCACATCATGCCCGGTGTACCGACATCCCACACACCTAGAGCGGGCGGCCGGCTAACTCGGCTAGTTGGGTTAGCGATCCACTCAGCGCGGATCCAAGGCTCATTTGGCCAGGCTTTAATTAAGCAAGGTGCAATCGTGGGCGGAGGTAGGTTCAGCACAAAGCTCTCACTGGGAGGAACAATTATTGTCCATTGTCGACGGATATATAGGTACTCTATATCGAATCTACCTGCCACTTCCAGCAAGGACGTACCCAGGGGGAGGTCCAAGAGGTCCGAAAGTGTTATATCTACAAAATAAAATAAATCCCTAAATACAGCAATTCCGTTAAGCGGGATGGGCGGGTGGCGGGGCGTCATGATGGCTATCGCACCTCCCG
The DNA here is from genome assembly GCA_949315975.1 of Eudonia truncicolella. Classification (NCBI taxonomy): domain Eukaryota; kingdom Metazoa; phylum Arthropoda; class Insecta; order Lepidoptera; family Crambidae; genus Eudonia; species Eudonia truncicolella. The sequence goes on along the minus strand of OX438843.1, from coordinate 225,377 downwards.
ACCAAGACGGTTAAAATGCTGTAACATTATCTCATTTTACAAGCTTTTATTTAGTTTCACCTGTCTCGATGTCTGTAATCAAATTTTGCAAGTTATATTTGATCCACTTCCCAGTTACCGATTGAGCTGAAATTTTGCATGCATGTGTAAATCGGATGACAATGCAAAATTATTATGACATGGAGCTGATACGATGATGGAACCGGAAGGTGGCCATAGGAACTCGGTAGTTAAACGACACAACCCCATCGAGTTTGGGCTCGTATAATTCGTCTTGACGAGTACTTTGGTCCTAGATGGTAACCAGGGTCTGATGATGGAGCTGGAAGATGGCCATAGGAACTCGGTAGTTAAACGACACAACCCCATCGAGTTTGGGCTCGTATAATTCGTCTTGACGAGTAACTCCGGAAAATAAGTTCGTTCATTCGTTCGTTCCGTTTGTTTTGAATGTGGATTCTGTCTTTGATTAGATTAGATTGATGACCCTATGCTAAGGTGAGCACGTGTCGATGGCTGAATGGTATGAGGGTGTATAAACATGTCGAATCGCTAACCAGCCAACCTACAAAAATAATAAAAAGTAAAAAATACAATTAAAAGAAAAAAAATTTTTACAATTAGGAGCTAAGATTTGACCACAGACCCAATTTTTTATACTTAAATAAAAGCGCATTTTTTTTTTTGGGTTTTAATTTTTTTTAACTTTTTTTTTAAATATCTAAGTATTATATAATTATTATGTGAAAATTGATTTGCTATTTATTTCCGAGAAGCTTTTACGTGTCATTTAGGTACTTTAATCATTTAACCAAATGCCCTACATTATATTTTAAGATCATTTGATTACATTGCGACTCGTCGCGTCAGTACAAAGTTTAGACCGCTGGACATTTTGCGAATTGTACATTGCGCCTAAACGAAAGAGACATATTTTTTTTAGTTTAACCTTTGGTATGCCGGAACGTGGATCCACGTGCCAAACAATTAAAATTTTATTGTGTCTCGTATTCCGGCATACTAAAGGTTAATCTTAGAGCTACTTACATTGTGACCAAATGATCTTGATAAAGACTTTACATTAGTAAATTCAAAACGATTTTCCCACAAAGTTCATCCCCAATAGCCAATTGATCAATTCGCCTAATATCCGTGGGCTCAGTGCGTCCGGTTCCGATGCAATGGAGCCTGCAAATTCAACTATAAAGCGCTCTCGGGGGACGGTTATTACGCGGCAACTGTACAAATGCGTTTCGATACACTCTGTGGCAACGATTTAAAGGTTGAAAAACAGTATAACGGCGGCAAAAATGCAGTACAGTGAGTTGGTAAATGGTTAACCGGCCCGCGTATATATCTCCGCCGCGCGCCGCGTCCGCCCTCCGCTGTTCCACAAATAAAAGCTAATGGCCGTTGCGCTTTAAAACTCCGTGAAAATGACACCTGGCTACCCGATTAAAGCAAAGCAGAATAGACTTTACTAAAGTAATTATCCTAATAGAACCTATTATTATTATCCTTTTAGAACACACTTTTAAATATGTTTTTTTTTGTTTTGTTTTACATAAGTTTATACTGTGTTCTAATACATATATTTCGTTTCATTTCATTTAATATCATTATATATCTGTGATAGGCGCCACGGCAAGCCATTGCGTAAGCGCAACTCAATGTCGTATTGTATTCCGGTTGGGCACTTAAATAGAAAGTATCAGTTATTAGCTATGGTTGTTATGAATAACTCAAAATTCAAAAATTCAAAATTCAAAATCATTTATTCAGTTTAGGCTACAAGTAGCTCTTGTGATTGTCACTATGCCATCAGTTCGTAAGTCTACTCTGGGCGGGAGATCTTGTACTGAGAAGATCCGGCAAGAAACTCAGAAAGTATCCAGCTCTTTTCTCCCTTACAGCGTCAAAAATGGCTTATCATAGCAGGACAGATAGAGGACTTATATAGATGACAACCACATGTAAAAAAACAAAATTAAAAATCTAAATTAACAAATTTATCTCAGGTATATGTTTCAATTTCCACAATGTCATACTACCACTACAGTACTCTAAAAAAAAGTAAAAAATTGTTTAAGGAAAACAAAGTCAAACTATAGTGAATAATACTAAAAATAAGACAAGTATACAAGAGAAGAGCCTCCACAGGCGGCGGCGCCCGTTCACGAGTATGTCATATGAATCAGCCATCGCTTCGCTCAACCATATTTTAGGGAACGTAACGACCCGACGCACGCACACGCCACCACCGCAGAGACAATAAAGAGAGCATGACACACTCAAGATACTCTAAATAAAAATCTAATGATCTATTTAACGCAACGCTGTTTGTTAACTGTAGGACACTGCTGATAAAGGCTATCATATCAGTATAAAAATTATATAAATTAATTTTATTATATTGATTCAAATAGAGTATAATGTGTTTTTTATTATAACTAGGCTGTTTTATCATCTTAATATTCTTAGACTGTATAATAACCTTTTATAATACAAAAGTGTAACTACTTACAATGTGAAATAATATGTGCAGGCGAGCAGACTAAGATGACCACACATTCTCATCATTAAAATAATCATCAATTTTATAGTAGCCTTTTTTCATTTAGACCTTGTTTTATTTCTGTCTTAAACTTGTGTAGTGGCAATTCCTTTAGAGTGAAAGGCACTTGTATATTTTTATACATTTCCCAACAGATGAATTACCGACCTTATTGAGTCTAAGTTTTGGAACGGCAAGTTTGTTTTTATTTCTTGTGTTAAAATTATGGGTATTACTTTTTTTTTTTAATTTATCTAAATTATAGCGCAAACTCTTGGACTTAATTCGTCCAAGCGCAAACTAGAAGGTTCAAGTGATAGTTCCATTGAAATGTGACATTTAGAAGTATACAGTATTAATAAGCCGCCGCTCTCGGGTCCATAGTCCTATGCCATAGTTGATACGACGTTAAGCACTAATTACCCGGCGGACGTGACATCCGGGCGCTCGGTCCGAAGACCGGCCAGGTTACCGGCGCATTCAGGTATTAATATTTCGGACCAACCCGAGAGCGGCGGCTTATTAATACTGTATACTTCTAAACTATGGTAATGAACGCATAGTGCTCGCGCAGTGGTATTAAACACCCCACTTTCATTCAATTCATTATTAGCTTTTCAAATAAGTTAAATATTTTTTATTGAAGAATCAAAGATAAAATTCAAAAGATGGTGTTAATAACATATGACCTAAAATTGACCCGCACTTTGGGTTATAAATATTGTGAATCTTTTTATTTTATTTTTTATGTTATTTTACAAAAGACGACATTTTTAATTTTGTATTCGAGAAGTAATTTATTTCTGTTAATAATTTAACAATATATGCAGGTGGCCCGGAAACTTAGCGATTTGCGCTATTGAAACATATGGAAAAAAACACTTAGAACTCCGACCACTGACGCAAAAGAAGTTTATAAAATAAATAAGGAAATACGAGCAGAAACGTTTATCTTGAGTCGGCCCGCGCCGTGCCGCGCCTGTGGCCAGCGCGGACTGGCGGCCGTCGCCGAATTCATTACGACATATTTTCCGCATTGTTATTTACAAGAAAAGGCTGACTTAAGGATGTACACTTTCAACCATAAATACAACTCAACCTAATTTTATATTTTTGACAGAACATTCTAAACTAATGGGTGTGTTTAACTCCCGATTTAACTGTTCGCGAACATATTAATAATGTTTGCCAGAAGGCATATAGAAACCTCGGGTTTGTTCTGAGGCAGTCACGGGGGCTTACAAATATCACAACACTAAAGGTGTTGTATGACGCTCTGGTCAGGAGTCACATGGAGTATGGGGCACACACCCCGCTACACACGACTTTAAAGTTTATACTGACACCCCCTATTAACCTTGCGGTTACAAAGTAGGTGTCAGACATCCATATGCAAGCACTTGGGACCATCTACGTCAGGTCATAACGCCGGATCAGGCCGCGCCGAAGCGCATTCTTCATCCGGTACTTTTAAAACTAGTGTCTCGAGCGAGTTGCTCCGTGGACACGTATAGTCCACTACCTAATATCCAGATAGGTTACCGGAGCTGTAAGCTCGCTCACTTCTCGTTGCAACAAAAGTAAAACTTGCAGTTCCACTACTCGGGTCGTCAACTCTAAAGTCGACTACCAAATGTCCTCTTTGGTGGCGGAGTTGTAAGCCCACTCACTTCTCAGGACCCATCCAGGCACCTCATCAGTTCCAAAATCCTACGCGGCTGATTCAACCGGAGACATTGCATCTAGCGGGCGCCTCTACTAGTTATCCAGAATAAACAATGAAAACCACCGAGCAGAACAACCAACTATGGACAACTCACTGCCCCTTGCGGCATACGGACCGAATCTCGGGAGAGCGCGAGGGTACTTGCATAGGCTCTTTCCGTATGCGCTATTCACATCGCTCCCTACAAACTTTCTTGTTTCGTCCGTTCTTTTACCACCTCTCCCCCTTCTGGGGCGTGGACATCACAGTACGTGACTTCGCGTTGGACTGCTCTAAGTGCTGTTACCTTGTCCTCATTCAAATGTTCGTCGAATAGTGTGCCAGAAGTGCGCGAATTCGCGCAGAGTTTCAAAGTTACTTCGGCAACTAGTGAGGTTCTTGTGATACGTCGGGCCGGGATCTGCCTTGTGTATTCGGTCCAATATTACGTTTCTGGCGTCCGCGTACAGTTCACATTCCCAAAGCGCGTGATCTCGGCTCTCTTAAACTCCAGCTCCACAGGGGCACAGTGCGGTCTCGCAAAGCGTAAGTCGGAGTAGACGCTGCCTAAAACAACCGTGTCCTGTAAGCATCTGGGACACCACATAATCCGGTTCTACCCAGTCTTGTAGGAGCCTCACGGCGACGTCGGGGTAGAAACCGTAAAGTTCGCGGCCGTCCTTACTCGTTTTCCAGCGCTCCAGCCAAATGGCAACGATGTCCTCTCTCATTAGAGTTTTCGAACAGAGTTTCATTAAACTCTGTTCGAAAACGATGTTCTGAAACCTCCTGTACAAATTGTCATCCCCTACTTAAGGGATCGTTTACCAAAAATCCTGAAACTCTTCGTAATTTCTAACCAGGCCAAATACCGAAATTTATTGAATGACAGATTTCCATACAAACTTTCCACCCCTATTTCACCTTTCTAGGGGAGGTTTTTCGAAAAATGCTAAAACACGTCATTCTTTATTTTTGTTGAAAAATCTAAAGATCGATTAAAATATTCATTTAGATAGTTATTACTTTAAAAATAACGATTTCCCCAAAAAAACCGTTTTCCCTTTTTTACTCATTTAAAGAAAAATTAACAAAATTCCTGGGACATGTCATTTTTTAATTCTTTTCAAGAATCCAAATACCAAAACTGACGGACTTTCATAGAAACTATCACCCCCTATTTAACCCTTTTAGGGTGTGATTTCCGTAAAATCCTTTCTTAGTAGCTGGTTACGTCACTCAATTAACCTACTGTCCAAATTTTATCTAATTAGCTTCAGCGGTTTAGGCTCTGCGATGATGAGTCAGTCAGTCAGAACAAGTCATATGTATATAGATATTTTTTTACACTCAAGTAAATGTTTACCATTTTATTGGTTGTCTAAGAATCTAACATTTCGGCACAATTGTACATTCGTCTTAAATTACTGTATAGTTTGCTGATAGGCTGTTTGTCGTGAGCCTGTTGCCAAGCGTTGAAGGCCAGCCCTGGCGGAGGCTGTCTCTTTCAATATTTGTCTGGATTGTTGGATTCGACCAAAACACCCTGTTTATTATACATTCAAAATAATTTAAATGAGCGCCGCCCGGCCCGCATATTTGCCAACTCCCCCCGGGTCGGTTGCAAATTACCAACAGCCGAATTTACTTGTTATCGTATATCTTATAGGCTTTAAAATATTTATTGGCAGCAATAATTTATTTAAAAAATCCTCTAAAATAATTACTGCATTAATAAAGTAAAGTAGTATAGTAGAAAGGCAACTTTGTTAGACTCACGAACTTGTAGGACACTCGTGAACCGTGAAGTTAGACTTCACAATAAATGTTCATTAAACGTCTATAATTAAGCAAGAGCTACTAAGGCTCTTCACCTGAACAAGTCTGAAATTTTATTAACAAGAACATTCATTAATTTATATTCCGTTATTAAGTACAGTCTTAGAACAAAGGCACGTGTAATGCGTGTATGTTATGTATAGTGTGTGTGTAATAGTGAACTTAAGTTTCTTTTATTTCATTCGAATACATAACATCTTTGCTATAATAAAAATATTAATGAAAAAAAAACGTAGCTAATTATCGTTTTATAAAGTGCAGTGGGCGATTGGTACCTTTTTCAAAATATTAAAATATTAAAAACATAATAATATTATTATTATTATTATTGACCATTACTTTCCCACAGCAGGGCAAAAGTCTCCCCCTCCTATCTCTATCCTGAGCTACACATATATACATACATAATAACTTGACGACCTCCGTAGCCGAGTGGCTTGCACGCCGGACTTTAGGCGGCGCTAACTCTGAGGTCCCGGGTTCGATTCCCGGTCGGGTCAATGTCGCAAACGAGCTTTTCGATATTGTGTCGAGTCTGGGTGGTTGTGGTACCGTCGTTGTTTTTGATTTCCATGAAACGAGTGCTTTATATAGCTACTTACCTTGTGATCAGAACAATGTATGTGATGTTGTCTCATAAAAAAAAACAAAAAAAAACTCTTTATTAGGAAGAAGTGCCTAATACCACGCCACCGTCTTCAGTCTACCACGCAATCGGATTCAGCAGTATCCGCGTGACGTCAACATCGGGAGTCGGGACAGTAAAACTATTGTACCATACATAATTAACTATTAAATAATTGTTTGTATTCTATGACCGTAGCATGTCTGCAGCTCCGTGGCGCAACATCCGTAGCAATTGCTGCGTAGCACCGTAGCCGTAGCATATCCGCAGCTCCGTGACTCCGCGATACGGCCGTAGCAATTGTTACGCGGCTTGTTTGTTACGAAAAACAAAACAAAATGAAAATAATATAGAGGAAATTGTACATTTAACGACGGTGAAGTGTCAATATATATCAATACCCTTAAGTAATTTAAGCTTAATTATGCAATAAAACATAAGTTGATATATATAGACACTTCACAGTATATTAAAAAAATATTACAATACACTTTCTGTTTTACAATAATAAAAATAGGTACGTCAAATACTAATTTTCAGAAAATATTGATGAGACGTGAAAGTTAAGTTTATAGTAACTTACCAAAGTTTTGTCACGACGTGGACTAGCACCAACACACACCTAGAAAGTCGCAAAAAGGAAACTTTTTCATTTTAACTCGACACGGTACGACCGAGGGCCGGCCCGCGTCGGCAGGGTATAACTTCCGTTGAGGGTTCATTTGCAAACACTCCCTTTAACCTTTTTAGGATTTTGATACGGTAAATATCATTTCTAAAAGCTTTTGGTAAATACGTTTTTGTCACAAGTTACGAGTATTCGATTGGGCTGTCCGCAGAGTATCCCATCCAGCGAGTGGTCACCTGAATAATGTTACTTCACTTAAGTGTTTAAGTGCCATGGATGGCGGTCCTGTTATCTGACAAGCAATCCCATTATGTCTGATTTTGTGCTAGTTGACGTATACATAAATCTAATACCTATAAACGATCAATTCTTGTAATATATAATCTGAATCTCGGAAACGGCTCCAACGATTTTCTTGAAATTTAGCATGCAGGGAGTTTCGGGGGCGATAAATCGATCTAGCTAGGTTTAATTTTTAGAAAACATTATAAAAATAAAATAACGAGCAAAGCTCGGTCTTCCAGGTACTAATAATAATAAGGAGAGCTCGATGGGTTTGAGGGGCTCGATGGCGCAGTGGTTAACGCGCCCGGTCTGCGATTGCTAAGGTTAAGCAACTTTCGCAAAGGCCGCGGTCATCGAAAAGGTGACCAACAATGTATCATCTCGAGCTCCTCCGTGCTTCGGAAGGCACGTTAAGCCGTTAGTCCCGGCTGCATTAGCAGTTGTTAACAACCGCACCGCACTGGGCCCGCGTGGTGGTTTATGGCCCGTCCTCCCTATCCATCCATAGGGAAAGCTCGTGCCCCAGCAGTGGGGCATAAAATGAGCTGATGATGATGATGTGATAATGACCAAAATTTAATGCTCCGGAGTATTCCTGTGACCACGGACAAAGCTTATAGAAAATTATGTTTTAAAACAAAGCCTCAGTGGGACATCGAAGAGATCAAGCGGCCTGGTTAGGTCGATATTTTTCTTAACTTGTTCTAACACTAGTCATGTAGGTACTGTCCGTCTGTTGGAACGTTTCGGGAGCGCTCTATAACGAGCGACAAGTAGATTACGGTCTGGTCAGGCACACGACATTAGCATATGAATAATTTTGCTCCCCAGTAATGGATCTCGTATGAGAAGTAAATAGACTATGTACACATTTAATACAATTGTAGCGGGACTGTGTTTTGTACATGTCTCTACAAATAGTACCTAATCAATTTAACCGTTTGTTAGATTAAAAACTCTATAATAAGTAACTTATATTATGTAAACCTTATAGTCATGATGAGGCTACATGTTTAAGTTTACAATCTAGTTTTAAGCCAGAAAAAAAATTATTGTGTTACTCTCTGTGAATGTAATGTATTTTGTAGCTTTTTTTTGTTACAAATAAATAAATAAATAAATAAACAGTTCAGAGTAAGTTTTCAGATGGCATTCTAAGCATAAGCATAATTAAAGTTTTGATGCAACTCCGCTATGAAAAGTTTTAAACCGCATACATGCATTATGGGGTGCGGGATCGAATCCCGCTAGTGGATTTTTTTCAACATTTTGTCTTTTTTGTATTTTTTCACTAACACGATATTGGTGATCAACTCGCATTTGGCCAGTGTGGTGTGATCATTGAGCCAAGCTCAACAATTGTAGCGAGAACTTAATGATGGAGGCCTTTCAGCAGTGGGGCACTATATATTTTTCAGACGTTAGGTATATTCGTTATTTTTTACAGACCGCGACAACATAGTTCCAAGTGAGTTTTTTGTTTACATTAAAAAAATAATATAGAAAACAACCCAAGAAGCCGTTCCCGCGGACGAACCGGTCAATTGGACGATAATATGTAAATTGGGGAACCGGGAAAGCAAAAAGCGGGAGCTCCGGAGCAAAACAAAGGTCACCGAGCTTAAACTAAGCCGCGCCGGCGACGCAGCGGCCCCGGTCGCGCGGCTCGAGGGGAGACAAATAGGATCCAGGATATATAGGTCTGTGATCCCGATAAACGTCTTGGTCAAAATAAAAAATCAAGGGTGATCTGATCTCGGTGAAATTCAAAAGACAACTATTACTATTCGACTTATCAACAATGACTTATTTGTCTACTAATAAAACAATTTAAAACAAGGTGGCACTTTGCACTTATATACAGTGTGTACCAAAACCCCGGCGGGTCGGTTTGGCGCGTGCGATTGAAAGTAATTAAAATGTTCATAATATTTTTAAACATCCTATATCGAAATAACCAAAGGCACACAAAAAAGTTTAGAATGCGGTTTGTGTCGACAAACGTGCGATGTCACTGTCACCTGCACTCCGTGGAGACTCGCGTCTATGGGCCCGCGTGCTTCACGTCTACTGACACACATATGTTTTCCATTTTGTATTTACTAAGCATGCTAGTTCGCATTCCACAAAAGGAAAAGATTTTCTTTAATGTTATGGTTTTTTTCTAACTTTCTTGTTTATTTATCGTATTTAAATGAAAATGTACATAAAAGTCCCTGCTCATTTTAAACGCTTTTTGGGCAAAGTATTTAACATTAATCTGTAATATCTTAATTACCATGGCCTCTAATTATGCTCACTGCGCAAAAAATAAGACAGGAGACACCAGTCCAGTTCAAATGCCGTTAAATATTTAATGTTACCTAGAAGAGTCGAGTTAATCAAGAAACTGACAAATGGATAAGATCTCCAACGGAATAAATTAGAAAAGTTCCCGTAATTTTGACTAATGCGTATCGTTGGTCATAACTTATTCCTTTTTTTTCTGTAACAGAAAAGTTTGTCTATTTGGCAACAAAACTAATTAAGGTACAATATTTAGGTACATACGATTTTAAACCGTCACGGTACATTGTCAAAACTTAAATTCATTTACAGGACTTTGCACTCACAATAAATTATACATAGTTTTGTAAAGTATTAACGTGACTTTCGATGCTTCCGATGTCGGATTTGATGATACCTGCTTAGTCGAAACTATAGATAACTAGTATACGTGTTTAACATTTAAAAGAACTTGATTCCTTGCACTTTTACTTTTTAAAGGAAACTTGCACTACACAGTTTTCATTTCTATAAATATTTTCTATCGCCTGACTGAGTAATGCGCTCCACGTTTCAGGTATTTCCGCTGAAGCCAAGAAATCTTGGACGTTATTGTGAACTTATCAAAGAATCAGAATATAGTTGATTCTCAGGGTTGCCACAAACTTCGCCTGGCTTTGAAAGACATCGATTTAAAGTGCAATGTATTGACGTTCGCAGTCGCAGAGACCATTAGAACCGTTACAAGTCGCCTTTAATTTTTGCCTAGTTCCAAGTTGAGTGACTTAGCAATGATTTCAATATTAGTGTTAGTAGTTAATTGACTTATTATACACTCGGCGTCAAAAAAATCGCACCTCTTAGAAAATCACTTTCAAATGTCATTTACTCTTGATATGCACATGCAGTCGCATTAATTATGATTTTATTTACAAGGTTACTTAATTAACTTAATAAAAAACATTACTTTTCATTATCAAATAAAACCTAATGCAACAAATAAAGTGTCACAAAAATTCGATGCAAATTTTGCTACCCGTGAGAGTTGCTAGTTGCGCTTCCTTTGTGGGTATAAAACGGTCAACACGGGTTCAATGTGGGTCATTCGCTATTCAACCGTTGAAGAGGACACACGCACAGATTTTGATGGATACCACAGCTGATAAAGCCGCTCAAGTGGTTGCACTACTGCAATCAGGGGTGCGGCAGTGTGATGTCGCCCGGCAACTGAACCTGAGCCGTTATTCCGTTCGAAGAGTGTACCAGCGCTTCATAGAGACCGGTGGCTATATCCGCAGACACGGTTCGGGTAGACGTCGCTGCACTTCGGAAAGAGACGACCGGTTCGTTGTGTCGAACTCTTTGAGAAATCGTTTCTCCAACGCTGTTGAGTTGCAACAGCAGCTCCAGGCAGTTCGCAGACGCACCGTAAGCGTATCTACGGTTAGAAGAAGATTGAAGGAGAAGAAGATAGCGGCCCACAGAGCTGCTACGGGTCCAAAATTGACTGCAGCGCATCGGCGAGCCCGCTTGCAGTTTGCTCGTGACCACGTCGATTGGACCCTTGAGCAGTGGAGAGCTGTTCTCTTCTCAGACGAGACGCGAGTGTGTCTTTTCTGCAACGACCGACGGAGAAGAGTATACCGGAGGCAGGGTGAACGTTTCGCCCAAGCCTGCATCCAGGAGACGGTGGAATATGGTGGCGGATCCTGCATGTTCTGGGGCGGTATGTCTGCTGCCGGCAAAACCGACCTTGTCTGCGTCTCCCGGACTGGAGGTGCTCGCGGACAAGGGTCGCTGACTGCTCGCCGCTATGTCACTGAGGTCCTGGAAGTGCATGTGGTCCCCTTTGCCGAATCTTTTGGCGAGGGGTTCACATTAATGCACGACAACGCTCGCGCTCACACTGCAGGCATCGTGAGCGACTTCTTGCAGAGGTCCCAAATCTCTGTGATGCAGTGGCCAGCGCGAAGTCCGGATCTGAATCCTATAGAGCACCTCTGGGACCATCTTAAACGTAAGGTTCGATCTCGGGATCCAGCTCCTTCGACTCTACAGGAGCTCCAAGACGCGGTGATTGAAGAATGGGGGCTTATCCCTCAAGAAGAGCTCCTGAAGTTGGTGAGGTCCATGAGGGACCGTATGGAAGCCGTGATCAGGGCAAGGGGGGGTAACACTAGATTTTAAGTTAATTTTAAGACACTTTTTGTACATTTTTCTTTGTAAATTATCTGTTGTTAATTAGGACTTAATTAAGGATTTTTATTATTTTATTAATTTTAATGTTGTTTGTATAATTATAATTAAACAGAAAGTTAAATTTAATTGTTTTTTGATACTCCTTTTTGTTACCTTTCTAATGATACCCAACACTATCCTCTACATAAGGTTTAAGAATTTTTAAAGATGATTTTTAAAAGGTGCGATTTTTTTGACGCCGAGTGTACGTGAATAAGCCTATAAGGAAAATAATAAAATTAAGGTTAGGCTAAGCCAGTTTTGCATTCTTACACGATCTTATCAAAGGTCTAAGAAGTAATTCACATCCAAAAACGATTATCATAAGCGTTAAAAGGCAAAACTATTGTATTAAGTAATGACAAATAAATCTAGAAGATTCCTATCTTCTAGATTTATTTGTCATTATTCATATGTTATATTCAGATACATTCACAACTGCTGGTTTGAATAGATATTAAAACCCACAGTTTAAACAACCCCCCGTGGGATAAGATTTGTGTTTTGTTTTTCTTTGTTTGTTTGTGTTAATACTGAGCTGTTTTACCTCACCCACGAGAATTTTTTTTTTTAATTTAGGATGTGGCAACCTTGGATATCGTGAGCGAACTGCAGCGCGTTTAGTCAAGCTGAATGTATCGACATCACTGCGCTGCAAGTGTAGGGTTGCCGCTCCACACCACAATATATAAGGAGAGAAAGAATTATGATTGATGAAGTCGACATTTGACATACTATCACACATGAATGTACCTACATTTGAAAGACTGTTTGACCTATAAGACCTATGCTAATTTCTATTCACAACAAGCGTTGCGTAGAAACCTGGTTATTTAAGTATAGACAATCTCAAAAAATATAAAGTTAGTAAATAAAAAATAATTATTTGTTTACGGAAATAATATGCCATCCCTGTTCGGGAGCAAAGTCTATCGCTTCGCATTCGGGTGAGCGCGCCGAGCGAGCGGAGTGAGCAGAGCGAGCAGGCAGACACTTTTATAGTTTAATTGTTACTCACGCCAATGTGCTTCGCTGCCTCCTTGATACTTTTTTCTCCATCGGCCTTGTTCCTCACGATCGCATTTGATGGTACGGTCACCGATCGCAGCTTTATTTATTTAAGCAACATTATTTTATTATAAGTAGGTAAATTATACCGGTAGGTACTAGCTATAATACTATAATGACCAAGTGTCCCAAGTTTTACCAACGTATTAGACGTAATAGCGACATTTATTCTGAATAGTTTGGCTATCTGCGGCGCACACACATTCATGTATTTGTGTTGTAGTTTACTGTGTCTTATTATAATTATGTTTGATTTTAGTGTCATTGTCGTATATGACGAAGTTAAAAGGAAAACTATCACAGCTAAGTAAAGCCTGGTGAAGCTGAAAATGCCGCAGCGGCAATCAGCAATCTCTCTCCAAAAAAAAAAAAAAAACAGCTAAGTAGGCTTTACAAGTTTACGAGTAACAGTCGACCAACTTATAAAATGTAGGTACTTGGCGCAGTACAAATTCCTCATTGGGAACTACTTAAATAACGTTGTCAGGTGTGTGAAACCGGTAGTGTCTACATTAAAGTATGAGTCATCGATAAATAAATGTTCATTAAAGCCCTCTTCTCAGAGTCCGCATTATTGAGATGGGCTACGGAACCCTCCACTGCGCGTGGCCCGACACGCACTTGGCCGGTTTTAATATGTTCTGGTAACTTATTATATACTTTAATTGACATAACCAAGGGACCGGAAGAGTGCATTGTTATACGGGAATTAGGAAGATTTAACCTGTTTTTATGTTATAGTTTAATGTGTCTTATTATAATTATGTTTGATTTTAGTGTCATTGTTATTATTTTGATTGTATATTGTTTGTGTGTGGGGTTGGTGTGTGTGAGTAAGGGAGAGGGGGTGTGGGTGTGTGTGTATGGCGTCCAAATAAAGATTTTATCTATCTAATTTTAATATTACATAAGCCATATCTAAGCTAATATTAGTTCACTGCTGGATGTAACTTAATAAAGAGGCTAGATTTTACTAAAGATACATCTTCATTCATAAATGGCGAAGTTATCTGCCACGCGAAGTTAGATTCACTTTGCGGCTGTGATTGCCGCGAGCGCGGTCTGATTAGGTCCCGCAGGGCCTGCGCGTGTCGGTGACCCGCCAACACACCCTGATTTCCGCACTTAGTGCCTATAAACTTCATATATACAACGACTAGTAACTACTGCCATTTATTTAAATTTTGTGCTCTGTGTGTCAATAAACGTTTACTTTCGAAAGCCTACTTACCTCTCCACGCTACTCCGTCTGCATGTGCCTTGACTTTTATACTTTCAATACTCAATTTATTACATTCCTTAATACTTACACAATAAGATGGTAGGTTTTTACAATGGATCAATCAATATTATAATTTATCATTGATTAAAAATTAATTTATAACCTTTGTATTTTTGTCATTTGCCCGGTACATAGAATATGGATTTTATTTAAACGGTTAGCAAAGTATTCGTTTTTTTACGCTTTTGTACGCTTGAGTTATATAGTGACGCAATCTGCTTATAAAAAAAAATAATATCGAAGAAAAAGTAAATTTAAAAGCAACGCAGAGCAAGCAATACCATTGTGTCCAATTAACAAGGCAATACCCTTAAGAGGGTAGAGCCTGCCGCGGGTGGCCATGCGTTACCACTTCCAGGCAACAAGGCCCGGGCCGCAGCCTTGCCTAGATGTTGAGAGACAAATACCAGAAAAATATGATAAGTTCCTCGATCCCGTTTGTATGAAGCTTACCTTCTGTGGGCCTTTTTATTTTGTACGAAAATACGGAAACAAAACTGCGCTGTCAAAAGCGTAGCTGAAGCACATATCTACCCCCTTGCTATTGGTAGTTACTGGGCGGCAACATAGCTGTTCCATATATGCTTGGCTACGACCCCAAGACTGCACCTTAACCATAATACGGTTGTGTAGCAGCGCCTGCTGTTGTTCGATATGTCGTAGCATAGGTTTTTAATTCTCACATATCAAAATAGGTAGATACTAGTAACGCGTCAAAATAAAAGAGTACCTACCTAAATATAAAAATGTAGGTCGGCAACATCGTGACAATGCACCGAGTCCGAACTATCCGCTTAGCCAAAGCGAGCCTTATTCATAATCACAACTACGTCATGACATCCGATACAATAACAAGGATCAGGATGTTTCATGGCAGGGTGGCATTGTCCAATATTCTGACGCTATAAAAGAAAGGGGAAAAAAACAAACACCTTTGCCGAGTTTCCTGTTATTATAAGCAAGGTATCTCCCGCACACAATAGATTTTTCCTAAAATGTACGCTAAAAAAAAGTATTGATGTGTTTAATTATGTGTGTATCTTTCACCAGCTCATTTGTATGTCCTATGGGCACAAGCCTTCCCCATGAGTGGATACACCACCATGAACGAGCCATAAACCACCACGCGAGCCTAGTGCGGACTGGTGGTTGTTTACTACTGCTGATGCAGCCGAGACCAACGGCTTTTCGTGCCTTCCGAAGCACGGAGCTCAAGATGATAATTTTTTGGTCACCCATCCAATGACCGGCCTCCGAGAAAGTTGTTTAACCTTAGCAATCGCAAACCAGGCGCGTTAAACATTGCGCCATCGAAAAGTCTTTGTTGAATGCAAAATAGGTATTTTTTGTTGTTTCCATCTTATACGAGATAATATTATAATTGCTTTCAGATAAAGCATTCCTAACATTATATTGTCTCCATTTGGAAGTTGATAGCATGGTAATCCTACATGAGTGTCGCATATCGTCAACCTTTTATCCAAATTGACGAATTGAATTGCACCCCCGCCTATTGTCACGCGTCGGGAGCAATCGGACACCTGTGGCTCCGGGTGCTCCGGGTGAAAGCGCGCAGCCCTCGCCCGGCGGACGGACCTCCGATCACACCCCGCGCTCACAAAGCGGGCTCGACGGAAAAGCCTTTATTAACTACAAAGTATGTGAAGTAGGATCTATGTCATAATCGGCGCAGCAACTCTAGCTCGGACGAAACATAACAGGTACCTACATTTTAACCCATTCCCTGTCCCATGAATCACATATGATACATAACAATTGAAAACCAATTGTTATAATTCTTGGACAGGGATCCTGTTAATCTTTGTCCTTTCGATAAGTACCGGATCAAAGTTGATATTTAGGCTAAATTTTCTTTTCTTTTCTACATTGTAAGAGCTCAACGTAAAAGGGTAACATACTGTCGACATCCTACCTAAGTTTTAAGTCTTAATAGTGTCGCTAAGTACGACATCCGACAACTGGTATACTCACTATTACGCTCGGACAGGCCAGACTAATAAAGTATCCACCTACGACCTACACCAAAAGATATACGATGAAAAGGAGCCTCTTCATCGCCTGTTCTCTCTAGTGAAATTTGTATGTCTTGCTAGACGGCGCTCTTTATAAGGAGCAGCAGTGGTTTAATATTGCGGGATAAGCCGCGGGGCCACCAGAGGCGAGCGATTGAACTGAGCGCTGGTCGCGAGGGCGGGGGCTCTACTATGAGCGGGCGCCAGGGTTGGCCCGGGGATGGACATGAAGAATATCAATGAAACTGTTTCACAGTCTACCTTAAATGTGATACATAATCAAGCAAGTACTTTCGACCATATAACAGCCTCGGTGGTCTAGTAGTAATGCTTTATTCCAAGTTTTTGAGGTTGTTCTTACTTCGCCTGGCTATAGGTACCATAACTATATCCTACTAACTTCAATAAAAACTCGCTACAAATAATTTTGTAGTAATATCTCTAACATAGTATTTCTTCTCTGACACAATTTTGAAAATACGAAAACAAGTATGTACTGCGTATTGCAAAAGTTGCAAATATGAAATTCGTAGCGCCTCAGCGTATGTCACAACCGCGTCCCTACAATTTCCCTAATCGTAGTTATGCCGTGTGTGTACGCCGCATATACACACAACCATCTCCTAGCAATATTAAACCGTGTGCATTCATCATTAGAGTTGTTGATCGGTGTGTTATGATCGCCGCCCATTACTTTTTTGGGTATTTGGTTATATTGATACTTGTTGAAGAGTATTACATAATCTCTTGTGTAGTGTTACTCGTCGAGGCGAAGAACGAGTACACCTAACAACTCACCCGATGCTGTCCAGATCTCAGCTTCCACGCATTCTTAGAGGTTTCAGCGGGAGTAGGCAGAAGGCCTTCTGCTACTTATTCATATTACACCTTATTCTTGCACCCGCGATAACGGGGTATGCTTATAGCACGTGGAAATATAGTGACATACACTATCCCACATTTTAGTTTCTTCGCCATTGTTGCTGCGCGTCTGCATAGTGCGTTAGGAAATACATTAAACCTTATGTATATCGTTTCGCATGGCAAACGGCGACGAGGGATTGTTATGGAAGTATGACGGTATTTAACTCGTCATTATAGGTATGATTATCATGAGTTCAATACAAAATAATAACCACAATTCAGTTTCTTATCGTTTAATTTATCATTAATACTAATTATTGTAATATGTACAAAATATCGCTATTGATCTATAAATTAGTGGTAAATAAAACGTGTACCACAAACAACTGTCAGCTGTGAATAAAATCGGGAGGAACCGCGCAAACAATCGAGATGATATTATACAGAAGCAATTGCATTTAGTACAAAACGTGCACTTCTTCACTAAGAAGAGTACTTTACCTAATTATCGGCCCACTTGTTCATATGGCAACACTGCCGGAGCCGTAACAAAGAGCAAACATATTAAATCACATACACACGCGCGACACTGCGCTACCGTCGCGTGTGCCCGCCAGGAACAAACAATTCAACAAAATTACATTATAAAGTTACTCATCCATTCAAATAATTTCATTCCTATGCAACAAACATTGTGACTTCGGAAGAAGCCGTGGCATTTACTAAATCATAAATAAAACTATTTATCATGTCCGCTTTCACTAAGTCATAGTCTACGAGTCACACTCAATTACAAAATAAACTCTAGCATTAATGTTTTAAATTATAATTTCGCTCAATCGACGTAAGTGTTAGTCTTTTACTTTCAATGGAAACGAACATCGCAACCACGATTGATGTCAATATATAAAAATACACTGTGTCAAGCTCTCCATTTCGTAGTAAAACTATTTGAAATCGCTTGCGCAGGATATTTAACTTAACAGCTTGGGGTGTCAGGGTGTTACCAGACCGATCGATCGATTGTCGATCGACGGCATCTGGTAGTTTTAATTGATCGACGGATACCGTTCAACTAACCAATCGATCAATTCCATCGGTCGACATTGATCGATAGGTCTAATCGATCGACTAACTGATCGATCGACGGTCAAATGGCAGCGGGTGACAACTGGCAATGTGAAGCGGCCGGCGGCGGCGCGTCTAATCAAACAGCTCGATCGACGTCGACTAATCCATTCTACCGACCATCGATCGATAGGTTTGGTAGAAACTATTGGTCTGGTAACACCCTAAACGATAACAAGCGGGCCGCTCCCGCTTTGCGTCACTTATTATACAGCGTCTATGACCTAAAAGGCAGTACTGAGCCAAACTAATCCTTGTTGTTACATCAGCAAACCGCTGTACACAACAGGTACCCCGTTACTGACATGCATCGATCGCTCGCCTCAGCCACTATCGCAACTACAAACCACTCATCTCAAACAGTTCAAGTAACACTAACATTATTAGTAGCACATCGCTTAAGTGACTAAACACTGTCAATGCTCGCTCTCGATTTCATGTTTAAAAAATTATGACTGTTTTGTAGTTAAATATGCAAATATGTGAACTACATAATTGCACCGCATCTGAGCCGGGCTGTCGCGTGATCTAAGAGCCGGACTTTAAGTATTAAACGTCATTACAAAATCAGCCCTACATTAAATCGAAACCTTATATATAATTTGATGAGCGAGAGCGAGCTCCGACGCCGTATACACTATTATCTGAACGCTTTCATATCTCAAACGTGCGCTCACTGTATACTACACTGTTACGACGAACAGTCCGCTTTATATTAACTGTAGCGCGGCTCCCGTGCCAGCAGTTGCATTGAGTACAGTGAAGGGCAAAATACGTACCTTTTATACAATTTTGTCAATTCGTTTGAAACTATATATTGACGAGTTGAAAACTGCATATATGTATGCCGTATAGGTGTATGTTTTTTTTGCTCGCACTGTTACAGATCGTGAAAATCATTTGTATACAATTTCATAGTTTGTGACTCTCTTATTATAGCAAGGAAACCGCATCGCACAAAATTTAACAAAGAACTTTCGTTTTTATTAGTATACTCGTATGTTATTTTATTTTGTCAAATTCATTGTCAGTTTTTGCATTGAATAATCTTTCAACGAATCCTGCAAATGATTCAAAATTACTTTATTAACAGGTGTAAAAAGCGTATCACATACTTTTACCTGCGTGATGTTTCTTTATTTTTATTAATGTTAAAAAAATGTCATGCGGATCTAATCGCGTAAGACTAAAATAATAATATGTTCAAAAACATAAGCAGATAATGATACGTGAATGTTCAGTATTTCAGTGGAACCGAATTGACACAACTCATCCACATTTGCAGCTGATTTTCGTCGGATAAATACACGAAACGGCCAGCGCTCGACGCGAGCAGATCCGCAGCGGTGCCGTCGCGAGAACATCTATTGTCAAAATCAGGGTCCCGACACGAGATTGTGGACGTTTCAAACATTTTCTACTCGATCACGATAACGAAAACTATTCGTATGGCATCGCAGCGGCGATTTTTGAGACGCGTGTACGAACATGTGACGAACACGTGACGAACACGTGACGAACACGTGACGAACACGTGACGAACACGTGACGAACACGCGGCAAATGAGGAGACAAGATGATTTTTTTTGAGAGTTTGCTGAGACGGCATTTTCAGCATCACCGGGCTTTTACAAGTTATTTTTTTTTCCTCTCTTTATTAATTTAAGGACATGTAAGTCCTTCCTCAAGTCATGTGAGACGAAGTACCGCTAGCGGTTTTCTAGAGGGAACGGCAGCATGCACTAGTGCGTGTCCCCGTGCCCTATTAGATTCTTCGAGGGTTCGGATCGGATCGATTCTAACTGTACGAAACGCAGCGCCGTCAGAGGTGTTCTACTAGATTCCCCGAGGGGTTTGAATCATATAGGGAACGGAACAACCAGAGGGCGCCTTCAAAGGCTAGGTCCTCGGCTAGGGGTCGATCGAATCGAGGGGAGGGGGAGGGGACAAATCGTGTTCGTTATCGCGATCGATTGACAAACAATATTCCAGCTCACTCGGAATACTCGCAGACGACTAAGTAGAAGGGCTCCGCGTCGCGCATGGCCAGCTTGCTGAGGTACTTGGTGAAGGCGGCGGCGCCGGCGTCGCAGTACACGAGGCTGAGCGCGTTGTTGGCGGGCGGCACCGTGACCAGCGCGCCGTCCGCGCCGTCCGCGCCGTCTGCGCCGTCTGCGCCGTCCGCGCCGTCGGCGTCGTCGGGCGCCACGAAGGTGGTGCCGCCGCCCGCCAGCCGCCGCGCCGGCGCGCCCAGGTACAGCAGCGCCTCCAGCCGCGGCCGCTGGTAGTGCGCGCGCGGCGGCAGCAGCTGCATCACACCCATCTCACGGCATCACACAGTCGCTCCCGCTGGCGCTGTCTGTACGCTTACATCTTTCAAACTACGCGACGGATTCTAATGCAGTGTCCGGCTTCAGATAGTGATTCGAGGGGAAGGTTTATATGTATATTGCACCCGTGCGAACTGGGGCGGGTCGCTAGTTTAGAATTCTGATAACAAAAACGTATGCCACACGATCACTGATTATACTGATTTTTATACCAGAAAAGGACGAGATGTAAGCCGAAATGAATAAAAATATGATATATAACAAAATAAAAATTAAGTTAACCAATCAATTGTTACATTCCAAAGTGGAATGTTCGTGTAAGTTTTAGAAGAAAAAAGTTGACAGAAAAAACCGGTCGAAAGAGCAGAGCGATCAGATGACGAACGACATGTAGTTGTTAATGTACTGAATTGTATTTTGTAGTAGTGCCAATTAAATAAATAAATACACTAATAAAGAAATGTATGGCTGTATGTTTTCCTCGATAGATAAAAACATAGCGATGTTGAAGTACTGACCGTGAAGGAGGCCGGCGCGAGCCGCCGCAGCTCCGGCGGGCGCAGGCGCAGCAGCGGCAGGTCCGTGCAGGCGGCCAGCGCGCGGCAGAACGCGGCGCTCGTCAGCAGCTGCACCAGCTCGCGCACCGCGTGCGGCTTGGCCTCCGCGCCCGCCCCCGCCCCCGCCCCCGCCCCCGCCCCCGGCAGGCCCTCGTCCCGCCGCAGCCACTCGCTCGCCACGCGCGAGTAGTGACGCTGCCACGCGCCCCCGGCGGCCTCCCATTCTACGTCTGCCGGGACATATAATATTGTTAGAGGGAGGACGCTAACCTATAACTTCGCTAACGTCCATCAAACAACTGTTTTTTGTCAATTAAGAAGACTAGAAATAAAAATAACATATTTCACGGGCCTAAGCATACTGGTCACTAATTTTTCCCAAAGTATACTTTCTAGCTTCACCATGGTCAAAGGCCCTTATGTAATAATCTCTTATCTCTAAAATAAGCAATAATGTTTAAACTTAAGACGTCGTTGAACTAAATCTATGTAATGCTAGAGCTCGAAACTACCCCCCAAACGCATTTTAGACCTGACCCCTCCACCCCCGCACCCACCTGGCCCCCGCAGCGCCTGCAGCAGCCGCTGGTACGCGGCGGGCAGCAGGAAGCCCCGCAGGCACACCTCACTGTCGCGCTCCATCTGCGCCTGCACCTGCGCACGCGCACGCGGCGACATGTACGTCGCCTCCAGCCACTGGTTCAGCAGCACCTGCAGCACACGGCACCAGTACCCCACCTGCTTCTACCTTCCTACATTCTTAATCCTACGCACAACGTTGCGGTGAACATGGGATGCACGGAAGCAAATAATAAAACTGTCAAATACGGTATGACAAAGTTAACGATCCTCATCAAGGCAGTAGTTACAAAACCGCAGCTACGATGAACTTTCAAGAATATTTTTTTCTGAATACACTGCATCTTTTCTCTTCCTGTATCATACACTAAAATGAAGAACTTATATACCGATCACTCATTTACATTTTTACAACGGATAATGAACAATTCATCTTTTTCACGCTATTATTATAAAAGAATTAATGAAAATATAAGTTTAAGCCGTCAACACCTAAGCAGATTCTTTGCTAGCAATTTGGTAATCTAAGCTGGTAACCTGTCAACAAATAAAGAAAGCTAGAAAAGAAAATTCCACGTCTTTACAAATTCATTTGAATAACATGTAGTTAAGCTTTGACCTATCAAAGAAAAGACGATTGAAACTAGGTGTTAGTGTGCGACTGACCGGCTGGTTGTGCGGCGTGATGAGCGGCGGCAGCGGCGGCACCGGCGCGGGCGGCGGCGGCGCGCCGGGCCCGTGGAACCAGCCGTTGATGGACAGCCGCGGCAGCTCCAGCGACAGCACCTCGCCCACCTGCCGCACCAACACCAAAGACACGAGGGCCTCATTTACCGGCACTCCTTCGCGCCACTCCATCACTCCAAATTAATGAATGTTGGAAAGTTTAGATATCCAACGCTCAACGAGCGATGCCACGCAATCCAAGTAGTTATACAATTAAATTTGGAGCGATGGAATGGCATGGCGTCCCGTGAATAGAGGCCATTACGCGAATTCCGTCGTCGCTGCCACAACATTGCAGCCACATTCAATATTCTAATAGCTAAGCTGGAATCTATGGGCGTACATGGATGTCTTTTGCGCTGGCTGTCATCATATCTTGCAAACAGAAGTCAAATAGTGGCATTAAAGACGTTCCACTCAATACCAGTACCTGTTATGTCTGGGGTCCCGCAGGGGTCCCATTAGGGGCCCTCAATGTTCGTCATTTACATTAATGACCTCATCCCTAAGCTGAAAAACTGCTCTTTGTTATATGCGGATGATTTCTGTCGAATAAACAATACTTGAAAATAATTGAAAATTCTGTCGGATTAACTCTGCAAGAGACTGTATTCTATTGCAGAAAGAGATAGATACAGCGAGCTCCGATCCGATCCGAACCCTTCGGAGAATCTAGTAGGGCACGGGGACGCGCACTAGTGCGCGATGCCGTTCCCTCTAGATAACCTCTGAAGGTGATTCGTTTCACACGGCTTGAGGGACCCTTAACGTTCCTCGCCGCCCCCAAAAAAAAAAAAAGAAGCTCGGTGAAGCTGAAAATGCCGCAGCGGCAATCAGCAATCTCTCTCAAAAAAAGAAAAATACAGCGAGCGACTGGTGTGATACTAAACAAATGAGACTTAGTATTAACAAATGTTCTGTTCTTTCATTTAGTCTTGAAAGGAATCCTATTCTCTTTAGCTACACCATTAAGCAAGAGCCTCTGGAGCGTAAG
The DNA here is from genome assembly GCA_949315975.1 of Eudonia truncicolella. Taxonomy (NCBI): domain Eukaryota; kingdom Metazoa; phylum Arthropoda; class Insecta; order Lepidoptera; family Crambidae; genus Eudonia; species Eudonia truncicolella. Next base: position 201,677 of record OX438843.1, on the reverse strand, counting down.
TCGACGCTGCGGGACTTGGCGTTGAGTTTGCCAGTAAGCTCAGTATTAACAGTCATTGCGAGGCATTGTCTAAGAAGTGCAACAAGCTGTCAGGTTTTATTTTCCGTGTTTCAAAGGAGTTTAGGTCCCCAAAGAGCTTACTATCACTATACGCCACCACAATATAACAAGTACATTGATATGCTCGAAGATATTCAGACGTATTCTAAGGGTCCTAACATTACGGTACGGCAAAAAAAGGGAATTGACCACGTACGCAGCGCGGTTGCAATATTTTAAATAAATAAGTCGTCGCTGCTTAGGCTTGTTGTTTCAATAGACTGACATGATGCCATGTAATTTTGTAACCATAACCATTTCCATTTTCATTATTTTTTTCATATTTTTGTTCATTCTTATTAATTCAATTAATTTTTTATAATGTAATATTGTATAATTTTAACAATTTATTTTATTTTACTTTTTTTTTTAAATTTTTGGTTTATTGTTTATGCATGTTGTTTACACATATCTGTGGAGTTGTAGTCTACCTAATAAACTAAAACCATGTAAAAAGTGAACGGCTAATACTGTAAATCTGTTTTGTGTAATAAAATTAAATAAATAAATAGATAAATTCCATGTATATTAGTTTCCGTAGTATTGCGCGAAGGACGGTGCAAACGCCGAAGTCGGCCCGCTAACGGATCACCGATGACAGCAAATTATAGGCAGCGTAATGTGACGCTGGCTTAAGGAGTCCGTCTATCACACAGTATGGAGTAACGAGATAAATATCTGTTGACACTTTTTTCAACTTAAGCCTCCAAGGTATTTCTAATAACTGAACAGTAAAAAAATTGTTGATTCTCAGGTTACCAAACTGTACTGGCGACAAACTACTGTTTTTGCGTATTTTTTTTTTTATACTTAGCACGGCAAATGACTCCACACCACCTGATGTTAAGTGGAAATGGAGTCCAGACGTGAAGACAACTGGTGCAGCGTGAAAACAACGCAGCATCAGTCAACTTCACTCTGCCGGCCCACAAGGTGCTTCTTCACGCCTCGTTTGAAGGACCCCATATCATAGGAAAGAGGTAAAACATGTGCTGGTAGACTATTCCATCTTTTGGAGGTGCGACAAAGAAATGAGTCACCAAATTTCTTTGTGCGCGATGGGATATGTGAGACAGTGAAGCGATGACACCGGAGAGCAGCACGTGTAATCCTATGGAGGAAGGGAGAAGGTGGGATAAGGTCAAAGAGTTCTTCAGAGCACTCGCCGTGATATAAGCGATAGAAGACGCTGAGTGACGCTATATCTCTACGCAATTGCAGGTGTTCGAGGGTATTAGTTACCTCTGCATTGCCGATAATACGTACAGCGCGACGCTGCAATCCGTCTAAGGCATCGAGAAGATACTTTGCGGAACCGTCCCAGATGTGCGAGCAATACTCCACGCAAGACCAATACATACAATAATCACATGTACCTGGTGATAGGAGTCAGTGCCGACTTTGAAGAAGGCGAGCATGTTGTTGGCGGGGTAGATGCGGCGCACGACGTGCGTGGGCCCGGCCTCCACCGCCTCCTCCCCCTCCCCAGCCTCCCCGCCCTCCTCCGTCTCCCCGCCCTCCCCCGCCGCCGCGTTCCCCCCGCGCGCCAACAGCTCCAGCGCGCCGCCCATGGCCGGGCTCCAGCCGCCCGTCGACGGCTCGCACTGCAACAAATAGCGTTGTTGATGCTGCTGACAGGACTCACATAATCCAGGGTTTTGAATAACGTAAATCAATTGGTAACGTAACATTACCGTTACCAATTTACCTTTATAGAAATAAAGTTATTTAACATGCCTTTGCCGAGTTTCTCAGCACAAGGTCTCCGCCCTGTTACCACTTACGAACCGATGGCATAGTGACTTTCATAAGATCATTCATTTGTAGTCCGAGCTGAATAAATGATTTTTAATTGAGTTGAACATTCATATGCATAATCAGTTTAAGCAATAACGTACTACGTTTGACACATAATAAATTACATGCGTATTATTTGACTAGATATAAAAAGTCATTACAAATTTCTCACATACCTATAATGACTTTATAAAATTCATAATTACATTTGCCAATAGCCATGCACAAATTGATTGCTCTGTATTTTATTTATAAAATATGCTTATATTGATGCCAATCGAAAAGTCATCAGCACTACGAACCAGCAAAAGGCGAGCAGACATTGTTGGTTCCACTGAGCCTTCATCGTACAGCTCACTCTCACAGATTCATTTGCTTTCTTGGAAGTTTTTTGTTTAATAATTAAATAATTTAAGACTAGGTATACATCATATAAATAAAATAAATTGTAAGAAAACCATACAAAAGTGGCTTAAAGGGAAAACCTACAATGACACCGAACATCAATTATTATTAGTTATTATATAGGTTGGTACACAGTGGCAGCAACATACTGCACAAGAAAAATGTTAATAAAAGTATTATAATTGATTGCTATTTAATAAAATGTTATGCAAGCAGGCGCTAACACACACTCACCGAATAGATGCTTGAGATACGGGTAAACTAGTTTACTTAGTTTAGGTATCGCTTTAGCTATTTTGCACTACTAACTTTAAGTTTAAAACTTTACAATATAAGGGGCACTCTTGTAATGCATGATATTATTATGCAGACAAATGTTATTTTATAAGCTTTATAGTCTTAAGTTTTACACAGCTAATAAATTTATTCTTAGTTATTCGCGTTATGTACAAGTGTAATGGAAGAGATGGTGGCCGACCTGTTTGTGGTTGTGGTCGCCGCTGCCGTTCTCGAGCGCGGGCGACGGGCGCGGCTGCCAGGGCGCCAGGTACAGAATGAAGGCGACGCGGCGGTCGGCCAGCAGGTCGTCGTGCACCAGCAGGTGGTCGCCGGGCCCGTACAGCGAGCACGATGCCGACACCGACGTCAGCTCCAGGCCCGTCACCGTCGACACCTGGCCAACACATCACCACCTTATCCTTATGTCCCCACTGCTGGGATACGAGCCGTCGCTATTGATGGAAACACCACTGGAAAAATGGACCATAAACCACCAGGGAGGCCATTTGGATTGTGGGCATGGTCGTCTTCTAACAATTACTAATGCAGCTTTACAAGCCTTCCAAAGCATGGAAGAGCTCAAAATAATTAATTATTCTTTTATTATTATTATTGCTTAGTTTTAGCAGTTGCAGACAGAACATATTTACCAATGAGCCATTGAGCACCTCTTATTTTTTATTACTGATGATTTACTATACTTATCATAGTGGACTATACATATCACACAATATAGTGAAACTGATTGTGAAACTTTGACGAGATTACTTTAAGTATTGATAAGTGGCTACTGTGGAAAAGGTCGAGAAGGCCTTTGCCAAAGGCCATAGGTTATACATAATATATAGGTTATTCTTTTGCATATACCAATTTGGTATATACAAAAGTGATGTTCCTGTGTTTTGAATGTGTACGTGTAATTGAACCAAATAAAGATTTTTTCTATTTCTATTTAACAAACAACTAAGTCACATGACAAACAATATAATTATGAGTGATGCTAAAAAGCAGACACTGTCGCTTATGGACGCTTGCAAGAAGCTTTAGTTTTGGATAACTGGATCTAGATTTAGTTGGATTCTGGGCAGAATCTTACTACTATAATAGTCAACATATTGCTCACTCGATAGTCTATAATGTGAGGAGCCTGTACATGAATCTTATTAGACTTTTTAAACACTCCAAACTGATTACTTATATTTTTAAGATGTTGCCGCACTGAAGCCAAATTATAAAATTTATGCATTGTATTTATTTCATTGTATACTCAAAAAATAAAAAAATAAAAATTGTAGATAGTTAAGTATTGATAAGTTTTTCTTTGGAAGGATAAGGTTAATAACTATTTGTAGTTTGGACAGCAAGCATCAGATTTAAATCTATAAGTAACAGTTTCTGTAACATAAAGGGACAGAGATTTAGAGTAATATGTTACAAATATATGCAAATAGTTACTGACCTAAATGAGACTTTAACTTTTTTAACTTACAAGGAATTTCACGAATGCATAAACAAATAATTTTGTGTACAAGTTATAGTTATTGATCAATATCACCACTTTCCATATTGCAAACATATTTAGTAGAACCATCTTGGCCTTACTACTCTTGAAACAAGACCAGCAGGTTGATAGACATTTTCTTTCGGTTTAAAACTCTCACTGGACATTATGATGTTTCTGATCGTCATTCAAAATAAAACAAGCATCTCCATGGTAATCAGCTGAAGCTATGCCGCAATAAATATTTCTTACCTAACCAAACCAAGAAGCACTATGTTGACAAACTTTTTTATTAAAGGTACTCATATTATTTATTATTTGATAAAATAAAAAAAAATATGATTTTGCTTACAGGTTCGATGGGGATAACTGACATGTTGTGTCACGTCAGTTACCTAGAAGGAAGTGATGATATATCTACTAATGTTGAACCACTTTACTCACCCAACTCATAACTTCAGTCTTTAAAAGTTCGTATATACCCCTAATACTACGCTGCCACGTGAGGTTGGCCAAGTCTGCAGTTTGATGGAACTCATACAGGTCCATTTTCTTTCGCTCCCAGTCCAGTGTGTTCATATCATCCACCATGTTGTTAATGATTTCAGGGTTCGCCAGGAACCCATGGAGGAGACACACTCGAAACGGATCACACGTCAGTGTTACCACATCATTAGTGTAATCTTTCACTTCTTTCCAATGTGTTCCTAGAGTTTCTATTGTTTCTTGTTCCTAAAATAAAATAGAAATTGTATAATGTCATTTCAGCCAGGTATCAAAACAACTGTACAAGTAAGGATTTTGAACACAACATTTTCAAAAGTGTAATATGGAATAAAAAAATTGTTTGTATATTTACCTTTAAAGCAGGATTGAGCTTTGGATCATCCATTCGGTTTGCTCTGGGATTGAGTTGCGCCTTTACAGGTTTGATATCTAGTATTTCATCTTCTACAACTATAGAGTCATCTTCCCAAGGTGATTCAGAGTCTGAACTGTAGTCTGATGAGGACGATGTGGAGGAATAGTCCGCTGTCAGAAACACAAATACACAGTTTTTTATGATATTCTCTGTATGTCAATGCAGAGGTAAAAAACTAATTGAATCTTATAAGTATTATTCATGCAATTGCAAGCAGAATAGAGAAATAGTTGAATTTCCCGCGCAAATTCAAGCTTTTACAACTAAGAAGTGCATCAGTCATTGCTTACCTCCTCGTATCCTCTTGACCTCGTCGGCGGTGGCCTGGTACGAGTTTACGGCGCACACGTCGGAGTCGTCGCTGTCCGTGTCCGATATCTCGATCACGGCGGTGGAGAGCGGCCGCTTGGCGGGCGGCCGCGGCGCCTCCGGTGACGCGCTCTCGCCACCGCTGCCGCCGGCCTCGTCTTGAGCCATAACACCACTGGACGAAGGCTCTTCATTGTCTTGGCTTGGGGAACTCATTTTAGAACCCTAACACTACATAATACGCTAGAATAACAAAGAAAAACCAAAAATTTTGCGACGCCTAACCTCAAAATTTGTTGACGATCAAATGACAGCGTCGGCAATAAAAAAAATTCGTTCATAAACTTAATTTCAATGAGTTGTCATTTCAAATAAAATTATGTATGATTGATTTAATTATACTATATGGTGAATGGTCAACATATAAATAAATTTATTTATAAATTGGCATATCATACCGTTACGAAATATTTTTACTCACTGTACGATGACGATGAATTGAAGAGCCACCGAACGCCGCGCTTAAGTTTATAGCCATATAAACGCTATAGTTTTAGCCTTACTTTAATTTAATTTAAACCTCAGTTCATAATCGCAGACAGAGATTAGGAAATATAATATTAGTTTATTATAATTATAAATTAACTAAAATTATAACTAAAAATATTATTCTGAGAACACACCAAAGAGGAATGAACACACAGCTATTGGCTACCAACACTGGAACAGGCTTTTTGACAAAAAACATAACCTCAAAATATCTATCAAATACAAATAGTAAAAATATAATAAAATGATTGATTCAAGCGACAATACTGAACTAGATAAATTCAAAGAATATCAGTCGCCTCAGTGCCAGTACTTTGTTGTGAGAAAAAAGCGTCTGTGTCGCATGACCGTACGCCCGGGCCGACAATACTGCGGGGAGCACGAACCAAAACCGAAGACCGAAAATGGACAGGTTGGCAAAACTACAGATTTTTGAATCTAATTAGTATTGATCTTCTTTTAGTTTAAAATCCATATGGTTCAAAACTTTACAGAATATTTAATTTTAAGATCATAACATCATAAGTATTTTGTATTTGTTTTCCAGGATGACACTCGAATTCCATGTCCAAATGATCCTAAACAGTAAGTTTAAACATTTAATATTATTTAAATTAAAACTAAAATAGCACTACACACACACACACACACACTGCTTACACTTTTTATATTTTAGCACTTGTTATACAAGTAAGCTGGAGAAACATGTGGCAATATGCAACGCCCGCCAAGAGGAGCTTCCACCCTACGTGGTGCTGAACATCAACTCACCAGAAGATGATGGCCCCCCCCTGCAGGTATCGCTGAGCAACATTTCCAACCAGAAGATGGCGTTACTTATTGATAAAATCAACAAACTCTATGATAGTATGTTTCTATATTAATATTATAAAGAGGAAAGCTTTGTATTTTTGTTTGTAACAAATAAACTCAAAAACTACTAGACCAATTTAAAAATTCATTCACTATTAGAATGCTACATTAGCGCTGATTAACATAGGCTATATTCAAATAAATATCCACCAGTGCGAAGCCGGGTCAGGCCCCTAGTTATTTATATGTAGCTAACTAACAAGACTACCTACAGCCTTATACATATCTTTGTATCTAATTTTAAGAATTTTTTATTTAAATTAATTAACACTTCATCATTTAGTTTATTACCAAAATTGCTTTCTATTAGGATTTTTGGAAAAATCAAATGGTATTTGTTAATAGCTTTAAAAGTTATGAGTAATTATTGATTAAGAGCAATTTTTTACTTTTAATCATTTTACAGTATTTGCCTTTGTTTTTCTTACAGCTTATTTAAAAGACAAAATTGAAATATTTGATGATCAAGAAATCCATGAGACAATTCTGACTACCTTCCAGGTATGAACACTATGGTAGTACTCTATTAGCATTATGTGTATTAGATTTTAAGTTATCCTAAACTTACACAAATATTAAACTTCCTATAACTTTTTAAAAGTAAACTCCTGCTTGCTTTAAATACTGCAGATTGACATACTTTCTGAACATATTTTTTGGTTATAGAGAAGAATAACTTAAATATTGTATTGGGTCATCATATTGTCTGTTCAAAATAGATGAGATATAGCTGTTATTAACTAAGAATTTGTTACACAGTTTTAAATATTATTTACACACATTGATGTTTTTCATTGACCATTCACATGTACTATTACAAGTTCATGTGTAGAATACAGGAATGGTTTTTTTGTTTTTGTGTTATATTCTTTATTTTTCTTATGACACATAGTATGTCCAGAACTCTAAAAACAAAAGTTATATCATCTATCGGGAAGTGGTGGTAACCATGGCTACCTAGATATTGGAGAGCACCGCAGTGAACCCCAATCGCGTGTGCAGGAAGAGGGGCGCGGGGAGAAGTCTCTGCGGCACCTGAGGCAGGCGGCCAGCCTGCTGCGGCTGGTGGAGCGCGAGCAGCTGGTGCGCCCGCACACCTGCTACGTCGAGCTCGGCGCCGGCAAGGGTGAGCGTCCGTTGCCCTGATTCCCGTAACGAAAACCGTAACGATATCGTAGCGACTTGTTGAAACCATTTTCCTATTCACATCTGTCAATCAAGCAAACGACTTTAAAATTAGTTGTTAGTATGAAAATGGTTTCAACAACTAAGTCGCTACAATGTGTAGATATTGAAATCAGAGTTAGAAATTATTATTTATTGAAATATTATTCAAATATTCTATAATAAATTATGACGACTTCCTTGGTCGAGTGGTTTGTACACCGGTTTTCATGGTGTCCCCATCTCTGAGGTCCCGGGTTCGATCCCCGGTCTGGTCAATTTAGAAATTATTGTTTTTCTAAATTGTCTCGGGTCTGGGTGTTTTCTATGTATAACAAGCACGTATTTAAGTATTTTAAGTATGTTTATCTGTTGTCTAGTAACCATTTAACGAGTTTCATGACTAAGCTTTCTCTTGGGCTAGATAATTGGTGTGAGTGTAGGAAATTTTAATTTAATTTTTAATTTTAATTAATAAATAACGTCTGCGAAGTAAAAAAAAAATATTTTTACTTATCTTAAAACAATTGACTAATTAGGTAGGCAGGCACCTATATTTATAATTACTTATCTTCAGATGAATCTTGTTAAAATTATCGTGTTGCGACGCGGCAAACGGATTACTAGTAAATTGCGTTTTTTCTATCACTGCTGACTATGACTGCCGTAGTATAAACGCGCAATGAACTAGAAATCCGTTCGCCGCGTCGCAGAACGCTCGTACTCGTGGCAGAGGCCCTACGTGCCTGCCGCCCCGTCTACCTACAGCAGGCGAGGACTCACTTAAGCTGGTTTTTCTGATTTTGATTTTATTTGTCACAGACTAAAACCTAAAATAAGGCTATCTTGTGTTGGTTGGTATATTATATTGCTAATGTTTGCTGAGGTCATTAATGAGCTCGCTTATCTCGCGGTGGAGCCCGGGCTTTAAAACAAAGAGTGAGGTCCCGTTCGTGTACCAGGGCACCTGTCGTACTACGCGTGGCAGGCGTGGTGCGCGGAGCCCGCGCGCGACAGCCGCGTGCTGCTGGTGGACCGCGCCTCGCTGCGGCACAAGCGGGACAACAAGCTGCGCACCGAGCATGCGCACGCGCAAGGTGACCACGGCGGCTAAGCGCCTCTTTTATGTTTTAACTCGAAACTTCGAAGTTTCTCAGTTTCAAAATCACCATCTTGTGGCTCTTCTGATGGTGGTATGTGTGGTTTTCTCTTTTTTATTATTTTGCCTTGCATTTGCTTCTTTCCATTGACCCCGCTACACACGACTTTAAAGTTTATACTGACACCCCCACCAAACATACGGTTATAAAGTTAGGTATCAGACATCTTTGCGCAAGCACAAGGGACCATCTGCGTCAGGTCATAACGCCGGTCAGGATGCGCCGAAACGCATTCTTCATCCGGTACTTTTAAGATTAGTGTCTCGAGCGAGTTGCTCCGTAGACACGTATAGTCCACTACCTAATATCCAGATACGTTACTGGAGCTGTAAGCTTGCTCACTTCTCGTTGCACCATAAGCACAACTCGCAGTTCCACTGCTCGGGTCGTCAACTCTAAAGTCGACTACCAAATGTTCTCATTGGTGGCAGAGTTGTAAGCCCACTCACTTCTCAGTACCCATCCAGGCACCTCATCAGTCCCAAAATCCTACGCGGCTGATTCAACCGGAGACATTGCATCTAGCTGGCGTCTCTACTAGTTCTCCGGACTAGTGCCGTAGATGTTGGAAGAACAACCAACTATGGACAACTCACGTGCCCCGCAGATCCTTTCGCTTCGAGGCCCCACCAATACCGCTACTCGGACCCACTCGCTGTGCACGAAATGGAAGCCTAGCCAGACCTCAACCAGGCTGACGAACATTCTCACTTCTACAGCTAAACACATAGCCACCACGAGTCCAACCCATGTCCGGGACCTGCCGGAGACGCCCGCGAAGGCATAAAGCATTCGCATTTTGTTACAGGCTGAATAAAAGTTTCCAATAGCACCATGATAAATTAATATAGTAAATTAATTTGTTACCGCAATTTATAGATAGATAGGATAAAAACCTTATTGCTCTCACATAGTACAAAATACTTTAAAATAGCAACTTAAGATTAGTGGGCCAATCTCATCGCCGCAAGTGATCTATTCCAGACAACCTTTACATTAAACCTTTTCATAGTACACTTAGCTTTTAGTACACTGGCCTGCGTGGACTACAGAATTACATTCCAGATCTATACTGCGTTCCCTAGGGAACTTTCCAAAATTCCGGGATAGAACCTTATCCTTACAGTTCAAAATAACTCAATACCAATAACATCATCAAAATCGTGTTGTCCGCGACCTCGTCCGCATGGAATTCGGTTATATCGCGATCCCAAGGGAACTCTTCATAGTAGCGGGATAAAAGGTAGCCTATGTGTTAATCCAGGTTATAAACTATCTGTGTGCCAAATTTAATCTAAATCCGTTCAACGAGTAACAAACATCCAATTTAAACTTTCACATTCATAACATTTATGATTCCTTCTTAATTTTAAGACTTCTAGGTCACTGATGTCCTCAGGGGACCAAAAATTGTCCTTCTATTTCTCTAGTCAAAACGATGCTAAGGGACATATTGTCTGATTCCGAAATAACTTTGAGAAACACTGAAAGTAAAAAACTACGTGAAACCATTTTAAAAATCTAGTGTTTTTGCGACTACTTTACAAAACAAGTCGAAACATGACGTAACAGTGTCGTAACTTTGCGACCAATGCGATTCTACCATGTTACTATCAAACGAGAGCTCGCGGACTTTCCTTTAAAAGCGTCTTGACTCGTAGCCATTCTGATTTTGAAAGGCAGCGCGTTCCACAGGATGGATTGAATGTGAAAGGAAGAATGAACAAAACCAGATGTATGAGAGGGACAGAGAAGGGGAAGATTATTGGTGGACCGGAGGATTTAGTCAGCTTCAATGGTTGTTCCAACAACCTGACATGCAATAATCATGTGAATTGTGCGCGCGCGTAGAGGTGGAGTCGTCGGTGGCCCGCGTGCGCGCGGACCTGGCGCACCTGCGGCTGGAGCGCGCGCCGGGCGTGGCGCGCAGCCGCCGCGTCGTGGGGCTCGCCAAGCACCTGTGCGGCGTCGCCACAGGTACCACCCACAGCTGCTCTTTTCGTGGCTGGACGAAGGAAAGTTCCATCGTCATCACATCATCTCCAGTTCATGTTATGACTCCACTGCTGAAGTACGTGCCTTCCAAGGAGAAGGCCTTAAAAGGGTTTAATTCATACCGAAGTATTAGCAGCGGTTAGCAGAAACCATTTTAAGTTTTTTTGGCTTGATTTGACCCTTAACCACTTTGCGGGCCGAGTGTAAATTAGCGGTCGTTCATGACTGCTAATGCAGCCGGGACTGACGGCTTTACGTGCCATCCGCAGCACGGAGATCAAAATCCTAAATACAAATTTCAAAAAATTCAAAATTCAAAATCATTTATTCAGTTTAGGCTACAAGTAGCTCTTGTGAATGTCACTATGCCATCGGATCGTAAGTCTACTCTGGGCGGGAGATCTTGTACTGAGAAGAACCGGCAAGAAACTCAGCATGTGTCCAGCTCTTTTCTCCCTTACAGCGTCAAAAATATTGGAAAATGCCCTATCATAGCAGGACACTTCCCATTACAAATAAACACAAAATTATAGAAGACAACCACAACATGTAAAAAAAAACACAAAATAAATAAACTAAGTTAACAAATTTACATCAGGTAAAAGTTTCAATTTCCACAATGTCATACAGTACCACTACAGTACTCTAAAAAAAAAAATTGGTTAAGAAAAACCAAGTCAAACTACAGTAAATAATATTTAAAATAAGATAAGTATGCAAGAGCAGACCAGCCTCCACAGGCAGCACCCGTTCCCGAGTATGACATATGAATCAGCCATCACTTCGCTCAACCATATTTTAGGGAACGTAACGACCCGACGCACACGCCACCACCGCAGAGACAAATAAAGAGAGCATGACACACTCAAGATACTCTAAATAAAAACTTAATGATCTATTTAACGCAACGCTGTTTGTTATCTGTAGGACACTGCTGATAAATGCTATCATATCAGTTTAAAAATTATATAAATTAATTTTATTTTAAATTAATATAGATTAAAATCAATTTTTTGGTCATCCATTCGATGACCGGTATTTTCTAAAATTGTTTAATAATTCAAATCGCAATCCCTTTACGTACGCGCAACGAATCAAAACTTCAACGTTTACAAGTGCAGCGCTTTTTGTCTTTCTTTCTTTCACTTCTCTCTTACCTACAAGGGGTCCAGTGTATGCGTAAGACAGCCTTTTGGCTAAGTCTACCATGGTTTGGTGCTTTTGTTTTGCGGGTTGCTTGTAGCAGAGCAGTGCCGCCTGTGTAAGCAGTATGTGCCCGCAGACTACGCGCTGCGCAGCCTGTGGCCGGACGGGGCGGGCGGGGCGGCCGGGGCGGGCGGGGCGGGCGGGCTGGCCACGGGCGGCGCGGTGCTGGCCACGTGCTGCCACCACCGCTGCCGGCGCCACGCGCTGCTGGGCCGCAGCCATCTGCAGGTCAGTGGACTATTTGTTTTTCCTTTGTAAATGGCTTTGTACGGTAAGCACATTTAGCCAAAGTATTTTTTTTTTTAAATAATTTTAAAATTACTGACTTTTTTTGGAATGATAAGTAATAAAAACGAATAGTGATAAATGATATTCCTCCCTTTGAACATCTCTAAAGATATGAGGCTATACTGAGATCGCACGCGGCCTTATTGAACAAATTTGAAAAATGACATTGTTTTGTGTCATTTTCCTTCCGTGCGCCAGTTTTTGGTTTGGATGCGAGGGGGAGCCCTTGAAGGGGGGGGGGGGGGAGTACGCGTAATGGGCTGTTTACATAATAGACAAGCGTTTGACCTTCATCTCATTCGATGGTAAGCGAATATAAGACCGAAAGTGAAAGCGTACTTCGCACGGAAGATAAGATGGTGTAGCCAGCTACCTAGTTAGGCGAACTTTGCTATCGACCAAACTGAGTATAATAATACTAGCCTCTATAGTTTTTAGTGACTAAACCGAAGAAACAGGTATAATGGTGGTTAGTGTAGGAGAGTAATATTAATCAGTTAAAATATCACGGACCATCCGTAGTCTTTCTTTGACGAGATTGAAAGTCAGGTCCTGACCAGCGCGCAGCCATCTATTCAGTGTTAGTGAGTCGAGACAATATTTGTGCCAACGTAGTCTTTTAATCTTATTTTACTCGCTCGACATCAATGTCAAAGCTGCTATCCACGAGTTGTTCAGAAGTGGTTATATCGCGGTAGTGTCGCAGGAGATAGGCATCACGGACGAGGAGCTGGAGCTGATGCTGCGCATGGTGTCGTGGGCCACCTGCGGGGACGGCCGCAGCCGCGATCGCCGCCGCCGGGACCAGTCTGGTGACCAAGCCGATGAGCAGCCCCACGATCAGCCAGAGCACTGCTTCACCGACCCCGATTGCTCAGAGGAACCCTCGCCGGAACACCAACATGAAGATAGCAGCTCCACCTTAGAAGAGAGGTAACAGACTTGGATTTATTTTAAATCCTTTACTCTGCAACAGTCTCAAAGCCCTCAAAGTGTACCAAGTCTAGATCGAATTTGGAGTTAAGCACTTGGTGCTAATGTTATTTAATGTTATTTATTTAAGTTATAAGACTAAAGGTGAAAGCGCATTTCACCCGGAATCCGCAACTACTGTTGCACTAGCTATCTTATCTCTAGCTGCCTGAACACAACAATGTTACTATTATTGGTATTATGGCAACATAATTATTTAGATAAGATGGTGGTAGTATGCCAGACGGACAAACAAGCTCTATTACCAATCGAACCGAGTACACAAACCCGCTAGGAATCGAACCCGGGACCTCCGGGTCTGAGACTGTCTCGGTTTTAATTACCGATAGAGGCGGTTATAATAAAAATGAGACCTAGATATGAAGATTTTTTCATAGATTTCCGTAGATATTGAAATGTTTATTCTCGTATAATCTAGTAGGGAACGCGTGTCCGCACTAGCGCGTGCTGCGTGGGGCGGGCGCGCGGGCGTGGGGCGGCGCTGCAAGGCGCTGGTGGACTGGGCGCGCGTGCAGGCGCTGCGGCGGCGCGGGCTGCGCGCGCGGCTGCTGCGGTTCGTGCCGGCCAGCGTCTCGCCCGAGAACCTCTGCATCGTCGCCTCCAGCCCCGACCCGGACGACGCCGATTGCAGCGACACACACCACTCGTACACACCGTGAACTTTAAGGCGTTCAACATTTGTGTTTTTGTAATTTGTTTCGCAACAAAATTTGCGTTAAAATTATATAAAGAAAACAAAAACATTTTAAGGCGTTGTTTAGTTTAAACACGTGATAGTACTCATGAATTACAACTATTCGTATTGGACCAACACCGAAATATTTAAAAAAAATATAAGTATATATTTCCTTTTTTTTGTGTGTATGTGAATATCCGTTAGTATAGTACTTACTCTTAATAATTATATTCAAATGTAAATGACAATGATAGTTTAAAAAGTTAATTATTGGCTTCGCGTTTAACATTTAGCCAATTTCAAATATATTTTGTTATTATTAGTAGTAAGGGTACAATTACGGTAAATAGAAATTAAAATAGAGTCCCACAACACGTTTTATTACGGAAAGAACTCGGGTGAAACTCGTTTAAAATGTTATATTAAAAATATATAAACTATTCCGTAAATCGCAATAATAACCACTTGCTGTAGTAATTCAATTCATGAGTACAGTCTGATTCTTAATCCATTGTAAGAAGAGTTACATTGTTTACATATTAATGCTTTTGACTGTACTACTTACTACATGCTTAAATTCAAACGAAGACTTAAAACGCACGGTGTAAATCATATCTTGAAATACAGGAAGTTAGAAGGTAGTTAAAAGTACACTATATTTTCCACCTGTGATTTAACGGTATTACCCCAGAGCCCAGCCCCAGGAGAGCTCGGTCGTATTGTCACTGCAGTCTACATAGAACGACATAAAGACCGGACGGACTTCCTTGTATTTAAATTTATTGCAATATCAAAGTGATTATAGAATGAGATTATTATGTTGTATTTGAAGTAATTTATGAATAAAGTGTATTTTTATATTTATAAACAAATCTTTTTCAACACATTTTATACAATCCATTAAGAATTCAAATTTGTGGAATGACCTGTCTGTGCGTGTAGTGTAGTGTAATACTGTGTTTAAAATAAAACAATAGGATGC
Source organism: Eudonia truncicolella (assembly GCA_949315975.1). NCBI lineage: Eukaryota > Metazoa > Arthropoda > Insecta > Lepidoptera > Crambidae > Eudonia > Eudonia truncicolella. The sequence continues at coordinate 186,479 of OX438843.1, read as the reverse complement.
AAATATAGTTTTGTATATTCATATCAATAATTAAAATCTAAAAAAACAGAATGCTATAATTATTTTATACAAACGTCTGATCAGCGGAATCGTGTTCTCTTCGCCGTTCTGTCAGCGCACGACTCATCACTAACTACATTTTAATACAAAATACTAAGATTCTAGGGCGGCCGCGCCCGACCGCCGCGCGCAGGCACACGGCTGAGAATGACAATGAAGATAAACCATTCACTCAGAATTACCACTTTTAATGTTATAAAATTAGTTGAACTATCGAATCTGCGACATCGTTAGAAGCCCCCGCACTCAACAAGTCGGACGCGACACAAGTTTTCAAAACAAAAATATAGGTAAGAATCAAATTATTGTTTGTAGCGGCGGCTGCTGACCTGCGCGATGTATCAGGCTCGCAGGACCATTGACAGTAAAAAAAATAATGCCTACTCACCTACTGCTTCTATCCACCGACACCTGCTGCGGCGGAGCAGCCGACTTCAATCATACATTTTATTCATACTTGTCACATCATTGCCTTTCCGAATAAACAAAAAACATTTTCATGACGATGCAGATCAACGTACACTAACATAACAAGATTCTAAAATGTTCTCATTGATTGAACTCGACCGTGCCGCCGACCAACCTCTATTTACTCTAAATCAACATTAACTTATGTAACAAATTATTTTATAAAGACAACTTCGTATCAATACAAATACATAAAAATAAATTTGATTAAATGCCTCGCTGCTCGCTGCGGAATGATTTGCCCGCCGCCCGGCTGCGGGGGTGGCCGGTTCCTAGCGCAGTACGCGCGCAGTACGAGCGCAGTACGCGCGCAGTACGAGCGCAGTACGCGCGCAGTACGCCCGGCGGCGGGCTCAACCCGCGTGCGTCACGCCCGCATGCAATAACAAACCTCCATCCATTCACTACAACGAAGGCGACTCGTCAAAATACTTTATACATAGCGACCGAGTCGTCCGTACACATTTATAATACAATATTTACACGATTGTTAGACAAAACTCGTGAAATTATTTACTGTATTTAGAGCTGATTTTAACGGTTCATAAAAAAAATAAAATGTATTATTATTATTATGCAAAGCTTTGGATTCAATATAACAATAATTCTTGTCGAATTGAGCTAAATATTAATCAATGAATTGGTTAGTTTTAGATAACATATACAAATCAGTATCGACGTTTCTGTATTTATACACAAACTGAGTAAAGATTCGTTGCCACGTGACCCTCGCCGGCGTAGGTCGCGCGCGAGCTCGCGTCGACGTGCCCATTCGATACAATCATTACAGGACACACTATTTGTTATAATAATTCATGTGTAATGGCCAACGACGAACCAACAACCAATCCAATTTAAAAAAGTGTTATCGGGTGCGGGTTTGAACCCGCTCGTATTTTTTTACAAATATTATCTGCCATATTCGGAATTACACCGGTATCAGCAAACAGCCTGTATTGACGGGCGGCGCGTGTCGCGGGATGGGTGGCCGCTAGTAGCCGTAGCGCTCCTGCAGCGAGGACACGACGCCGTTGGCCAGCGACGACAGCCGCCCCGCCACGCGCGTCACGCCCGCGCGCACCGACTCGCGCACCTGCGCGCCCACACACACTTTACTCACGAGTCCGTTACAGTCGATAGCTTTGAACTTATTAGTTACGCATACCAAATACACCATCAAAAATCAAATGCAAGCTTTGCTAGAATTGGAAATTTAAAACAGGACTTTTCAACATCGGGCTAAAAAGTCGTCTCTCGGCCACTGACGACGCGTCGTTTTATCAAATGTAAACAAATATAAAGGCCCTAAAGGATTTTCAAATAAACCTAGTATAAACTCTGAATAGTTATTTCGCATTTTGTCTCTTTTACTTCTATTTAAAATTAAGTTTACATGAAGGGAACTAAACTACTTATTACTTACTTAACTTATTCTTTGTTTATTTGTAAGACTCCAAATGAATAGGAAAGTTTATTTTTATGCGCAAGCGTAAGTGATAAGGCTGGGGTCTCACGTCGTCGAGGTCGGGCGCGGAGACGCTGAAGGCGGCGTTGGCGGGCTGCCGGCCGCCGCCGCCGCCGCCGAAGTACTCTGCGGACGAGATGCCGCTGCTGCCCTGGAACCGCGATAGGTTCGCGTCGCGCTCCGCACGCGTGTCCTGCGCACAACCACAGACGCTCACTACTCAGATAGAGAATCATTATTTTAAAAAAATCTAGGAACTGAACACGGGACTTCAAAGCGAGCACATATAACGTTCTACAAGTGACAACTACTTAAGGCATGTTATTTCCTACAATACATATTATGCTCAATTGTTTAAGTTTTCCTACTTCATTTCATTCATCACACCATTATAACATAAGCAAAAACAGTAGGTGGTATATACAGAAGACAAAATACATAAACAAAATAAAACTAAGATAATTTTTGATCAATTATGTACTAGTTAAAGGATCCGGAACAAAAATACTTCACGAAAGTGGTCTTGTTTGTTCATACCTACATTTAAATTTCAAATAACAAAATCTGAGAAAACATTGGATAGCATTAACAACTTCAGCTTATGAAATAAAAATAAAAATAAATCAAGGTTACAAAATATTTATACTAAATATTGACTACAAAAACACAATGTTGAAAAAATTTCCACGAGCAGGATTTGAACCTGCACCCTTCTGACATACCGGGTCAGGTGCTCTTCCAATTGAGCTATCGTGGTCACGAGCAGGATTTGAACCTGCACCCTTCTGACATACCGGGTCAGGTGCTCTTCCAATTGAGCTATCGTGGTTCTAACCAGCCCGCCGAAATTATTCAACACTATTTACTTTTTTACTTTGAAAGCCAAAGGCGCCAATTCAATGTCAACAACTACCGTCATTAACATCTGATCATAATATTTTTACAAATACTAAAGATCAGTTAAGAAGTAGGCTAGCTATTTATAAAATGTTTTTAATTTGTTTATATAATTTTAACGCAAATTTTGTTGCCACCACCACGATAGCTCAATTGGAAGAGCACCCTGACCCGGTATGTCAGAAGGGTGCAGGTTCAAATCCTGCTCGTGGAAATTTTTTCAACATTGTGTTTTTGTAATTTGTTTCGCAACAAAATTTGCGTTAAAATTATATAAACAAATTAAAAACATTTTATAAATATTGACTGTCATCGAACCACAAACGCGTTGTGGCTCCGCGGCCCCAAAGTCGCGTACCGTCTTTCGAGTGCTCATCGGGAATCTAGCTGATAATGATCGAATAAGATAATAGAGTTAAAACGTGCAAAAGCTCACCTGTTCACCGAAGAACTGCGCGGAGCTGATAGCCTTGGCGGAGCCGAACTTCTTGACGGCGGAATCGTCGGTGACGGGGTCGACGCGGCGGCGGGCGGGCGCGGGCGCGGGCGCGGAGGCGGGCGCGGGCGCGGGCGCGTCGAACATGGTGTGCACGGCGCGCGGCGGCTCGGGCTCGATGCTCTCCCAGGAGGAGGACAGCGCGCGCGGCGCCCCCAGCAGCGACTCCAGCCCCGCGCCCCGGCTGTACGGCTCGCTCCTGGCAAGGGGGTCCGAATGTTAGCGGACGGCAGGCTTTTCACCCAAAAAGCAATTAGCAACGGGACTGGTCGCTCGTTTAGTGCATTGGCGATTAAAATGTATGTAATAGTTTACATACATTGAGCGATTTGTGTCCGCAATACCAATTTATCAACCACAACTAGAGCAGATGCGTTGCAATTGTACAATTAACGACTGGTTGCTTTTGTCGGTAATTAGCCTGCGGTTCGTGGAGGCCATGTGTAGAGGAAACGGACTCCTGCAACTCTCTGGCTACGAAATCATGGTTCGGCCTGAGACTCCTGGGGTCGGCCTATCCGAAACCGGAGGACTTCAGGCTCTTCGCACTTAAGGACGTTGCCAAACTTATGGCATCTTTATTTACAGAGGAAGAAGAGTGAAAGGATGGGGTTTCACAAAAGATCCCGATGGATCGCAGTGTTACCAGGGGAGTGTGCTTGGGCAGCAGCTTGGGCCGGCGCGCCGGGCGGCGTATGGCGGCGGGTCGCCACTCGGCTCGCACGCTCCACGTCGCGCGTAAAACGAATGATCATTTCTGTGATGTTTGTGCACCGAACAATGACTAATAAACGATCTTATAATTATAAATTCCATGGAAAAAGAATGAGAACCTGTTCGAAATAATAAGCAAAATTGGTATTTTGTTAGGCCGGCCTATGGAGAGAACTGACGTCAACTTCATCACTAGAGCGCAGTCTACCTCGCAACCGAAGCCAATAATCGTAGGTTTCCTAATACGATACACTAAGGAAAATTTTGTAGCCTCGGCCAGATCCCACAAGCCAAACCTGACCGCTGAAGACTTAGGCTTTGTCGGAACCAACAGCAGGATATACATCAACGACCACCTTACGAGAGAAAACAAGCAACTGCTCACAAAAACAAAGAAGGCAGCCTCCGAGAAGAACTATAATTACGTCTGGGTGCAAAACTGCAAAATTTTAATCAGAAAAAATGATACTTCACCTATCATTGCAGTGAAAAGTGAGAGTGATTTATCTAAATTAAAATGACTGCTTCAATCTACTTATTGCTTTAAGTTTTTAATCAACAATAACATGCCGTTTGTCATTTGTCATAATTTTACATGTATACGCAGGCCATATCAACAACAAGGGTACAGTGTTAACTATATTGTATTTATTATTTGGACTGTCTTTGCTATTAGACATTTATCAAAAACATAACCCCAAAATCAAAACAACCACTTCATTCATTGTCACAAAGTATTCAAATATAATATCAATATCAATACGGATATTACTTGGTAATTTGCCGTTTTTAGTTACCCGTCTCGCACTAATATAAATTCATTGTTTTTCATAGTGTCTATAACTCAATTTTTATTGTTGCACTTTCAAATTAATAATTGTTGTCATATTACAAATAACTTATTCATGTTTAACCTAATTACAGCATACCTACCTCAAGCCGAACTAGTCCTTAGGCTAGCATTATCATACCAACTATTCATAGATTTATTAGCCGAGTTTTGCCACTTAATAATTATGCTACACATTGTTTTTACTATGGATTACCAACGTTTCACGCTACTTGCAGAGAAGTATTATCATTTTAAACATCAACACAATCGCAATTGCGCTGCACCCGGATCGCAAGCCCCTGACGTTAACTGCATTATTACATCTATTTTATTTTATCGTGCGCAGCGACCTAGCCAAGATTATCTTGTCTTGGCTGGTCGTATACAACGATAATTAATATATATTACCAAAATGTCAGGGGTTTGCGTACCAAAACAGTGCAATTTAAAAGAAATGTTCAACTTCATAACTACGATGTAATACTATTAACCGAAACTTGGTTACTCGACGGAATTAAGGATGAGGAATTATTTAGTGACAAGTACACGGTATGGCGTCGTGATCGGGACTATTCATGTGTCGGGCAGACGCGTGGCGGCGGTGTTCTTATCGCAATACGCCGCGACTTCACTGCGTTCGAGCGGCCCGAGTGGCATTCCTCAGCCGAAGATGTATGGATTTCGATTATATTTAATAAAAACAAAAGCAACCACTCCGCACCTTTAATGTTGCACATTTGCTGTGCGTATCTATGCCAACAAAATAATGGGTTGTCTTTTTCTTCGCAAATATCAAACTTAGCTGAAAAAATATTGTCGGTTTGTACTGAGCAGCCACAAGACTTATTTATTATTGCAGGTGATTTTAATTTAAGCAATATATCCTGGTCATCATCTAACTTATCTAATTTTCTAGTGCCATCATTCTGTAGTTCTAACGTTAATCATAACGAGATTGAGGATTTTATGAATCTATGTGAATTGAATCAATTCAATAATGTCAAAAACCATTTAAACAGCTTGCTCGATTTGGTGTTCTCCAATGGCGACTTGATAGTTTGCCGTTGTACTGCCCCTCTGGTTGAAGAAGACTCTTACCACCCAGCCCTTATTTGTCAGACTAACTTTACTGATTATAGTAAACCACTGGGCACTAAAAAACACCTTAAATACTTTTATAATAAAGGAAATTTTTCCGGTTTATGTTGTGACCTTGATGAGCTGGACTGGATTGATCTTCTGTCACTTGAGACACTGGATGATGCAGTTGAACTCTTCAGTTGTAAATTGTGTAGTCTAAGAGATATATATGTTCCTCATAAATATGTTAGCTCGAACGATTATCCAGTATGGTACTCAAGTGCGTTGTTAAAGATACTTTAAGAAAAAATAAATTGCATAAGAAACATAAAATTTATGGAAACAAAGCTGATAGTGTCTCTTTCAGTGTTTTACGCCAGCGAGTTAAGAAGGTGGAGCGGGAATGTTATAATGCTTACATAAAAAACATTGAAAATTCTTTAGTCGACAACCTTAAAGCCTTCTGGTCTTATGCACATGCTAATAGAAAACATAATGGCTATCCTTCTACTATGACGCACAATGATGCTACCATTTCAAGGGGTGATGAAGTTTGTAACGCATTTGCCGATTTCTTTCACTCCACCTTTTTAACACCTGCGCCTTCGGGTAGTAACACCCCTATAGCTGCATTCACCACAGCCCGTAGTGAGGAAGGTTCTGTTGCCGATATCCATACTATAGAAATATCCGAAGATCAAGTTTTCAATATACTAAAATCACTGGATTGTAACAAATCCGCAGGACCGGATAATTTACATTCATTCCTGATTTCTAAGTGTGCTAAAAGTTTGACCCTTCCAATTAGTCTTTTATTCAAACGCTCCATCACAGAGGGGACTGTACCAAAGATTTGGAAGACTGCAACCGTTACTCCTATCCACAAAAAGGGATCAAAGCGAGTAGTTGCAAATTATAGGCCAATATCGAAACTTTGTGTACTTGCCAAAGTTCTAGAGAAACTGGTTCACAACCAAATATATTTAGCCCTTAAGCACATATTTTTGCCTCAACAACATGGTTTTCTGAAAGGTAAGTCTACAGTGAGTAATCTTTTAACTTTTCTTGATCAAGTGACTGATAGCATGCAGCATGGGGGTGAACTAGACGCAGTATACACTGATTACAGTAAGGCATTTGATCGCATAGATCACGTGATATTGCTCCAAAAACTGCAATTAGCTGGTATACGTGGCGATCTTTATCGATGGTTCTGCTCGTACGTAGTAGATCGGTGTCAAACTGTGGTTCTCAATGGTTTCTCTTCACACTCACGTTTTTCCACTATCCCTTCTGGCGTCCCACAGGGATCTATTCTCGGACCCTTACTTTTTGTACTTTTTATTAATGATATCGACAAATGCTTTGTCCACTCTCAATTTCTGTTGTTTGCTGATGACATGAAAATTTACAAAAAAATTAGAACACCAATTGACTGTCTTCTTTTCCAGCAGGATCTTGATAGGCTCAATCACTATTGCTTAAATAACAAACTTGAACTTAACATATCAAAGTGCAACAGTATCACGTTCAGTAGATCCCCTAACGCGGTCCACAATGCCTACACAATTAATAACCAATCATTGCAACGTGTTGATTGCGTGAGAGATCTTGGTGTGCTTCTTGATTCTAAGCTCGTCTTTGATAAACATATTGATTTAATCACATCTAAAGCTTCTAAAACACTTGGATTTGTTCTCAGAACAACTAAAGACTTCAAGTCAGTAAAATCCTTAAAATTATTATATTGCTCCTTAGTGAGAAGCCAGTTAGAGTATGCAAGCCAAGTGTGGAACCCGCATTATAATGTCTACGTAGATAAGATCGAAAGAATCCAAAAAAAGTTTCTGAGATTTGTTAATTATAAGTTTGAGATTTATTGCAACAAAAATCTCGCTTATGATGATACCTGCAAACGCCACCATCTGCTCCCGCTTGTGAGGCGGAGAGATGTCGCTGATCTTACGTTTTTTCATAATTTGGTAGTCGGCAGAACGGACTGTAGTCATCTCCTGTCTAAGGTTAAATTACAAGTGCCATCTCGTACAGTTTTAAGGCGTAACTATCTCAGGTTCCATACTGACTATAGTTCAACTAACTATAGACATAATTCTTATTTCAATCGTGTAACTACTAGTTTTTGTAAATTACGGTCGATTACTAGTAGAAATAATAACAAGGTGTCACCTGATCATGGTGAAGGCGCTGTTGAAGTCGGCGGCGAGCGGCGCGGGCGCGCCCTCCTGCGCCACGCTGGTCATGGCGGCCGCGGCCGAGTGCGCCACGCCGGCGCCGGCCCTGTTCCACAATGCACGCTACACGATACACGATACACAATACATATTACAATGCGCTACGGTGCAAATTGCAAAATACACTATTATCTATCGCCAAGGCAAAGGCCTCCCTTTTTTCACCCCACTTTTCTCTTTCACTCTACCCGTGGCTGCAGCGGGCGAATCTGGTTGGTATCAGTCATGTCCCATCTTTGCCGTTTTCTGGTACGCCGCCTTCCTAGCAATTTTTTTCCTATTTTTCTTATATTGAGGTGTGTGTGCATTGTTGGTGAGCCACATAAATTAATGAATTGAAGCCGAGAACATAACTTACTTTTTTTAACATGAGATTCCTTTAAAGTGATTAAAGAAGTAGAATTCCGGATTTGTTTGACTTCTTTGCTTAGTATTCGTTCTATTTTTTTTATGTAAAAGTTGTTTGCTTTTCTTTTTAGACGTTACAGGCATGTTTGTAAAAACCATTCGTTTAGACTTTAAGAGTAATCTTGTTAATTTTTGATGTGTAACATCTTTCCGCTCGCCTTCTATATATACAATTTGTGGGAGTTATTTCGTAGAAATGGGACGGAAAAGTGTAACAGGAAGTCAAAGAAGCGCCAAAGCGCGCGACATTTTGTAAATCTTAAATTGATATTATGAACATGACATATTATTATTTTATGTGGCATATGTAGTTGTGTCATCATTTTGATATGTCAAATGTCTTCTAATGAATATTTACTGCATTCTCTTTATGTTTTGTAAAAAAATATACGTCATTGTTAATTCTATTTTCTATTGTAATATTGATTTCAAAAGGTGAGATGTCAAATGTTACACATCATCTACGACTACTGTATGGCTCGTTTTTGTGATATCACCAATGGTGTGCATGCGTAAGCGTGTGGATGCGTGTGGATGCGTGTGGATGCGCGCGGGCGCGGCGCGTACCTGCGCGCGGGCGCGGCGGCGGCCATGCCGAGGCGCTCGCTGTGGGCGCCGGCGCCGGCGGGCGCGTCGCGGCACTGCAGCCGCAGCATGGCCACCTCCTGCTCCACCTTCTCCAGCGTCGCCGAGCTCGCCGTCGCGCGCGCCTGCGCACAACATCCCAGAACTCGTTAGTCAAACGTCAAACTTTGCGTGGGATATAAGGTTTCCTCGATTCCCCGCAAATTAAAATTATGTCAAATAAACACATTTCAATAAGGTAACGTTGTGATAATAGACTTTAGAGACAAGCACTTAAAAAAGCTGACTTGTTTCAGATGAAACTCGACCCCACAACTTTTCGTAATCCAGTCGAAGGCTCTTTCTGAAATACCGAAACATCGGTTTCCTTGTCAAACACTATTTTTTTTAATAAAAAAAAAGAAAATCGAATGATAATAAATATTTATAGTATAAATTTGAAACAAATGTAAAACTCAGTCTTAAAAGTAAAAATCAATTTTTGTTTTGTGTTTTGGCGCTATATAAATAAAGAAAAATATTATAAACCCTTCTCCAGGTAATGACATGCAGTGGTTACCTCCATCTTGAGTTTCTCTGCCATGATGGCCTCCCGCTCGATGTCGTCGAAGTTGGCGGCCACCTTGGTCGCGCCCAGCCCGCGGCGCGCGCCCAGCTGCAACACGCGCAAGCCACGACGCCACAATCACTTCACGCTCTACGCTCTCAAACACGTTGCCCAACGTATAGTACGCATTTTTAGTTCTTAGATCCCTATGAGTCGAATTGCTTCTGAGGAGAACATCGGCAGGCCTCACTAAGATAAGATAAGGCCTCCTCAAAGCTGGGAGGTTATACCAGCTTATAGGGAGTTAGAGTGAAGTGTGTCTTATGACCGTTTTCACCGATGAACCCCAAGGACTCATAAGCCATTGTTAGATTAATGTTTTACTACGGCAAACGTCACTTAACAAGGATTGTTACTTATCTAAAACATAGGGGTCGTCGGTGAAAACGAGTACTAAGACGAGAATTTACAAAGCTCGCATCCGCCTACGCACAGGCGTAGTGTACCTACCCAGCCATCGTTACAACGTCCACAGCTTTGCTCGTAGCGGCTGCTCAAAGAAAACCCTGAACGAGCACTCATTGTTCCGCATTGCCAGAAAATTACTTTTTAACTTTTTTATATTTTATTTAGTTATTTACAATTACAATTCATAAAGCAGTAATACTCTGTGGTCCGGTGGGTAGACCGCTGCGTATTAATTGCTAGGAACAGCACTACATATTCGGTTCGGTCGGTGGTAGGGCTCGTATTAAGTTCGCCTCGCTAGCTACCATGTTGCAACGTAGCAGCGTTCTACTAGTTACCATGTAGCAACGTTCTGTTCCGACAGTTTCGTTTATAGAATTTCACTTCGGTTGTGTATTAAGTTTAAGTTCAAGCGCTTCTTTCATGTGAAATAAGTGTAAACATAACGTTACCGGCCTGGCTCACTCCGCGCGGTACGTTCGTTATTTACCTACAGCGAAGTGCCCGGTCCACCGTACTCGAACCAGTCGAGCGTCACGCGCGCGCACGTCGTCGGGACGCTCGCATTGTAATAGCACAGTGCCTACTTATTCTATGATTGCGCTCGCTATTTTTTTTATTACTTAACTATTCTTTTTATAACTTACCTACACATAAAAATTAACCGGTGAGAGGTGGAAACAATTGTCAAACATCAAACATTATTTGCTAATGACAATATATAAGAAAAATAACAATAAAATCGATGAGACTTTGGTTTTGTGCTATTATTTGTTTACAGTTTTAACTTACAGTTTTAATGGATCGGACTAATTGCATATTATTATATGACCTACTGAATAGGCGATCCGATAGTCGATGAAAAATATCGGTAGTATGCGGGAGCCGTTAGCCGCGAAAGCGTAACAGCCGGAAACCAAATCACATCTAGCTCTTTTACTATAAGTACCTATACAACAATATTCAGGGAAATATAAATTGTTGCCAAAGTGCATCAAGTAACTTTAGAATTAGCTTGCGCAATTCCAAATAATTTACCAACATGATTTTTGACTAGGTGGAAGCCGTTTCGTGTTAGCGCCGTAGGTACGCCGTGATATGATACGTATGTAACTAGCCCTAATACTTACATATGTGCAGTTTAGTATAAACACATTGTGTAACAGTATGCTTGATCGTCTTACGATAAAACAGGTTGTATTAAAATAAGTAAGTACTTTTTTCATTTTATACTAAGTAGGTAGGCATATTTGAAATGTTATTATTTTGCAAAGGTAGAATAACAGTAATACCTACATAGGTACATACTTAATAATTACAAATATGTAGATTATTATTCTTCACTATACAGATTGCAACCCTAACAGCGTAAGAAGAAATAAGAGGCACACGATAGAAAGAGACAAATGTGTAGGTGTATAAACATGCAAGTACGTAGTGTTGTGCGAGCTGAATTCCACTGTATCGCGTCGTAGCAAAACTCGCATTTATTTGAATCTTCTTGCGGAGTGATTCTTCTGTACCCTGGTACTATTAATTATTCTGTGACGTTACGTTACCCCGGTCCGCTTGTTCTGCTGGCGGCGCGCGGCGGCGGCGGCGGCGGCGGCGGGGGCGGGGGCGGGGGCGGCGGCGTCGGCGGGCGGCGCGCCCCACAGCCGCGCCTCCGAGCTCAGCTCCTCCCCGCGCGGCGACGCCAGCTGTAACACGGCTGCGTCAGCGCACGCTATGGAGGCCGGCCTACAAGCCTCGCATAGCCAAGCAGATCGCATTATAAATTGATTTGTACATCTTGCGTGATCACCAAAAAAGTTATATATTGTTTTCTAAAGTTTACGCAAACACCACAAACTATCCTTTACAGGGTCCGTGGTCACAGGAACCCTGTAAAGAGATCTAAACGTCAAGATATACAATAAATCAAATTAATGTGTTACAAAATATTTGCGAGTAGATCCGTAAAAGTAGTTCATTTCAAAATAGTTATAATTCGCGGCGCAACAGGTTGTTTGTACTATTATTTACATAAAGCTCGAGTGCCTATTGAATGTTCTCTTTAGCATACGCACGCTTAAGCTTCCGAGAACAGAACAGTACTAACATATCGTAGGTCATCAATTTCTCTACACATACACGACCGCGTATTCTACAATGAAATCACTGAAAAAAACCCAGTACAAAGTCATCTTTGTATAAAAAAAATTGATTTGACTTTATATTACTAAACATTGGATCGCTTGTTAGGTACTGAAAGCGTTTCATTTTAGTATAAATTTTGTTTTATTTAGGTTGTGAAAAACTTATTTATTCATATAAAACAACTCTATGATCAAACAATCGAGCGCCCACATTGCGCTCTATGGTTGTGATGACCGAGACACAAGCTGCGCTCAGTGAGTTCGAATGTTGAAAGAAAAATTAGCAAACAAACAAATAAAAAAACCACACAAAATCGTTTACCTGATATTGTAAGTAGTTATTAAAGATTGCATCCGAAAACAAAATATCACTTTACTGCAAAGGGAACTTGATGAAATATGACAAATGGTTGATATTATTAAACATGACATGTTTAATAATCACACTTATATAGAATTTCAGCACGAGTGAGAGAAGATTAAATGTATTCAGTAATACATTTAATCTTCTTTCACTATTTAAATATACAACTTGTTGATTTGCATTCACGCCATATTCATAGCAGCAGTCATATTGCTTATACTTATTACAATAAATTATAAAAAAAATATGGAAAAATATTAATCATATTTTAAAAATCTGTAAATAAGAATCGCACGTCTGAGTAGCACTAAAAAATTATAGCTCGTTCGCGTACGCCCGTCCACTCGAGTCGCGTAGGTAGCAACAAGCGAGCCTCGCTGCGCGCCCGCAGCTTTGTCGGCGCGGCGGCGCTGGCGGCGGCCGGCGCCGGCGCATCAAAGCCAAAACTAGTGTGCGCCGCGCAGCCCCGAACGAGTGACACGTTTGGTAGCCCTAGCGAATTTTGAGCGAAACGTGTTCCTAAGTGTGTTGCTTGTGTGTGTAAAAACAGTAAAATGACGGAAAATTATTCCAACGTAGAACTTGTGGAGATGGTGCGATTATACGCAATTAGTGGGAACAGTCTACGTCGAGCCGTGGTCATGTTCGTGGAAATGTTTCCAAACAGACCAACTCCATCGCGTGAGGTAATGTTTGCTGCCACGCAACGACTGAGGAATCATGGCCAGTTCAACGTTCCTCGAAATGCGCAGGGTCGCAGCAGTGTGGGCCTCTCGGTCGATTTGAAAGAGCAAATCCTCGAATACCTCGAGAGGGAACCACGTGCGAGTACTCGAGATGCTGGCCGCCACTTCAATGTCCACTACACAACAGTCAGTCTTCTTAAGTCGGAGCAACAACACCCGTTCCACTTCAGAAGAGTACAAGAATTGAACGAGCAACACCATGCCGCCCGGGTCACTTTTTGTCACTGGGTACTAGAACACCGAGAAGCCAGCATTTTATGGACGGACGAGTGTATGTTTACGCGGATCGGCGTTTACAACGTCCACAATGAACATTGGTGGGCTCACCGCAAACACAACCCGCATAGACAAAAAAATATTCGTTCCAGCATAGGTTTAGCATCAACGTGTGGGCTGGCATTGTTGGTGGGCATTTACTCGGGCCCTATTTCATCGAGGGTTATCTCAACAGCAACTCGTATTTGCAACTTTTGCAGCACGTCGTTGACGTAATGCTTGACGACGTGCCACTAGCTCTTCACCAGATTCTCTATTACCACCAGGACGGGCTCCTCCCCATTATGGATGCCAAGTGCGCGATTATTTGGACAAGTGTTGGAACCCAGTGGATTGGTTGAGGTGAGCCCTACCCTGGCCTTTCTACTTTTATGTATGGGGAGACATAAAAAGAATGGTTTATAAAGGCGAAATCACGAGTGTTGTGCAGTTAAAACAAAATATTTTAATGGCTTTTTAGAGTGTAAGGTCAAATTGTAGTGTACTGCAAAAGTCAGCTAGAAACTTAAGGCGCCGTGCTCATGTGTTCATAGAACGTGAAGGTGCCCATTTTGAGCAGTACCTGCGAGTATCTTAAACTTGATCGGTAAGTACCTATTATTTTTTTAATTGTGTTAATAAGTAATTGAACAATCTACATTGCAAAATAATATTGCAAGAAAAGTATACGTATGCGTTAGCGTAAAGGTAAGCGTAAGCCACTTTATGTAAGTTCATCGGCTTAACGTCCGCCCGCTGCGCTCTAATCTATCTACTACGGTCCGCACCCCTATTCTCGTCAATCGACCGTGGCTATTCTAATTTATACTGAAATCGTTTTAATAATCAATCAGTTCCTTATTACTTGCTCCGTGTTAAAAGTATTTTTTAGTCACCAAATACGATCGGCTGTGGCGGGAATGCAAATCTGCAACCTGTATAGCAAAAGGTTTTGCTGACATGCAACAAATATAAGTTAATTAAGTAAGTTAAATAAATAGATAGAAGTGTCTGTCTTCTGTTGCATGAATGTCAACATTGAGACTTACCACAGACAGGTGACGTCGGCATGGTCTTTATGCACTAAAAAAATATATGCATAAAAAATTGTTTTGTGTATTTTTGACGAAACTAAAAATTATATTGATTACATTATTTAGAATGAGTTTGTATAACTTACAGTTTAAATTAGGTTAAGTTCATGCTCTATGATAGAAACACAATGTAAAGCCGGGGCCACGTTATCGGGTTTCGTTTTCCGTTTTACTAAATACTGCTAGCTGCCAAATTGTACTCCAACAACATATACCACTTAGCTATGGAAATTAATGATTTGTTTTTGTTTTTTCTTTACACATTAGAGATAAAAGAAAGTAAAATAGGACATGTACATACAACCAAGTCAAACACAAATAGCGAATAAATAAAATAATTCGTGATACTATTTCGACTGCAACAAATATTAAATGGTTATCTAAAAAGGTAGTGTTATTTTCTGGCGATTTTGTTTAAATTTCGTAAACTCTACTCTCTCCTAAACTCTCGTTGTCTATTTTATGTGACAAAGAACATAACATCAATCAATTTATTTTTGTGGCGCAGTCGATCGATCCAGGTAGACCGACAACGCCGTGACACGTTTTTGTGTTTACCAGGTAAACATCGCAGTTTATATTTTTTGCTGAAAAAGTAGCTTTACCGCAAATCTGTCTCAAATAGTAATAACGTGACCCTGACACGGGTGATGGTAATGGGCGCGGGACGCCCCCGGTGTGGGCGGGGCGTACCTGCGCGAGCGCGGGGGCGGGGGACAGCGCGAGCGCGGGGGCGTCGCTGTGCTCGGCAAACCAGTCTACCTCGTGCTCCTTGCTCTCCTTCACCTCCGCCGGCGCTGGCTCCAGGTGTAACTGTCAGAACAACCATTTAAATTGGAAAACTGTTGAAAAAAGTTCCATGAGCTGACTTATTTTTTATACTTTTCCAATTTTGTGATTTGTTTGCAACAAAATTTGCGTAAATTTATATATATCTATAACTATACAAAATAAAATAAAAACACTAATTTTTCAGGGGTAATTCCAAAGATAAAAATATAAAAACATTCATATTCAACTATGTAATTTTCCCTTCTTTAAAATTTACACAAACTCTTCACAAATGGCTGTACTTAGCATTTAAGATGTTAATTGTAAGTATGTTACATAGTTTTTTATTTAGTACAAGTTTTCGCTGACCGTCCTTAATAAATAAATAAATAAATAAATAAATATCAACATAAGGCTATTAACTGAAAATAGTTCTGCTGAACCGTCAACGCAAGTAGCAAAGGTTTATCCAGATTCCTCTGGGTCATGGTCTGGGTGGTCATGGTCTGTAGCAAATCAGTAATAAATAAATCATTTGTTTTTGTTATAGGTCTCTATAATAACTATTCTTAGGTCTAATAAAAGGTTTAAAAATAAATGCAGTATACATCTCAACATAATCATCACTTACTTGTAGCTGGAATATCAAACACACATTCAAATTATTATTTTTTAAGATAATAGAACTAACTATCTACAAATGATATAACAAAACATCCTTTAGTTTGTATAAAAGTATCCTAAAAAAAAACTTATGCTCCAATACTAATTAACTTGAAATGAAAAAGAATAACAAGCAAATTGTAAAGACCCATTCATTATAAAAGTTTATGATAACAATACTTACCCTTTTTTAAACTTTCAGTTTCTACTTTATATTTAGGTAATTCTTAATTTTTAACAAAGACAATTAATGATAATTAGTATTAGCTAACAAAAACTGTTTGTGACAATTGCCAGTATTAGGTTTATCTGCATCTGCACACTGGCACTTGTCACTGTTTGCTCAATTGCTTACATTCATACAAAAAGAAAAAAAGGTTATATTATGAATGTGATACCTTAGTTCCATATGTTTTCATAGCATTCTCAGAAAGTGCACTTAATTTGTCACGATACATCTGCGCCACGCGCGAGTTGTATTTCTGGCGAGCATCTTCAGTCACCAGCCCGTGAGTGCGGAAGAATTGTGTCTGCAATCACAACACACTGATCACTTACTTTGTGATTCTAGGGATATGGTCTTGCGGTTCAACCATCAATCAAGCTTGAGGTTCCATATCATCATCGACTGGAAGACTAATCATTGAAGGCCATTATGCTCGTAGTGGGCGCTTACCGCGTTTATGTTTCCGCCTAGTTGCATATTCCTGAGCTGTTTCCATGTCCAGTTGGTATCAAGTTGTGTGGACCGCACGAAGGTAAGGTGGACACCGAGGCTGCGGTGAACCGCCGAGCAGTCCAAGCATATGAACACCCCGTACGTCACCGATGACCACGTAGGGTTCTTGGCACAGCAGTCGAAACATACCTAAAAACGATTCTAATATTAAAATAATCACTGAACACACGCTCATAATCACGATAGATATTAGAAAAACCTACTTTATTTGCTGGAATGGCCCGTAATCTCTGAAAAATTGCTTCAATATCGCTCTTGCTGGGCCCCGAGTCAGCCATTTTCGACGTGTTGTCACACAATTGTCAAAGTCAAACGCAAGCTGTCTGTCTGTCAATGAAATAGGGATGTCCTATCAACTTGTTCATAACTGTTCTCTGTTCTCTTGTTCTCTGTTCTGTTGTTTTGTATTTTCTGTGCGTATCTTTTTTAATGGATTTATTATCAGTTACATTAACATAATCGCCTCCTTAAATTTGGCAACTGTTCAAAACTTGTGGTTTTGTATATAAAAAAAAAACTATATATAATTGTTTTTGTAACCTAATAAAAGTATTAATTTTAAGGAGCGATTTTGCATTTTCGTATCTCAAACAAACTTACAACTTACTGTAATGAAACTTTATATGCAGGGAAATCTGAACAGAATAATAATAATAGTAATAATTGTTTATTTGCCATATACAGTGTGTCAAATAATACAATGTCGCTTAAACCTATTAAGCCGTAAGCTACAGCATGCAAAATATTTAGGTACACAAATGCTTAATTTATCTAAATAGAAAACATTTAAAAAACGGTTGTTCGACTAAAAAAGTCAATAGAACACAAAAAAACGTTTGTTCAACTGGTTTTATACGATTTTAACTTTCCCTAGTAGTAAACTTTAAATCACATAAATTAAGTTGATTTGTTTTTTGCTTTTTTTATAAAACTGTTGAGATCTCTGTTCCTTAAGCAAAATAAAGTTTCATGAAAATTACGTTATTGGTTTGAAATAAACAAAACTTTAGAGTACGTATGAGATACCAAAATGTAGAATTACTCTGAACATAAATGATTTAAAGTTCAAAGTTCAAAGTTATTGCATTCATGTTGTACATAATAAACAGGTGTTAACGCGCACTCATTGTTAAAGGAGGTGTTATACCGTGTTTTAACAAAACTTTATGGTGGCGTTGACCGCCTGCTGTCTGTCATTATATATGAATGTTTTTTCTACTTCGGTTTATCTTTTGTCTTGTCATAAAAAATCTATCTTACTGAATATTGCTTTGTAATTTTATTTAATATTTTAGATCATAATAAGGTCCTCTAATATGGTAGCAGAGCGGTCCGTATCATTTTTAATTAATACGTGATAAAATATTTAGCGAAGAAACAAAAATTTTCTGAAAAATTCTAACAAAAACCTGTCAAAATGTCAACTTAGAAAACAAGCTGCAAAATTGATATCGGTCGTTTAGAAGGAAAAGAAAATTGGGCAACTTGGCGCTGCAAGGTACTATTACTGTTAAGAGGTAGTCCAGGATGTTTGGATGCTATAAATGGCCAACTAAAGGTGTCTACCCAACCAGATAATAACGCATCAGCAGAAGCTATTGCTACTTATAAAAACGCTCTACAAGCATACAATGAGATAGATAGCGCAGCAATGCTCATTTTAATGGCTAATATGTCAGATATTACTCTACAAAAAGTGATGAGACTTACAACTGCAAAGCAAGTTTGGGATGAGCTACACACTTTGTTTGATGGCACATCTGAGGATAAAAGCTACACACTATGCTACGGTTTCTTTGGTTATCGCAAAGATCCCTCACATGACATGTCTATGCATATATCCAAGCTGAAAAATATATGGCATGAATTAAAGGCAGAACTACAAAAAGATGAAGCTAGATATGATCTTCCAGAGATTTTACTAATCTGCAAGATTCTAGAAACTTTACCTGATGATAGTTACTTCCCATTCAAGTCCAGTTGGATGCTTATGTCTAAAAAGGATCGCAATATTGAAAATTTGACAGCACAAATCTGTTCATACGAACGATCACTGACAAATAAAGAAGAAAATACTGAAACACAAGCACTAGTGGTACGAAACAACAAAATGAGTAAAATAAAGAAAAAGTGTGGCTATTGCGGAGTACCTGGACACAAAGTCAAACAATGTTTTAAGTGGATATCGGATGGTAAACCTCCTAAACCACCTAAGCCATCAACAAGTCAAGCTAATGATACCAATTTGACCCTGGCGCTAATGCAAGTTGAGACTAATGCAGAAGTTAATGCTATTGAAGGAGATCTTGACAACTGGTATGTCGACAACGGTGCTACGAGTCACGTCACTTGTCGTAATGACATATTCTCAAGTTTTAAACATTTCAATCATAACCAAACTGTGACGACTGCAAATGGTACTAAAACTCAAGCAATTGGTAAAGGTACAGTTGAGTTGACAGCTGAAGTTAATGGACAAAAACAACCAATAAGACTGTGTGATGTATGGTATGTCCCTGCAATAAAAAAAAACCTATTTTCTGTGCTCGCTGCTCAAGACAAACTTGAAAATAGTATCTTTACATCTGAAAGAGAATGTTGTCAGTTGATAGTCAATGGAAAAGTTAATGTGATTGGCACACGAGTCAAAAATGGAGGTCTTTACAAACTAAAAGTACAAACTATTAGAAACCAAACTCCAGAAATAAACACTGTGTCAGCAGAAAATTTGCTACAACTCTATCACGAAAGACTCGCTCACCAGAATAAAAGACATGTGAAACAAATTATAGAAAAGGAACTTGGTATTAAAGTTAAACT
Source organism: Eudonia truncicolella (assembly GCA_949315975.1). Lineage (NCBI taxonomy): Eukaryota > Metazoa > Arthropoda > Insecta > Lepidoptera > Crambidae > Eudonia > Eudonia truncicolella. The sequence continues at coordinate 166,617 of OX438843.1, read as the reverse complement.
AGATTCTGAATTATGCACAGGATGTGTATATGGAAAAACACACAGACATAGATTTGGAACAAGAGTAAGAGCTAAAGCACCAGGAGAGATTATACATACAGACGTATGTGGTCCATTTCCAAATTCTTTTAAAAAGTTTCGCTATTTCGTGCTCTTTAAAGATGACTACAGCAAATATCGTCAAGTTTACTACATCATGCAAAAGTCTGAAGTGAAAGACAAGCTCCTGCAGATGATTAAAGAAACAAAGACAGCTGGTCATTCTATTAAAACACTTCTCAGTGACAATGGAGGAGAATTCCAGAATGAAGCTGTAGAAAATATTTTAAATTCAAATGGGATCCAACATCGTTGTACAATGCCTTACACACCAGAACAAAACGGATGCAGTGAAAGAGAAAACAGAACTTTAGTCGAAGCTGCTCGTACAATGATGCATGCTCATGAAGAACTGCCACTTGCCTGTTGGTCAGAGCTTGTCAACACTGCCACTTATATCCTAAACAGAACTGGACCGACTTCTATAGAAGGAAAGTCACCGTTTGAGCTATGGTTTGGAAAGAAGCCATCGATAAAACATTTGAGAGTAATTGGCACAGAATGTTACGCTCATGTACCCAAACAAAAACGAACTAAACTGTCCAAGAAAGCTCAAAAATGCATACTCATTGGTTATGATGGTGATGATGGTTACCGTTTACTGGGTTTTAATAATAAATCAGAACCAACACTGATAAGGTCAAGAGATGTGACATTCAAGGAATCAATTATCGAGTCCATTGGATTAGAGTCAGATTTCTCAGAAACAGACAAACGAAGTCCTACGACTGAGATGGAGATTACCTTCCCCAAGACTAATGAAAATGATCCAATGTTAGAAGCAAGGGAGGATGTAATGCGAGATGAAGTCAGTACCAGTATGCCTCAAACATTGACTGATGCTCCATTTTCACCTGAAGCCACTTCAAAATTGCCTATAGCTAAAAATTATATACCTAGTCAAGATGAAGATGAATCAAATGAATCCTTTGTTACTCCAGAACCATCAGTTAGTAACTCTGAAGATGAAGATCACAGTGATGAAACTCCTGTAACGAGAACCCTTAGAGACAGATCAAGACTGCGACCACCAACGCGGTTTGATGATTATGTTATGTCTGCTTTAGTACGAGATATCGATGAACCAAAAACATACAAAGAAGCTATAAACAGTCCTCAAAAAGATGAATGGTTAAAAGCGATGGAAAGCGAGGTGAAGTCTTTAGAAGAGAATAACACTTGGATTTTAGTAGAACGACCTAAACACAGAAAGTTAATTTCTTCTAAATGGATCTATAAAATAAAAACCAATAGTGATGGAAGCATTGATAGGTACAAAGCTCGACTCGTAGCGAGAGGTTACACACAAGAAAAAGGAGTTGATTACAGTGACACATTTAGCCCCGTTGCTAGAATGGCAACAATAAGAGGAATACTGAGCATCGCTGCATGTGAAGGGTTATCCCTCACACAGTTTGATGTAACCACTGCCTTTTTAAATGGATTGATAGATGAAGATATCTACATGAATCAACCGGAAGGCCATAGTGATGGAACAAATAAAGTCTGTAAGTTGAAGAGAAGTCTATATGGTCTCAAACAAGCTCCAAGATGCTGGAATAAATGTATTGTAGACTACCTGAAAATCATTGGATTTAAACAATGTGACACAGATCCTTGTTTATTTATGAGGAATCAACTCGGCAACAAGATTATTCTTGGACTGTACGTAGATGACGGATTAATAGCTTCCACAAATCCAAAAGAAGTGGACAAGTTTATGTCTGAACTGAAAAGAAGGTTCAAAATTACAACGAAACCAGCCACATACTTTCTTGGATTAGAAATCTTCAAAAATAAAGACGGTTCAATCAAAGTGTCTCAAAAACACTACGCTGAAAAGCTATTAGAACGCTTTGGGATGAGTGACTATAAAGCTATCACAGAACCCAGAGTTACATCGCAGGACAAAGCACATTGCAATAAGACACTTTTACGTCAGAGAACAAGTTACTGAAAAAGAACTTGAAGTCAAATACGTTCCCACAGAATATCAATGTGCTGATATTTTGACGAAACCTGTCCATAAACCCAGAATGGCACTCATATCTAAAATGATTGGCTTAGAGCAATAAAGTTTCTCAAAAAGGGAGGATGTTAAAGGAGGTGTTATACCGTGTTTTAACAAAACTTTATGGTGGCGTTGACCGCCTGCTGTCTGTCATTATATATGAATGTTTTTTCTACTTCGGTTTATCTTTTGTCTTGTCATAAAAAATCTATCTTACTGAATATTGCTTTGTAATTTTATTTAATATTTTAGATCATAATAAGGTCCTCTAATACTCATGCAGTCATGCACGTATACGAACACTTAACACACGTTTTACACGTTCATTCATATTCATTCTACTCAATTCAACAATATTGGAATTAAAAACATTATAGACTTAGCGCTAGAGTGACATCACAGTACAACCAGCAGACTTGAGAGTAGTATTCAAAAGAAATTTGAGAACTGCTAATCGGCTAAACCAATAAACTTACTTTATAAAAAGTTACGATATCTTTCTGTGTAATATGATATGTCACTAATAATATTAGTTTTGTGTGCGACTGTATGACCACACCTTTGTTCCTAGAACTTTACATATTTATTTTACATAGTCCCACGGTGAATTCACATAAACTATTTCTGCTGACACAGTCAGAATTTCACGCACTAACAATTAGATTTCTGTAAGCACTAATATGGGTACGCTGTATAGAAGCCAGCTCGAATTTCATTCATAAGTCTTGTTCAATATCTCCGTTCCTTTAAGAGCAATCCTTATGAAATTTTGCATAGCGGGGGCACTAATAAGGCTCTAAATGTTTGTGTAAATGTCATTGCTATAATATAAGCAGTTTTCTAGAACAATCACGTGTACGCCAGCTTGATCGTGATGCCAGCGTACACACTAAAAAGGTCTTTATTTCTTAAAGTAAAGAGGCACTAATTATTCTATGTTTGTAAGTATTAACGCACTATAAGGTGGAATAACAACAAACGTGAATTAGACCGTGTGTACGCTAGCGTAATGGACACAAAATTAATGGTTAGAGCATTAAGTTATCCCGGGCCTGCGTGGTAGTGCATGACCTGGTTCTCCCTATGGTGTTTCCATCAATAGGGAAGGCTAACTAGTGTCTCAGCAGTGGGAACGTATAAATGAGCTGATAATGGTGATAGATTTGCTCTAAGCACACAGTAAAAAAATTGTGTGAAACTAAATAGGAATAGAAACCTATTTTTATTTTATGTTTGCCTTGTAATTAGGCTTTTTCTTTTTGTGTACACAATTAGCTAGGTAGGTCTGCGTATCACTAAATAATTTTGAAAAATAATGATGACACAGAAGTAGTTTTTGAATGATTTTTTTGTCGTTCTGTCATAGGTACAGGTATTATCTTTGATTAATTCAAATTTCATTCTTATTCATCTGTGGATCCGTCCGTGGAGGGACGCATATTGTCATATTTACGAGAACTAATAAAATTATTTTAATATTTTAAACTGAAAAAGGGACTTTCTTTAATAACAGGTGTTAAAATCTAAAGGGGATACCGTGTACCAAGTGGCTGAGGACCGAGCAGTATTTTAGATACCTACAAAAGTTAGTTCAACATTCGAAAAGTGGTCAAATAGGTGAGACGTGCCCAGCTCCAGGCTGGGAGTGAAAGTTATGCATTCATGTCGACCTCTGGGACGATGCGCTTGAAGGCATCGTGTTTCTCGTAAAGTGTGAGCAGCTACATACTGGAAATGGAAAACGTGGGTTTTCATGCGAGTGGTGAGGAGATCGAGCGAGCTTTGATGGACCTGGGACCACTGCTTGGCGTCACGATCAAGGAAGAGGTCACCGACGACCTGCAGGATACAGCCGCAGCCTCCGCGCCGCCCTCCACTCTTAATGTAAGCTTAAAACTACTGCTGCATATTTTTTTAGAAAGTTTGTAAACATTATGAGAGAAATCATGTCTTGCTTCATCTCTTGCCTACCTAAACACACTTAGTAACTTTGTAATCAGCAAAGGGAAGAATAAGCTTACAAGATTCATAAATGAAATAATTGACATTAATGCTATACTTACAAGGAGCCAAGGTTGTTGATAAACATTTAACCCTGCTGGTCACCTTGAATGCTAGTCAGTCGAGCTGGTAGCTCGTTTCAAGCTGCTTTATGTAAATTTTAGATTTTGAATATATGAATTGAGATGTTATGGTAGTGTAGTACATAAATAGATTTTTTTTATTACTCTGCCAAGTTTGAAATATTTTAAAAAGTAAACATTAATTATTTAGACAAAATAAAAACTAAAACCAAACAAATTTCTCTAGATGTTAAATCTAATAGACCTTGCAAAAAAGTTGTTACATTTGTCCAAGAACTTTTATCCTATATAAAATATATGATTATTTTATATTATTATATAGGAATTTTATATTTTATTTATATATTTTATATATTATAAACCCTCAGCAGTGTTTATGATTACCACAAAAATTGTGACAATTGCTAAACAGAGCTCTAACCATCTGCCTTTTTAAATTTATAATAATAAATAAATAATCAGCAACACAAAATATTTGTGATGAACCAGTAAATAATACCATACCAAAATCTTTCTTGTTATCTTGGAAAACAATTTTGAAATAGTTCTAAAGGTTTAAAAAAAAATATGTTGTAAGTATTTCTTATGTACAATTTTATTGGTTTATGAATTGATATAATTATGTTTAGATTTCCTTTAATATTTCTATTTATATGTATATAAGTAAATTAAATATTGAATAAATAGTTTGATTATTTAAAAACTTTTCTAGAGCGCTTTGTGTTTTTTTTGCTGTAATACATACAAGAATCAAATGTAATGTATAAAGTTCTCACTGTTTGTTTTGGCTCTTTTTACTCAAAGAATAAATTAATAATGTGAGATGTTCATTAATTTTTTTTTGTTAGCAAAACTATACGGACACTTTTCTCATTATGAGAGAAATCATATGTTTTTTAATTCACCAGAACTTCAGAAACCATTTTGGCACCAACCTGCAGCTTTTTCAAAGCTCTAATTTCAAAGTGAGTGTTAAAAAGGGCTTACCGCACCAATCACACCCATAGTTGATTGAGTTGGAACCCGAGTTTTAGTGAAATATGGACTAGTCACTAGACTAAGAGCAACATATCATTATGTAATAAAGCGCACAATCTGACTAACCTTTTTGTATTTGGTATTGGTCTGAGTGAGCTGTTTATAAGGTAATTGTGTGGGTATTGATGGCGGTGAGGTGGTTGCAGGTGTCGGGGTGCCTAAGTGAAGGTGGTGGTGCGGCGGAGGGCAGTGCGGAGGGCGGCGGCGAGGGCGCGGACTCGCTGCAGTCGCCCGGCGCGGCGTCGCCAGCGGGCGCGCGCTGCGTGCTGTGCCGCGCGCCGCTCGCGCTGCAGGACGGCACGCCCAAGCTCATGGAGTGCCTGCACTCCGCCTGCGAGCCCTGCATCAATGCCAAGCTCGAGGAACGCCAGGCCAGCTCCAGGGACTTCCTAGGCGAGTATGAACACACAGCGACAGCTTTCTTTAGGTATAATTCAAAGTGTAGACACCTAAGCAAACACTCTCGTAACTTTTGCACAACTAAGGCAAAAAACAAACTTTTCAGTCACAATGAAATGAAACACTTTGTCATCCATGTTTTCTCGCCTTGTAACCATGAACCTTGCCATATGTCAGAAATGTCAAGATAACACAAAAGGTTAATGTTATAATTTATAGTAGAAGGACTTTTGCTTTGAATGTATAAAAGATTATTCAAAAATATTTAACCTTACCTTATACATCAGTGTCCATCTCCCTATAAAGTGTTTAATTAAATTTAGTATACAATATAGCAAGTAACAATATTTAAAAGACTGGGTGGGTTTGGTGCTTTTTTGAAAATGCCTGCACACAAACCAAACTTTGATAAATGTGGAGAAGGCATCCATACAAATAATATTTTCTATTTCAACTTGTGTCTTTACGGTGACAATTCCAAGATATAAGCGATTTTAAGCAGGGAGAACTATACTATACAACCTGGTTACCAAGTGGCAAAGCACTCGGTCCAATACCCAAAGGTTCCGGGTTCAATTCCCATATTTCACCAACCCTCATTTGGCAAGCGTGGCGTGGTGATTAAGCCAATACCCATTACAAGAATGAGGAACACTACGGGACTGGGTAACCTAACACTCTATGGCACTTTGCTCTCTTGCTCCAAAGACGTGAAATATCTAGACTTAACGCTGGATAGGGAACTTACTTGGAAACAGTATGTGTACACAACCGTAGCCAAGGCTTACAGAGTCTTTGGCATGTGTCGGTCTACATATGGCAAGACGTGGGGACTCAACCCCAAAATCATTAGGTGGATCTACATGACGATGGTGAGACCGATCCTCACATATGGCAGCATCGTCTGCTGGCCCAGAACCAGGCTGAAGATCTGTAAGAATCCTCTTAGCAAACTTCAGAGAACAGCTTGTCTGGCGATCACTGGTGCCTTTAGAACCACTCCAACGGAAGAACTGGAGGTCCTCACTGACCTTCCACCCCTGCACATTGTAATAGAAACTGAGGCAAAGAAAGCGTTACATAGACTAAAGGTGGCCGGACTATGGGACGCGTCTAAACCTCTGATCAGACACACATAATGGGAACCAAGTGACATTCCTGATAGGATCATGGAAATGGGGTGCGATAAAATATCCTCCATATTCATGTTCGAAAAGAAATTCAAGGTTTATGTTCCAACCAGGGACGAATGGAAACGAGGGCTACCGTCTCCGGAAAAAGACAGCCTAATCTGGTATACTGACGGATCAAAAATGAAGTCGGGCATAGGGGCAGGCGTCTATAATAACGACTTCAAGCATAGTCAAAGCATGGGAAAATTTGCTAAAATTTGTTTACCAAGCAGAAACTTTCGCAATTCTCTTATGTGCAAAGCAGAATATAGAGTTAGCTACAAAAAAGCGCAATATATTCATCCTGAGTGACAGCCAAACCGCGCTCAAATCACTCATGTCGCCCCGAATCGACTCTGGCCTTGTTCTGGAAACCACAAAAGCTCTAAACAAGCTAGGTGGGCATAACAAGGTGCGATGGATCTGGGTCCCAGGCCATATGGGAGTCCACGTCAACGAGATGGCAGATGCACTTGCCAGGGAGGGTTCAGAGACCCAGCTTATTGGTCCTGAGCCGTTCGTGGCACTTGCACAAAGTACCATTAACAAGGCCTTAAAAGATTACATCGAAAACAGGCACCGCATCGAATGGAAAGAGCAGCCGGGTATGAAACACTCCAAATCCTTCCTAGGCGAAAACGCCTTAGGACGGAGTAAGTTCATATGCGGAGGCAGCAGAAGACAGGCCCGATTAACCATCGGTGCCTTGACAGGGCACTATGCCACAAAACAAATGCTTCACAGTACGCACCTCTCAACAAATAGTTTGTGTAGGGCATGTGGAGAGGAAACGGAGTCAATGCAACACCTACTGTGTGACTGCGACTTTCTGGCTAGGAAAAGAATGGGACTCCTGGGGTCGGCCTATCCGAAAACTCTTCGCTCTTAAGGACGTTGCGAAACTTATGGCATCTATCTTTACAGAGGAGAAAGAGTGAAAGGATGGGGTTGCATAAAATATCCCGATGGGTCCCGATGGGATGGATGGGATAAGATTAGATAAGCCAATACCCATTAATTGTAGTGATAACTTGATTTCAATGAGGAGGCCATTGCCCAGCAGTGGGACAGTATATAGGCTATTTGCTGTACCCTATATTGTTTCACCAGCCAATATAAGAACCAGCACATATAAGAACGAAAACTCTACAGTAAGGTCAAATGTCAAACTAGAGAAAAGGGTTTATTTTTAACTTTTTAGTCAGTAGAATGCAGGATCCATTTACTTAGAAGTCCCGTTTGTGCGCAAGAATTTTGAAGAAAAGATATACAAATTGCCTATTTATCTATACTACTATATAAATCTGTAAGCTCTGTCCGTACATGCAATTTTTCTGACACATTTTGGGATAAATATTCGTTTTGTGTCCAATTCTACGATTTTTGAAATTTTTGTCTGTCTGTCTGCATGTCCTCTTATAACTCAAGCACGGCTTGACCGATCTTGATGAAAATTTGTATATAGTAAGAACATGAGACTGTGCAAATGATAGGCTATAAAATAAAATAAAAATTTATTCACAAGTTTACGCTCAGCGAAGCGGGCGGGTGACAGCTCTTGACGAAAATTTGTATGTAGTAAGAACATGAGACTGTGGAAATGATAGGCTATTTATGATGTTGGTAAACCTAATCATTATTTTGATTAGCATTCATTGATTCATTATATTCGCGCAGCGAAGCGGGCGGGTGACGGCTATAAAAGTAGTTAATTTATGTAAGTATATATGGTTGGTTGGTTTGCTTGTTCTGATGAGGGGTGTGCGCTGTCGTGCAGGTGCGGAGCGCATCACGGTGACGTGCCCGCAGTGCCGGCTGCAATGCCAGGTGGCCAACATGATTGACCAGCGCTTCGTACTGGAGAAGCTGGCCGCCGACCAGGCCGGCTCTACAGGTCAGTGCTGATTCCGACCACACTCATCTCAGTAGTAGGGATTCGAGAGTTCTGGCTCACTGAATCATCGCGTCGAAAAGTCGTTCGAAAATGTCTTGGGGTTGACCAAACCAAAAAAAAAGGAAACCCCCCCATTTGAATCGATTGCGCTGTATCCCAGGTCCATATCATTAACCGTTTCCGAGATAAAATCTTCTTACATTGCATCCTAGTTGATTACGATAATGCTAATGATATGTCAGTCTCAATGTTCCTCGTTAACGATACCTCGGTCTTAATCACCTTTCCTGTATTCCTGATGCTATGACGCCCTCGTTTGCTCGTGACAATAAACTCTTGTTACCATTTTCTGTACATTACGACTAACCACTTTAGTACACTCTCCGTTAGGACGGCGGTATTTGTTTCTGCAATTTTAATAACTTTACTCATTAACTTCGAACTGGTTATCTACTCGTAGCTATAGAATTTCTTTTTTTGGTGATTGCCAAACACATGAATTCTAATGATCTGTACTAGTATAAGAACGATCACATCTGTGCATTTTCCAACAAAGTACTATCCACAAGAATTGCGAAGCTCAAGACAAGTGGTACAAGGATAAACTCTTGTTGTCATTTTCTGTACATTACGACTAACCACTTCAAGGTTTTCGCCCACGCCCAATCGATCTAGCTAATCCGTTTTGCGATAGCTCTTCAGGTTACAGAGATAGCCTCCACGCTGAAACATCTCCAATACCCCTAATTAAGACAACGTTTATGATGCGCTTGCGACTCTATTGTTATGTTATTACGCGTTCTTTTGCAAGGTGAAAGGTTTGAAAGGTGATTAAGACCGAGGTGTCGTTAACGAGGACACTGCTGATAAAGGCTATCATATCAGTATAAAAATTATAATATAATTTTATTATATTAATTCAAATAGAGTATGTGTTTTTCATTATAACCAGGCTGTTTTATCATCTAAATATTCTTTGACTGTATAATAACCTTTTATAAGTAGTAAAGACTTCACATGTTTTTTAAACTTATCTAAAGGTAAATCTAGTACAGTACTTGGTATTTTATTGTAATAGTGTATACCTTGCCCCAAGAAAGAATCAAGAACCTTCTGTAACCTGAACAGCGGCATTACAAGTTTTGTCTTATTTCTAGTATTGAAATTGTGTACGTCACCATGTTTAGTATAGGAGTTGATATTGCAACGTACAAAAACTATACAATTATATGAAGCAAAGATTTTATCTCGGAAACTTAAAGCTGGGACCAAGAGCGAGGATTTTTTTTTGGTTTGGTGAACTTTAAGACAATATTTTCAACGCGATAATTCAGTGAGCCAGAACTCTCGAATCCCTACTACTCATCTCATACAGGGAGTAGGCGGGAAGCGATAGAGGAAGCTATTTCCTTATTAGTTGGGAGTCTGGTCAAAATGCAGCTTGCATCAATACTAATGAGGATACTGCCCCCCTAAAGTGAGACCGCAAGCAATACCTTCATCATCATTAGGGCATGAGCCTTCCCTATGGATGGATAGGGAGAACGGGCCATAAACCACCACGCGGGCCCAGTGCGGTGCGGTAGTTGTTAACGACTGCTAATGCGCAGGATGAGGATCGCAGACCGGGCACGTTAACCATCGGTCCATCGAACTCCTCCAAATCTCCAATATTTTCATACAAGTCCAGAAATAATATTGATTCGCTAGTCTCAGTAAAAACCAAACTAACTGCTGCCTCCTATGGGAGCACGCAACTGTGACAGGTGTCCATCTGATTAATAAGACGCGTTAGTCACCTCGCTCGCACAAGCGGGCTTACAACGAGGTTTTTGGATCTCCCTTTTTAAACCATCCTGCCTAATAGTGAGATAAAAGTATAGAATTTTGAAACCCATGAAGTTGTACACAGATTAAGAGTAAAATGTGAAGTAGTCAATACGCCTCAACTAAGTTCTTATTATTGCGCGCCGACATTAAGTCGATGGAACGAGGGTAGGAAGTAGGAGAAGAATGTGTTAAAACCAAAAGATATTAAATCGGGCGTCGTTGCGGCAGGCGTGCGCGGCGACCAGCTGTGCAACAGCTGCGAGGAGGCCGGGCCCGCCACCAGCTACTGCGTCGACTGCGCCGAGTTCATCTGCGACAACTGCGTGCTGGCGCACCAGAGGTCAGCCACTCACCGTCAATGTATTTTATTAGGCGCTTGCCGGAAACCTCTTATACCATTCCTATGGAATTCCGTTCTAAAACTATTTTTGATGTAGTCTCATTGGACTGGACTTTACTTAACTATAGGTGTCAGCTATGGTCAGGCTCAGTTCAGTATGGTTCACACTTAAGATGGATATTTACGCATTTTTATTAACAAATTACAGTTAAATCTGTTACAGTTAATCTAAAACACTTGACAGATCAACTGGGGTTATTTACATGTTATTTTAATCTGATGTCCCAAATCGCGAGTATAGGTTCGTTGAAAAGTTGTTCGTCATAAAACGACAACAAATGCAAGTCTATTCATTTAATTTGTTTTATTTTAATGATAAACTTCAGAAAACTATGCTAAACTTTTTTTATTATAAATAGTTGCGCGACGAGTGCGCTATATAGCCTTTCGGTACTAGAGCTCTGAGCTCTGTAGCGGGTGTAGGTAATGCTATGCCAATATGATATATTTGATATATTGTTCTGTGGGTACCGCCAGGCTGAAGATCACGAAGGACCACACCATCAAGAGCAAGCAGGAGGCGGTGGCCGAGCTGCAAGCCGCCCACAGCGCGCACGACATGTTCTGCCGCGACCACGTGCAGGTACCCCACGCATGCCCACGGCCACGCATGCCTATGACAAGTATAAGCATAGAAAGACAAGAAAGACTACGGATATTTTTTTGTCCCAAAATGGTCCTGATTTAGCGTTTTGTTGGCCTTGTGACCAGCGTTTCTCTTCCACCAGAACCGGTTTGGTAGCGCTGCCAAACAGTAACAAGTAAAAATACACAAACAAAACAAGACTCACCTCTAGGATATAGGACGTTTCAAGGGATATTCTTAATACAATGTTTCAATTTATATTTCTTAAGTACAGTATGGTTCTTTTTTATATTTTTAGTATTTGATGTATACTTTTATATTTTTATATGAACCAACGATCTGGTAAAGGTCTCGACCAGGCACTGGATGCGAGCAGCACAAAACCGGTCGTTGTGGAGATCCTTGGGGGAGGCCTTTGTCTAGTAGTGGACGTCTTGTGGCTGACATGATGATGTCATGTAAATTTCCGTTTGTGACGGAAAGTGACCTATGGATTGGTGTGTAAGGATATTTTCCGGTATGACGATGTGTCCACGTGTGTGTTGGCGCGCAGGAGCGGCTGTCGCTGTTCTGCGAGACGTGCGACCGGCTGACGTGCCGCGACTGCCAGCTGCAGCACCACCGCGACCACAAGTACCAGTTCAGCACCGAGATGGCGGCGCAGGTACGGCCCGGGGCGCTCCATTACTTTCCAAAAATCTTCAGCTAGATTTTCTTTTGGCGGCCTTTTACGATGATTTACATTATAATAGAAAAGAATATATGTAGTAAAAGTGTCTTTGAAATTGTGAGACTTAATAGAGAATTTACGTGGCCAGCCGAAAATGAATATTTCGTCCCTCCAATCTACTAGTAAAACTTCCCTTTTACCTTTTTTTATTTTTATTACTTATCACCAGCACATTTGATGTTAGGCAAGAGCCTTCCTTATAGATGGAAACAACACAGAGAAAGTTGGTCTCGGTTGCATTAGCAGTCGTTAATAACCACCAATACGCACTGGGCCCGCGTGGTGGTTTAAAAGCCTGTTCTCCCTATCCGTCCATAGGGAAGGCCCGTGCCCCAGCAGTGAGAACATAAAATGTGCTGATGATGAATATGAACAAGTGTTTACCCGTAAGTAATAAGAAAAAATGTGTTTCGCTGGTAAAACGCCTACGTAACATGTTGTCGCGGGGTGAGTGGTGAGTGGTTGGTTGCGGTGCGCAGGCGCGCGGCAGCATCGCGGCGCTGCTGTCGGAGGTGAGCTACAAGCGCGTGCTGCTGGGCTCGGCCATGAAGGTGATCCAGGACCGCCAGCTCCTCATCGCCGACAAGAAGAAGGCGCTGGTGCGCGACATCACGCACACCGTCGTCAAGTAAGCACTAGCGCGCCACTCCTCATCTATTACATTACTTCATACACAATGCTATACAAAGTGGATATGACACTGCGACAATAAACAAAAATATTATCTATACTAGTTCATAGAAATAATTTGAAACTATCAAATAAATCTTCGCACTGGAATATATTTTTTTGATTTTTCGAACAAACTAAATAGCATAAAAAACGCATGCAAAATAGATCACCATTTAGAAATGTTGCGTAACTAAGTTTTGATTAGAGCGGCGACAGCACAGTGTCAGGTGGAGGGGACGACGTTTTGGTGCACTTTCATGCCGAATAAAATCACAACGCAATCGCGGCGATACTGATTGGACATTCACTTGTCACCTGATCGCTGCCCGAGCCAATAGAAAAAAAAAACTACCACAAACAAACCAATATTTATCCCTTTCACACATACAAAATTTTCGTTTGACACTAGTCATCACTTACGCGTGCAATATTCTTCTTTCCGCGTATTTGTGTTGCTTGCTTTCTGACTCTAACTCTATTTAGCACTGTACATAAGAAAGTGACAGCAAGATACTTAATTGTCATTAAAACTTAATTGACGTCTCTGAGTACGGCAGTTAAAGCTTCAGCGTAAGGCATGATATGCTTTGATTTGCGTCGGTATTTAACATCTAAGAACAGATAAGTTTTGCGACGTGTTTAAAACACCGATGAGAGGTGTTTAACCTGGCCGTACTAGTTTAATAACAAATACATCATGTGGGAATGTTACTAATTAAAAATGATGTCCTGTACCTAAATTATTGAATATTTTTAAATGTTTTTTTTATTTATTTATTTATTTATTTATCTTCGGAAGACCAACAGCACACGAAACATACATACATTCAGATATAAGTAACAGATGGCCAATAACAGGTCTCCACGTTTAAAAACAGATTAATTAATAAGGTTTTTGTGGACAATAGAACATAAAATAATGAAATAATACCAAAAAACAATAAAAACTAATGAGTGGGATATAAAGTTCACTTAATCAAATATTTATCAAAGAAATCTTGACTTAATAGCCGCCTTGCTGTTGCTATGCTAGAATAAAATAAATCAAAGTTGTTTGTTTTAGAAAACTCATTTAGACCTTTGCTAGCTCGCCAAAGAAATTCATTCTGACGATAATTTGATGAAACTAACGGTAGATGAATTGGAAAGTAATATCTTATTGATCTTGATGGAATATTAAGGTAAATTTTGGAAAGGATCTCAGGAGAATTTATTTTGTTTGTAATTATCTTTAGCAAAAAAATTATATCTGATATTTCCCTTCGTTTTTGTAAGGGGAGAAGGTGAAACCTCGCACAAAGTTTAAAATAGTTACCAGAGTTATAAGGCAACTTCAGACGGTAGCATAAAAATTTTACAAATTTTTTCTGCAATTGCTCAATGCGATCAATATACTTATTGTAACACGGATTCCAGATCTCCGATCCATATTCCAGGACAGTTCTTACAAAGGTGCAGTACAGAATTTTGATTGTTTTAATGTCATTAAAACTTGACGAGGATCTCATAACAAATCCCAGTGCCTTTGAAGCCTTCTTAATAGTCCTATCAATGTGAACGTCGAAAATAAGCTTTGAGTCATGGTGAACTCCAAGGTCTCGTATCTCGGATAACCTTTGCAAATTTGTGTCCTTTAGTTTGTAATTAGACAAAATATTAACTGTTTTCCGACTGAAAGTTATTACAGAACATTTTAGTGGATTGAGATCCAGTTGGTTAGCCTTACAGTAACCGTCTAGACGCGTTAGGTCCGACTGAAGATCTGATATATCGGATGCACATGAAATGGATTTAAAGATCTTCATGTCATCCGCGAAACAAAGTAACCTGGAATGATGGAAACAAGAGCCAATGTCATTCACAAAGATCAAGAACATAAGTGGACCAAGAAGTGAACCCTGGGGCACTCCGCTAGGTACAACGACCCAACTTGAAATATAATTATTAATAACAACAGCCTGGGATCTGTTGGAAATATATGATTTAAACCACCTCAAGAGATCTCCGTTAATCCCAATGAGTTCCAATTTTCTAATTAATATAGTGTGGTGGATTCTATCAAAACATTTGCTATAGTCCGTGTAAACGACATCGACCTGCTTACCATTTTGCATACTAACAGTGATAAAATTATTAAGTAACACGAGATTTGACACAGTGGACCGTCCCTGAAGAAAACCGTGCTGAGACTCGGTGAACGAATTCTTCAAAGAAGAGTACAATTGATTATAAATTATTCTTTCGAATACCTTAGCCACTATGCACAACTTTGAAACTGGCCTGTAATTGGTTACCTCTGTTTTAACACCTTTCTTATGAACTGGCGTTATGAAAGCGGACTTCCATATAGATGGCAAATTATTTTCTCTAATTGACTTCAAAAACAATAAATATATAGGTGTAGCAATAGATTTCGCGCACTTGGTCAGAAAAGACGGAGGCAAACCATCAGGTCCAGCCGATTTGGTGATGTCTAGTGACGAGAGTAGCTTAACAACCTCTTCAATATTTATTTCAATATTCGAAATACTAGTAAGGGGTGTCGCGTTGATATTGGCAATTAAGTCAGATGGTTCGGGTGAGGAAGACGGTTGCAAAAAAGTAGAGTAAAAAAAGTCAGAGAAAACGTTGGCAATAGAACAGCCATCGTTAGCAACTTTGTCTCCGTATTTCATTGTGTTCGGTATATTTGATGATTTATACTTTGACTTAATAAATGACCAAAAATATTTTGGGTTTTCTTTAATAGACATTTCAACTGACGAAATATAGTTTTGATAGCACTCAGATTCTAAAATTTTAACTCTTTCTCTTAATAATTTATATGTACACATATTTGAATGATTACCGTATTTTTTAAATCTAAT
The DNA here is from genome assembly GCA_949315975.1 of Eudonia truncicolella. NCBI lineage: Eukaryota > Metazoa > Arthropoda > Insecta > Lepidoptera > Crambidae > Eudonia > Eudonia truncicolella. The sequence goes on along the minus strand of OX438843.1, from coordinate 150,835 downwards.
ATAGTATTTATGTTTTTCTTTAATTAGTTTCTTTAATGATATTGAATACCAAGAAGGGTATGTATTTTCGCGACAGATTTTTGAGGGTACATATTTTTCAATTAACTCATTTATCGAGGAGTAAAAAAAGCTAACAGCTTGATTGATATCTTTGTTAAATAATTCAGTCTGCCAATCAATCATTTCAATCTTTAAGTTAATTTCATTATAGTCACCCTTACTAAAAACGCGTTTGGTTCTCCTTGCATGTTGTAAATAAGAACAACTATGGGACTTGAAGTCAATTACAATAGCCTTATGGTGAGGATCGAGGGAAACCAATGGGTCACAGCACTCCGTAACGGTGACTGAAGAGTTAGATAATACAAGGTCTAATAATCTACCATATATATTTAGAACACCGTTATACTGAGATAAGTTATGTCGTCGTCGTTAAGTCGTCGATTAATAATTGTTCATCGGAGCTAGTCATATTAGTCGCCGAGTAAGAACCATCATTGTTATTTAACCAAGATATTCCACTCATATTAAAGTCACCGACAATGAGATAAATATCATCGGGACTATGTAATATAAATTCACCAAGCTTAGATAAATGATTAATTAATTGGTCAGAGAAAGACAAGCCCAAGTTTTGTTTACACAAGTAGATAACGCAAAGATTCAAATTCTTGGTTTTATTACCGTTATTCTGCTTAATTGGTAACGATAACCAAAGATCTTCCGCGGAAGAATTAAAATAGTATTGGGGGGTAGCAGGTAGCTCCTTCCGCACCGCGATAAGTACGCCACCGCCACGACCCTGACGAGTCAAATCATAATTTCGGTCTCGTCGCCAAACAATATACCTACTATCGAATAGCTCGGAATCACTCACACTATCCAGCAACCAGGTCTCCGTCAAGATTATCACGTCATACGAATTGAGGCATATATTGCGATAGAACGTTGAGATTTTTGAACGCAATCCCCTAACGTTCTGATAATAAATATTCAGATTAGAGTTTCTCGTATTTACACTGTCGATATCCATCAGCAAATCGCCTTTGACACATAAAAATCATAAAGACTATTATAGGTATCATAGTATGTGCTATGCACATACAAAAAATTAAATGTTAAGCAATACTTAAACAAAACAAAAGTGTCGGATAAGTCACTAATGAATAACGAAAGCAACAAAATACGCAACGGACGGCGAGCGTATGATGTGCATAGCAGGGCGTTCAAAAAGCAATGACGGTAAGACAAACAGGACAGAGAAGGTGCGATGTTACGGTTAGTCGACTCGCGTAACGATAATCGTGGCAGAGCGAGCAAGACGGTCATATATTTACTACATACTGCTCGAAGTTGAATTAGTGTGCAAGTTAAACAATAGCAAGGCGGAAAGAGTGGAGGTGGCAAACCAGATGTGACCAACCTAAAGCAACAAACAAGTTTACTTCTGATTTTAAAGTGACTATAAATTAATAAAAATTTACTTTGAAAGTATTGGTAGTTTATATAAAAAATTAAAACTATTCCTAAAAACAGTGAGCCGGGTAAAAAAATCAACAATAAAAATGAGAATAAAAATAAAAATGAGTTCATTAAATTAAAACAGACTATACAAACTTGTTTAAATCACTCAATTTGTTGATTATAAATACTCCGGATGAATCATTCTTTCTTGCATGTATTTTTCCAAACTTGACCCAGACGTAGCTATAATTTTTATCCTTAGCAAGTTGTTTAGCCTTATTTAATAGCTGCTTGGATTCCGAATTTAGGTGGTCATTTAGAAACACACGTTGTTGCGATCCACCGTACCCAATGTCATCTGCTTTTAATATTTTATGTGAACGTGCTGTAGATATAAAGTCTTCTTTTATGTAACGATTGATGAAACTCACTACTATAGTTTTGTCCTTTGAATTGTATGTAGGTACTCTTGAGATATAGTTTATCTGAGTTTTCGGGAAGTTGTATCCAATTTCCTTGCAAATGTTTTCTATAATATGGAAGAGATTTTCGTCTTTTCTTAATGGTACACCCTTAATCTCAACGTTGTTAAGACGTGACCTTTGTTCGGCATTGTACAACTGAGATTTTAAAGTAATAATTGAATCTTCAGCAGCTAAAAGTTTATTTTCTAGATCAGCAACCTTCTTGTCGGTATTAGTAGTCTTGACCTTCAATTCATCGATCCAAGAACCCGAGAATTCACATGCCTTTTTTAATTCGGTTATATCTTCTTTCATAGATCTAACCTCTTCCACTAGACTTGGGAGACAAGCAAGCTTAGCCTTGATTTCATTAAACTCCACCAGCTGCATTTTAATATCACGAATTTCCTGAAGTATAATCGCCGAAGAAGCCAACTCGCTCGGGCTAGGTGGAGCCGTACTTGCTGTTCTACAAGTAGGACATCTCCAGGTCGATCTACGGTCCGTACCCAGTTTCCTCCAGCCTGCCTCCGTTAGTCCAGCACAGCTAAAATCCAATTTTTTGCTACAAGCAGAGCACTGGACGCCATCGGAGAATTGGTTATTGCATAAAGCACATCGCTGCATATTGAATAAATAAACTCAATCCACAACTTATAAAATTTAAAAAGGTTTGCGATCTATGAAAACCGCAAATAAACACGTACGCTTAGTTTAGTTGCCCACACGCTACTGATATATAGATTGGAAGCGTAGGTATACAATGGGTAATTTATTGTTGTAGTGTCATCTCCACTTTGTATACTAAAGCATTATGGTAACAAGATAAAATATGACTAAAAAAAAAACAACCAGTCCCAAGAAGCTCTAGTGGGAATCGAACCCACGACCTTTGGACGACCGGTTTTTTGATTCGAGCTTCCTAGAACTAGTTAATTTTTTCTAGTAAAATTTTGTCTACTTAGCGGTAAAGTTTTTATACTGCAATAAATTATTTTATCTTGCCTTTTTTCTAAACAACAACAACTTCATTTGCATGTGTTTGGAATTTTTAGTTTTTAATTCGATACCCGAGCCGAAATTGATTAACACTAACAATTCGTCTTACAGCAATAAAAAGCACACGCTAAAAAATATTGAAATTTATACTCTATTATAGTCCTGTGCCTCAAAGGTTGTCTGGAAGAGATCGCTTTCTGCGATAAGACCGCCTTTGCCCACTTCCTCTGTATCAACATATTTGTTATTGGTTTTCTATGTGTGTGTGCTATTAAGTGTGTTATTTATCTATATGTTTACACTTTATTCAAAATATATTTAAATAGATTGGATTTTTGAATTTGATTTCTTGTTGTATTGTCGTCGTGTATACATACTGACGCGTTTGATGTTGAACGTAACTGCACTGGCACTGTTATCAGAAGAATAGTCTTAACGTATTTGCCGGTGGGCGCAGGCTGACGAACGCGATCAACACGCGCGGCAAGCAGCTGGTGCTGCGGCTGAACGAGGTTTGCGACGCCAAGCAGCGGACGCTGGCCGAGAAGAAGGATGCGCTGGAACAGCTCGCCGCCATCACCGACCACTGCGTGCGCTTCGTCAACGGCGCGCTCGACCAGGTAAGGAAGAAGAAGAATGCGCTGGAACAGCTCCCGCCATCACCGACCACTGCGTGCGCTTCGTCAACGGCGCGCTCGACCAGGTAAGGAAGAAGAAGAATGCGCTGGAACAGCTCCCGCCATCACCGACCACTGCGTGCGCTTCGTCAACGGCGCGCTCGACCAGGTAAGGAAGAAGAAGAATGCGCTGGAACAGCTCCCGCCATCACCGACCACTGCGTGCGCTTCGTCAACGGCGCGCTCGACCAGGTAAGGAAGAAGAAGAATGCGCTGGAACAGCTCCCGCCATCACCGACCACTGCGTGCGCTTCGTCAACGGCGCGCTCGACCAGGTAAGGAAAAAAGATGCTACGCGGTATGGCATAGCTTTATATTTCCGACGTTTCGGCTGAGTCGCCGAGTGGTCGGCGGACGGTCTCGGTATGTAGACACCTATTTTAGTAAGTATTATTCTAAGATTGAAATTCTATTGCGTTTGTATTCACAACAGACGACAGATTAACCCCCATTAAAGTTCAAATGGAACGCGAACGTTTAAAAGTGTATATTTATTGGGGAATGCATACAGCGGTGCAGTAAAGAAATTACAAAATAATGCTTTGTTGCCAAGTCAATTATAGAACTCTTCAAGTTACAAAAATTACGACGTTTATAAGTGTCCTTTGAAATGAAGCTAAAGCAGCGGATTAAATAAATTTATTAACTTTTGTATTGTGTTATTTTGCACTAACAATTCTATATTCATATCGAAATTGATAAGCCGCTCTTAAAACTAGACAAAAACAATTTTTAATTGACTTTTAAAATCCCCGACGTTTCGGCCTTGTTCCTTGGGTCCCTGGTAACCACCACCGCCACGTCGGCAGGGCAGCGACACGGCCGTGCTGTACAGCAAGCGCGCGGTGTGCGCGCACCTGCAGCGCATCAAGTCGCGGCGCGCCGACATCCCCAACCCCGAGATCCCCGTGCGCATCAGCCTGGCGCTCGACAAGCTGCCCGACCTCGTGCGGGGTCAGTGCATACACATTACCTTCCAACAGAGATGTTGACAACAACAAATAATTCCATAAAAAACAAATAAGTCAAAACATTGACCTATTTTTTATTTGACCTAAGCATGAATTTTTGTAACTTACCAAAGTTATTAATAAACACTGAATGGACGGAACAAAATAATGACGTCTAAGTTCACCATTCCTACCTAACCTAACCATTCTAACCAGTGAACTACCCTATTGGGTAGTTCACTGACTAGTTAGTCAGTAGAGGAACTTTTTAATAATAGTAATTGTATGGGAATGGGAATGGTAAATTATGACGTCACTATTGTGTTTCATAATTGAGAGTTTTCTTAAACACTTTTTAGTTACACAAACTCATATTAAAAAAATAGGCTAATGCTTTAAGGAGCTGTCACGTGATGCCGTTTACACGTTTTATATTCTTGCATTAAATATTGTTGTTGTCAACATCCCTATTATATTTTTAATCTGCTAAAGAGCTGGACACTTGCTGAGTTTCTTGCCGGTTCTTCTCAGTACAAGATCTCCCGCCCAGAGTAGACTTACGAACCGATGGCATAGTGACATTCACAAGAGCTACTTGTAGCCTAAACTGAATAAATGATTTTGAATTTTGAATTTTTGAATTTTGAATCTATGATTAAAATCTTTTGTTTTATCGGTTCTGGGATAATTTTCATAATTGAAAGACTTTAGCCTTGTCTTACAGTCGGCTGCCTAAATTATTGATATGTAGGTATAAACTCGACATTCAGTTCCTATAGAAACGACATGATTTGCAGTACCGCGAATGTGAAACAAATTAAAATAAAATAAAATAATTATGTTTTTGTCTAATCGGTCGTATTCAAATAAACACGCGATTGTGTATTTGAATTTTTTTTTTTAATTAATTTATTTATTTTAGGATAGCTAACAGCTTGCTATTGAAAAAAGTTAACAACAAAAATTATAACTATAAGCTATTGACAAGCTACCACATCTAAGATGTCTACTTACAGTAATAGTAAAAATAAACTTTCCTTATTAAAATTAGTGTTGAATCGATGACAAGTCAACAACGGTACGCGGCTTATTGATGCTGTCGAAAAATACGTCTATATTAGCATTAGTATTATTGACATACATACAAGTTCTTACGAGAAAACTGCTCTGTCTATAGTTGGTGTGAGTGGAGGGGATGCTAAATGGTTTATATGAATTGTTTCGGGGTGCTCGCGTAGGTATTTTAAAAGTAATTTTGCTTAACAAATCAGGACAATCTAGTGTACTTCTGATTATCTTAAGTAGTAGTACAACGTCTGCAATATTCCTTCTAACAGACAGTGGTAAAAAATGAAACTTAGCGCAGCGCTGATCATAAGACATTTTAGGAATTCTGAATTTTGAATTCAAATAACGTGTAAATTTTTTCAATATTAAAAATATAAGAATCATAGCGAGGGTTCCAAATTGAACTAGCGTACTCCAGGTGGCTCCGGACGTATGCACAGTAAAGAATTTTGACGAGTTTTCATAAGTTTTCAGTTTGTGACTAAAAAGCTGCGTCAAATTGAGAAATTTCAATTAAAGTTTAACCGCAAATGTGATTTCGCTTTTGCATCACTTCCGAGTTCGTTATATTAGCCGAAGGTCAGTGCCAAAGTGCGAATAAATAAGTGGCGTGCCTAGTTCAGCTTTTTGTCTCTCGTGTTAGATGACTTAATTTCGGTACATGTCTATAAATACGTCAAGTGTAAATGAGTGGTGGTCGGTCGTTACGTGCAGTGTTGTCGAGCATCGGCGCCATCGTGGTGGACGGCAAGGTGGACGGCGCGGGCGGCGCGCAGGGGCCCTACCACCCGCCCGCCGCCGCCCCCGCGCCCGCGCCCGCGCCCGCCGCCGCCCCCGCCCCCGCCCCCGCCCCCAACCCCACGCAGTCCGCGGTCATGGCGCTGCAGCACGTCGCCATGCACCAGGTATGCCTCGCTTTTCTTATTTTTGAGTTTCCCTCGGGAGCATGTACGGTTTCGTAAAAAATAATTATATTTTTACTTCCGCTGACACGCAACATACTTTTGCGCGCGCGTTATTTTATTAATCAATGTACTTTAGTTGTGTCATAGCATTATGCTAATACCGTTGTGTTTATAACTCCAACTAAATAAACTTTAACTACGTAAACAGTGCAGTATTTTAACTTATACTTTCTTCAACTATCATCTATACCCTTCATGACCCATGCAACACTGACCACAAAGCCTCGATACAGATATCAAAATCTTGGATAAAAATCGTCAAATTTGATACTTATAAAATCTTAATAATCAAGTTCAAGATTAACAATAGATATGACAAGGTCACTTATTTGTAATATATAATTTGTGTGTCATTATGTATAAACAGTGATCGGAATAGGCCTTAAGAGCCCTATTACAAATCTCCACTCTGTGAGAACTGGTATTGTTCGAACGGCCGGCGCATCGCATTTTGTAGTAATTTTGCATTTGTACTTATCGTTTTTATCGAAATAGGATAATAAATTCATGCTTAAAAATTACAAAATCGTTATTCCTAATGAAGTAACAATTATTCTGGTATAAATTTTGCTGAATAATATCGTAGATAGGAGAAATTCGCAGTTAACTTAAAGCGATTTTCCAAGTTTTTTGGTTTAGAATAAGATTTTTTTATCTATATAAAATCAATGATATCTAAAAATTCCGAGGCCGCTACGAACTATACGACTATATAAGAGATAACATTCTATTTTTTTAATTTAATTTGTATAGAACAGTAGTTCGAAATAGGAGCTCAAAAAAGTGCCTTCGCGCATTTTATGAAAATCTTTCTCTGCAATTTTGGGTTTAATTAAAAAGTTAAGCAAAATTTACAAAATCGAGGCCGCTACGAACTATGCCAATAGCTATTGTACATTATTCAATAAGTCAAAATTGTTAATATATTTTGTTTCTCAGATCAAGATTTGACGAAATCACAGTCGAGATGTAATAAGGCTCTTTAGTTGGCGTCGACACACGTCAGCGAGTTGTTAAAAACATGGAAAATTGTATTAACCTGTGTCATAGTTATAGACAACTTAGCGATACCTATTCGGATATCTGTTTATAAAACGTTAACCACATTTTAAACGCTAGTTTCCCACAGATATAACACTCTGAAACACTTCACCAAGTTCTGTGTGTGATAATCTCAGCTATTGATTATATTTTGTGAAGTTGATAAGAAGTGTGTCTAAACTCCACCATTGTTTCCATGCCGTAGACGTTGGCCCGGTACCAGGTCAGTCGCACGCAGCGCTCGACGTCGTGCTCCGTAGATGTCTGCCTTCTTATGTTCATTCGTTTTTTTTTTTTTGCATGATGTCACAATTTGTATAAGGTTTAATTTTGACACTTATTTTTTAATATTTATTTATTATCCAATAGTAAACCAGACTCACTTATACTTTTGTTGTGTCCGTTTTTGTGTCAGTTTATCTTATGCCACACGCATTTTGATCGCAGACCCTTGGAGATGTCTGTGACACTATCAAAATATGAAATAAGATTTTATAAAATCTGTTTGGAGCCTCTCGTCAAGTTAAAGTTTGTGAGACAATGCTTATCTCCAAAATAACAGGACAAAGTAAACAAAGCTTAAATATTCAGTTTATGTAAAAAAAAACAACTATACATTTATATGGTATTGATATTTATGTTAATTTCCTACATTTTGTTAGTAAAGTAACCTGACGCAAAATATAACGATGGATATTAAGTAATCATAATAATCATAAATCTTTATTGATCCATTTGGTTTAAAAACATGATCTAACAACGGGTGACGTCCACAAATGGACCCTGCAAGGGCATTTCAGCATTACTTTACACATAAGGCTACGAAACCCTCTACAGCGCGAGTTCCATTTTTACTTTTTACTTTTCATAGTGTAGTCGTTCCGTGTTCGCATGCGCCGTGCTGATGCCGTCCGCCCCAGTGAAGCCGTTAGCATCGCCTCTAGCCGAGGGTAGATTGGTGTGACGCTCCTAGCCTCTATGTTGTTCCTAGTCTAGTCAATGTATCGCTTCAGTACTCCATCAGTGGTTAATGACGACGATCGATAGACTTCATAAGCAAACAGTTAATTAGTGACCCGCCTTTATGTGTATTGTTACTGTTAATGGCTGGTTTTTATCAAAGCGAATGCGAAAAGAGAGTTAACTGAAAAACTGCGAAAACTGCTTCAGTCTGGAGCTATACTTGGTTAGTAATTCTTATATTATCTTCTCTGGACATTTTCTCTTAGATGAAAACCGGCTGGCATTTTTTGAACAGACCAGTCGTTCTTTCTTTTACACTTGCAAGCATATTGCACAAAGTTTTTACAGCTAGACGTATAGTTTTTTAAATTATATACTTTAATGTTTTCATTGGACTATCTGTCGATTACTTCGTTGTGATATCTGTGGGCCCGGTACGAACACCTATCGAAATCGTCTCGATGCATAAAAGGGGAATGTTGTATGGTAATTGGAATAGACGTCCGTAAATTAAACCTACAATTGACAGATATCATTTAATAGAAATTTTAGTTAATTGCCCAATATTTTACTAACACTATCATCATTTGTAAGACTCCAAAACTGTTAATACTATGTTTTAAATTTGCTCATTAAATTCGTGCTAGGCCCACTGGATATGGATCGATTAGATGAGAATGTTAAAATTGAAAGAAGTATTATTGTATTTGTTGGCGCATACAACTCCTTCTGTACCTAATTATAATTATTTATTGCATTTTTATGTAGTAAAGTTCAGGATGCTACTAATGAAAGTAGAACGTGTGTTACTACGTAACGTGTGTGAGTCGGCCGGTGTGGTTGCAGTCGTTCGCGCAGGGCGGGTACATGGCGCTGCAGCCGCGGCACGCGCGCGCGCACGCGCACCCGCACGTCACCTCCACCACGCACCCGCACCAGCTGCACGGTGAGCGCCACGCCCACGCCCACCCCCACCCCCACCACCTACTACATTCTAAATTACAATAATTCATCGTATAACCGATAACAGTAACTGTATTATGTGAGTAATAGGAAAAATTAAAAGACACATGTTATTTATTTGAATTGGACTACCAATAAAATATACACTATTAAAATTTAGAAATACAAGTTTATTATAAGGCTTAGTGCTATCTTCATTGTAGGCAGTCACGACATGCGATACTACTATCATCATTAAACGGAACAGAAATAGTCAAGACATATATTTATCAGTCTTCGACGGACCATCTGATGGTAGGTTTCTGCTTAAAATCCGTCTTGGTATATATTTTGCATTGCTGTGTTTTAGTTTAAAAGTTAGATCTAGTATGGAATCAAAGGGCATAGAAGCATGAATACTGAAATTTCAAAGCCGGTGAGTGATAACCTCGACGTCACAAGCATCTTTGAACTGTAATGCTCGGATGCCGATTGAGTATTTTAACTAACGGATTATTTAAAAAAAAACAATAATAACGCGTTTATTTTACACATTTGTTGTGTGTAATTTAGTTTATCCTGACGTTTCGCCATTGCGTCGTTAAGCCCGTGGTCCGTTGTATGTATGTTTAACTGCGCGCGCAGGCATGAGCGAGCTGAACCTGCGCGGGCTGCTGAACGCGCAGGCGCAGCGCGGCCGCCCGCCGCACCACGCCGCGCACCAGGCCATGCACCACGCCTACCAGCAGAGTGAGCAAGCCTTACCTACTCCTACTTATGTCGCCAAATGTACGCTTCACACCTCTCTCTTCATCAGTCCTTGTTGGGCTACACTCCACGAATATATAATTAGTGTTTTCTTAGCAAATAACTTTTAAGCGATAAACAATGAATTCAGAAAATAGCAAATTTGCAAGACACCCAACAGTGGCGCCACCCGCTTCGAGCGTGAGTTTTCACCCCATTGAAATAGTCACGTCGCTAATAACTTAATTATCTTAGGTTATATTTGTATTGCTTTTGAGACCTTCCACGAATTATCATCGGTACTTTTTGGTCAGTATACGTAATGCAACTCTAGTTTCATTATGTGCAGTGATGGGGTTCACGCCGAATGCGTTCGGCGGTCTATCAGGTGCGGGCGGCGCGTGCGGCGGCGGGGGCGGGGGCGGGGGCGGGGGCGGCGGCGGGGGCAGCGGGCGCCGCAGCGGCGGGCCGCGCACGCCCTCGCCCGCGCCCGCGCCCGGCTTCTACCACCCCGCGCCGCACCAGCCGCCGCTCCAGCCGCTCCAGCCGCACCAGCCGCACCAGCCGCACCAGCCCACGCTCGCCAAGTGGCACATCCCGCAGCAGGCGCGCACCAACGGTATGTTTACCCGCCTCGGTGGTGTCAGAGTCCTTTCTCAGTGGATATCTAAGTATTTCTAGTTCTAGCTGTCAAGTTTCAAAGTTATTTAATTTTCTTATTTGTTATTTAGTTCCTAAAATTTTTAATTATAGTCAACGCAAAGACTCGTGACAGACGTTGCAATAAAACGTGCGAATGAGACAGCGCACATCATGTGCTCTCTCACGCTTACACTAGCTGTTTATGGGTGACTTCACAAAGACGTAGTGATGCGCGTTGTTTGTATACTATGATTATCGGTAACAATAAGTTTTAAATGGGTTATTTTAAATGTAATTGATTGTTTTGTGTTTTGTTTATTGTTATATTTATTTAATATTCTTACAAAAAATATTTGAGACTAATCGTCTCTGTCATTTGTCATTTACCTGCGCCCATATTAACTCGATTGAATTGTATTGACAATAATAAGACGGTAAATTACTTAATGACCGTATACGTTTGCCATCTGGTCCAAATGATAAGATTTTTCTCCGCGATTTTCTTTTGCTGCCGAAGCCATTCCGGAATCTCTGCTTTTGTCGAGGCAGTTATTAGTTAGCTCTATTTATTAGTTTGGAGTGGTAGCTGGCGTTGTCCATTATTGATATTGAAGGCTCTTCGCGGCTTTGAAGTAGTCGTGTAAACCAGTCGGTGACACCCTCAGCGTCCATTTAACAGCACGGAAAACACATTTAGCGCTTGTCGTAAACCCGTGCTTAGCGCACCCTGCGTGACAAACAATGAATCTGCCATCTTTTCCGACGTTTCTTTTAAAGCCGCCGTCATTATTGTCATCAACCCATACGCGTTTCCGGGAATGGTTTTGATTTACCCAGGTTTCATCTATATAAATTCTTGGACGATATCCATAAACCCTTAATTAATAAGATTAAATTGAAAACGTATAACATCTATTTAGCAGCGTATCTTATTACTTTTCGATATTGGAGACTAATATTTAAAATTCACATAGTTTTACGTTTTATTTAGGTCACCCCGACTGAGCTAGGTCATCATGAGCGGATATCTTAATATAAATGAACTGGATTGAGAGCAGTTATACCTAAAATGACAATTTGCAATGATAGTAGAAACATGTTTTTTTTTTCTAACTTTATGTTTCATTCTTTATCAAAAAAATGTTGGACATTTCAGTGAATATTTAGTAAGGCATTGTGAAATGTGTGTATATATTGTGTGCGCAGGCGCAGCGGAGTTGTGCGCGGCGGGCGGGGCGCTGGGCGGCGCGGAGTACAAGATCACGCTGGGCCGCGCCCCCCGCGCCCCCGCCCCCGCCGCCGCCCCCGCCGCCGTCACCTCCACCAACCCCAAGACGCCCAGTCCCAGCCTCAATGTGAGTCGCATTTCGTCGTAAATCCTAAATATTTTGAATTTAATGAAAATTAACTCATTCTACTTGCTTTGCTTATCTTAAGTTGATTTTATTTGTGTTAAATTTTTAAATTAGTGTGTAATCTGTGGTTTTTTTTTCTTCCTGTGAACATGACATTAAATTATAACGTAAAGCAGTTCACAATGCGTTCGAATGTAACAATTTGTACCCACATATAAGTAAGTACGTGTAAAACATGGGAATGAAATAAATTTGTTTTTCTTTTACATGTATTTTGATATTACTAATAAATTTCTGATGGCACAGCTTTTCTAATAATTATAGCAAAAATCATCGTCTGCTATGTGACTCGGTAAACTCTTTATCGATGTAGGTATTTTTGTAGTTCGCAGTGCAGCAGCTGGCGCCTCGCGCCCAGCGTGCCAAGGGAGAGAGCTGTTCGATCGCTTAGTATTCGTAATAATTCTATTTAATTCGTTAACGAAAACGAAAAATTGTATGGAAAACGAGGAGAGTTAAAATGCCTATAGAAATAGTCGTTTTTGGGAACGTGATGGAATGGCGAACGAGAGTCGCACTGCACAGTAATGGTGATCGTGTTGCGCGCGCAGGGCGCGGGGCCGGCGCTGGGCGCGCTGGAGCTGGACAAGGTGTGCGCGGCCTCGGTGCAGGACCTCATGGCCACCATCGCCAAGCTGGACTCCAACGGCGTGCAGGTGGTGGCCGAGCAGCCGCCGCCCGCGCCCGCGCACGCGCACGCGCACGCGCACGCGCACGCGCCGCCGCCCGCCTCGCCCGCGCCGCCCGTGCACTCCTCCACCGACCCAGGTACGCCGGCCTAACCTAAGAGCCAAGAGCTAACCGTAATATTTCATTGAAAATCAATGTTATTTTTTGACGGTGAAAACTGTATCGAACATTGTGCTTAAACTGTCGAATACTGGCGGCATCACCTTGTTCGCGTTGCGACTGGCTCTCGTATTCTGTGTGATATTGCAGCGACAGTAATCTGTCTGTGTACATACCTTACTAAATAAGTGCTATTGTAATGTTCCTCGCTTCATGAATATAACCCAATGCAACCTTGCGAGTTGTATCTCCCTATCAGGGTTCATTTTATAAAATGTATTGCGCAGGTAAGCGTCTATAGTTGAACTTACTGTTATTATGTAAGGACAGGTTGGCTATGGATAACCTGTCCTTACATATAAAAAAAACAATATGGCCACATATATATTGTATCTCACCTTACATTAATTAATTTTAATTTATTTTCCTATTTTATTCTTATTTAATTTTATGAATCAAAGGTTATCTAAATTAAATGTATTATTTTTATTATTAACGACTGCCATTTTATGACAATAACCGAAACCAACAGCTCAATGTGTTTTCTGAAACATAAAAGAGCCTTATTATTATTACTAGTTGTCGCCCGCGACTTCGTTCGCGAAGTCTACACTATCCCACAGGAACCTGTTACCGGGTTAAAAAGTGTCCTATGTCCTAGTCCGAGTCACGGTCTGTCTATGTTCAAAGTTTGCATAAAAATCCGTTCAGCCATTTTCACGTAATGCGCTATAAAATAAACAGAGAAACAGACAAAAATTCTAAAAACTGTTGGAACGTGTTCTGTTGTCGATTCTAAGCATCCTCAGCCATTTCTTTTTTTTCGAATATCTTCCATGTACATACTTTTGACCCTCTTTAGCTTTATTATTAATTATTATCAGCCATTACTTCCCACTGCAAGCCAAAGGCCTCCTTTCCCCCTTCCACTTATCTCTGTTCTGAGCTGGTTCGACCCAATAGCTTATACATATGGAAAAGGAAGAAAGAGCCTTAGGCCCTATTTTTCAATCCCCAGATAAGTTTTATCCAACGAATGACATTGCCATTGTCACATATTTTCTAAAGAGAATCTATCATTATCATTATATATCAAAATTATTCAATGAATAAACTTTAACTAACGATTGAAAAATCTGACCTTATACATTTTTTTATATACAGTGGTGGACATATAATTAGAAACACTACCAACGGAACTTAACATTATACAAGATGTTTGACCCTAATACCTTTTATTTGGTAATGAAACAACAAATAGCATAAAATATATTCAATAATTTATCATTTATTAGAAAAAACAACAAAATATCAACTAAACAAGTACTTACCGATTCAATATTAAATTTCATACAAACAACTAAATGAGTTTTAAAGTACCAGCATAATGGGCAACTAATTAGAAACAATACAAAAAAAATAAAGATAAATAATTTATACGTTTAATTATTGAGCATTATATAATTTAGGTAATAGATACTGTTTATAGGCTACTAAAACTTATAATTAATATTTTGTTGAGTATCCTTTATTATCAATCACAGCTCTACAACGACGTGGCATTGGTTCAAACAATTTCATACATTTTTCTAATGGGATTGAATGCCATGCTTCGACAAAAGCTTCGTAGAGTTATTTGTGACTGGGTTACGTTATTTGAGACTTTCTTTTATACGACATGCCACAGATTTTCTATGGGATTTAAATCGGGGCTATTTGCAGGCCCGTCTAAGACGGAAATACGCTGTTCCCTAAGAAAATATTTTACACTGTTGGCGGTGTGTTTAGGGTCATTATCATGCTGAAAGATCCAGGTTACAGGCAAATTGTCGTCTGAGTAGGGAATCATTGTCTCTTCTAAGATGTTTTTGTACTGCAGTTGATCCATTGTACACACGCCTTCACATCAACCTACCACAAACTGTCATATTTCCTCAATAGACTTTGAACTTTATGCCATAATAATATGGTCGAAAATGTTTTGAATGAATTGGACAGTTTTGGATAGCAAAAACAAATGTTGAAAAAATTTCCACGAGCAGGATTTGAACCTGCACCCTTCTGACATTCCGGGTCAGGTGCTCTCCCAATTGAGCTATCGTGGTTCTAACCAACCCGCCGAAATTATTCAACACTATT
Organism: Eudonia truncicolella; assembly: GCA_949315975.1. NCBI lineage: Eukaryota > Metazoa > Arthropoda > Insecta > Lepidoptera > Crambidae > Eudonia > Eudonia truncicolella. The sequence goes on along the minus strand of OX438843.1, from coordinate 135,570 downwards.
TACTTTTTTACTTTGAAAACCAAAGGCGCCAATTCAATGTCAACAACTACCGTCATTAACATCTGATCTTAATATTTTTACAAATACTAAAGATCAGTTGAGAAGTAGGCAAGCTATTTATAAAATGTTTTTGTTTTGTTTATATAAACACTATCAACCAATTATTACTAACATTTACTAATAAGTCTATGGATCAAATTGGTCTGAAATAAAAATTTATTATTGTTATTATTATATAATTTTAACAAAACAAAAACATTTTAGTTTTGGATAGGTTGATGTGCAGGCGTCGGTACCTTCAATCTTTCGAACGGGTCCAACTCCACATCCGGAAAAACATCCCCGTACCTTGATATGGCCGCCCGCCGCCCCCGTGCTTGACTATGCTTCTAGTGTATTTATAATTAAAAGCATAGTTTATTGGATGTCTAACGCAGCGCTTGCCGTCTGAATTTACCATGCTTATTTTACTTTCGTCTGAGAATAAGACTTTTTTTCCAATCACGCACCGTCCAATTGACATACTTTTTAGCGAATAATAATCGCTTCTCTCGATGTTGCTTGGTAAGAAGCGGTACCTTTCGAGAAACCCTCCCAAACAATTTTGCTTCATGGTCAATAGCATTAAAAGCTTTTTTTACGGAACATTTTAAATGATCAGCTATTCTCCTGTACGTCTTTTTTGGTCGATGTGCAAATTAACAATTATTGACGCGTCACAACTTTTATTTTGCCCATTTTGAACAAAACATCGTAATCGAAACTACAATTTGATGTTCAATTGCTAGATAGAAATAGCTAAGAAAGAAGTTTTATTTTGTCAATTTCAAAAATGGAATGTGCCGTGCATGTTTTTCTAAAGTGTTTCTAATTAGGCGTCCAAGCGGCCAGTAACAGAAAATAAGCTATTTTATGATTGAAGTTTAGATAGTTTTGTTTTTTTTAATGTATTTTATGAGTATTCTAATTTAGTGGCTATATTGTTGCATGATTATTAAATATTGAATATAATGTTTCACAAATATCGCATGTGGACTTCATACTTTCATAATTCATATCAAGTGTTTCTAACTATAAGTCCGCCACTGTATAATGATCCGAATGATAATGATCCGAATATAAATCGCAATCAGAACGCGCTATATTGAATTGTCTACGTTTTTTTATAAGTTAAATATAATGATAGTGATAAATATATACATCACGCTTGAAGCCTTATCTTTTTTCTTAATGAATATAATGGTGGTGTGGGCAGGCAAGCCGGCGGAGACGCTGGGGGCGCTGGGCGCGCTGGGCGGCGACCCCAACGAGGACTGGTGCGCCGTGTGCATGGACGGCGGCGAGCTCATGTGCTGCGACAAGTGCCCCAAGGTCTTCCACCAGTACTGCCACATCCCCACCATCGAGAAGCTGCCAGAGTCAGTACACCTCACGTACTAGCGCCAAATCAGTTGAGACACGTAGTGGTTAATAGCAACATACAGATTGATTCAAGCTATATATTTTTGTATTAACAAACAGTAAAAAAGCGAGTCGGGAGTTAAAGCTATTTCAATCAATATGTGGCTCAGGAAACACTTAAGGATGGTAGTATATGATTTTACTTTTCATTTTCAAGTGCTACTTGCTGCACTGAAGCTAAATTTAATATTTATAAAATTTTATAAAATACAGTGAAAAAATTAAACGCCCATCCGACTCAGCCAGGATTCCAACCTGGTCTTCCGCAATCCGGGCAGCTCAATTGACCGCTATGCTACCGGGAAGGCTGACATAAGCGCTGAATTTTATCACTGCTTTTTTTAATTTTTGAGTGCTAATTATACAGGCACAGTGCGGCATCTATCCAACGGTCATTGCAACCGATGGCCATGCAGATGTAATACCACAAATTTGATAACACAATTATTATTATTTAATTAAAAAAAGTAGTGTCAAAATTCCCGGTAGTATAGCGGTCAGTGCAGCCGCCCGGATTGCAGAAGACCCAGGTTCGATTCCTGGCTGGTCGGGTGGGCGTTTAATTTTTTCACTGTATTTCATAACATTTTATAAATATTTAGTATATGATTTGTGATTACTAATTTTTACTTGGTGCTATATAGTTTAAAAATGTGTGTGATGCCTCGCCTCCGAGCTTATCGTTTGTTTGTTTGTAATGTTATAATGTTGTGGCGCGGGGGCGGGCAGTGAGACGGAGACGTGGCAGTGCCTGCTGTGCGTGAACTTCGCGGAGGAGCCCGACGACGCCGGCGCGGCGTGGGACGGCCTGGGGCTGCGGCCGCGGCTGCAGCGGCGCGTGGAGCGCGTGACGCTGGAGCTGTACTGCCAGTACGAGGCCAGCCTGCCCTTCCGCGAGCCCGTGCCCGCGCACAACGCGCTCTACCACGCCAAGGTCAGGGCCCGTGGCGCAACTAACATTATGTTGTTTCCAAAGTGCACAATTTGAGATTTGCAAAGTCATCACCAAACAGCATCTTTTCATTTGTTATATGTCGATAAAATTAAGTATACTTACTTTTGGGGTTACCAGGGTAGTGGACGTTCTAACCGCGGCGGGAACGCTACGCCGCCCCCTAAAAAAATTAGTCAAGCTATAACGTGATAACTCTTTAAAGTTTCAGGCGAAGTAGATCAAGATTATCATTTCTTGGTTAAATTGAATATACCTTGACTTATTTTTGTGCAATATCGCACAATGGGGGAGGATGTTGCAGACTCATTTTGAGCCGCCCTTTTATGATATTTTGTATAGTTTTAAATATTATTCATTCGTAAATTTATTTATTAGAAAAACGCTATTGTTTTTTTTTTATAAAACCAAACTGGTCGGTGTTGAGATCCTCGGGGGAGGTTTTTGCCCAGCAGTGAACTTCTTTTGGCTGAGATGAAGATGATGGTGATCTAGATTTTAAATAAATAATTTCCTGACTCGAGTCCAGTGGATCATGCACTGTTTGCAATTAATTTCCCCCAAATAATGATTGCTAAGTCTCCTTCACAATAATGAAAGTTAACCGTGTCGTGTGTCGCGTGCGCGTGCGCAGGTGCCGCGGCCGATGTGCCTGGACGCGATCCGCGTGAAGCTGCAGCCGCGCGCGCCGCAGCGCTACTCGCACGTGGCGCACTTCGTGGCCGACTGCCGGCTGCTCTTCCGCAACGCCTGCGCCTACAACCCGGTATGCGCGCCGACGCGGACCTGCCTGATTCATCTGTTAATATCAACTAAAATGTTCAAATTAAAATTCTAGTGGATATCGTGAAATACAATGAAGTTTGAGTAACTTGATGCATTATAATAACTGATTTATTTAGATATTACTTTTACTTTTTACTATTTCAATGTTTGGTAAATAATTATCGTGTTAATAAATTTAAATGAATTAATAGTATAAATAGAATAATTACATTATCTTTACCCATTGTTAGGTAACTTCTTAAATAATGATTAAACCTCTGATATCACTTTCGTATTTTGTCGCAGCCGGATTCATCCATCTACAAGGACGCCAAGCGGCTGGAGGAGTTCTTCGACGCGCAGATGCTCAAGTGGCTGCCCGAGTACCTGGACGTGCCCGCCCCCGCGCCGGCGCTGACCCCTGCCCCCGAGCCTGCCCCCGCCCCCGCCCCCGCGCCCGCCCTCGCCGACGCCGCGTGGGAGCCGCCCCCCAGCAAGCGCGCGCGCCCCGACCTGCCGTGCTGAGACCCCGCCCCCGCCCCCGCCCCCGCCCCCGCCCCATCGCTGGCGCTGTGGCGCCATCTCTTTGATGATGTTTGAATGTTTCGCGGGGAACGTGCGGCGCACTAGTTTCTCGTTGTTGTATTCGGTTCCGTTGTTTAATGCCAGTGGCAATAGACAATTTTGAACGCCAGCACGCCCGCCGGCTGCGGCAGCTAAACAAAATGACATTCGATGAACGTTCAGATTGACTCGTGGTAGCTATGCAAATACATTAATGAATGAATTAATGCTCCTTCTTCTCTAATTCGAAGTCTCTGGTAATTTGTTTGCAACGCCGAAAACTCGAACGGTACATATGTATCATAATAATGAAATTGTAAATATTGCAAAACTTTCATATTTCATAGTGTATTTCATGAAAGTTTTGATTTGGAAATCTCCGGCGACGATCAAACTTCGGCCCCCTGGCACAACCTCCCCGAGTCTCCACGCCTGACGGCGACGTGGACTTTTGTGTTATCTTCCAAAGAGATGAATTAAATTATAATAACAATACTAATACAAGTTGTTTTCCGCGTCGAGTGTTGCACCGACGGCGTTGTTGCAGGCCGGAGCCATAGGACGATGACCTTCTTGTTAATTATTATATAAAAAATACTAACATTATTCTTTACCACTTAATTAAGTTAAACAATTTTCAGATACTTAAGGGTTCACTAGTTATCGATGTTATAAAGTCTATTGCGCCAGTAAATAGTGACGTTTGGAGTCTAAAATAAATAATAGTTCAATTCATTTTTATATGAGTAGAAGACGCAGCTCGCAGCCGCTGTGTACTGGCGCCGCGGACGACCTGCTATTATGCAATTATTAATTTAAAACATTGTTGTTACTAATGGAACAACGACATTTGTCACAAACGATTATATTAGGTGGTATTCAATTTTAAAAGAAACATCGCACCTTTTAGTAAATGACTCGTGAAATTATACACAGAAGGTGCGCTCGAGAGCAATGTTGAGTGGTTTCCAAGTGATATAAGTTACTCCCAAATGTAGGTCGAGTGGATGGGTGACCGGCAGTACGGTCGGCGCCGCGCAAGCTGCTGCACTCATACGGATGTATATTTTATTTTTACGTAGAACATAATATTTTTTTAACTAGGTAGTGCGCGTGCGGCTGCCGCGGCGCCGGGGACTCCGCCTGAGCGCTTCCAATCAAACGTTTGTACTGATTTACCCATTTTTGCACCATACTTGCACCATTGGCACAGCCAGTCAGCGGTGGCCCGATCACAACAGTTGTCAACTTAGACAGCCAGCGCTGTGCGGTCCGCTGTCGCAAAACAATAATAAAATTAACAAGAAGAAGCGATAGCCATTTCATATATACTGGCGTCAGTAACTGACCGGCAAAACTTGTTTCTCTTCCGATGTTACTTCATTGACAATATAGAATAAGACGTTCATTAAGATGTTGTCATGACTACTTGGCGCTGCAGCTCGCCGCACGCTAACGAAATATTTTTTAATATAAAATTTACACATAAGATACCGTAAGTTCCCTGTTTATGCGTACCCATTTTTGCAAAATTAAGAAATTAGCGTTTTGTCGTTATTGAATTGGTTGTTCGGGAGTGGCGGACTAACTCCCCTGGAAATAGATCATCCTATTACTTTGTATGTGAAAGCATTTATTTACCTGTATGTTGAACGTTAAACATTTTGTGCCTTACAATAAACAAAGAATAAGGTCCGAATAGTTATTCCGTGTTTTGTTCCTGTCATGTTAACGTCATTTCAAATTAGAGTAAAAGAAACAAAACACGAAATAACTATTCCGACCTTATTCTTTGTTAATTTGTAAGACCCTTAGTTTACTTTTAATTATTTAATCTCCTGTAAATTACTCACTCTAGACGCCAGGTATACAACTTTACGCACTGACATTATTTTCCTATTATTTTAAAGTGATCTGTATATATATTTCATATTTTGCCCTAATTATCTTTAAATATGGTAACTGTTAATGTTATTTAATGTCTTCTAAGAATAATTCCTCTAGTGAAATTCTCTCAACGTTTTGGATAATCTCTCAATAAGTATTATTATTAGAAATAAATGTCATTTATTGGAATTTGCGTTTGTATTTTTATCAATAATCTACCACTACAGCTTGGTATCACGTACGTGGCAACTCGGTGGGCCGGAACGTCACTGCCATCGGTCACAACTGTAACTGACATTTCATTTGATAACACGCCTCCGCGGAGCTTGTGATAGATCAACACAAAGAAATAGAATTTAAATCAGAGTGGTTGTGTTTTGTTATAATCAAGCTCTTATGACAAATCGACGTCGTTAGTTAAGAAGCGGAGATAACATTCGAGTGGCCGGCGCAGTGCACGTGAGGTGAGTGACCCTTGCAGGTTAATGACCTGCCCAAAATATTCGAACCTGTCTCAAATCTGAAGAAACAACTATTTTTTGATTCTATTGCAGTAGAAAAATACTTGTCTTCAGCAAATGTGAAAAAATGTTATTAGTAACATTTTTTTTCGTTAAAGTTTAGTTCAACCATTTTTGTAAACAAACAAGTATAATGTGTTTGAAATAGTTTATAAACTTTGCTAATTTGAGTAGGCCATATTTAATAGCAGTACCTACATATTTTCGTATTACGCCCATCGGTTACTGAAACTGGTTGATTGAGTAAATAATAATGTATTTTTGGTGCAGACTAGCTCGAATGACTGACCTTGTGTCGCCAGCCGAGCTAGACCGCTGAACTGTTCGCGTGATGCACTTTGAAATTAACCGTAATTTTCGCCTTAAATCACCATCAGGGTTGTTTAACAATATATATGTCTCGGTTTTTATTATTTCATGAGATGAAAAAGAAATACTACGTAGGTACTTACCAATCCATCTTATTAGTTAATACTTTACCTATAGGTATAGGTAGGCCTCTATAGATAAGTCAATTACAATTAATCAATATGTGTAAGAAAGTTAATAAATGTTTTTTTCAAAAAGTTCCTATACAACCGAAAATCGAATCCTGTCTAATTTTTAATAGTTGAATTGCAAGTTTTTTATTAAAGTAGTTGATAGTGTGGGTTGCAAGAAATAACGATGCTACGAAACCTTTTAAAAATATATCTACATAACTTTATTTACTAATTATCTAGTAAAATAAATATCGTTAGTACAAATAATTGCTATTGCATCATTTCGTTCTATCCATCCCAGGTAGCAAAATGACGTCGGCGCCAAAAAAATGACGTCTCCTCAAGGTCATTTTAGGGTCAGTACTTTATTCGTTGAATATGTACGTCTCGCTGACGTCATTTCAACGTCTGGTACTTAACGGGACGCCCTGGTGACGTCAATTTAGTGTCAATTCACTGACGTCTCGTTTTGATCATGATTATGACGATGTAGCAACGTCCATAAAAGGTCAATTCTGTGACGTCCTGTGTTGGTCATGCATTTTACGTCCCAGCAACGTCCACTAAGGGTCAATTCTGCGACGTCCTGTGTTGGTCATTAATAAGACGCCCTAGCAACGTCCATTTGGGGTCAATTCTGTGACTTCCTGTGTTGGTCATTAAAAAGACACCGTAGCAACGTACATTTAGGGTCACTACTGTGACGTCTTATGTTAATCATGCATTACACGTCCTAGCAACGTCTATTTAGGGTAAATTCTGTGACGTCCTGTGTTGGTCATTAATAACACGCCCTAGCAACGTCCATTTTGGGTAAATTATGAGACATCCTATGGTGGTCTTAATAAGACGCCGTAGCAACGTCTATTTAGGGTCAATTCTGAGACGTCCTTTAGTTGGTTAATATTAAGACGCCATGGTAACGTCCATTTAGGATCATTTCTGTGACGTCCTTTTTGGTTATTATTATGACGCTGTAGTAACGTCCATTTAGGATCAATTCTGTAACGTCCTTTGTGAGTTATTATTATTGAGACGCTTTACGTCTATTTAGGATGAATTGTGTGAATTATGTTACGTCCTGTGTTGTTGCATAGGTCGCAGCCAACTGGTTGATTTAGCCGCCTAGCCATTTCGCCGACGCCGCCGGCATTTAATCAACGGCTTCAATGATATACAGCCGATACGTCACTAATACAACATTTAATGAACTAGCTGCTTAGGCCATTTATACAATATCTACGGACATGCAATAGGGTATTTCGGTAGGTCATTTAGATATATTATTCCATTCCAATTTAAAATTACCGTGTAAAAGTAACAAAATGTTACTTATCTTCAAAACACTTAAAATTTAGGTACTTCTGTAACGTCTACGGCACTGCGCGCGGGATGTGCGTTGATGGGTCCGCGGGTCGATGTCTTGAGTCTTCACAGTGTAAGGGTCGCCAATATGCTAGTATTCAACCCATTATTCCCCGGAGACCATGGTTTTTTAACCAAAAAACCATGAATAGACAATCCATCTCCACAATTTGTCGCTTGCGTATTGGCCACTCATGCACTCCAGTCCTACAATTTCTTCTGTCTTTCCCTCATCCTTCCATATTAAATTATTTATTTAAGTTTATTCAGTCAAATAATATAAGATTATTACGTAGATAGATACTCAATTCACAAAGTTTTTAAAAAGATATATCTTCTACCGGCCAATATTTGTAACTTCTACTGGCCATTTTCCAAATTATAACGTGTCTCGTTAATCACACGACATTGGCGAAATTATTGGTGTTGAAAAAACCCAACAGAAGCCATTAATAAAAAAAAAATGACAATTGTCACGACTCCCGCGCTTTTTTTTCTCGTTCTCGCTAAGCCCATAATCACAGCACATCTACTAAAAAAATATTGTAAAATATTAAATATATATTAATATTAATAATTCATTTAGTTTCTCTCTTTGACTTTTTCAGTCTGCTATATCCTTAGGCTATATCTAACTAAAACAGAGACTGGTGTCTGAATTAGGTTAGGTAAACCGATATCTCAGATCACCAGTTGAAATATGTATGGTGTCGTTCAGTTCGTCGCGGCGAGTGAGGGTGGCATTGTGGCTGTGGTCGTCAATAAATGGTTTACACCTAAAAAAAGAGAAATTTATTGGCCTCCCGTAAAGGAGGCAAAAGCGTTTGACAAATTGCTGCAGAGGTGTTCGTCTCCAAATGAACAGTGGAAACTTTATGAGATTGACAGAGTTTTCTATCAGACTGGTAAGTAAGTTTTTTCTATTGGCTAAATTATTAAAAGTACTACCACAACTACCTATTTAGCAGCTGGACGCTATTGAGGACAGTTTACTTTACGGTAGGTACAGACAGACTGGCTCACAATTGAAATCTAGTACCTACTTGTGCATAATACCTAACTATAAAAAAACGCGCTGCCGGTGCCATAACCTAAAAATCGATAGTTCTCGGCCGAGCTGACGTTGCCCGTTTTGATTTCCATTGAAAAATATTCAGCTTGGTTAAGATTAGAAGACTAGCAATTTTTAGGTTATAGCACTGTGTAAACACATTGCTAAGAAAGGGTGTTCACAGGTGTTTGGTTTTGTTAATTATTTTCAGACAACCCACTGACCTCACAAATATTTGGTGCTCTGGTTTTATACTCATTCTTATGATATATCATACATTTAGTAGTAAGGTGGCCACTATACCACCAGGGTTACATAACGCACGATTTATCTTGGCGAGTCCCAACATAGCCTCATGTCGCCATATGATTCCTAAAAAATCTTACTGTGCAGCCTTCCGACTCGCCATGATAATTGTCCGTACTGTATGTGCGGTAGGCCTGTACCCACATCCACCTAGGATGTGTCCTACATAGCATTGTGTTGTGTCCATTGTAAAGTATTTTGTACCTGTAATCTCACCACCTTATCATACTTTCAAAACAGAAACCCAGCAATGCAAGCATTACTGCTTGGGTAACAGAAATAAGCATAATTATGATGACAGTACTAATAACTACTAGTAATTAGGTAGTACTAATGGATTAGTAAGTGCTGGACTACCAAGATTGTATGTATGGCATGGGTGTGTTGTACGGCATGACTAACTTTATTAAGGAATGTGGCCCTAGGTGACCGGATCCTTTAACTTGCATGTGGTTTGGATATTAAGTGTGTTGGTGTTTTGTGCTTTTAGGTCTCCTAACAAACCATTGCAGCAAATTTATAAGCGATTAAAAGAAATGGAATCTTCATTGCCTCCAAAACCGATTGACGAGGTACCAGCTGTTTTTTATTGCAATAGTTTAGGACCAACGCCTGTTGATAACAATTCTTATGAATGCTTTAATAAACTTGTGTATAAGGGCTTTGCAATGTATACAAAATCAGGTATACCTAATAATTGTTACTGTTATGCATACGGCAAAGTTGTTGAGATATATAATATTTTGAGATGTAAGATTAATGAAGAGGTTTCCTTGTTCATCTATGGAAAAGAGTTTGTAAATTATGATTATCCATAGATTAGTATCCATATGATTCTGCTGTTATTGATATTTTTAAAGTTTCAGGACTCTGTTCAGGTTATAAAATTATACCTGTTTATGACATTATTTCAAAATGTGTGCTTATTCCTCAACAGGCCAATAATAATTTTATATGTTTTCCTATGCTCCATGCCTATAATGATTAAAATGTTTCATTTAATTAAGATAATTACCTTGTTTCAATAAATAATACTACAATGCAAATTTGTGATTTTTAATTGTGACTTTTCAGAGTAGTAACTCTGAGGACTTTTACCTGATGTTAATATGACGTTTTCTGAAGACGTTAATAGACGTTACTTTACGACGTCTTCAGAATACGTAATATTAATATCTTCTGAAGACGTTAATATGACTTTATGTGGAGACGTTAACATGACGTTATCTGGAGACGTTAATGTAACGTTATCTTGAGACGTTAATATGACGTTTTCTGTGGACGTTAATATGACGGTATCTGGATACGTCAAAATGACGTTATCTGGAGACGTTAATATGACGTTATCTGAAGACGTTAATATGACGGTGTCTGGATACGTTAATATGACGTTATCTGGAGACGTTAATATGACGTTATCTGGAGACGTTAACATGACGTTATCTGGAGACGTTAATATGACGTTTCTTAAATGTCATCTTAAGACGTCCTTTAAACGTCTTCAGAGACGTCGCTAGGACCTGACATTAGGCCGTCATTTTGTACGTCTGCGGTACGTCTTTTACAACGTCATTTACGCCGAAATTGACCGTGAATGGACGTCATCATGACGTAAAATTGCTACCTGGGATCTGTAAACTGAGAGGCCACTTTAACATGGAACATGATCGAACTTATTGCGTCAAAACAATAACACATTCGCCGGTCGGTGTGCTATAGAGTACAAGTATAAGATATAACATGAAGTAAGTGTGTTTTAACAAACACTTTAGAGCAAGTAGTAGAAAAGAGGTTGACCGGCTCCGTCTCCCGTTTGGTTTCAGAGATGAAAGTTTTCTAGGTATTCCTATTTTGTCGGCATTGCTGGCTCTGTAATCTTTGAACTGTTTGGCAAAATAGCATTGGATAATATGTTTGCTTTGCTACTTATCTTTTCCTACCTACTCTAGGATCATAAGAAGGGATCAGCAACTGATTTGAAAATTTTGCGACAATTGAATACAGGCCCTTCTACCTAGCTGTCGTGTCGGATATTGGTGCCACTGTGCACCTACGATACTATGTGATGAGATGATACATTGAAATGGATGCTCATCTCGGCATGGCCACCATCAATAACTCTAAATCTGACTTTGTAGATAGTATGTCGAAATATGTCGCCAAATATCAGAGTTTGTCGGTCTACCGTTCAAAAGTTATAAGGGGTCATATGTGGCCATAGGTCATAGGTCAGAATGAGCCTCATCCTGGTATAGCCACCTTGTATCTCGAAAACTACAAGGCGTAACGAAGATCTGATTACACCAATAATATGTTGAAGTTTCATCCTGGCATGGGCACCTATGATCCCTTATAACTTTTGAACGGTAGGCAGACAAACTGATATTTGGCGACAACTATTTATAATGTCAGATTGGAGTTGGTGATGGTGGCCATCTATATCTATCTATCCTTACTAATATTATAAATGCGAAAGTAACTCTGTGTGTTATGCAATCACGCCTAAACTACTGAACCGATTTAAATGAAATTTGGTAAGTGCAGATCTCTTAGGAAAGGACATAGGTAGGCTACTTTTTAATGCGAAAAAAGGGCTGTAAGAGGTTGAAATAGGGTATGAAAGTTTGTATGGAAATTACGTCATTTTTGAAGCTAGAAGATTGAAACTTATTTTTTAGGCTTTTGATTAGATATAAATAAATACGTTTGTAAAAATTTTACCATGATGGGGGTAAAAATAGGGGAACCCGCAAAATCTTTATGTTTTGGCAAAAGATGGAAAAACTAAAAACGTCGTGTATAAAAATGTACTTAAATAAGCTATTTGCAGTAAAATACTGTAAATAGCTTATTTTAATGTATGATAATATAAGATATGTGTTTTATTTGCAAAATAATTATTCTGAAAAATTCAAAATGCTGACGAAAGCCACTATTCCACGCGGACGAAGTCGCGGGCACAGCTAGTAATAATATACAAACAATAGGTAGGCACGCAGTGCGCTCCCCGATCCGATCCGATCCGAACCCTTCGGAGAATCTAGTAGGGAACGGCATCGCGCACTAGTGCGCGTCCCCGTGCACCGTCTAGAAAACCTCCGAAGGTGATTCGTTTCACACGGGTTGAGGGACCCTTTACGTTCCTCGCCGCCCCCAAAAAAGCACGGTGAAGCTGAAAATGTCGTCTAGGCAATCAGCAATCTCTCTCAAAAAACAAAAAAAAACTTATTGCGTAAAACTGAACGCCTAGAATGTTTACATACCTACCCGTAGAAGAACATGAACAACAAATACATTAACACCTAGTTATAGGCAATACCTACAGATGAAGCCGTTATTTGTGCTCATAATCACTTGTTTTTATTTTTTGAGCACATTGACATTTTATCTTGCGTCCCACGGGGCGGCGATTGATCATTGAGAGCGATTATTGTCTTGTTCGACGCCGCAAATGTTTTGCGGTCATTGGTATAAAATCATAATTATATGTGAAATGTAGCTCATGAATCAATTCATATCTGTATTTTTTTTTATCACACATAGTACTAACTTGCATGTACAGACACGAGCATTAACAAAAACAATCTAGCCCTTAATACATTGGAATAAGATTCAAAACTAATCAGAAGTGTAGGTATACATATTGTTTAAAGGTGGTTTAAAGTTCATATTGGACTGTGTCTGTGCATGATAGCGAGCGTCGTCCCCTAGCCGGAGGGCAAGCAGGTACTGAGATTGTATTAACCTTGTTATATTTGCGACAGTGTTCCAATTCTCAAATATCTTTCCGAAGTAATCATCGGTTGGTTTGTATCATACCTAAAACATGTTTAAATGTAGAATGAAACCAAGTAAGTATATCAGTTTCAGTGTGAAACGTTTTTCGAAAGTTTTTGGCAATGCAATGGGCAATGCTTGTTTCCAATAACGAGTATTGTTGGGTTGCTGCGTGCTGTAAGGCGTGTGTTGCGTGTGCGCGGCGCAGGCCAGCAGCATGCGGCTGATCATCCTGGAGGACGCGGAGGTGGTGTCGGAGTGGGCGGCGCGGCTGGTGCTGCAGCGCGTGACGGCGTTCGCGCCCGGCCCCGGCCGCCGCTTCGTGCTCGGCCTGCCCACCGGCGGCACGCCGCTCGGCATGTACCGCAAGCTCATACAGTTCTACAACGAGGGCAAGATCTCCTTCAAGCACGTCGTCACCTTCAACATGGACGAGTACGTCGGTGAGTACGCTCGTCTACGCGGATGTGTGTGCGCTTTTTATTCTGCTTCAATCACGTTAACGAAAACTAGAATTTGTATTGAAGCAGCGCCCTCTGGTGACTGGTGGCGGTAAAAGCACATTTATGGTACCATGTGAGTAAAAGTTAACCATACAAATTTTCGTTAACATTGTAGTGTGTGACTCACCTCACTCTATTATTACACCTGAATTGCATTATTAGCCTGACGTATTCAGTATAAATCATACGTCAAAGACTACACTTGCCTAATTAGCTCTCCTAGTTGTCCCATCAGTGCGCTATCAAATCACTTTCAGTTATATATATATATGTTCAGTTCTTCACATTTCTCATCACAGTTTTTTACCAAAGTTTTTCACCATTTTTTAATTAAATTATAACCGTCTGCGCGCAGCGCTGCCGACAGGCATCCTGGCAGGATCGCCATGCGAATCGAATTGCGATTGTAAATAATATAAAGATCAGGGTGCCAAGTGCGAGTTTCATTCGCCATTCGTTAACGTTTACGTAAACGAGAATTTGTATGGAAAAATGGTAACCCTTCTCGTATGCCGCCAGGAGGCGCTACTAAAAATTTTCGTTTTCGTAAACGTATTCGAATGAATACGGATAGTTAACAAAACTCACACTAGGCACCCAGATCCCTCTGTAAAGTAAATGGTTACACAACAATGGAGGTCTCTGCACTAATGCTATTCGTAATCAAAATACCAAAAATAAATATTATTCTAGTTTCGTCCGTGCTTGAGGAGGCCTACTGTAATTGTCGGATATCGTGGTTACCGTTCGAGATATGGTGTGCAGGGCTGGCGCGCGACCACCCCGAGTCGTACCACTACTACATGTGGAACGAGTTCTTCAAGCACGTGGACATCGAGCCCGCCAACGCGCACGTGCTGGACGGCAACGCGCCCGACCTCGTGGCCGAGTGCAACCGCTTCGAGAGGCTCATCGCAGAGGCTGGCGGCGTACACCTCTTCGTCGGGGGTAAGAGGCTCAACCAATATACCTAACTCTTCAACTGAAATAATCACAGTATTCAACCGTTTTGATGAACATGTAACCGCCTGTGGTCTTGTAGTTAAGACTACTGGTTTAGACGTATTAGTTTTAGCCTGGCTAGTAACCGACATCTTATCTAAATATGTCGCCATAACATCATGTTTGTAGCATTATTGTGTACTGCTGCCAGAACACAAGGTCTGGCAGCTAGAGATAAGATAGCCAGTGCCTACTAGTTGAGGATTCCGGGTGAAGTGCGCTTCCATCATTGGCCTTATCATCACTTAACATCAGGTGAGATCAAGGCACTGTGCTGACCCGTAAATATATAAAAAAAGTCGAGTACGTGGATAACTCCTACACGCTTCAATATTTAACGTCTCACTTATAATCCATATGCAGTTTTGTTTCCAAGGTTACTCGCAAATTTTCAATGGATTCCAAATGGTTAAATTTAATTTGGTTTTAAAGTAGATTCACCTACTTATACTGTTAAGACTTAGTTTATTTTATGATTAATATGCATCAGACACTGTGCTAACTGCGAGCTTTTCAGTAATCGAATACGTTAACTACAATTTATATGGCATTAAAGCAGCGCAGCGGTAACTGCTGCGATGCCAACACGTACAGTTTCGGTAATATAAGTTTCAAAAAAACATTTATTTCTTAGAAAATGATAAACACTTATGAATGCTTCATATTCTACCGTTCTCAAGCGGTGCAGAATTTTTTAGAGTTGTTTTAGAGGTGGTGTGTGTGCGCAGGCATCGGGCCGGACGGGCACATCGCGTTCAACGAGCCGGGCTCGTCGCTGGTGTCCCGCACGCGCGTCAAGTCGCTGGCGTACGACACGGTGGAGGCCAACAAGCGGTTCTTCGGCAACGACGCCTCCAAGGTGCCGCGCCAGGCGCTCACCGTTGGCGTCGGCACCGTCATGGACGCCAAGGAGGTTCCTAACCCTAATTTATTTTATTATACTCGTTTACGTGAGGTGTTTTTCTTTTAATAAATAATAGGCAAATGAGTCCTTTCTATCTAAAGTAAAGCAGAAGCAGTCTAGATGCGACGACGACGTGAAGCCTCTGCGTTGTGTGCGCATGCGCCGCACAGCGCACGGCCTGCCGAGGCGTACTTACCTATGGGACTGCTCATTTGGCGAGCGGGTCAATGCTACTGGCGATCAGCTCTCGATCGAGTGCCTAGTGCAAATTTTTTTCACCATTCGAAGGAGTTCGTGTAAATTATAATGTGTGTGGGACCGAAGCAATGCCATTTTGTGGTGAACTTGTTTGTGCATTATGTCACAAAGTGGCGTTGCTTAACCCCATACAACTTGTTGGTAAACTCGATCCAACACGGACGCCCGCTTCCACTTAGTAAGTGCATGTTCTATAAAAGTTTTCACAACAGAGTGATGTGAGTTAGACCGTTCCGGTAAACAAATATCGGGCGGTGCTTGCAGGTGATGATCCTGATCACGGGCGTGCACAAGGCGCTGGCGCTGGCCAAGGCGGTGGAGGAGGGCGTCAACCACATGTGGACGGTGTCGGCCTTCCAGCAGCACGAGCAGGCGCTGTTCGTGTGCGACGAGGCCGCCACGCTCGAGCTGCGCGTCAAAACCGTCAAGTACTTCAAGGTGCGCAACGCTTCTACCTTCACATCGTCCTAACGGAGTTTTATTACTAACTGGTTTTGGGGCACGCGTCCTGTACCTACACTTGTCAAACATCTTGACTTTATAAAAATTGCTCTCTTCATTACGGAAAAGATAAATTATTGTTTTGTTTACCTACGTGAAACGATAAAGTGAGTTCTCTTCAATTTGAAATATGGCATGTACCTATTTAAATAAATAAATCATTGCTTTCTAAAGCTAACGCGCACATTACGTACACATGCAGCGAAGCACTTTATATAGAACTGTGTAGCTACCCTAAACAGTCCCAGTGATTCAGCTCAGAGGCCCGTATAAAGTGCGGGTGTTATCAATATATTAAAAGGATCATGTTAATACGGAATAGGTCAGGACTATTCTTGGCAAGTCGTAAGCGCGTCTTGGCTGAGGCATGGTAGAGAGTAGACTAACGGGTGCTGGCTGGGATATCCTTTTTAAATCACGGTGAATTCACTTCGGGACTCTTACGACAGTCTGTTTATGCAAAGTGGGAACGATAAGTAACGATGGCAAACGTTTGTGGCGTCAACGAATCTAAAATACTTAGTAGTTGTTTTTTGTCGAAATGGAGATTTGTATTTGTATCTGCGTCAACGGAGAGCTTGAGAGAGAGAGTTCATTGGCGGCACAATCGTTGGTGATAAGTACCGTGACCACTGTTGCGCGGGCGGCTGGTGGACTGTCGGTTGCGCGTGCGCAGGCGCTGAGCGACGAGCACCAGCGGCTCATCGAGGACAAGCCCGTGCGCGCGCAGCGAGTGCTGCACTGACGCGCGCGGCGCCGTCGGCGGCGATCCTGTCCAGGCAGACTGGTTGGTGATCCTCCCGGAGGCGCCGCACTTTGGATGATGGACGTTTTTCTCGTACGTACCTATATCGTATGTTTACGATATTGAACGGACGAATTGAACTCACTGGTTACGTTTTTCTCAGTTGAAATATAATTACACAATCACGCTGACATGAAGACTTTATTCTGAAAAATCCAAACAAGTTGGGATTGATTTCAGACATCGGAACTATACGCGCGTACACGCACGACTAGTTCGCACAGAGTGCGCGGGGCGCAATGGTAGCCCGAGAATCGGGGTGTATCGTGCGTGTTCGTGCGAGTCAAATGCGTACGAACACGCATCCAAGGTGCGGCGGCGATGGCGCTGGCGCTCACTGCACAGTTTGCTGCGCTTGGCTGGGAGGGTGCTAGGTCCAGTAAAATACAGACCATAGAGGCATTGAAACTTCTGGGTCGGTGAGGCGCGCTTGATAATCTCGGCAGCCGTCGTCGCAAGCGCCCGAGGGCTGGAGTGGCCGCAGAATGAGTAATTCCAGCCCCTATGAATCCTGTGAGGATCGTTCGTTCACTACCGCTTGAGAAACCATAAGTTGATTGCCGGCCATGACCCTAGTTACGCTATAAAAGCCATAAGACGCAAAATCAAAATCTTTCCTAATAAAAATAAAATGTAAGAAAGAGATTTTTCCTCTGATACGGTTACCGACCTCCGAAACCGAGTCGCCGACGCGATTTCGTTACTATTGATTTTGTACTGCTCACATCGATTTGAAAACGAATTCCAGAATATTTTTTTAAATAAATGTAACTTTAAAAGAATATAACCAAGCTAATGCTAATGCTTACATATATTTTCTTATCTATATTTATAAATAAAACTTATCTATTCCTAGCGAACCCCAGTTATTACAAATAACTATATGGATTTGAAAAAGGCTTACTTTCAGTAATAAGTAGATAGTTTTGACTTCATCAGAGGCGATATTCAAATATAATTTGAATTTGAATGTCCAAAAGTGCCGGTACGATCCCGTGTCTAGTGGAATAAATATTTAAACACTTTCTGTTTTTGTCCATAGGTTGCTGGTTCAAACCAGGCTCGAAGGACGAATAGAACCAATAACTCATAAATTATAAAATGTGATAAAAATAAACTTTTGTATAAAAAGATCCACGAGCGGGATTCGAACCCCATGACATGCCGGGTCAGGTGCACTACCAACTATCGTGGTTCTGTCCAATTCGCCGAAATGAATCATCACAATCAACTCTTACTTTGTAAGCCAAAGGAGCCTTATTCAATGTCGACAACTTTGTCATCAACATCAAAAACATAGTTTTGTATATTTGGTATATACCCCCTTCTCATTTCTGATTCGATCACGCAGAGAAACCCCGAGCATAGCCCTCTCCATTGCTCTTTGAGTGACCTTGAGCCTTCTGATAAGGCCCATTCCTAAAAACCAATGATTAACTAAATAATGCTTAAATAGTTTTTATGAATAAGGGGGCTAATGTTATGGAATACTGATATACGTATGACTTGATAGAGCTGCTTCTAGCCAAATGGTTGGAATATATCATTGAACTAAAGTATATAAATTACAAATAATTACCTAATTTGGTATTGTTTTCTAAAGTTTACGCGAACACTACACATTGAAATGAACTACTACCTATGAGACAACCAACACCTCAGTCTCCCTGTGACCACGAACCCTGCAAAGGGTTCGAAACGTCAGGATAAACATTAATTAAAACTAATGTGTTAAATAAACGCGAGTAGATCCGTAAAAGTTGTTTCATTTCAATATCTAATTTGGGTCAATGTGAAAATGTGACAACATTCGCTTGCTCATACAATTATTAAGATTCTCAGTGTTACTTAGTAATGGATACATTGAAGTCATCGATTTAATTAAATCGATGATTGAAATGTGTAACTTAATGCAAAAGTTAATATAGTTAAGTAAATAATGACATTATAATTGGGTATATTGCAGAGTCTCATGGGAGAGCACAACAAACTGCTAGAAATCAAGCCTCCACAAGCATCAAGCGACTGACTCCCACATTCCACAGCCAGCTATAGATCCAACATTGAATATGGTTAAATTTTTTATTGTTATTAAACCTATAATTTTTAAGAGTCCAGTTTTTATATATATATAAAAGAATGAAATAAATTTTATACTTAATGATAACATCGGTTTTATTTTGTAAAAATCACATAGCTGTAATTACACTTTAACAACATACAACAACCATTCTAAAATGCAACAACACCAAAGGTCTACAAACACTTGACACTCGGTAGCCTTTTCAATCCCTATGATCAGTCAACAGGTTTTATATAGATTATTGAAATTTACACTATACATAAGGTTAGATAACTTTAAGTCACTTTGAGTAACGAGTGTAACTTCAACACAAATGGTTTTTGTTGGCCAAACACTGTGCACCATGTAGCGTGGTAGCGGCAGCGGTCACCAGTCGGCAGGGCGGCCGGCGGCGGCGCGGCACAGCCTCGCGAGCAGGCCGGCCAGCTGCAGCGGCGACGCCAGCCCGTCCGCCACGCGCATGTGCGTCAGCCCCACCTCCCGCAGCAGCGCCAGCCGCTCGCCCTCCGTCGCCTCCAGCGACTTGCACACGCGGAACATGTTGCTCACGATGTCTTCCGCCGCGTACCCCAGCTTGCACAGCTTCGCTATCACCTGCCCACACAGTGCCTGTTAGTGAATCTCAATCGATTTTACTCCTGCATAGTCCAAAAAACACTCATAACTTTGCAAAGCAAACACTCAAAAGAAAGTAAAGTTCCAATAAACTCCGAGGCTCCATAGTCAATTTTAGAATCATCATATTTTGTCAAAGAACTGTTAAAACCGACTTCTCAACACTACAAACCTTGTATGCCAAATGAATGTCTTGTTTCATGCAAGCCTCGAGCATGCTCTTTACCATCATGGGGTGTGGCTCATCGCAGACCTTGAACACGTTGTCGGGGCTGATGTGGCCGAAGCCCTGTGCAGTGGACTGCAGGTTGTTGAGTGCCGATCTCAAATCTCCCTGCGCTGTGAAAACTACTGCACTGACACCCTCTTCTGTATATGACAGATTTTCCTTCTCACACACTTCTAGTATCTGCAACATAATTTAAAGATATTATTTGACCAATACAAAGTTGTTCTCTTGTTTTATAAAAAGTAACATTCTGTGTAAATGTGGCACATGATCAAGATTCGCTTACTTTGGCTAGTATTTGGGCGTCTGTGAGCCGTGAGTACCGCAGCACTGCACAACGTGACTGAATGGGCTCAACGATCTTCTCGCTGTTGTTAGCGGCGAGGGCAAAGCGCGTCGTGCTCGAGTACAGCTCCATGGTACGCCGCAGCGCCTGTTGCGCGCCTTCTGTCATACTGTCGGCTTCGTCCAAAATCACTATCTTGTGGCGACCAGCTGGTAATGTCACCTGAAACCTCATTGATTATAATCCTCTCAACTCTCTTTAACTAAAAAACTTTACTAGCAACTAAAACGTTATAGATAAGTATTTGTAACCTTCTGCTGGGCAAACATTTTGATTTTGTTTCGGACTACATCTATGCCGCGATCGTTAGACGCGTTCAGCTCGAGGACCGCGTCCTTGAACGAGGGCCCGAGTAAAGCGCGCGCCAGGCACAGGATCGTAGTCGTTTTGCCGACACCAGGCGGCCCGGCGATGATAATGTTCGGAGCATTACCAGTGCGCGCGAAGACCGACAGCCGCGAAACTGTGTCTTCGTTGCCAACGATGTCATTAAATGTTTGCGGTCGATACTTCTCTATCCACGGCAAATGTGCAATTGACTTTACGGAACTTTTTGCTTGCTGAATCGGTTTAGATGGTTGGACTACCGCTTCATCAACATCCATAATAGTTATATCGTCTTCACTCATTGTAACACTTATTGAAAGTTTGCTATTATTTAACTATAAAAAAGGAACATCAATAAAGGACCACAATAAAGTTTAAAGACTGCTACTGATTTGCTAATTTATCAAATTATCTAAATTGACCAACGGCAACGATCAAAATATTTCGAGTTCCGCCAACCCCATAAACAAATACTTTTTTTTTAAGTGTAGTTCGTTCCATGAGGAACCGGCTTAGGTCATAGACCATACTACCAAAATACATTGAGCGCCAAGGCGCCAGCCGCCAACCAACCAAATTCTTTTGACGTTGATTGACATTTGTTAGATTTATTTATTCTATCTTAGACTTCTTGGCGGGAAAGTGAAGTCATGTCTGCGGTTTTGTTTTATTTTCTAAAATTTGTGTTATGTCGAATATTAATGTGAAATAATGGTGGATTATTAACCGTTAAGTGTTCGTGAGTGTGCATGAGTGTTGGCAAATGAAACAAAACGATGCAACGACACTTTTCAAATTCTCTCAAGAAGTCTGCGTGAGGACTTAGTAAAGCCCCACATCTTTACTGAGATACTCGAGGGGTTGGGGGGTATATTATTTCTCACTTCCCATTTCCATTATCATTCATCATCATCAATATTCTTTATATATGTATTACTTAAGAAGATAGAAGTTAGAACGAACGAAAAGAATTAAGAAACTAATGACATGGCAGCATGGTCTATGACCTTAGCCGGTTCCTCAAGCAACGATCAACACTTTAAAAAAAACTCTATCTTGTCTATAGTTGCCATTTGCTTTTTTTATTTACTAAACGAATGCAAAAGGCTCTTTTTAATACAACCAAATCGTAACAGAAACATAATCATAGCACAAAGAAGTTATGTTTGCTTTACAGAGTGCTGAGACGTGGCTGTATGGGCAAGCTAGAACCCTTTTTTTTTAAGTGTAGTTCGTTCTTTGAGGAACCGGCTAAGGTCATAGACCATGCTGCCATCTAGCTAGACCCCTTTGAACTCAAGAAGTCACTGTCATTTTGACTTAAAAAAACTGTCTGCTGGACTGTTGGGTGGGCTAAATCTATTGTTTGTTTTACAATATTTGTTTGAATTTTTGTGCAAGTAGATGTAATGAATTATTCTAAATAATAATGCGAACAATCCTTTTATAATTCAAGTAAATTCAATAACATTAGATAAACTTGATAGCAAATAAATCACTTACATTTTAATTGAGTAGGTGATTCATCCTCGATTCATCGTCCAAGAAAGGTAATTTTGTTTTCGTAATGTATTCAAAATATCCAACACTACTACACTTTTATTAATACTTCAGCCATTACCCATTATTTAATGTTCTAAAAATCTTTTACTTGTTATTGACTTGGACAATGCTAAATTTCAATACATCATGTTTTGTAACTCTCCTAAAATCTTGACTGTTCCAAATTCAAGGTGAGTTTAGTTTTGGCTCTGTAATTTGTTTGTTGGTCAGAGTTGTTTGTTTGCATTTAAACTGTTGTAGGTTATAATCTTTCTTACAAAGGCCCTTGCGTTCTCGATACGATTAGATTAGTAAATGATCTAACTTGTCTGATCAAAATTTATTTAACATTACACATATACACTTTAATTTAAGAATTTACTATGTTACACATTTTACACATTGTGTTTATCTGTGGATTGAATTCTTCGTTGTGGTGGTTGTTTCTTGTTATTGTTTATGTTTGAAGTTTCACTTTTTTATTTAGTTATTATGACAACTCTTTAGTATTATCGAAACAATGTTATTAAATGCAATGTTTTATAAAGCGGCTAGACAATTTATATATGACATAATAAATAATAATCTCTCAAATTTTCTATTGTAGTATAGCCTCAGAAAGGCTATTTTTAACAGCTGGCAATATACAAACAGAGAAAAGAAATCGTCTATTACCAAAAAAATTGCAAATTATATGTTTTTTTAAATAAAATTTACCAGAAGTCAATTTTGATTATTAAAGTACTTATTACACTAATAAGCGTGTTTTATTGGCTTTTACTACTAAGGTTCAGCTATTTGTGTTCGTATTCGCCGAATAGTAATTAATTATATGTATTTGTATTTGTAAAAGTAGTATCCGTTGCATCACTACACAAAACATTCAAATTTGTTCCAGACCTATACCTATTTCTTTTAACTAAACCAAATGTCAGGCAGTAACAACCATAGAGATAAAATTCTTCTAAATTAATATTCCAACATCCCCTCTAAATTTTATCTTTATTACATTATGATAGAAACACTATAAAACCCCCATCAACTCCTTTAAATCCTAATTTAACTACATCACCAATATCACCGCTAAAAACCACAATCACCTTCATCACCAATAACTTAATAACTCAATTTTTAAAACTCCATCACTATTAAATCTGCCCATTCTTTAAACTCCATCACAATTAAATCTGAAAATTCCAAAAAACTCCAAAACCAATATATGAATATTCATTGAACATCTTAATAAAGACACCAATCTCCAACACCAATGAATATAAATTCAACATTTCCATTACTAAAATGTTTTTGTTTGGTTTATATAATTTTAACGCAAATTTTGTTGCAAAACAAATTACAAAAACACAAATGTTGAAAAAATTTCCACAAGCAGGATTTGAACCTGCACCCTTCTGACATACCGGGTCAGGTGCTCTTCCAATTGAGCTATCGTGGTTCTAACCAGCCCGCCAAAATTATTCAACACTATAACTTTTTTACTTTGAAAGCCAAAGGCGCCAATTCAATGTCAACAACTACCTTCATTAAGGTCTGATCATAATATTTTTTTTTCTCCATTCCTAAAAATCTCCATTACTAAAAACTCCAACACCAAACATCAACATCTTCAACACCATCAGCTCCAATCTCCAACATCATCATAACTATCTTCAAAATTCTTCAATCTTCAACATGATACACATCATCAATCCAATTTTCCTCTCTTGATGTGTATTATTCTAATTTCCCCTCTCAAAATAATATTCCCTCAGCGCCATCTTCAAAAATTCTTCTCAAAAATTTTCTCTGGACAACATATCTGGAAGGCCCATCAACTGTTGTAATTTATAATCTTTCTTACAAAGCCCTTGCGTCAGTTAAATAATAGTACCAGGGTACAGAAGAATTACTCCACAAGAAGATTGAAATAAATGCGAACTTGCTACGACGCGATACAGTGGAATTCAGCTCGCACAACACTATGTACTTGCATGTTTATACACCTACAAGTTTTGTCTCTTTCTATCGCGTGCCTTTTATCTCTTCTTACGCTGTTAGGGTTGCAATCTGTATAGTGAAGAATAATAAAATTAATCTACTTATTTGTAATTAATTAAGTAAGTATGTACCTATGTAGGTATTACTGTTATTCTACCTTTGTAAAATAATAACATTTTCAAATATGCCTACCTACTTAGTATAAAATGAAAAAAGTACTTACTTATTTTAATACAACCTGTTTTATCGTAAGACGATCAAGCATACTGTTACACAATGTGTTTATACTAAACTGCACATATGTAAGTATTAGGGCTAGTTACATACGTATCATATCACGGCGTACCTACGGCGCTAACACGAAACGGCTTCCACCTAGTCAAATCATGTTGGTAAATTATTTGGAATTGCACAAGCTAATTCTAAAGTTACTAGATGCACTTTGGCAACAATTTATATTTCCCTGAATATTGTCATATAGGTACTTATAGTAAAAGAGCTAGCTGTGATTTGGTTTCCGGCTGTTACGCTTTCGCGGCTAACGGCTCCCGCATACTGCCGATATTTTTCATCGACTATCGGATCGCCTATTCAGTAGGTCATATAATAATATGCAATTAGTCCGATCCATCAAAACTGTAGGTAAGTTAAAACTGTAAACAAATAATAGCACAAACCAAAGTCTCATCGATTTCATTGTTATTTTTCTTATACCTATATTGTCATTAGCAAATAATGTTTGATGTTTGACAATTGTTTCCACCTCTCATCGGTTAATTTTGATGTGTGTGCCTACACAGTAACAGGTGTAGGTAATAAAAATAATAATATTTTTCGTTTAACACAAGACTTTGTGTTATCTTAGAACAATGTAGTATGTATTAAAGGTATTCAATTCGGCAACACGCAAAAGCGAACTCATCTAAGTCTATTTTCGTTGTTTTTATTTTTCAAAGATAATAAAGTGTCAGCAAGTTTTGTTTACTTTGGATTTGTGCACAAGCCGAATTAGCACCATAGAAAGAATCAAGTCCCTCCCAATGGCATGAGTCAACTATTATTATAAACAAAAGAAAAAGGTATTTTCGCTTAGCTTTCTATTCGAATTTAAAAACTCGAACGCCACACAATATATTTTGTCATGTTTTCGTTTTTTGTCCGTTTTTAGGGTTCCGCAGTCAGTATGTCCGTCTGTCTGTCTGTATGTCTGTATGTCTGTATGTCTGTATGTCTGTATGTCTGTCTGTCTGTCTGTCTGACCCCAGTCTAGCTCATAGACTCTTAGTACTAGAAAGCTGTAATTTGGCATGGATATACATATTAATTACGCCGACAAAGTGGTAAAATTTTTAAAAATATATTTTTTTAGGTTACCTCCCCTACACGTGAAGTGGGGATGTAATTTTTTTTCTTTCTTACCCCTAAGTGTGGGGTGTCGTTGGATAGCAATTTAAAAAATATATATAATTTATAAACATACTCAAATTGCAGAAACGAAGATGGAGTGGTTGTTTGGTCACCGCATGACGCCGGACGAGATGCTGCGCAAGAACCAGCGTGCACTGAACAAGGCCATGCGCGACCTGGACCGTGAGCGGCAGAAGATGGAGCAGCAGGAGAAGAAGGTCATCAACGACATCAAGAAGCTCGCTAAGGAAGGCCAGATGGTGAGTGCTAGCTACTGCAGCCTGTTTTGTTGAACTAGTGTGTTACAACTAAATAAATAAAATTTATTTTATTATTTATACTTATTTAAATATTGATACTTACAAATAAGAAATTTTCTTGACCATAAATTGAAAGCCTAGTAGTTCATATCAATTATCAGTCAAAAGTGTTTTACACAAAGCAAGCTAGCTGGCTAATCTAAATAAACAATTCATTGCATGCCCATCTCTCACCCCTCCCAATTCCTACTCCATCCTCAAGATCCAACTGCATCTGCGATTACTTTGGTTTTGCGGGTGTCCATGGGCGGCGGTGATTACTTTACATCAGGTGCCGGTGGCCTGCTCGTTTGCCTCCTTTTAACACCAAAAAAAATGTCCTCGGATGTGGTGCCGCCGTCTCCTTGCGAGTGCTCACGAGG
The DNA here is from genome assembly GCA_949315975.1 of Eudonia truncicolella. Taxonomy (NCBI): domain Eukaryota; kingdom Metazoa; phylum Arthropoda; class Insecta; order Lepidoptera; family Crambidae; genus Eudonia; species Eudonia truncicolella. Next base: position 109,240 of record OX438843.1, on the reverse strand, counting down.
AGTTGTTGTACAGCTCATGTTTATGTTCTTGATATTTTCCCCTTACCCTTGCGCTTTCCTCATAGAATTGGGATCCATAACTAAATCAAAAGTATTGACAATAATTTATTTAGCTTTAACATGATTCAAAACTCCATGGATGTTACAAACATAAACTTATAAAACTTCATTATTAATAACCGTAATATAATAAAACATCTAATGTATCGGCAACAATAAACATAATGTTCGTTTTGCTCTACTGACATTCTCATCAAAATATCCAAAACTCGTTCCTAACTACTATTGCTTTTAATTAAAACGAATGCCAGCGCCAGCCAGTAACAACCATACATTAAATTCCTGTACCTATTTTCCAACAGTTTATACATTTAAATAATGAATGAATGTTGTCTAAATCAAGTTCTATCACCAACAACTAATGCAACAAGTGTCATTGTCAGGAGTCTTTGGACTGATTATCTAATATATAAAATTCTCGTGTCACAGTTTTCGTTGTCATACTCCTCCGAAACGGCTTGACCGATTTTGATGAAATTTTTTGTGCTTATCCGGTATCTATGAGAATCGGCCAACATCTATTTTTCATCCCCCTAAATGTTAAGGGTGGTCCACCCCTAAATTTTTTTTGATTTTTGAAATATTTCCAATACAAAATGATTTGTTTGTAGTGTTGTCATGGAAACTGTCAAAGCGGTACGAAGTCCGCCGGGGGCAGCTAGTATTTTTATATTTTAGTCTATGTTTAGTGATTTCCAAGACAATTTAGACATTAAGTGATAGCATCACTTGCAGCTTCCACCCTATATTTTGTCAGTTTAAATGACACTCGTTAAAGCACGGCTCCTGCCAGACATGTACAGCTGTAGGGTGGGCTTAGGGTGTCGACACTATTAGACCCATCATAAAATGATCATCATCATCATCATTATCATCATAAAATTAATTTTATTTCATTTCATTTCACCGCTATGTAAAAAAATATTACTGTTAATTTAAGTTTTAAATCAAAATCTAATTGTTATTCTTCAATCAGGACGCAGTGAAGATAATGGCGAAGGACCTGGTGCGCACGCGACGCTACGTGCGCAAGTTCATGCTGATGAAGGCGAACATCCAGGCTGTGTCGCTGAAGATCCAGACGCTCAAGTCGCAGAACACGATGGCGCAGGCCATGCGCGGCGTCACGCGCGCCATGGCCACCATGAACCGCCAGCTCAACATGCCGCAGATACAAAAGATACTGCAGGTGCGGTAACCAGCTGCCACACTCCACTAGCATTACTTTACTTATTTATTTTTTCTAAAAAGCTTTTGACTCTAATGGCAAAGAGAATTACGCATTTTTCTTTTAAGATCTTAGTACCTGTGTCATTGTTGATGCCTTACAACTGCTTTAGAGAGTATTTCTAACACTGATATGAACAATTATAATACAGGCACTTATCAGTTGTTTCAACTGCTTGACTGATGACGTGATGACCCTTTAAACATGTTCAAGCAGTCATATCACAACTTATTTTTTAATTTTCAAAAATATAATAAACCGAAGGGAATATATCTTTGCAGTTTGATCCAAAAATTATCATTTGAATAAGTTGGTTTCGCACCATTTGTCGTGGCGTTCTCGTTCTCAATAAACGGTCCATGTGAACGCACTTGCCTGACGCCGCGGCCGTGTTGCAGGAGTTCGAGAAGCAGTCGGAGATCATGGACATGAAGGAGGAGATGATGAACGACTCCATCGACGAGGCCATGGAGGGTGACGATGACGAGGAGGAGAGGTGGGTCCCGCGCGAACAGTGCTGCTATACTACACTCTGGCTAATTTTCATGTGGAATGTTGTTAACAAATTCAATCACAATTCCCTTTTCTTTAATATCTAGCATAAGTCAGATTTTAACTGTTTCTTTGAAGAAAGTTATTATTAAATATTTATAAAATTTTATAAAATACAGTAAAAAAATTAAACGCCCACCCGAGCCAACCAGGAATCGAACCTGAGTCTTCCGCAATCCGGGCGGCTGCACTGACCGCTATGCTACCGGGAAGGCTGACGTAAGCGCTGAATTTTGTCACTGCTTTTTAATTTTTGAGTGCTTATTAGCGGCACTGTGCGCCATCTATCCAACGGCCGTTGCAACCGATGGCCAGGTGGGAAGTTACTATTATTTGTGGTTATCATGTAAATGTCTCTTAAAACTTGTATTCCACATGGAATTTGGCCCGAATATACAGGATGTGAAAAAACTCTTAACGTAGCGTAGAGCCGCGTATTCACCTCATCTTTTTCTGTACTGGGTCAAACCTGGGAACCGTCTCATTCTGGAGATATCGAATGTCAACATCACAACTTTACTCTAAAGTTTAAGTGAACGTGAAAAGTGTAAAACATATGAAAAAAGTGATTACTAAACTTTCCTCCATACAAACATTACCAAACGTTTAGATGTTTCTTAGCTTTGACAATGAGGCTTTGAATTTCCAAAGCACAATGAATATCAAACGCAGACATTACCAGCCAGCTGCACGTGCTGCGTATGCGGTCTGTTGCGCGCGTGACATTGCGTGCTACAGATAGACAGACAGCCGTTTTGTAACCCAAAAATAAAAGTGGTTTCCCAGTAATTATTTGTGCTTAATGTTAGTTGGTTCGATGTACACGATGCACACATTTCCGCGTCGTGTATAGTCTGGGGGCGGGTACGGGAGTGACGCGGCGATTGGTTGCAGCGACGCGGTGGTGTCGCGGATCCTGGACGAGCTGGGGCTGCAGCTCACCGACACGCTGTCGGGGCTGCCGCAGCCCACCGGCTCGCTCTCCGTGCCCGGTGAGTGCAACCGCCCGCATACCTCACATCGTGCTCCGGAAACTTGTGACATCTCGAATCTTTTAGTCTTCATTTTGAGACTGTCCTATTTTTTTTGAAATTAAATTGCGACTGATTTATTAATCTCTCGTTTTTAGAGTCATTTAACTCTTAAGTTATAAATTGACTATAAATTTTCAAGTCTCAAGTTTATGAGCTTTAAAGTCTTCGCCTATATTCAGTATTATATTTATTTCTAGTATGTATTTTAACAGTTTCAATAAATTAGCGATGTAATAAGTATTTGACTTATCTTCTCGACTCGAGGTTTCCTACAGAATACCTACTGATATTTTGAATAATAGGTAATCGGTTAACAGCGGCGAAGACCCCGATGGCGGCGGGCGTGGCGGCCGGGGGCGGGGGCGGGGGCGCGGGCGGGGGCGGGGGCGCGGGCGCGGCGGCCGCGGGGGGCGTGGCCGACGCCGACGCCGAGCTGCAGGCGCGCCTCGACAACCTGCGCCGCGAGTAGCCCCCGCGCGCACAGGTTTAGCATCTAATGTAAGCACGCTCGCAGCCTCGGCCGGCGTCGAAAAGAGAGAAAAGCTGTCTAAAATATTGCGACATTTAAGAGTTCCACAATTCATGCAATCCAAAGCTCACTACCACCAAACTACAAAATTTTACGTCGTTTCAACAATGTTTATTAACTACTTTAGTTTTAATAAATACTTTTTTCACTTCATTCACTATGGAAAAAGTAGGCACATAAATTCAGTTTACGTTTTTTTTCCAATTTTGTACTTTGAAGTTTATGTCGAAGACAGAAATGTATAAATACTTTTAAGAAACACTACGCTTACCGCCGCACGATTAAAATATGGTTTTGATTAGCACTGACAACTTTGATTCCGGTAAAAAAAGAGTGAATTCACGTGATACGACTATCAAAACAATTATCTATCAATATATTTGGCGGCGCCGCGCCGCCACATCAACCTCCGGCTCGAATTTCACCGACTGCGCGGTAGCGATACCGTTCGTGGGCTGCGTTCGCATTCAATGTTCCACTTCGTAGAATCTCGACGACTATTTAGACGTTCCCGACCAGAGGGGTGAATCTTCCATACTATGAAAAAAGATTACTAAATGTAATTAGGATGAAATACTAACTTAGTAAGTGAATATCACCGTGGCGTCGCTAGATGGCAGTAGTAATTACTTTACCTTACTTACATCTTTGCTAACATTTTTCTACAAATTCAAAATCAATCACAGTATATGAATTGTTAAATAATCTTAAAGGCACCATGTATAAACAGATACAGCGCCATCTATGAACAAGTAGCGCAATTAATAGTGCTTAATGTCGATTTGAGTTATTCTCGTATAACCATAAATTTGGGCCGAGCGGCTGCGAAGACGCAGTAAAACGAATTCTGGTTTGAAGAATTTCGGTTCAAAATTACGGAGGGCTTCTGATATGTAAGTTTCAAGCAAAGATTTCTTCATTCTTATAGTTTTTAATATGATAATTTTAAATCAAATCAAATAATTTATTTTGCATTTCAATCTTATAATATTATACATAGCTAGAAACATACATTTTAACTAGTTTTTTGTAAGTATCAATAAATAGTCACAGCGCCATCTATCGGGATCAAGCGTAAGCCCGCTCACAAACCGTCTACTACTGCCGTCTAGAATGAATGGATTATTTTTATGAGAGGCGAGTCTATACCTAATTATACACAGACATAATTTTACGCAAATTTTGGTTGCGAACAAATTACAATTTGAAAAATAGACTATAAAAAGTGTATGTTACCCGACTGTCTCGCACTGGATGAGGCAACAAAAAGTTTATTGTGTGCTAATAATATAATTAAATTCATAGTTTATTTTCCTTTCGACGTCAACAGCCGAATGTGATCGTCGACGTATTTAACACCATAGAGCGTGTGGACGCGGCCGACGACGCGCCCGCGCGGCCGGCGACGATTATCGGTTTATTATTGTTCCCATACTGTGGGTCATTTGCCCGAGCAGGACGCTACTACTGCGGAACCACACCGGCTTCATTAGCTAACATACAGTCAAAATGGAAATATATTTGCGCCCTCTTCGTTCTTACGAGGTACTCGTAACGTTGCTAGTGCATTATATAGTAAGACTCGGTACTTACGCTTGAATGATTTGTATGTGGCGACAGAGGTCAATGTACAGTTGTTAAGTTTTTAATGTAATTTAATTAAGTTTATAGTATAAGTATATTTTAATAAATATTTTTACACAACTGTATTATTTTATCTATCCCATTATTTCATATAAATAAAAAATAACGTTATTTGTTTTACACACAAGGTGGTTTCAAGTAAGTGCACAATGATTGTTTGGTGCTAGAGGTATGTGAAGAAATGATGCCGGAAAATGGTAGGTATGTCACCATCGTCGCGACTAGCTAAAGAAATACAAAACTTCATTCCAACTCCTTTATTGTAGGTACATGTATAGCTGAGAGTACAATAGTATGTATAACATTTAATAAAATATGAATTTACACAAAATAACATTGAATAATCGATCTAAAGTTACAATCACTAACACTAATGTATATAATGCATTATGTAAAAGATTACATGTTTCGAAACCTCCGCGAGGAGCGCCGCCGCGCCGCACAGTGGTCTCAAATTAAAAAAGGTGGACATTCATGCTAGAGTCACCATATTTTTTTACATGTTAACGCTGTGATGACTAATAAGAGAAAAAAACCTTTTTGTCTGAACAATATGTCAAGATGGCATTCACATATGTTAGAAAGGAAGTAAATCGGAGTATTTCACCCAAACATACTTGTTCAAAATCAAGTTTTTTTTACTAAGAATTATGGCTTATTTTGAGTTGAACCTTGAATAAATCACGAAAATAGTGTCAGATAACAATCAATTTTGCATTGCATTATGCATCAGTGTACAACTAAATGTGGTGCGAGTAAGACGTGTCATTGCTCACATTTTCTGTACGCTTGCATAAATATTTTGAACAGATTGTCGTTGTTATTTGTTATTATATTTTTTTTTGTAAAAAAAAAAGGTTTTTTTCTCTTATTAGTCATCAGTCATCACAGCGTTAACATGTAAAAAATATGGTGATAGCATGAATGTCCACTTTTTTTTAATTTGAGACCACTGTGCGCCGCCCGCCGGCGAGCGGGAGTCCTACAGATATGTTTCATTGTTCACACGCCTATTTTAAATTTTGAGTGAGATTCAGAAAGTGTATTTAAGATTCCAAAATGTTATTACTTACAAAGTTTCAAAATACCTTATTCTTAAAATCTATTCGCTTTGCTATATAGTGATACTATATTGATTACAGTATTGAAAGTTAAAGCTATAAGGGCCCTCGAAGAAAAATTTCTTTAATATTGAAAATAGTAAACTTTTATTTTAAAATTAGTATAATTATATAATATAAAGATTTTTGAAAAGTTGCTTAATTTAGCCGAGAACGACCAATAACAGGCTTCATTGTGAGGGTAACATTTATGGGATAATGGCATGAAAATGTTTAATTTGTTAGTAAAATCAATATTGAAAATATATATTTTTTCCCAGATTAGCTTTAGCTTTCCACCCTGTACACTATCCTTTTACGAAGGTCAAAACGTGAAATGTGGCAAACATTACAACGAACTATTGGTGTAAACAACATTACGTGTACTGGCGGACCGTGTCCCGGCTGATCACCACCATCGTATTATCACTATATTTTGAAACATGTTGCAATTCCTATAACAGGTTTTCTGCCGAAACTAAAATAAAACTAGTCCCATAATATTGCGATGTGGCCGTGGGAAGGCTGATGTGATTGTCTAGCGCTGCGCTGCACCGTCGCAGGCACCTCGGCACGCCCTGCCAACCCCAAAATAATTTTGGGGATATGATTGTATAGGGATTAAATTCAGATGACTTATGAGTTATGACACCTTCAAATAACATAATTCTGAATTGAAATGACATAATTATACAATAAACGAGATTCTGCTTTATCTAAAATCGTGTAGAAAAGTAAAAAGAGTTGGCGATATTTACCGTATGATCAGAGTTACTAGCTGCGGGGTCCTAAATTAACATTTTAATCTCCTTTCAGGGTTAGCTCTAAAATATGTTTTATCAGCTCCATTCATCATGATTTGACACTAATATCGGATGTAATTGGCCACATTTCTGTTGTGTTTTTAATCTCTAATGAAACCGGTAAAACAGGACAGTTCTAATGCAGGCAGCGTGCACCGCCTGCCCGGCCGTGAGCCGCACTCACTGTATAATGTGCGTTGCGTTACGTTGCATGTTGTTAGTGTTACTACTGTACTACCCCCATTTACCGACCCTTTGCCTAACACCGGCACCGTGTATAAAACTAAAATTAAGAAGTCGATCTACCGACCGTCCCCCGGCTCAGGTACAACTTACTACTAATATATTACCATTAAAAAAATAGCCCTACTGGGTTCACCCTTTTGGCAGACAATTCCAATGTAATGCTTATAAACACTTCTCGCATAGTCTACTTCCGAAACAAACTTTTTACCAGCAGCTTACGCCCGGCAGCGGGTTGTCTGTCTATTGCGAAGATTTTATTTATTTATTTTTCAACTTACTAGTGCGCAAAGTATGAAAATATTGTTTAAAAATCTAGTCTACACTTATAATAGTGCTTTCCGAACACATTGGAGGAAGTTATAAATACGCACTTTAGGATGCGCCGGAAGCCCTCGCCGCGCACTACTTAAGATTACAAGTCACGTCGGAAGGGACTCGCTGCAGCCCTACAGCGGCCGAGCCTCTGGCTGGAGTCCGGGGACGCTGCTGTGGATGTAACACTTTTCATTCTTTTTGCATTTATTAACGGCATCTCCATCATTAATTCATCAGCCATTATCCGTTTATTTTTTGTAAACGCATAGCTAAATGGAGATTTGATTAAAATTATGGCACTTCAATAAGTTGTACAACAGTAGCTTGCACGGAGATCGCCGCGCCCGCCGCGGAGGCGCGGCTCATGTTCTTTGGCACGCGGATCAACGTTATTTTCGCGTTAAAACTTTTCTTACCAATATTAGTTTTAAAAATAATATAAAAACTTACATCACACTTCCAGCGCTCGTGGCACGGTCGCAGACTTCTGCATGAATAGTTGCATCCCTGCAAAAGCTATTCGGCGCCCGCTAGTGCGCCGCACGAGTGGACACACAATAAGGTATACATTTAAAATGGATTAGTGAGAAGACAGTGACTGACGTATATCACAGACGTTTCCGCAGCTTGCGCGCGCTGGCTCGAGCCATCTCGTACGAGTTGCGTACATGATTTTAGTTAATTAGGTTTGGTCGCGACCTACTTTTTGTACAATGACATTAGGCCAAACTTGCCGAATGCATACCTAATTACAGATAGTGTTCAATTAGAGACCAATCTATTAACTTGGGAATTTAATTTTGACAACACCTTTTTTACCCTTTGGACACTCAGTCTGACTTTTGCATATACATTGACGTTGACGCAGCTAAACGTTACACATCTCTTTTTTTGATTCCAATATTTTAAGACTACTAAACTCTTACCCCTTCGTTTAACTTATAAATACAGGAAGAATTATAAATCCCTAACTGGAACAAAAGAACACATTTACACTTAATTACTAATGCAGCCGGCGCGGCGGGGCGCCGTCGTTTGAGCGACCGATAAAATTTTTCATTTCCTCCTGACGTGTCACTTCCTGAATGAACTGTACATTATAGAAAACAACTAATAGTAAGAAAACGGCGCCCGCTTGAACCGACTCACGTCATATCGAGCAGCGACGAAAGTAAAGGCGGACAATGATTTCGTTTGGAGATCTAGGATTCTAAAATAATGATACCCGATAAAGTTACCAACTACCCCCTCGTTCCCGTAATTAACTCCCTGGGCTATCCGTTGGCACTCGTATCTAACGGCGCGGCAGTGGACAACTACAGGTCAAATGCTTATATGAATGTGCAAGGAGTGTGACCCCGACGGGTGCCGACGGGTGCCGACGGGTGCCGACGGGTGCCGACGGGTGCCGACGCGGCGGCGGCGGCTGCCCGCTACTGCTCGGCGCGCTCGCGGTCGAGCACGCTGAGCGCGATGCCCAGCTGGCCCAGGTAGTAGGTGGACATCACCAGCACCTGCGCACATTTGTATTGGTGGTATTGCGCGTGGTATTACATCACATATTTCAGAACTTTAAACATAAATCATATTACGGTAATGCATTTTCTTCATATAGAAATAAAAATATCATTTATTAAATTTTACTTTTTTATTTTAAGTGCTAATTGCTGCACTGAAGCTAAATTAAATATTCATAAATTTTCCTGGCTGGGTCGGGTGGGCGTTTAATTTTTTTTTCACTGTATTTTATAAAAAATTTATGAATATCATTTATTGTCAATAAGTGTATACATTTTTTTTCTAGTGGTAAATATGGCGATTTGAGCACACATGGACAATTCCCCCTGTATTTTTTCAGTTCGAAACGATTGCCAATGTTATATCTGAGTAAATAACCTAAACAGCAACGTAAATAGCATTGTTCGTGATCAATGACGCGCCGCGCCGCGACACCCAGCGGCCGGTTAGCCGAGCGCTGCGTGCCTACACCGCGTCACGCGTCACCGCGTCATCGCCCCGGCGCGGCGGCGGTACGACCTTAGCAGGGTGGCGATTTTTGATCTCACAGGTTATCTCGATATTAAAAGTAACATGAATACACTATCTTTATAAATTATATAAATCTTCTGTGCGTGTGTTTGTAATTGAACTTCTAAACGGCTGGATCGATTTGGATGAAATTTTTTGTGTGTTCAAGTGGATTCGAGAATGGTTTAGATTTACAAATGGACCCGGTAGGTGGCGCTGCAATAGAGGTCCATCATGGGGCACGGGTGTTTCCAAGCGGACGAAATCGCGAGAATCTTTAATTTTTTTAAATTTGATTATTAAAATACATACCATTCGAGAATTTTCGGTGACAAAAACTAACTAGTTGATGTATAGCAGAATACAGGCACTCACTATAGTTGTTTTAACTAAAAAATAAGCTACTAGCGACTTTGAATATCAGAAAAAGGAGTTAATATGATAAGCCTAAATGCATTCAGCGCGACGCGATGCAGGTGCGGCAAACTGCGCGGCGCCGGCCGTAGTGACACAGTAGAGTCCGTATCTAACTATTAATAAAAATTAAGTATTTATAAAATTTATAAAATACAGTGAAAAAATTAAACGCCCACCCGAGCCAGCCAGGAATCGAACCTGGGTCTTCCGCAATCCGGGCGGCTGCACTGACCGCTATGCAACCGGGAAGGCTGACGTAAGCGCTGAATTTTGTCACTAAGTAAGCACGGACCTGGTGGTAGGGCAGCGCGCCCGCGAACAGGCCGTACGCGAGGATGGCGTCGGAGAGCAGGAACAGCAGCGCGCCGGCGCCCGCCGCGCCCCCCCGCGCGCCCCCGCGCCACGCCGTGCCCGCCAGCGCCAGCGCGTACAGCGGCACCGCCGCGCGCAGCTCCGCCGGCGGCCGCAGCTGCACACCACCGCCACACACTTTACTACCCTCGAACCTAGTCTTATCATAATGATACTTATAAATTGTTTCATCGGCTCTATAGCTGGTAAACAAGCATACGGCTGAATTAGCGACCTAGTGTCGCAGACCTTCGGGTAGCACCTCATTATCATTAGGCAGGTATTATACTTTAGCTCTTGTAGCAGTAGTAGGTACGCAAACACGCTTGCGCTGAACAGTCGAGCAAAGAGTTACCTGCACCTTATTTACTTGACAGCTTATAATAAATCAACTGTTTAACTTTGGTGAGTGATATGATAAGGGTAAACTGTAATTTTACTGGATCTAGGCTAAAACGAAGCCGCAATGCGAAACGACGCTGTTTGGCGACCAAACTATGAAGGTTATCGCGATCCAGTCGAATTCAGGCAGAATCCTCCCTTGGTCAAAATACGTAGCGTTGGTAAGGCACTGTCCTACGTTCGATTCGTTTGCTGGGTGTATTGGAGTTCGTATCGATCCTGAGTTGTCTGTCGTGGCGCGTCACCTGCAGCAGGAAGGCGACGGTGGCGGCGAGCAGCAGCAGCGCCAGCCGCGGCGCGCGCGGCTCGAAGCGGAAGGCGCTGATGTAGGCGACGTGCGCCGCCGCGAACGCGCCCATGCCGGCCGCCAGCCGCGCCGGCCACACCAGCAGCGCGTCGCCCAGCGCCGACAGCGCCAGCCCCAGCGCGATGCGCCGCGCGTACCACCCCCTGCGCGCGGTGGCGCGAAGATATACAGATACATTGAGATACAGTTGCACTTTGTACTGTATCTCAATGTCATATGGTGGAACATTTATTGAAGGAACTTGTCAGTATTAGATATAGGTTGATACCTATGCGAACCGAACGCTTATGCGACATCCATGCTGTAGAACTTATAAAATTCAAAATCATTACAGTTGTCTACAAATAGCTCTTATGAATGTCACTGTGCCATCGGTTCGTATGTGGAGACATACGAACAGGGCGGATGATCACATACTGAGAAGAACCGGCAAGAAACTCAGCAGGGCATTTCTTTTTCAGCGTCAAAATATTAAAAAATACCCTATCATAGAAGAATATGCCTACATTATTATGACGCATCGATTGTTGCATAAAACCACTCGTGTGACGCATTCCTTTTGTATGAAGTAAAAGCTGTCAAACGCGCTATACGTCAAAGCTGCAGACGCCGTATAAATGAACCGAGCGAGCGCCTCGTCCGTACCTACGGACGTTGTATAAACAATGAAACCCATTTGTAACTGTAACTCTGGCCAGCGCCGTGTTATTGTTAGCGGTATGACTACGATATGAAAGGACGCGGCACACGGGTGATGACGTGGTTGGGAATCACTTTGCGACGCGCCTGCATGGATTCAAATTGAACAAAGCATGTTTCCCGCCTGGACGTTCGTATTGTGATTTTCATGTTAAGCAACTTTCGCAATACTACCGTAACCGAAAAAATATATCTCGAACCCCTCCGTGCTTCGGAAGGCACATCGTTGGTTGGTCCCGGTTACTGTCGTTAATTAGCCCAGCGTGTAGGGTTATGGCCCGATCTCCCTATGTTGCCCGCGTTTACATGATACGCTATAAAGTCGGGGTCAATAGAAACATACATGAGTAAAGTCCCAGTTACGTCGGATGAGGCCCGCGATACTAACTTGGGGTGCATGGCGGCGCCGTGGTGCGCCAGCACGAACAGCAGCAGGCAGAGCACGGGCGCCACTTTGGCGGCCACGGCGGCGGCGGACGGCTCGCCGGCGCGCCCCGCCAGGAAGTACACGCCCACGCTCTGCGCGAACGGCACCAGCCCGAAGCCCACGCCAGCACGCCGCAGCTGCACGCCACGACAGTATACCTCAGCACGGCACAGCGACGGCCACAGCGCGCCCGACTGAACAGTGTCATGCGGGCGGCGACCTTGCATAACACTGTTCAGTCCGCCACAGACACATAAGTTTCAGGGCATTTTCTCAAAAACTACGCATCTGAGACACGTAAAAATTATAATTTAGCATTTTAATTATTAAAACTAAGGAATCTGGAATGAAACAGGGATGTCACAAAAGATCTCCTAAAACACTTTGCGGGCGGGTCTTGACCTCTGGCCTAAATAAAGCACATTATTTATTTGCCATGAAGTTTACCAAAAACGGTCACGGCTTTCTAGTTTGCGTGTCGAGCGGTGGTTTAATAATTGTAAGTTGCGAGATTTTGAGTGTCATATTTTTATTCAGTATAAATATTTGTCGGCCGTGCTAACAAAAATACTACTGTTTGCTTTAGTATACCTATTTAATACCTCTATTAACCTACATTCGGGAGCTCCGTCTACGTCTAGTAGGTACCTTGTAGGTACTACTACATTACTATTGTATTATTTAACCCTGAATCAACTATGGAAACGTCCATTTTGAAAGCCCTTAGTGTTGCCGTGAAGCAAGATGCCAATTATATTTCGCGGTATTAGGCTCAACTAGAAAATGAACCTCAAATCGCCATATTTTGCAGCTCATCTTTAGTGGCTATCCCTAACTTTATTGCATTGTTTTAAACCTGTTGCGTCGACAATTGACATCCGCGGGAGCTGCAGGCTCAGCCTCAGCCAGAACTGGCTGTTGGCCTCCTATGGCTTTTACAGCGTAACCGAGTTTATGAGCGGTAAATACTTGGCGGTTCCTCAAGCTGCTACGACTATTTTAAACCCTAAGGCCGTTTGTCCACTGCCATGCGCCACCGTCACCGGGACGTTACCGACAACGAGATTATTTCTGGCCGAGATCAAGTTGTCACGTCAACTTGATCTCGGCCAGAAATAATCTCGGCGATCGTTTGTCCACCGCGACGATCTCGGTGGTTCAGTCAGTTTGTTGTAGTGCATAGAAATAAAACAAACAAGGGAATGGCTGCGTTCAACCGACGACAACTTCTCTTTCTGCTTTTGTATGTTAGAAGGCGAAGGCGACGCAAAGAATTTTGGATTCATCCGATAATACATGAAAGATACATTACAGGAGCGTTTTATGTACGTTTACTTCAAATTTTGCATAAACCTTTTTTAACAGAAAAAAGTTTATACATACATACATATAATCACGCCTCTTTCCCAATGGGGTAGGCAGAGACCACTTCTTTCCACTTGCTACGATCCTTACATACTTGTTTCGCTTCGTCCACTTTCATTATTCCCTTCATACATGCTCTTCGGTTTAGGTTACTCTTGACCTGGCTTTTTTTCAAAAAAGTTTATACGTCACCTAAACTATAAATTTAATAAATCCAACCCTTATCTGGATAGCTATCACGAGTATTTAATTTACCACTTAGCCATGAGTAGCGGCGCCAAGTGTTAGACATGGGATTGTTATGGGACTTGGTGCGTGGCCGTTTGGACTGCCCAGAGCTGCTGGTGGACCTGTCCCTCTGTGTACCCACTTTTCGTACACAATATACCCCACTTTTCACCATCACACCAGACCAATTACGGTATTAATTACACTCTTACACCTTTACAATAAGAAATTTCTTAGCTTCAATATTTTTCTCATGATAAAAAACACTTTAAAAATAAGTTACAATTAAGCCTTTTCTCCTCTTAAACTGTTTACACTCTCCATGTATTTGTTTGCATAATTTTAGTATTTTTTTAAGTAAAAACAAAAATAAATCATTAAATTGATTTATTATATTATCTTCTTATTTAGTAAATATTTTTTATTTCTCATACTTAGTATGTTTACCAATGGGCGGTGGTGGGCGGTGGTCCGCGGACTTCACGTTAGTCCTCTTGTATTATTAATTATGTTATTATTGTGAGTTGTAGTGTTTGCATCATGTGTCATCATTACTTTTATATATTTTTTTATCAACCTAAGCTAGTTGTGTACATTTATATTGGCGTGGCGTTGGGTGTTTATGTATCAATTAAAATAAAATAAAATATTTAATCACACCTTGCACAAACTAATACTCTGAAGCTCTTAGAAGTTCACTTTGGACGTGATTCTTGGCTTTGTTGTGGATGCAGCCCCTTCTCTTTTTCAGAAGTTTAAACCCCATTTCACGGGGAGCATATGGCTGTGAGGCAATTGACAATTTTATTTGACAAACACAAAAGGTGGCTGAAGTCAAGGATGCTTCACATATTAAGTTTGAGTTAGCTATTACCTAATTATTGAGCACACAGTGCAGTCCACTAGGAAGGATTAAAAGTATAATAACATATTTATTTCTGTTTTGAAATTAGTATGGGAAAAAAAATATACTCTTTATTTATTTTCTTTCTTAAAACTAGATTTTTACAATATTTTTATATTACTATTATAGGTAATTCAGGCAGGAAGTTGGAACAACTGATAGGCCTGTATCCATTGTAAACAATAATATGTTTTCATTATGTCCAGTCCCTCCTTAAACTGGTTGACACTTTGTGCTGTTGTAGTTTCCATGGGCAGTTTGTTCCAGTTCCAGTTTTTTTAGTTTATTACCGGAGGCATTGGTTTTATAAATTGTAAAGTTTACAACATATTGTAATTTATTTTATATTCTTAATACAAAATTGTTTACTCAAAAACTTTTTTATTTTATTACGTCTGACCTAATTAAGTAACTATAAGTATATACTATAGGTATGTACTACTTTAAATAAGAGCTATAACTAACTAAAGTTAGTTTCAAATAGAACCAGTGTTGTGATAATCGTAATTTCTCTATTCAAGTACCTACTGCAGTAGTCACTTACCAGTTGCGTAGGGGATAACATGGTGAGAAGCAGCTGACGTCGCGAAACGTCCGGGCCTTAGGAGATGGTTGCCGTCTGATATCCCTCGCTTCCGCAAATTACACTGCGCGAGGCATTAAAGCTATTACACGGATTAACAATCTGCGAAGATTTGTTTGTGGCAGCGACAGCCCTCAACGCGGGCGGCAGCCAGATTATTAAATTATATGTACGTAACGTACATTTGTTTTCATTTCGATTGTTATTGTAACCACTGAGCAAGTAATCACTAGGTACGTTATATATAATTGTAACAACAAGCTAACGTCACAACAAAACAACCAGTCAAGCTGTGCGCACGCAACTTTTTTTTTCCTTTAGTTGATGGCTTCGTGCGATTAGCACATTTAGCCAGTGTCAAAGTAATTTTTCTTACAAATAATACATAAATATAGGTGCAATATTTATGATGATGATGAATGATAATAGAAATGAGAAGTGAGAAATGATATACTCCCCATCCCTTCGAGTATATCAGTAAAGATGTGGGGCTTTACTAATTCCTCGGGCGGCTTATATTCGAAATAACACACATTTTAGAAATTGAAAACAAAACCGCAAACATGACTCTTCATTTTCCCGCCAAGAAGTCGTACGCAACTTTACCAAATTAAAAACCTGATTCGATCTTTAAATAGTAAGGAAAAAAAGTAATTCTTTTATCCGTTTAACCTCCAACATTCGTTCAACACCATTAAAAACGAACTAAATGAAATGATATGAAATAAGATACTATTTCACACTATACTTCTTGGCGGGAAAGTGAAGAGTCATGTCCACATAATAAACAACAACACATTTATTTGGATATGAATTAATAACAATGTTATGTTGATAAAACTATTTGGCAAATAATTTGCAATAATGCATTAAATTCGACTAAAGATTACTATAAAAAAAGGTTATAATGAGTCTTTCTCCCCGTGTGGTGCCGGGGATTAAGAATTGCACCACCCCATCTCTTCCCGTGAGTGTCGTAGAAGGCGACTATGGGACCATTTTAGAGGTTGGGCAGCAGCGTCTCTCTGTGATTATTCTTACCTTACTGCGATCGCCAACCCGCCTGCCAAGCGTGGCGATTATGGAAAATTCCCCTCAAAATGATTTTATCCTTGAGGGAGGCCTTTGTCCAGCAGTGGACGTCTTTTTGGCTGAGATGATGATGATAATGATAATGAGTCAATCTCAAAAGAAGTATTTAAAAAGTATTTTTAGTTCCTAAACGATTAAAAACTGTCAATGTCAGTAAATTATGTCATTGTGTCAGCTGGTAGCTTTTGCTTGCTGTCCTGCCGTGTATGAATGGAGTGCTGTTTCTGGTTATGAGAACTTGGCACTTTGGAATTGGTTGGCGTTTATAATATTTCCATTGCTTAACTTTCTTTATTACCCATATACTTTCTATAATGCCGAAGAAAA
Source organism: Eudonia truncicolella (assembly GCA_949315975.1). Classification (NCBI taxonomy): domain Eukaryota; kingdom Metazoa; phylum Arthropoda; class Insecta; order Lepidoptera; family Crambidae; genus Eudonia; species Eudonia truncicolella. The sequence continues at coordinate 92,599 of OX438843.1, read as the reverse complement.
AGACTGGACAACGCAAAAAAGCTGAGAAGCAGAAACTGAGACAGAAAGAAATTCGGAATTCCCGTGGCCAAGCTGACCTAGCGCAGCATCCCTGCAACCTGCCTATGGAATGTGACAAGTGCCTGAAGTAAGTGCCGTTGCTCAACCTTTAACAGCTGTTATTTTACATGCCTAGAAGCCGTGCACCATTTTAATGATGAAGCATTGACGCGACAAGAACTTGTTAGTTTTTTGCTTGGTATTGCTATCGTGGCAATGTTGATCAGATAGAATGTTGGTGTTTTCGGTTTGCAGGAAGCAGAAGAGCCGCGCGTTCTGTTACTTCTGCTCGGCGGTGCAGCGGCTGCCGGCGTGCGCGGCGTGCGGCAAGGTGAAGTGCATGGCCAAGACCGGCGACTGCGTGGTGCGTCACCCCGGCGCCTTCACCACCGGCCTGGCGATGGTGGTGAGACACATATCATTTAATGGCAAATCAACAGCACCTCCACTTAAGGAGGAAGGCAGTGGATACTAGTTCTGTTCTAGCATGTACTTGTCGAGAGTTATGTACCTGTTGTGTTGGTTGTCCAGGGCGCCATCTGCGACTTCTGCGAGGCGTGGGTGTGCCACGGGCGCAAGTGCCTCACCTCGCATGCTTGCACGTGCCCGCTCATGGACGCTGTCTGCTTGGAGTGTGAAAGAGGTCTGACAATTAACCTTTCTTCTTGACTTATATTTTTACTTAAGCTACTTTTAAAGTTCTCTAACTAAGTATGATATCACATAATTTATGTTAATGAGTTGGACCTTATCAGTTCATGTTGGTTTTGAAAAAGAGAAATAATTAGCTGTAATTAACTAAATCACTTACTGAATGCCAAATGGTTCATATGGCGGCAGGAGTGTGGGAGCACGGCGGGCGAGTGTTTCGCTGCTGCTTCTGCCAGGGCTTCCTGTGCGAGGACGACCAGTTCGAGCACCAGGCCTCGTGCCAGGTCCTCGAGGCCGAGACCTACAAGTGTAAGTCCATACTTTTAATACCTTTAAATACCTGTGCCAACCTACCTTACCAAAAAAGTTTAGAAGTTAAAGTGGGTTTACTTCTTTTCTGTAAACTTGCATAGAAGTCTTAAGTCCATTTAATTTTTGTCTAAATGAACAGATAACCAACTTTATTTGAGTTCACAGAGTTGAGTGCAGTTACATACAATACAATAGATCTATTTTCAGGCAGACTAGACAATAGCCTAGTCTGCCGAGTAACAACTTACAAAACTAAAGATTGTACAAATTAATAAAAAGTATATTATGTAGGTACAGGCATTTTATAAGAAGCTGTTTCTTTAAATGTTACCTATACATGCTGTAACAAATTACTTTCCTGTGAATTCAATTTCCTTATCCTACTTAGGTTGTTAAAGTTTGGCTTAGCATTATTATATTTGTCATTCACTTGAATATTGGTGTTAAATGAATGGGTTTGTCCAGGCTGCCTTTATAATTTAACTGTGGCGACATATAGTCCATCTATCTACTCTACAGATGGAGACTGACTTGTAACTTATTGGTCTAATTAATGTATCATTCGACCTCTTGGCTCAATTGTGCTCATTTTTAATCATAATATCAGACATAGAGGTTGCGTGTACTTCATAAATTTTACTAAGTACATTCAATTTATTAATATAAGTAATATATACACAACAAAGAGAAACATAACTCAAGTGAACTTAAAAAAAACAGAAAAAAAATAGAAAATTAAAAACTAAATACTTATAAATAAAAGATGTCTTTTTACTAAGTTATTGTTATTTGAAAAAGCAGAAAAGAACAAAACTATATTGGATATTCAATTTGCACCAAAAAGAAACGAAAAATGGTGGTACGAAATTAATGAATATTCTTAGAAACCAAAAGCTTTAGTCACTACAGAAATTTTGTAAGAATGTCGTCGACAGATTTTGACCGACTCTTAATTTAATTGGGCCACTAGTGGGAAGCAAGACACACATTTAAGAAAAGCTATATCAGTTACAGAAATACTAGCTGTCACACTACGTTTTTACGCTTCTGTAGATTTTTTTACTAGCTTGCAATACCTTTTTAAAATTTCAAGGCAACAAATAGGCTTTATAGACCTGCGCTGACTGACTTGTATTTTATTTAGTTATTTAATTTCAGGACGACAATAATAACAGAAAGCCAATTATAGGTCCTCACTAATAAAAACATAATTAATAACAATGCACTTAACAAAAAAAACACACACACTTAAATTTATTCATTAAACTACTCGAAAAATACTTGACTCATGAGCCGTTTCGCCGAATTCATTCGCGAAAAAACCGACAGTCTAGTGGAGTACGCGGTGCTCGCCGCGAATGATACATTACAAACTAACGTTACAAGTCAGTCTTTGCTTTCTGTTAAAAAAACTCGATACATTACACTAAAATGTTACAAGTCATTATCCACCTTAATACATTACAAATATTTAGAATGGCAGGGCCTTGGATGGGTAACCACATATAGCCATCTTGAGCTTGTTTGTACAGACGCTTGCACATCGTCCTATCCAAAACTGTCAAATTTCTTCAATAAATGTTCAACCATATTATTATGCCATAGGTTCTCATAAAGTTCAAAGTCTATTGTGGAAATTTGCCAGTTTGTAGTAGTCTGACGTGCAGGCGTGTGTACGTCATAACGTGTGTAAGCATATGGGATGCCTAAGGCGTCGCGGCTCGTAAGGCGGTATTTACGTTCGTGTAACGGCCGGTGCCGGTGCCCGCAGGCCAGTCGTGCAACCGCATCGGGCAGTACTCGTGCCTGCGCTGCAAGTCGTGCTACTGCGAGGAGCACGTGCGGCGGCGCGGCGGGGGCGGGGGCGGCGGCGGGGGCGGGGGCGCGCGGCGGGGGGCGCCGCCCTGCCCGCGCTGCCAGCTGCCCACCATGGCCGTCACCGACCTCAGCCTCTCCAGTCAGTCTGCATCCTCTTTATCACACATTTTCCTCATACACATTTTGATAATTAAGTGGAATGGTCGCAGCCAGCGCCGCTCAGTGAAGGTGACAAAACTGTATCTCCGACACCGTTGTCCTTTGCTCTCTAACAAAATTGCTATTGAAATATTTGTACCCACAATGGTACATTAATATCGAGTAGAATAGAATAAAATAGATATGTTACTGTAAAAGCCCGAACCACGGCAAATTCTAAGATTTTAGAGTAAGTCTTAGGATATACCGACCCGAGTTGGTAAATGTAAGTATTTCTGAAAATGGGATTATCTTTTCGGGCTTTTACCATTCGAATTCAGTATATGCTAAGTTTTACCACTGCCAGCTGGTAGATGTTGGTTTTTATGAATACTAACCTAACCTAACCTAACCTAACCTAACCTAACCTAACCTAACCTAACAGGAGGGAGGCTAAAAAGAGGTGGGGAAAAGGGAAAGAGTATGTAAAAAAACGTCGCACGTACAAAAACGTCGTTTCTGGCGCTTCGCCGGCCGCTGCCGCGGCACGCTCGCTCCGCTCGCTCGGCTCGCGCGTTGTTGGTCACCATACTAACCTAACCTAACCTAACCTAACCTAACCTAACCTAACCTAACCTAACCCAACCTAACCCAACCCAACCCAACCCAACCTAACCTAACCTAATTTTTTTCAACATTTACCGTGCCTTCAATGTAACTCCTAAGATTTACCAAGTGAGTGGTGGTAAAAGTTCGAATCGCAAACCTTTTTGGACATTTACCATTAAGAATTGGTAAATCTTAGGTTTTACTGGAAAATCTTAGAATTTGCCGTAGTTCGAGCTTTTACAGTAACAGATATATTTTTTGCAATAGCAAATATCAAAAATTATGACCATGGTCTAAAGTTCATTGGTTTATTGACATACTAAAGAAGATTTGGACTAGTATAGGCTGATGATGATGATGATGAAGTGTAAAAATGATCTTAACAATTATTACTGTTTAAAGTTTCCCTAAACTTACGACACCGCGCCATACTGTGATTGTACATAATGGTATTAGTTAATAAATATCCAGGACCTTCAAATGGGCTATATATTTTAAATTTGAGTTAAAAACTTGCTGAGATTCTTGTCAGCTAATTTCACTTTTCTGTCAAGCACAGAAATATTATGAATGAGTATTATTGCCCACTGTACTACTGCACTAGTGGACACTCAGTTTAGTTTGCATTGGGAGAGATCTATTTCTGTTCGTAAGCTTCGTTTTCTACAACTTCCGAAACATAATAATGCTAAAGATCTGGATAAAAAGGTGGTACAAACGAGACGGACTTCGAACAAGGTTTGTCGTAACACGCATCGAACAGTTTATAATATGCACCTACCGCGGGAATCGAACCCGGCTACCGGTCTAAGAGCGGTGGCCAAATCACTGGACTGCAGACGCTAATATCCCTACTGCCCGTGCCCGTGTGTGACCGTGCGTTTGTTGCAGCGCGCACGCACCGCTACGGCCGCCAGGGCGCCGCGCAGCCCGAAGACGACGCCGACGGTAACTACTCACTCACTCACTCATTCATTCACTCACTTAGCTGCTCTCAAACGTCTGAACATCTTTATCGTCGACGACGATTGTTTTCCAGTTGCCTGTCTTTATATTAGTGCCGTGGCCACAGAACACGTTTAATTATAGCACTTCGGATTTGATGTTTTCTTTGTGGACCTATAAAAAAGAATAGCTTTCAACATCGAAAGATATGAAATTAACATTTGCAGCAAGAAATGTCAGTGACCATTTACCGAAACTCGTTTACTTACGATTGGTTGAAATAGGACAAGTGAATTTCTTACGGATACATTTCGCGACGAAACGGAAATGCTTCCAATAAATCTATTGGTTTCGTGCGATATATTTCTTAACAGCATATTATTTTGTACAAGTAGTTATACTACCTTGCTCGAAAAGCACTGTTTTGAACCAAGTTATAATTATATATAAAGCAATTGTTCTGTATTTGTGAAGGCGATTACGACGCGGCGGAAGGCGGCGACTACTCGTACTCATACTCGTACTCGTGCTCCGACGACGACAGCGACGACGACGACGACGAGTCCGACGACGACGAGGAGTCCGCCGACGACGACGCCCCCGTGCCCGCCCCTGCCCCCGCTGCGCCCTAGCGGCTTCTCAGGGCACGTCGCTAATAAAACACACTGTGTTCATGTACTATATATTATTGTAATATGCATAGCTCAGTTTATATATTTTGGTGCTGGCCAGCACTTTGGAACTGGTGTACTTATCTGTCGAGAGGTACCCGCGCTCACGCGCATCGCATTTGCTTCGGTACTGACGCCATTACACAATCATTGAACAGAATCCAAAATGGCTGTTGTTCCCCTTCAATTGTTTTAATGTTTTTTAATCTTGATGGCGATTCATCATTATTTTTACCGAACTAAAGAATGTACAGTTATAAATGTAAAATAGTCACAATGTATTATCTGATAAATATATAAATAAATAAAATAGTTTTCTATTATTTATTTACACAAACATTCCAATTAATTATAGTATTTTGTATTTTGCATTCACAATGCTTAATATAGTACCAAGATAAAATTTTACTAAAAAAAACCGTTTAACAACCAGTCTCAGAAGCTTGAGTGGGAATCGAGGTTCTCGAATTATTATTTTTTTAATTACAATTACTTATATCATTGTTTTGTATGAATGAATATAATTAAGTTGATTAAAAGTATGGTAAGCTGCACCTCGTGAGTTTTTCGACTGGCCAATCACGCTCAGCACCTGGCTGTCGCTAAAGATATTAGTTTTATTTTAGAGAAACAAAAGATGAAAAGAACATAATTACCTTATAAGATGACAAAGTCTTATGGTAACCTAAATATGAAAATTCCAAATTGAAAGTTAAAAAAAATACTATTTAAGTTTATACAAAAAAATATTATGTTAACAATAGGTAGGTAGGTCCTCCTGTTCTGACACTATGTAAACCATCTGCTCGAGATATATGTTGAAGAGCGCAGTTAATCACCAATTAATTACATCCCAAATTAGTAAATTAAAAATGTTCAAAAGACAACAGAGATTTAGCAAGCAACATCAAATTCAAATTGAAATTCAAAAATCATTTATTCAGTTTAGGCTACAAGTAGCTCTTATGAATGTCACTATGCCATCGGTTCGTAAGTCTACTCTGGGCGGGAGATCTTGGACTGAGAAGAACCGGCAAGAAACTCAGCAAGTGTCCAGCTCTTTTCTCCCTTACAGCGTCAAAAATATTGGAAAATGCCCTATTTTAGCAGGACACTTTCCATCACAAATAAACACATAAAAATAAAAAAAATATAGAAGACCACATGTAAAAAAACAAAATTAAAAATCTAAATTAACAAATTTACCTCAGGTAAAAGTTCCAATTTCCACAATGTCATACAGTACCACTACAGTACTCTAATAAAAGTCAAAAATTGTTTAAGAAAAACAAAGTCAAATTATAGTAAGTAATATTAAAAATAAGATAAGTATGCAAGAGCAGACCAGCCTCCACAGGCGGCACCCGTTCACGAGTATGACATATGAATCAGCCATCGCTTCGCTCAACCATATTTTAGGGAACGTAACGACCCGACGCACACGCCACCACCGCAGAGACAATAAAGAGAGCATGACACACTCAAGATACTCTAAATAAAAGCCTAATGATCTATTTAACGCAATGCTGTTTGTTAACTGTAGGACACTGCTGATAAAGGCTGCTTCTTATATCAGTTTAAAAATTATATAAATTAATATTCTTTGACTGTATAATAAATAATCTTTTATAATATAAAAGTGTAACTACTGACAATGTGAAATAACATGTGCAGGCGAGCAGACTAAGATGACCACACATTATTATCATTAAAATTCACGCTAATTGCAGTCTACAAAGCTCTTTGCCAGTCACTTCTTATATACTGCATCATGGCTTGGGGTGGGATGATGAAATCTTTTCTAATCGAATTAGAAAGAGCCCAACGTTTAGTCCTTAAAATAATCTTTCGTAAACCCTTCCGTTTCAACACTGATCTCCTTTACAAAGAATGCGGCGTTCTGAGAGTCCGACAGCTGTTCATACTTCGAGCTGTAATGGCCTCTCACAAAACGGCCCTAGCATCTTTTTCCTACGAACAACTTCTCAGGAAACGTGTATACAAAGTGCAAGTCCCGGCAGCCCGTACAACTTTTGCTAAACACCATCCACATTTTCTTCTGCCGCAACTTTACAATACCGTTTGTCGAGTTATTGATATTAAGAGAGCATCCATGTATAAGGCTAAGAATATTGTCGAACCCTGGTTAGCTAATCTGGACTATAAGAAGACAGAAGACCTTCTAAAGAGTACCTAAATATCCCCCACATCACTCAAACACACACCGCATACTCACTTCATAATCATACACTAACACACGCACACACACGCATACGAACACACACATACGCACACACACACACACACACAAAATCTCTTTTTTATTTATTTTTTCTATTTTTGGTTTTTCACTTAAATTTTATTAATTAAAAAAAAAAAAAAAATAATGTAAAAGTAGATACGCTCAAAGGAAAAAAAAAAAAAATAACGATTCCATTATAGTATAAGAATAGTATAAGTGATCTGTAGTTCGACCAGTGTCGCCCTTTGAAACTTTTTATTATTTGTTACGTTTTTTTTTTTGACTACTGCGAATCAAGCAGCATGCTTTGTGCAGCAGTCGCCATTAATCAAGACTTCTGTAATTTATTACTATTTTTTTGCAATAAAAACTTTTTATTATTATTTATTATTATTATTATTAAAATAATCATCAATTTTATAGTAGCCTTTTTTCATTAGACCTTGTTTTATTTCTGTCTTAAACTTGTGTAGTGGCAATTCCGTTAGAGTGAAAGGCACTTTATTGTATATTTTTATACATTTCCCAACAAATGAATTACCGACCTTATTGAGTCTAAGTTTTGGAACGGCAAGTTTGTTTTTATTTCTTGTGTTAAAATTATGGGTGTTACTTTTTTTTTCGAATTTATCTAAATTTTTATAAACATAAATGATATTTTCATAAATATACTGTGAAGCTACAGTTAAAATATTTATCTGCTTGAATAACTCTCTCAGCGTATCACGGGGCTTAAGGCTATAAATAGCTCGAATGGCTCTTTTCTGTAACACAAAAATGGTTTCAATGTCAGCCGCTGAGCCCCACAATAAAATACCATATGACATGACGCTGTGAAAGTAACTAAAGTAAACCAATCTTGCCGTTTCTACATCAGTAAGTGACCTTATTTTTCTAACCTGCCAGGGCAGAAATATGAGAACCCCATTGTAATTTGTGATCCAAGGTAACACCCAGGAAAACTGTCGAGTTAACTATTTCAACTATTTCATCGTTCATAGTGATACTGGTATTAACCTGCTTTACATTGGGCATCGTGAATTTAACACATTTAGTTTTTTTTGCATTAAGCAGCAGATTATTAGTGGTAAACCAATGTAATATTTGAGAGAGAGTATTACTTACGTCGTCAAATATTGCTCTATGTCTATCAATTTTAAAAATCAATGAGGTGTCATCAGCAAATAATACTATCTCACAAAGATCTTCGGTGTAGTAAGGTAGATCATTTACGTAAATGAGAAATAAAAGAGGTCCTAATATTGAACCCTGGGGCACCCCCATAAGTAACGGAGCGCCAGAAGAATCGGTACCGTTAATATTAAATTTTTGAACTCTGCCAGTGAGGTATGATTTCAATAAGGTAAGTGAGTTGTCTGAGACACCATAATGTTCCATTTTTAACAATAAAGTCTCGTGATCGACACAGTCGAAAGCTTTCGATAAATCACAAAAGACACATCTACAACAACAATACCTTACATTACAAAAAGCTTAGGTAATGTTTGTGGTAATATTTACATTACTTGTAACTTCCAAACAAGAACCTTGAATCAGGGACCAAACAAGGCGGCTCATCGTCCCATCGGCTCATCGTGGAGCGCTCAGCATAGTGTTGGAGCTCTCGACCACTTGTCCTTCGCAGCAGTATATAAGGAACACCTGTAGGGATTATAGTATTAGATCCGCAGAGACTATACCTAGGACAAATATTTTTTTTGCCCAATCTATCTATCCGGCAGATATGATGGTTATTGTCGGGATTGCGCACGAAAATGAGTTGTCCGATATTTGAGACTAGCGTTGAAAGGGTTATTTATGTTTATTGGTATTCCATAGTAAATGGTAAAACCATGAAGATCAAGCTAGATAGTTATTATTCAAAGGGCCACGTGAAAAAGATTAAATAGCTTAGATCATTAAATAGCTTCGGGCAGATGGCCCGAAGTTAACAAGGAAGAAAGTTGGCTGGAAGAGATCTCTACTAGAGATCTTTGTAATTTGTATATGCCCTGTATAATAACGTGTGTTTTATTGTAATGTCTTTGAACAATAAAAGATTAAATAAATAATAATAATACATTATGTGACAATGCATCTTACAATATATCCAAATCTAACTAAGCAATTATAAAATAAGATAGTATTTTACTCAAATTATTGCCTTGTTATGCCACTTCCAGTCTATGTAAAGCCTTTTGTAATCTATGGTCTATAGCGAGGTAAGTTTTTGCTCGCGTACACTGGCAACACCTTAACTTATTTTGTTGTTTTGTTATCTGTATGTTGGTAGCTTGGCTAGGCTGTAGGCTTAACTAGGCTAGCTTAGTTACTACCTATCTAATTGCTATCTGACAGCTACGCAACGAATACATATCAGTCTGACTGTAACGAAAATAAAAACTTTTATTCTTTTTACACGTAGTGGAGTGAGTGTCGTGTGTGTTAATCTCGACAGCAAGTGGTTTCCGTCCAAGGGCCAACGTTAAGAGTCTAGAAAGGATGCCCTCGGCGAAGGGCGGTTGGTGAAAGTGATCGTGTATTATAAGGCGGGCGCGCGAGGAGGTGACCATGGGCGTGGGCCTGCAGCCGCTCGAGTTCACGGAGTGCTTGGCGGACAGCCCGCAGTTCCGCGACAACCTACAGCGCCATGAGAAGGAGCTCGAGCGCACCAGCCAGCAGATCAAGCGCCTCATCAAGGAGGTCAAGGATGTCGTGCAGGCGGCCAGGAGTGAGTGCTCACAACGCAACACACTTCTCTGTACTATCGTTTTGAAACAGAATATAGCAACAAACAATAGCATGACGATGTTTGTGTACAGCCATTGACATTGAATCTGTTACGCGAGGCTGCGTGAAGCTGGTTCGCCACCATTTCATCAAAACAATTATCTTTTACTTACTGCAAGTTTTTATTAAAATTAAATATAATATAATAGTGTTCGACTGCCAAGCTTAGGCCTTCCCATTTAAGTAGTGTAGTACTTATGTCATGGCATTGTCATCTGACATATTCAAATCAAATCTTTGGCTAAATCATAACAAGCCATCTTTCAAGAAATTGAATTGAATTAACAGTACTTGCACTTGATTGAACCATCTTGCAATCACAATTGTACTGATTATTATATTTGTATAAACTAACTAGGTATGCAAATAGAAGTACCAAGGAGACATAACTTAACACAGTCAAATGAAATCTACAGAGTGACAATGTCATTGCTTATAATAGTATTACATAAACTCAATTATGGGATAATATCAATTCATAGGTATTTCACCTATCAATTACAGTCAGTCACACCTTATTTTATATCTTACATGTTGATCTTCACTAAAACATTCTTAATAAGGTATATTTAAACAAATTATCCTATCTGTATTTTCATTACATTAATTAACCATAAACTTAACTGTTATCTACAGTGATGTGAAAAATGGTTTTTATATTTTGTCTTTTTTGTTTAGATTTAAAGTATTTCTTTACATAATATTTATGGGCTTGGCCTGGCAGTGCCACTAGGTAAGGTAATCTGCATGCGCGTGCCTATGCTGTGCCTCTATCAATAAGCATAGTTATTGAAATGAGTCATGACAGCTCACTGTTGGCCGTGGCAGGCTCCAAACTAGCAGACAATAACAAATGGCATGCACTCATTAGTGCCTCCTTATCAGTGACCACCAACGCACACATGCACACCCACACACAGACAGGACGTTACACCAGTTCTTTTTTCATTTCTGGATCAATTCAGATACATAATACTCATCCATTATGTAATGTAAATAATGTGAATTATGTTTTAAGTTGTTTGATTGTAATTAAACATTGCATGGTTATGATTCCTAGACATACAAGTTTTTATTACTTCTTACAACTTTCATTGTTTGAATGTGCATGAAATATTTGTAATTAGGCAAATATAAAACACTTTTGCATACCTAAGAAGTATGTCTTTGTAAAAAAATAAAATACAGAATGCAATTAGTGCACTAGTTCCTACTAAGTCCTTGAGTAAGAGAATCAGTAGCCATTCCTAATTTCTATGCGCATTTGTTTAATAATTAAAAGTATGCATTGTGCACTCTGCTATTATTGGTGTAGGTAAATGAAATCCTCATTTGAACTTATCTTTGTTTTGATTATCTGATAAAGGAGTGTAGTAGTGTTTGGCCAATGTCCTATCTTTACGGTTCCTAATCAAGGCCTTGAGCAATGATTGTATGACACAACTCCTTGTAATTTTGTTGCATTTTTTATTGTATTTCGAAGTACCATTGACACCATATAAAATATATCACTTATGTAATAATAATAATTAACAAACAAAAATATCCAATCTGAGTTATAAGGTGCTAATGCTAGTGTATTAATTTTTGACATAAATAATCATTAGGAGGATACCATAACCGATGCTGCCTAAGCTGGCAGTCACAGGTCAAGTTATCACTGTTTAGTTGTACATTTTGGAAAGCTATTTAAAAAGCGTGTCATAGTAACGTGGTCGCGCCGGCAGGGCTGGGGTCGGCGCAGCTGGCGCTGGCGGCCAGCATGGAGCAGTTCGAGTTCGCGTGCATCGGCGCGTCCATGACGGAGGACGAGCGCGTCATCAGCCGCTCGCTGCACCACTTCGCGCACCTCATCCGCACCATCGAGGAGGAGCGCGACCGCATGGTGAGTGCCACCTGCTTTATGGCACATGCTTCGCGAATACTTTGTAGCGACGGCCATCTTGCCACAATACCGGCTTTGTTCTCTTTCCTGTATTAATCTTTTATCGTGATCCCCACAAACAACCCTAGCATAATAGGTACGATCAGGCCACTTCTACTTTTCGACAATGTTTTACTGTGAACGTGCAAGAGCTCGAGTAATGCTCTGTTCATCCGTACTGAGATATATATAAAATTTAATTGATGTGTAAGCTTAAAAGGCACAAAGCTCCATATTATAATGAAAGGAACCCGAACGAAGGGAATCGTAAATACTCACAAAGGAGACGTGAGCTGCAATAAACGCCGGTACTTATCTCGCCGTCCCAAGGACATTAGCGCTGATAGGTATTCGATATGCAAGCTTCTTGCCCCGACGCAGCTCTAGCGGAGCATTTCATTGGACCGCCCGCGGCGGCGGAAACAAGCGCTCCACAAAATTAAACTATCAATAACTGACTTGGGTTAGGTGTGGGAAACTAGACTCCGATCAGCACTTACTATGCGACTGTGACTCAACTTAGGAAAATAATGAGACTCCTGGGATCTACTTGTCTGAAACCAGAAAGCATAAGGCTATTCGCCCTTAGTCTTTGCCAAATTAATAGCTGCCATTTCCACTGAAAAAGAAGAGTGAAACGGTGGGGTTGCGATGCCGAAGGGTCGTAGTACTTCTATGTCAGGGATACCAGGCCCCATTAAAATAAGAGAAGGATGGCATTAATCATCAAACATTTTTATTTAAAAGTTTATGTAGACTCAGGCCGACATTAAGATAGAGAGGCTGCAGGCAAGGGTTGCATGCAACATGTTTGTTTCAGGTTATATCTCCGCCCGCAAAATAGGACATTACAAAGAGCGGTACAGTTAATGTGCACACATAATCCTAGTTAAAATTGTATTTTATTTCTTTGCATTGGTAGCATTGTATCTGAAATGATATAACATTAACATTATGAATGCAAATGAATGCTTCATGTTATATAATTTTAGTTTCTATGATACACCTAATCTGAGTAGTAGCTACGCACGTCCTGACGCGGCGGCGGCGCGAGGAACGGCCGCAGACATCACGGCACGGACGTCCAAAGACCCACTGCATTAGTATGGCTGTTATACCTACGTAACGGATTTATAATTAACACCAAAACCTAAATACTTTATTTAAAACAACTGAGTGCAAACTTAAGCTTGCAATGTTAATGGAAATGCAGGTTTGTGAAGTGCGACTCATTGATTGTTTGAATGCTTTTGCTACCTACGTATTGTGAACAAAAGGGGCGTAAATCATAGTTACTGTTGTCACATAGCACTATGGCACTACTCAGTTGCGGCTCGGCGGCCGGCGGCGCGGGCGCAGCTGAACAATCAATCCTGGCTGATCCATAGTTACCTATACATACATAACAGTAGGTAACAATTACGATTGATACATATTTAGTTGCTCTTGTTGTATATAGGTAAACGTTTCCGTTAATCAGTATGTAGATATGGTTTTCATTGAACATTCGTTTTGCTAGGAAGTACCTATGCTTGCACCGTATTACCGTCTTATCTGTGGCAGAGCTCGTAATCATCGATTGTCAAAGTGATCTTAGCGGCCGGTGGCGCGTGCCCGCCGCGCGGTCGCCGGGACCGGTCCCAGTGTTGTTGGTATCAGTTTAGGTGTACGAACGACCTTCGGCGTATCACTTTCTCGAGTGCCGCTCAAACCACTTTTGCCGGTGCCGCGCGGGCGGCGGCGCGTCGCATGCAGATGAGGCGCGTCGGGCCAGCCGCCGCCGCGCCGCCCCGGGACATCGAGTGTTCGTCGCACCCGAAGACGCACTACCGTTTGGGCTCAACTGCATACCTACCTACTCGATTTTATGTTTGTCAGAGCGTTTCACATGAGGGATTCTAAACATCATAATAGTTAATAATCATGAGAACTAAGACTAGACCTATGTCACGCAGTTGCTTCATGCCTACTGCCCGCGAGCCCGTTGCAGACGAGCGTTGCCTCTGAGTGGGCACCATGTCCCGCGCAACGCCGCCGGTGTTGTCGGCGAGTCCCGCGAGGAACTCGTAACCGCCGATGACGTCACGTCGCGCGCTGTAAATAAAACATATCGCCGGGATCAACGATCTGGAAATGGCTTCATTACGCCGCCTTACTCATAATCGTAGTAATGTTTACATCCAATCGCGGCCTTCGAACCGAATCCGTGTGACTTCGCATCGACCTCTGCATTGTAGGTAGTAGATGGCCGCGTGCCCTTAAGTGTTTATGCACTATGAGAGGTATGAGAGCAGCCACGCACGTCAAATAAACTGCGAGCAACGCAAAGCAACGCTGCTCTAATAAGATGAAGCCAACAGTCACCGCCGCTGTCACTTGGAGATCGCATTACAAATTAAATATCCCACACCACTCGACCCTTGTCATAAGGCAGCCGTAGCCGCTGGTTCAGCCGCGCCCGGCCGATGCTGTTGCGCGCTTGGGTCTGGGCCCGCGCTCGCAAGGATCCAAATAAAGCTTCATACATTAGGCCGGATGCTTGGCGCGTCCAGCGCGTCCAGCGCGTCCAGCGCGTCCAGCGCGTCCAGCGCGTTGGCCGCACGAACAGTTACTACAAAGCTCTTTCAAATAAATATTCTGTAATTTTTTTTTTTAATATACATAGCATGTTACTCAGCGTTATGGTAGCAATCTAATGGTGAAATATTTTTTTAAACCGGTTCATTAGTTTTCGAGGTTATTCGTTGCAAACATACATACATACAAAAACACTAAGCTTTCCTCTTTATAATATTAGTTAGACATACGTTTGGGGAATCTCTAGATTCAGCTTTCAGGACATCTTCTCCAAATAAACTTTAACTTTAACAAATCCCTGCGTCGGCGCCGCGCGCGCATTGTGCATAAAAGGGACACAAACTTTATCTCTTCGCGTATGAATTTACTACTTTTGAATGCTCAAATTTAAAAACTTATTCGTTTTAATAAAATAAATGTAGTAAGAATATTCCTCTGATCACTGTATACTGTTAACCGTATAATTGAAAGCAATCTTAGTGTTCATGTGAAAATAATGTGTGTACTTATCGTATAATGTTATATTACATATTGTTTTAAATATGTGAAAAAATAACAATGAGGCGCTTTGAAACAATGATAGCTTGGAACCCCTGGCCGAGTGCCGGCGCGGCTCGTGCTCGCTCGCGGCAATTACACCTACACTTTTATTTGATGTTTGATAAATCTTCAGTAGTTGAGGATCCCGGGTAGAGAGCACTTCCATCCTCAGCCTCATCCACTATAACACCGGGTGAGGTGAAGGCCAAGTGCTCACCCGCACGATTTTTTTTAAAATATTACTTATATGTTTTTACTTTTGAGTTCACAAGCATGCATTTCCTCAATTGAGTAATTCGTCTCACCGGCCGCCGCCGCCGCCGTCGCAAACCTTGGCGGCGGAGGGGCTCGCTCTCGCCAGAACATTATTAGCATCTCTATCATTATCATAAACTTATTACACACACATACATTAACTATTGGTTGAAGCTGACTACATCTACTTCAACATATAATAAACATATTTCTTTATACGATAGCTTATAAATAAAGAGTCTCAATAATATTTTTAATTCCACTATAAATAATGTGTCCGTGTCCTGATTTTTCCATAGTCCTAATGTTAAAATCAGGCTACCGTTATACGAGACGTTGTTTTAAGTTCAGAACAAAATTAAATATCCAGCAGGCTGTCAAAGTCAAAGTCACATAATTATGTTTTATTAAAATAAACTTAAGAAAAGTGCTTTGGAATCGTCCAAACATTTTTTTACCTACTACCCATTCAGGGCATCTATTTTTTAGCTGTGGAGAAGAATGGGAAACTCCACACTCCACACTGGAGGACCATATTTAAAGGATTTATGGAAATTAAATTTAAAATGTAAATGGAAATGTCGAGTACCTATACCTGTACCAGGAATGATACAAGCTCCGATATGGATACTGTAACCTACATAAAGTTGGTGTACCAAATAAATAAAATGAAGTGATCGTTATGGCGCGTCCCGGCGCGCGCGTCGGGAGTCCATTGTGACATCACGTCACGTATTCATGTTGGTATTACTCATCGTCAATGAGATCTCATTACTCAGTACGCTAAGGATGACCGGATACCGGAACAGCAGTTGCATCCATTCGCTTACTGGGAGGTCAATTATCAATATGACAATGGCATTAATGATTTTCACATTTTCCCCGCACCATGCCCAAACTACAAATGTTAAACCAAGCCGCTGAGAAACGTTTGTGGGCGTTTTAATGTATTGCCAGACTTGCGACAAAAAATATATCACATCAGCTGTAGATTCTATAATATATAATATACGTTGTCTCAGCGACAACTCGGATGTCCGAGAGTATTGTCCAGTGACCGTGAGTCGATGCGTGGGCGCAACACCTGAGTGCGCGCCCTAGTTCCGAACATGTTTGTTTTCTAATGTGTTTGCGCAGGATCGCGATGACGAAAAAACCCTCGCCGCTCTGATAGGATCTGGGACTTTGGGAGACACTACACGATGCGCCGCGCGATATGCGACAAATATAGAAACTACAAATCATTAAATTAGTAAAGTCAGTCGTCTGTCGTCTGCTCTACCGCAAGCAAAGTTTATTAAACTGCGGCCGCGGTACTAGGTATTTTCCAATTAAATTTTGTAGGTCTTTAATTTTCATATCAAGGTAATTTGGTTTCTAGCTCGTTTAACAGTTACCTGAAAACGTTTCCTTGAAAAAGCCGTGGCCAATGCATAGGATACCAGTGGTTGCTCGTTAGAACCCATCGAGTCCGTCGTGGGGTGTGTAATAATGACGTAACGATATTGGTGTCCGCAGCTGGGGCGCGCGCACGAGCAGATCATCCAGCCGCTCGAGCGGTTCCGCAAGGAGCACATCGGCGCCGTCAAGGTAACTCTATCCTCAATACTATATTGCTTAATTAAAATACCAAATCCATCTCCGTCGACCTTTCCAGCTGCAACCAAAAGAACAAGTTTTTCGATAGAAAATGTCAATGACGTAACATCTTACCATACCTGTTTTTATAATGTAAACATAATATTGCTTTTGTAGCGGTGTTCGGTTTATTATGATATATGAGACATATCACACTACACAGGTCTAGCTATCTTCTGGTAAAATGTCCGGAGATCTCGTTCTTAGCCCTATAATAAAGTATACTTTGTATAACTCGTATCGTAGTGCATTTTATAATCTTATTTTATATTACATAAAAATATATCCAAAATTATACCTTTAAATATATTTATTAGATATTTATTTAACTTAACTCACTAGAATGCCTAGGCCATGTAAATAATGGCCAGTTATAACTACAAGTCATTAGTAGGTAGAAAAAACTTTATGGTTTACACACAGATGAAAAAACAAGTTTCACATAATGTTAAAGCTAGTTATCAAAACATAAGTTGATAGAATATCAAAGTAATTCTAATTAAATGCACTTATCTACCTCACATGACATAGTATTATTCAACTTATTATGAGTTGACAAAATAGAAGTGTAATATAAATTTGTAAACGTGCCTGCCGTCGCCATGCGATGTTATTAGTTAGTAATCAGTGTGGCGACACGCAGTGGGCGATGCGTGCGCGCGCGGCCGGCGCATTTAGGAGCAATTACCGGCGCGCGACAATTAGCGCGCGTGTCGCCGGCCCGCAGGGGCGCCCGCCCTGCCGACAGACGATCTGATTGAATTATGTGATTGTTGTGAGGCTGTACAGGTATTGGCAGGATGTAGGAAGCAAAAACCATTCGCTAGCGATTTATTATATGATGAATTATCAACGTGGCTTGCGGCGTGCCCGGCTCGCACCGCACGGCATGTCGCGTGTCGCGCCGGCATCCGAACCAATTAGGAGAATACGAGCATATTATATGCCAACGACGTAGAAACTATTCTGCGTGCGTAACTATGCTACGTATGATTGAGAAAAACCACTTATTAACAACTTTCAGTGAGAAGTATTATATGAGTTGGTTGCGGGCATTATCAGCTGGCGCATAGGTACTGCACAGTGTATTCCATACTTGAATCTCCCACTAGAAGCTACCAGATTAAACATATTCTGGCATTATTTACGCTTCACGCTCGCGGCAACCGTGTAAATCGCTACTGTTTAATTTACAATGTTCTCGGACGAGGCGTTGACTTATTGCATTACACATTGGCCGGCGGCGGCGCGCGGTCGGGCTGGCTCAATCGCGCCTAAAAATGTTTAATGTATGCACATAGTTAATGGAAATCGGACCGAATTAGCGCGGCCGCGGCCCCGGCCCGCCCGGTCCCTCAATAGGATAATCATCTTGATGCGTCCTCGGCGGCCGCCGCTGCCCTAGCTGTCCGGTGGCGGCGGCGGCGTCGCGGCGGCGCTGACAGCACCCAATATAATAGGTTGGGGAAAAAGTTTCTTCGCATTTTTTAAGAAAATTCAAAACATTTTTTAATATAGTTCATTTACATTTAACTAAAGTATGTATAGGTGTCATTTTGTTCGATAACTTTTTGCCATCTTGTAGGTAGGGACATGATCCCATTGCTATAGAAATTTTGGGGCTTCTGATCAAAATACAGCGACAAGTGGTTTTGGCAGTCCTCTCGTGATGTTAACCTGACACTGCCTAAAGAATTCTGAACATACCGAAACAGGTGGAAATCTGAAGGTGCAAGGTCAGGACTATACGGCGGATGTATTAACACCTCCCAGCCAAACTCTCTTAATTAATAATTAATAATGCCCATCCAATCCCACCACACTCGCAGCATCACCTTGTTGCGAGTTAACCCGGGTTTCGCCACAGTCTGTGAAGCCTGACCGGCCTTTGATCACGACCTTTTTCGCATGGTCTTGTCGTACGTGGTCCACTTTTCATCACCAGTTATCAGCTTCTTCAGAAATTAATGAGTACACGGTTCATTAGGTTTCTTTCAGTGAGCTCGTGAGGTACCCAAATATCGAGCTTTTTTGTGTACCCAGTTTTTTTCAAATGCGCCAAAACTGTTTTGTGGTCAATTCCCAGTTCTTCAGCTACGTCGTAACTACTGATATGCCGATCTTGCTCCACCTTTTTAAAAATGGCATTCATTTTATCCGTAATAGGGCGACCAGAGCGACGTTTTTACATTTTTGGTCAACCATCCGATGACCGGCCTTTGCGAAAGTTGACTTCAGCACTCGCAGACCGGGCGCGTTAACCACTGCGCCCACCATCGAGCTCCTCACTCAATGAAAATCACACATTTTCCTAATTTGAATTTGGAATTATTTTCCTTAAAATTTAAACTTTTAATGATACCAAAACCAGCCAGATACTAATAGTATAGCCAAAGAGATTTTATTACAAGTATACTATATGCGAAAAGACTTTTTCCCCAACCAATATTATCCGCCATTGGGTTGATGACCCTCACTTGACATCATTGAGTCATGAAAGGAAATTACTACAATGGTGTAAATTATCGATACCAATATGATTTTGTGTTCTGTAGTAATGAAGCAAATTATGCTTAATGTCATATTCTGTAACAGTCCAGCCATTATCAATTTTGGAAAAAAATATTTATTTTAAAGCATAAAAGGATCTATTGAACAAAAATGTCACTTTCGAGAAGCATAGTAAAAAAGCTTTAAAACTGTTCGGTGATCACCTCGCGGTGTTAGGTGTCGGAAGAGGGTGGAGGCAGGTTCTTTAACAAGAGTATCAAGTACACGAGCATCACGTACGGTACCGCTCGCGGCAATAACCACGGCGTGTGTGACGCAACCTACAATCAGAATTATCAATATAATAGCTGCTTTGTTGCAATTTCTTGGTTAGTCACATAGATCAACTTATCCAGCATGGACTAAGTACGTGTTAAAATGACTTTGATTTGAAACGCTCGCGTCGCTCGGTCTCGTCTCGTCATTATTTCGCAAGGCATTACATTAATGATACCATTTATTTTGTAACTTGTGCAAAAATACTTTCCTAAAATACAAAAGTTCGAGGCTGCAGGTCACCGGGATATCAATGGTTTTAATAATCAGTTATTAGACTTTTTGTATGACAATATGCTGTTTTACGGCAATGTCTTGCGCTAAGCTAGAAACTTTGGGCAGTATGAAGCTATATAGCTCAGTATTCTATAGTAATCTCAAGCCGAATTGTGAAATAAAGCCACCTCGGTCACACGAAGCCACCTTCCTGTATGCAGCAGTTACCGGCCTCTTCGAGTATACGCTCTGTAGTTCGTGGAACTGTACTAACCTGAAACGGAGCCGTCCTGCCGATCTAAGGACACTTTATTTTCCTTTTATGATTCAAAAATATTAATAGAAACTAGGAATAGTTTTATGAATTTAATACGATTTATAATAATGTAGGTAGGTATGAGTATTTTACCAAAAGAGGAATTGCTATCCAACAACAATAAGTACATAAAAACAAAAGTAATGGGTATAATGGAAGTTGAATGCGACGAACGAGCGCGGGACTCCAGCGCCGGGGCGCGGGCGGGCGGCGCGGGCGGCGGGTGGACTATGCGACTATTATAGATTTGGTTTTCGATTATTTATTTTGTTTTATCAGCCACACATATGTATCACTCCGAAATTTATTTAACATTATTTATTGTCCTACAGATATATATTATGTTTCGTATGTCAATATGTATTCTGTGATTATTGCAGTAGGTAGACTGCATGATTGTTAAAATAACTTTATCTAACCATTACACCAAGCATGTAATGCAACTTCCCTCAATAAATAAATAAATAAGGTTCAAATCCTGCTCGTGGAAATTTTTTCAACATTGTGTTTTTGTAAATAAATACTCTTTTCAAAACAACTAATAATTGGTCCGTGGTCCGCAGGAGGGTAAGAAGAAGTTCGACAAGAAGACGGCCAAGTTCTGCCAGACGCAGGAGCGCACGCTGTCGCTCTCCGCCAAGAAGCAGGAGAACGTGTTCCAGGAGGTGGGTGGTTGTATAGTGGCATCTGGTGTCTGGCAAACGTATGTGTTATTGGGTTATCGGGGTTATCTAGAACGTCTAGAAACGTACTGACTTGAAGTGGGCAAGCTTCTAACATCATAATTATTATAAAAATAAAAACTCCCCTCTCCCTTATTGCTGACAGATTTCTCAGGAATTCTAGCTTAGCAATAGAAGTTAAACTAATTGGCTACTAAAATTAATAATTATTGTGTATTTTATATAGGGTTATAAACATGTAGCGTAGGACGCCCTCAGACTAGGTGGAGCGACGATCTCCGCAAGGTGGCTGGCGAGAGCTGGGTGAGAGTAGCCGCAGGTCGTGCTCGGTGGCGTGCACTTGGAGAGGCCTATGTCCAGCAGTGGACTAGTATAGGCTGCTGATGATGACGATGATGATGATAAATATATAAAATAGTTGGAGGCTGCAAGCTGGTTTGAAGAGAGGGGCGGCTAACAGCGCGCGTGTTTGCAGGCGGACGCGGCCATGGACATGGCGGAGCGCGACTTCTGCCAGGCGTCGCTGGAGTACGTGTTCCAGCTGCAGGCGGTGCAGGAGCGCAAGAAGTTCGAGCTGGTGGAGACGCTGCTGGGATTCGTGTTCGGCTGGTGGACGTTCCACCACACGGCGCACGACGTGCACGCCGACGCCGAGCCGCGCGTGCGCGAGCTGCAGCTGCGCATCCAGCGGGTACGCGCGCACGCCGCCTGAGCTCCATTCCCATTAGGAGGAGATGCATTATATTATTTATTGTGCTCTTGTTGATTTGTTTGCATTTACGATGCTATATGTAGTCACACGGCGGTCGGTAGCTCAACGGTCAGAGCAATGAACCGTCTATCCAAAAGTTGTGGGTTCGATTCCCATTAGAGCTGATATTCTCTAGTAAAACTGTATCTTGTACTCTGTTTAGTTGTTGGTACTGTTTGTTTTAAGTCCACCTGTCCAGCTACACTCATCTTATTTAAGGCTATCGCCTTGACAAAAATGTTAGTAATATTGTTGTGTTCCGCCAGTTAAGAGATAAGGTTGCCACTTTCTCAACGGTTAAAGATTCCGAGTGTGTGACCTGACATTTGTGTAAATGCAATGAAACATTATGTTTGACCTTATCGTCTGTTACCATTAGGTGGGACGAAATCCAAACCCTTTGAAGAATAAAAAAAATCCAATCTCGGGAGATAGACGCGGCCGCGATGACTAAGAGCAGGAGTATTTTTCAATGGATGCGTTTGTGTTGTTTTCCTCTTAGCGAGGTTGCCTGTAACGTTAGTTGAATTGTATCGACGCCACAAGGATAATGGGTCAATGTTATCGAGGCGTGTGCCTGACCAGTACCTTTGTTTACAATATTTTTCAATCGGATACTATGCTACCTATTTGCAAATTCATTTATGTGACGACAATAGGCACCTGTATATTTATAGTTGTCATTTGTATTCATTTGAAAAGGGACACAATTTTTAAATAAACACTAGTATGTGTTTTAACTTCATTACCACTGTCCTGTTTGGTGATTGTCATCTCCTGACTTGATTGAGATACTGTGATGAAACCATATCATAAACATTGCGTAACAGATGACCGTCGCTGGTGCGATCCAGCAAGAAACAGCCTCATACGATGATGTACGCCTTTACAGCGACAGCGCTAGCATCGCCCGGCGTCACGCCGCGCCGCCGCCGGCCTGTATGTAGTCGAGTGACGCTGTTTGATGATTGGCCCGAAACTACGCACCTTTTTGGCTTTCGAGTGATTTTGCTGTGACAATATAGTGTTTCCTTCAATTACTACTAAAAATCGAATTCATCACATTATGTAAAAATCTCATTTCATGAAGTAGTAGTTGCGCGCGCGACAGTGACACGTTAACATGTTTGATGTGAAGTCTGCCGCGAGCTCTAACACGAAGCATGCGAGTGTGCGGCCGCTGGCTGCGGAAGTTGCTCGGCGTATGCCGCTGAAAGATGGTTTTAAGGAAAGCTTT
Organism: Eudonia truncicolella; assembly: GCA_949315975.1. Classification (NCBI taxonomy): domain Eukaryota; kingdom Metazoa; phylum Arthropoda; class Insecta; order Lepidoptera; family Crambidae; genus Eudonia; species Eudonia truncicolella. Next base: position 69,421 of record OX438843.1, on the reverse strand, counting down.
AAGTATTTGATATTTAAAGACTGGTAGAAATCGAATCAGGCATGGCCCTAAATGCAAGTTTCGAGTTGCGAAGGTATATGTTGAGCAACTTCGGCGGTGGAGCGGTGAGCATGGCGGTGGTGTGCGCTGACGTCACGGCTCCCTCCGCAGACGCGGAGCAACTTCGAGGAGACCAGCAAGCAGACCGAGTCGCTCATGAAGAAGATGATGGAGATGCGCCAGATGGTGAGACACAGCGTTTATACCTCATTTATAAAAAAATATCTTAAACCATCTTTTTAACTATTGAAATCTCGCAACTCATATTAGTTCGTTCAAACGTTAGTTTTTCGGCCACAATGAGTTCTTTTGCTAAGAAGGATGGCCAAATTTACCTAACCTACTATAAAGATTAGTTTGTACAGCTTTGACAGTTTCCCTGACAACAAAACAAACAAATCATTTTGTATTGAAAACAAATGTCAAAAAGAAAAAATCGGTCAAAATTTCAATAATAAAGTATAAAAAATTACCAAATAGGTTCCCGGGTCGTGATCACCGACCCGCATTAGGCAAGCGTGCTATTAAGCTATTACCCATCAATTGGAGTGATATGTTAACTTCAATGTGAAGGCATTTGCTTACTTACTGATTAACGAGTCCTGTCCGCGCGCAGCACAAGGAAGACGAGGGCGCGGAGGAGAGCGGCGCCGGCGCCGGCGGCGTGTCGCGCGCCGGGTACCTGTTCCTCATGGAGAAGAGTGAGTGCCGTTCCCTTCACAACCCCAATTATCACACTTTTATACATTTGGTTTAGACAGACACGCATACGCACTTATACTCGTTTACACAGTCATACACATTCTTCAATCGAAAATTGAGGTTCCCGGGTGAAGTGCGCTTCCATCATTGGCCTTATCATCACTTTACATCAGATGAGATCAAGGCACTGCACTGTGCTTACCCATAAAATATAAAAAAAAATTGTAGGAGAGGTTTTTTTTGTGAGTCACTCTGAGGATGAACCTGTGTCTCGTTCGGCAGAGGCGTTCGGCACGGCGTGGAGCAAGCAGTACTGCACGTACGAGCGCGCGTCGCGCACGCTGTCGCTGACGCCCTTCAACCAGATCCACGTGCGCGGGGGCGCGGGCGCGGGCGCGGGTGCGGGCGGGGGCGGGGGCGCGGGCGGGGGCGCGGAGAGCGCGGGCGCGGCGCTGGCGGGGGCGGGGGCGCGGCTGCGCGCGCTGGTGGCGCCGGCCGCGGCCGACGTGCTGGCCGTGTGCGGCGCGCGCGCATGCGCCGACCCGCCCGAGCGACGTTTCTGCTGGGAGGCCGTGCCGCAGGTACCCACACCTCCATATCAAGTGTAGTTGCCTTCTTCTGGTTCGTATTTGTTATTTTTTTTTTTGTCTTACACCTCCAACATAATTGGAGCTCTTTTTAATCTTATTACCATTTCATTCCAGTTCTATCTTTCATGCCTCTCGTACTTCCATACTTCATACTTACTCTTTCATACTTCGTCTTTTATACTGTAATGCTACATCTATGCTAAGCCTGTCTTTTATGCAAGCTCGCGCCCAGTCTCGGCAATCTTTCCTAACGCCTGGCCATACGAACCGTTCTGCCACTAATTTAGCAGACGCGTTGGCCCCAGGATGGCTAAGTGAATGCAAGCTGTCAAAAACTTGCTTGCGGTAAAACTTTGAGACGAAAGGCCTAGGAGTCGATGTGCTGACGTCACAGTACAAGTAACCACGGCTCCCGGGTAGCTCTCGCTTCTCCAGACGTAAGGATGAGCTTTCGTCTAACAACTTGGCTAGTTCTTGGTCAGAAGTTTGTCCCTGCGCTAATGTCTCAAGACTGACTGGGATGCTTAACTCCTCAATGCGCGACAGAGTGTCGGCTACGACATTATCCTTACCTGATATATGGCGTATATCGGTAGTGAACTGGGCTATATAGTCTAAATGCCTGTACTGCCTAGGCGAACAGTTAGCCTTCCGTTTGTGGAATGCATAACTGATAGGCTTATGGTCAGTGTATACTATGAAGTGTCTTGCCTCGAGCATATGCCTGAAATATTTAATCGCCTCATAAATAGCTAACAACTCACGGTCGTATGGCGAGTATTTCTCCTGCGAAGGGCTTAGCTTGCGTGAGAAGAAAGCTAAAGGCTCCCATGCGTCATCCTTCAGCTGCTGTAATACAGCCCCAATCGCCTTGTCTGACGCGTCGGTTACAACCGCAAGCTTAGCGCTGCAATCCGGGTGAGCTAGAAGTGCTGCGTTGGCCAGGCATTCTTTGCAGGCGTTGAAAGCCTCTAAGGTGTTGCCTACTAAATTGATGGGGTGCTTACCCTTGACATTCCCTGTTAATAAAGCATGCAATGGAGCTTGAACTTGAGCTGCTTGAGGAAGAAATCTCCTATAAAAATTGAGCATACCTAAAAATCGCCTAAGTTGCAGAACGTTTGTGGGGGGAGGGAACTGCTTGATGGCCTGTACCTTTGAATCCAGCGGTTTGGTGCCATGCTCAGAGATATGATACCCTAAGAAGGTTACCTCGTTGGCGCCGAAAACGCACTTGGACGTATTCACCAGCATGCCATAGTCCTTCAGCCGCGTAAAAATAATGCGAAGGTGCTCCTGATGCTCACTCTCCGTTCTAGAAAAGGCTAGAAAATCGTCCAAGTAACGAAATATACATAGTATATATATATATATATAGTATACGAAATCTAGGCCCCGGGTCACTTCATCCACTAACCTTTGAAACGTTTGTCCCGCGTTCCTTAAACCAAAAGTCATGTATGGAAATTCGAACGCTCCAAAGGGTGTAATGATCGCCGTCTTCGGTATGTCCTCTGGATTGACTGGTACCTGGTTAAAAGCCTTCACAAGGTCAATCGTACTAAAGACTTTGCAGCCAGATATGCTATGAGCAAAGTCATGAAGGTGCCTGATGGGGTACCGGTCGGGCACAGTCCGCGCGTTGAGCATCCTGTAATCGCCACAAGGACGCCAGCCATTGTCCTTTTTCGGAGCAAGGTGTAATGGAGAAGGACTCTCCGAAGGGCGGGCTGTACCATCAGCCAGCATTGACTGGAACTCTTGACGGGCGATCTTTAACTTATCAGGTGCTAGACGGCGGGGAGGACTGTAAGCGGGGGGACCGGGTGTGGTACGGATATGATGTACTGTGTTATGTGGAGGAGTGTCGCGATGTGTACCAGCTGGTCGAGTAATTTGAGGAAACTCATCCAAAATTCTGTGATACCGGGTAGCGCCAGTTGAGACTTTAACGGAGTGTACATTTATACATGAAGCAAAAGAAGCTAACGCAGATACAGATGTAGTGTTATCTATTAATTTCTTATTGCGACAATCTACAACAAGATTATAAAAGTTCAGAAAATCTACACCTATAATTGGCTCTGTCACATCAGCCACTACAAAGCGCCAAGCATAAACTCTACGTAAACCTAAATCTAAATCTAAATGTACATAACCACATGTGGCGATGTTGGTGCCGTTGGCCGCCGAAAGCTCGAAGGTGCTCCTGGCTCGACGATCTCGCAGCGATGACCGTGGAAAGACACAGAGGTCGCTTCCGGTATCGACCAGACACTGCGTCTTCGACGATCGATCAGTCACGAAGAGGCGACCGGCAGATGGGCAATGTTCAGTCGCCATTAACGATTGCCCCCGGCGTTTCCCGACTTGAAGTCACATGGCTGGTTGCATTTAGTGGCCTTGTCACCAAAATTGCCGTGATACCAACACAGCGGGAACTTGCGGTAGTTAGAGTTCGACCGCTGCCTCGAGGAAGATCTGCTCCTGAGACGACGCGATGACTGGTGGCGATGTCTGCTGCTTCTGTCTGAAGATGCGAGATTCTGCATCTGCCTCCTAAGCTCCGCGATGTCTTTCCTGAGCTCGTCAAGGACAGAACCGGGCACGGCTTCACTGACTGCGGCCACTCTGGGTGTTGATGAGGCGAGACCATAGACGCGATCTGCTAAGTCCGCCAGGTCATCAATGGTGCTGGAAGATGGTTGACCAGCGAGCACAGTCTGGATACCATGAGGGAGACGGCTGGTCCAAATCGTCTTCAAAAAGTCATCTGTGACAACTATACCTGCAAGGCCCTTGAGGTGCCGCAAGAACTGTGATGGCTTGCGATCTCCGAGCTCTTCATGCATCAGGAGTTGTTGGAGCTTTTTCTCATTAGATGCTGACAACCTCTTGATTAATTCCGCCTTCAGTTTGCCATATTTATCCGTTGCCGGTGGACTTATTATAACATCCTTCACTTCTCTTGAGAACTTATTATCCAGTTGACTTATAACATAATTGAACTTCGTCAAATCGCTAGTTATTCCTGATATGGCAAACTGACCCTCGACCTGGGCAAACCATATTTCTGGCTCTTCGGGCCAGAACGGTGGAACACGAACGCCATACTTTACATACTTCAGTACGGTCATGAGCACTAGGTCCGGCATTTTTCTCGTCTGAGTCAACGGACCCGCGCCGACTCGGGGAGCGGCTATGTGCGTCTGCATAATCCCTACTCATGTTCAAAACGGGGTCACCAGTTTAGTGGTGTCAGTAGTAGGTAGTAAAAGAAAGGAACAGTTCAACTTACGGTTGTATCAGTATATTGTCCACACTACTAACACAAATACATAAAGTCACAATACATAGAAGGTGAATAGGATTTCCACAAAGCACAAGCACAGACACAGTTTATGGTTCAGAAGAAGAAAGTTAGAAGTCACAGAAAAGAAGTATATAAGCCAAAACAAATAACAGGTCAGCGTAAATAATAGCAAGGGCAAAGCGAGGTCGGTAAGCGAGCAGTAAAGCAGCGTGCGCTCCGCGTCGTGATAGTGTCTCGACTGGCGTACGTGCGCAGGCGGCGCCCGGCCGTCCGCTATGTAAATACATAGCGGACGATGACCGTTATGTGCGCGCGGTGATTTGCGCGTTCTCAATTCACCACGACGCGCGGTGCTATTGACTAAGCGATATATTGCATCGACGAGCTGATATGAATTTAGAATTATAGTGTTATTATTGTTAATACGTAAATATTATTATTGTTATTTTGTGTGCATATTATTATAATGTTGTTGAATATTGTTAATGTAATTTTGTGTAAATATTTAATGTAATATATATACAATAGTGTAGGTATACATAACATAGTAATGAGGAAGGTCGTAGGAAGGTCACCTACAACTGCTTTGCAGCGGCGGGAATCGATTCTATTAATTTCTTACATTTTTCAAAAGAAATTGAGTTCCATTTTTCTAAAAAACATCATAAAGCTCAGTTAGAACCACGATAGCTCAATTGGAAGAGCACCTGACCCGGTATGTCCGAAGGGTGCAGGTTCAAATCCTGCTCGTGGAAATTTTTTCAACATTTGAGTTTTTGTAATCATAAAGCTCTCTCAAATTGCCGCATTGTCGATATCAAATCGACAATGCGGCAATTTTTTTTTCTTTTTCTTTTTTTGACACTTTTCTTGACTTCGCACCGAAGATGTTCGATTGGATTTGGATCTGGGCTGTTAGCTGGCCAGGCTAAGACAGAAACTGATTGTGAGTCGAGAAATTCCTTTACTGAGCGTGCCGTATGTTTAGGATCATTATCGTGCTGAAATATCCAAATTACCGGAAGAACCTCTTCAGCATAAGGTAACATTGTTGTTTCCAACATATTTTTGTACTGAAGTTGTTCCATGTTACCTTCTACGAGCTTAATAGGTCCGATTCCGTGACCAGAAAAGCACCCCCAAATTTTCACATTTCCACCACCATGTTTTAAGGTCTTTTTTGTGAATTTAAGGTCAAACTCTTTCTTCAATGGACGCCGCACGTAATGTTTGCTATTAGAACACTCTGTTTATTTTGTATTCATCAGAAACAATACATTTTTTTACTGTCGAGCTGACCAGTTTTCATACTTTCTTGCCAATGCAAGACGGGCTTGCCTGTGGCACTGTTTCATCATGGGTACCTTTCTTGCTATACGTCCTTGCAACTTTTCTTCTACTAAACGTCTCCGAATGGTGCGTGCTGAGATCGCTGAAGGGTTGTTTTCTCCAAAATATGCTTTTCTTATCTCATTAGACCCCTTAAAAGGATCTTGTCTTGCCAAACGAACGATATTTCTATCATCTTGTTGTAATGTTTCACAGCATGGTAAACCATCGTTTTCGAACGATTCGATTGCAGATGATCAGCTATCTTTTTCTTACGACTAATTCTTTTCACGAAGTTTTATTATCACTTACTCCCTTAGAAGATTTGTCGCAACTTTTATTTTTCCACATTGTTATTTTACGAAAAAATTTACTTTCAATAATATTAATTAACTAAATGGCGCCAATATTATACTAGAAGTGACATAGACACAGTGTTCGATATTTAAATTTCAATAAAAAAAGAAACTGTCCATCGGTTGTAACAACCGTTGGATAGATGGCGCTCCGTGCTGCTAAAAAAGCACGATAAAACATTAGAAAGCAGTGACAAAATTCAGCGCTTATGTCAGCCTTCCCGGCATAGCGGTCAGTGCAGCCGCCCGGATTGCGGAAGACCCAGGTTCGATTCCTGACTGGGTCGGGTGGGCGTTTAATTTTTTCATTGTATTTTATTAAATTTTATAAATATTTAATTTAGCTTCAGTGCAGCAATTAGCACTTAAAAATAAAAAGTAAAAATTAACTGTTCAGCGTTCTTAATTATGTGGCCAGCCGTAGCAGTAGTCATGTTATAATCAGTGTAAAGTTTATTGGATGTATAAAATGTATTCGTTTTGTTTTTTAGTTAGTCACGTGTGTAAATGATATATCGATAGTATGAAAACGTTTTGCAATCGCACAAAAATGAATAAAACATGTGTAAGTAGGATTTATGTAAGTGTGTTGGAAAACATGTTGTATCGCTCACAAGCGTGCTTAATTATTTGACCACCACTGTATATATATTAAATTGAATTTGTATGTATTTAGAAGAGAGACTGTAAAGCGTAGTGTGTCTGCAGGAGCGCGAGCGTCCGCCGCTGACGCTGCAGGCGCTGTCGGAGCGCGACCGCGGCGCGTGGCTGCGCTCGCTAGAGCCCGCGCCTGCTCCCGCGCCCGCGCCCGCGTCCGCGTCCGCGCCCGCGCCCGCAGACGCGGCGCCCGCGCACCACGCCAGCGGTCAGTATAATAGCCTGTGTTCGGGATGTTGTATAACGTGGCCACTGGCGGTGTATAACGTGGGCCGTGGCCGTCCGCAGCGGAGGGCGCGTGCGCGCTGGACGCGGCGGGGTTCGCGTTCGTGCGGCGGCTGGTGGCGGCGCTGGAGGCGCGCGGGCTGGAGGAGCAGGGGCTGTACCGCGTGGCGGGCGTGGCGTCGCGGGTGGCGCGCGCGCTGGCGGCGGGCGCGGCGCTGCAGCCGGCCGCCTGGGAGACCAGCACGCTGGCCTCCGCGCTCAAGGGCTACCTGCGCGCGCTGCCCGAGCCGCTGCTCACGCGCCGCCTGCACAACCAGTTCATCGCCGTCGCCAGTCAGTACCACCGCTTTTTGCTACTTTTGGCTCTTATTCCGTTGTATTAAGAGTTGCTTTGTTTACATGTTAATGCTCGTGAGTGTACTTATGCGAGTCGGTTCGATTAACGGCGTGGATGTATGTCGTGGCCCTATTCGCTTGGCGATACGGCATGTGTCCACTTGGTTTTAGTGCTATTGATGACATAAATGCCCGTTTGCACTAAACTTGAGTTAGGCTTGTCTTAGTTAAGATACACCTAAGTTTAGGAGCAGTCTAACAAAAAAATTTGTTTGCACTAACAGTTGTGTCTCAGCTGTGACGAAACTATGGAATTGCCTACTAAAGTGAATGATGAAAGAATGACGAACGATTGGAATGATAAATTGTTTATGGTCTATTATTTTAAAAAACAAAATCGGTTTGAATTTGTCAACGTCTTGTGTTGACAATCTAATTTGTGAACTTTGTTGTCGTGCCTTTCGTGGTATTTTCATATGGTTTTTATTAAAATGGAAAGCACAAAACGTAAACAAACTCCGAATTTCACGACGGAGGAAAAAAAGCACAACAAAAAACGCCTGATTGATTGATTTAATTGTGACAGACAAAAAATATCATAAAATACTTTTTTATTTTGTCGTTTGCCAACCGAAGTTGGACAGGCTAAGGAAATCTCCTTGCTGTAACACAATAAAACACTACTTAAATATCGCCTTACTCGTTGGGGCTTCCTATTCAAGCTCATAAATTTATAAACCTAAGTGGAGTTAGGAATTGCCTAAGGTTAGTGCAAGCAAATTTTTCGCTAGGAGTAGCCTAAACAAATTAGGCAAGAACTTAGGCGATTCATAAGTTTAGTGCAAACGGGTGTTATTCTTTTAACTTATAACGGTACGAATAATTATAGTAAGTTGACAATTCCGATTCAGTTTAAATATTTTGAATGGTTTATATTAATTTTTAAATTTTATATAGAGTTGTAAATGTCTCTGCTCTGCCTGATGTTAGGCAGAGATGACCCGCCAGTAATTATAGAAGGCACTGAAGCAGGCAAAACAATAAAAGTAATGACAAGTAACATTATTTTTACAAATTACAATTTGAAATAAGGTTGAAAATAATTCCACGAGCGGGATTCGAACCCGCGCCTCGAGACATACCGGGCAGGTAGTTTAATGCTACCGTGGTTCTGTCCAACCCGCTGACCCGCTGAAATTGACCAACGCTGTCTACTCTTCCTCTGTAAGCCAAAGGAGCTTTATCCAACGCCAACGACTGCGGCATCAATATTTGATGCGAGCTGTTTTCGGTTATGGCGGTATGTAATTAATTACCTACGCAAACTTTGTTGCGTACAATTTATAATTAATGTTTAAAACTAGAATAATTAGTGTTTATAAATTTCGGCGGACCGAAGGACCGAACCACGATAGCATAAAGGGATCCACCCTTATATTGTAAGTATTATTTGACTTAGAATTACATGGGGTGCGGGTTCGAGTCCCGCTCGTAGTGTATGAGTCACTTGCCCCTGATTGTATCGGTAGGCATTATCTTGACAGTAATTAATTACACTTCGAAATAGTAGTCGTTTCAATATAACTATTTGAATTATCATAGTCATTTGCAATAGAGTAATCAATCATTAACGGAATTTTTACCATGTTTAAATCTTGGGTTTAAACTTCAACAACATTAACTTCAGTAATTTCGCGATCATGGCGCACGCAACCGTGGCGGAATATCGAGTGCTCACAAATAATAAACATGGTATCAATCTCGTTCATAATCACTAGTCGTTTCCTTTCCAGTGTGCCTATGAGCCATATGAGCCATATGAGCCATATGAGCCATATGAGCCATAGGCACACTGCATGGGATTCGAGCGCAGAGAGTGCCCGCAGAGTGCCCGCGGCGGGCGGAGCGCGTGGCGGGCGCGCGCGCGCTGGTGGCGGCGCTGCCGGCCGACAACCGGCGCATGCTGCGGCTGGTGCTGCTCCACCTGCGCAAGTCAGTCCGCACTCCGCACGCAGCCGGCGGCTTCATTTACCGCAAACGCTCAACTCAAACTCCAATCCTTATTCCACATGAGCCTTCATAGACACTTATTGACGTCTCAAAAAAATTGTTTAGACTAAACTACTGAATCTACCACACCGGTTCGAATTTTGGGAGAGCCTTCGACCGAGAATAGCTGACAACGAACTCGAGAGGTTCATAAAGTTAATGTAAAAAGGGACATACAAATTCTTAAGACGCCTCATAAACATAAGATTGGCTCGATATTACACCTCTTTCATTTCTAATGTACGAAAATAAGTTTCCACATTGTGAATTAGTACCTCTTATTTGACAATGCACATCTTTGGTTCTTTAAATAAAAACAATGCAATACTCCACGTTAAAAGTAATACCCTTTCTCAAATATAATACTGGTTTATTACTAATAACTTATTGCTTCTAAGTGATTAAAATTCCAAAAATGAGACGCAGGTCGAATTAATTTAGCAATTAATAAAACATTCATAGTAGTCATTAACTGAACAGTAGTCCGCCTCCAATTCACATTTCAATGGCGTTCTTTTATTGCTCAGAGAGACTCGCACTCAGATTAACGTTTGCATGCTGTTTTATAATGGCAAAACATTTACGCGTTGTAAATTTTATACCACCATGTTTTTTGGCAAATAAATGATTATCTTATCTTTTCTTATGAGATAAGCTACCTACGCAGTTAGAAATATAAAGTCAATAACATGAATGTATCAGTGCGTGTGGCGTGTGTCGCCCGATGTAGCCGTGTAACGTGGCCGTGGTTGTGGTGTGCAGCGTGGCGGCCAAGAGCGACAAGAACCTGATGTCGGTGTCCAACCTGGCGGTGTGCTTCGGGCCCACGCTGCTGCGCGCCGAGCGCGAGACCGTGGCCTCCATCCTCGAGCTCAAGTTCTACAACGTCATCGTGGAGACGCTGCTCGACCACTTCCCGGACGTGTTCGACGCGCCGCCCCCGCCCCCGCCGCAGCCCGCGCCCCCGCCCCCGCCCCCGCCGCCGCCGCCCCCGCACAACGGCATCCCCAGGTAAACATCCCACTCACACTTAGGCACTTAGCAATCAGAGAAAAGAAACCGGAGTACCACGACCACTCCTTTGGACGTCCTTCTTAGAGTGTACATTTTTCTTAATGTAGTGCAGCGCTAGCAGATGTGTGTGTCATCAATCTACCTCGTAAGTATTGCCTACTAACATTACAAATCGATTTGATTCGAAAAGATTAATTACTAAAGTATTCCTTCTGTAACTGTAACTCATCGCTTCGAAAATATTTCTGCTGGGACGAATTTTTTACGACTTACCTTCGGATGTTTTCTAGAGGGAACGGCGTAACGCACTAGTGCGTGCCCCCGTGCCCTACTAAATTCTCCGTGGGGTTCGGATCGGATCGGGGAGCAGAACAACCCGAAGGCGCCTCTAGAGGCTCGGATTGACCGGGCCGTGGAGGGGGAGAGAAGCGCCCGAGTACATGTCTGTACCTGATGTCGAGCGCGTGTGAACCAGCTCGTCGTACCCTTGTTCTACGAGTACAGTGTCTTGGGCCTAAACTAGTGTGCATGTTTAGTGTATTCTGTAAATGTGTAGTGGCATTTAGAGGATCGGGCGGGGTGCTGGAGCGATCTGCGGTGATCGCTTATAACCGCCCCGGGTCATCCTCGCAGCACGTAACGAGAGTGCGGGATTTCTTAGCGGATTTGTCTTCTTCCTCTTTAGCAAAGTAAGTGCTTGAAAATAAATAAATAATGTTATAGCTTTAGGCTTTTTTTCAGATATCGAGTCTTGTCTATCGGATTCGGGATTGTTTTAGTAGTACTCCTTGTCATAGGCAAACAATCCGAACACCCGGCGCGTACTGCAGAGATCTTGTGCGGCTTTGACAGCCAATCACTCGTACGAGGAGATACCGCTGTAATGAGCTCACATTTAGGACACAATTCCTAGTAGAGTAAAGTTCCTACGAGCGGTGTGCCTGTATAGAGTACGGCTGCCATGCGGACGCCGGCGCCGCGTCAGTAGCAAACAAATGATAACACCTAAGCAAATTGACTGGCATGGCGTACTGTTCACGTAACCCTATTTTTATAAATATTAGGGGTTAAAGTATGAAATTGCCGATTTGTACAGAAAAATTGAAATTCGTTTTTTTTTTAATTTAACATATTTATTTAATCAAAATAATTACCATTATTATCGATACATTGCTGCCATCTTATAGGAAGGTCATTTATGCCTTTGCGATACAACTCTCGTGATCTAGATTCGACAAACTGTGTGAAAGTATTTTGCACTGCCTCCTGAGAAGAAAACTTTTTATCACGTAGAAAATTGTCCAAATCACGAAAAAAATGGTAGTCCGTTGGAGCAAGGTCTGGCAAATACGGAGGGTGACGAATGATTTCTAATTGCAGTTCCTGTAGAGTTAAAACGGTTTCTCGTGCTGTATGAGGTCTCGCGTTATCATGGAGCAATAATGGTGAAGATAGATTCATGAGTCGGGGCTGTTTCACTGCTAGTTTTGCTATCATTGTTCGAAGTTCGGCACAGTAGACATCTGCCGTTATTGCTGGACCAGATCGGAGAAAGCTATAGTGAATAACACCATGCTGAGACCACAAAACAGTTACCATTACCTTTTTACAGGTAAGCTTTGCTTTAGGACACTGTTGCGGCGTTTGACCTGGGGTCAGCCATTGCATTTTTCGCTTACGGTTATCGTAAAGAATCCACTTTTCATCACATGTCACAATTCGATCCAATATTCCTTCATTTCTGTATCGATTCAACAAGGCAACACAAGTTTCAACACGCGTTTCTTTCTGCAGATCAGTCAAATCATGAGGCACCCATTTCTCATACTTTTTTATTTTATTGATTTGACGCAAATGAGTCAATTTATTAATTAGTACACAATTATCAATCATATCGCGTGCACTCACATTTTGTATCAATTTACTTTACTATCAATCAATATACATTTTATCAGCAAGTTTTGCCTATCATTTCTATCATCTAAAGTTGTACGGCCAACAGATCGTACAGTCACTATGCCATCGGTTCGTAAGTCTACTCTTGGCGGGAGATCTTGTACTGAGAAGACCGCCAGAAACTCAGCAAGTGTTCAGCTCTTTTCTCCCTTACAGCGTCAAAAACCATTCTTACAATCGAAGGAATGCATGCGTTGTGCGATATTATATAATTTATAATCATCCAAAGTATAATCCAGACATCTAAAACGTATTTTACGTAGGTATATAACTTTGCTTTTCATCCTAAATGCATTAAAGAACTTAATACAATTTAATATCGTTTTAAAGTTTTCTTTACCGTTGCACAATATGAGTTAACGGTATCGCTTAGAGCGGCCGGTCAATCCGCTGCAACCGCCCCGAACGAATAGGTAGAAGCAAATACATTTTAAAAAGAAGTTTTCTTTAAATTATTGTTAGCCTACATTTCTATGCCGTTTTACCTTTCACTATTTATAAAGCTCTGTAAAAAATTTACAGGCAAAAATTATTAAGAGAATTCATCATGCTTTGGTTCGGTGATGGCAGCACTTACTTCTTAAATTTTATTTTGTTTATTAAAGTTACTGCCGTACTCAAAGACGTCAAGTATGTTTTAAGTAAGTAAGTAAGTAAGCTGTCACTTTCTTAACTATAGTGCTAAATAGAGAAGGAAAGACATTATTTGTTATTAAAACTTAATTGACGTCTCTGAGTACGGCAGTAAGACTCATATATATGAAAAAAATAAGCGAATAAGCATGTCACAATTCGCTCCCCGCTCCGAGCGACTAGTTTAGTAGATGAACCAAAACTTCCACCAGGAGCTGTGGGTTACCGCGCGAGGGAGAAGAACACATTTTAGTATTACACCTTATAAAACAATGGAATTAATGTCAGTCCGCCGAGCGCGTGGTATGCCAATGCCGACGCCGGCGCCGGTCTGTCTGCGCGAGCGCGGCGGCGCCGGCGGCGGCGGGCCGCGTGACGTCAGCGGCGCTACTCTCGCGCCCACGCCGGCACCGCCGCGCCGCCGCCGCCGCCGCCTAATGTTTTGATTCCATTACCGCGGGGCTGCCCGACTGTGGAGTCAGCTTGTTCTTAGCCGCGGTGTAAATTAACTTTGTGTATCCTGTCGCTCTTTCCAAAGTTATGGCCCTATTTTTTATGATTTATATAAAAATACAAGCACATATTCAAAAATATTAATGCAAGGTTAAGAGTTAATATTTTGAGACTGTGTAAGAAAGGTTTAGTCACTGCCTATGTTTTATTTGTAGCGCTGGCAGGCGGCGGCGGCGTCTCTGATGTTTGCCCACAGGTGCTAATTGAGGTTTGCAGTTACAATGGATATCTATATCTTTATTACCAGTTATTCTTATTACTAAGCCTAACAGAGATTCAACTTCAACTTTTGTTTATGACAACCGGGTCACTTTTAGGTTAGCGACCATTACTGCCAATGACTATTTTCTTACAGATTTTGTATAGTGACAGAATTACATTATTTTAGTTTTTATTTATTTATTTATTTATTTATTTTAAAAGTTTAAATAATAGTTTTAAATATTATTAATAAAAATTAAATAGTTTTAATTAAATTAAATAGTTTTTATTTAAAAGTTTATAAGTTTTATAAGTTTAAAGGTTTTTTCATCGGTGTAGTGATTGTTCGTAATGCTATTCCGCTCGTGCGCGAGTGCCGGTTACACGGCGGGTACAGGCGTGTGGGCCGGCGGCGGCGGCTCGCGGCAGTCGCCGGCGCGGGTAAGTCGTGCATGCTGCAGCGCTGCGCAGCGGGCACCACCGCCGTTTGTCGTACGTACTTAGCTCGTAATATTATATATTAATTGATTTAACTCGTACACCTAGTTGCGCACAAACAGCTTTATGAATGAACTAGCTGACCCGGCGGACTTCGTACCGCTTGGATAGTTTCTATGACAACAAAACAAACAAAACGTTAAATAGTTTACGCGTGAAAGCGAATCAAATAAACAAAATAACTTTTTTTAATAATAAGTATCCTTTGTACTTCATTATACTGCTATTGAGAGTATAGTACTGTAAGGAGGTTATATGCAGCTCATAGTAAAAGTTTATTGTATTTGTATGTAAGCCTCTTTAGTCTGGATGAATATTTGAATCACCGAACAGGTAAAATTAAAAAGGTTTGCAACGGTTTGACACAGCTGTGGACAGAAGCTAGGCAGCTCGGCTAAGGGCCGAGGTGCTCTGAGATCGATTTAAGCTAACGTAATGTTTTTATGTTAATACACAAAGTTAAGTGCAACGAACGATTGGGAACCTTACAGTACCTATACAAAATTTCATGATGAGCGGTTGAATAGTTCACGTGTCAAAGCGTATCAAACAACAAAGAAACAAACTGACTTTCGCATTTATAATATTAGTTAGGATGAATCGATCAATCAAAAAGCGTTTTTGGGTTAACGATACTAATAACAATATTTGTTATTCAAATTATTCATAAAATATGCGGATAAAAAGCTTTGTACCTACCCCATTTTAAGCACATTGCGCGCAAACAGCAGTGTGAGATTTGGCATTTGTTGAAGTTGATACGGAGAAGGACCAAATGTTGTAAACGAAGCAACAAAGTTGAGCTGCCAACTAACCGCGCGCTGCACCCGGCACCCGGCACCCGGCACCCGGCACCCGGCACCCGGCACCCGGCACCCGGCACCCGGCACCCGGCACCCGGCACCCGGCACCCGGCCTCGGCCAGCAGGGCGCGCGAGCCTCGCCGGCCTGTCTCGCAAACAATTAGGTCAAATTCGTGATTCGCACTCGCTTTTAGAAAACGTTATTGTTGACAATCCCTAGTAGTGTTTATTAAACACCTTTTTTGTCAGCGCGCCGTTTTAAGCACGTTTCCTCTGTTTTAACCATGCCGACCCAGATGTGTGTATTCTAAACACCTTGTAGATACATAGGTACGTGAAATTTCCGCTGTATAGTCAATCACTAAGCAAGCAATATTACGGTTATCTTATGTGGCGACAAACGGTGCCGTCATTTGCGCGGGAGCCTCACCGTAGCATTGCACAAGGGGATGTGAGATGAGTCCGCGCGGCGCATGTGCCCGCGCCAGGTGCGCGTGTGCCGGCCGGCGGCGGCGCCGGCGGTGCGCTATCTGGCCGCCGCCAGGTGCGCGCCGCCGCGCGACTTGCGACCTTACGCCCTGCGCACAAGGCCCGGCCGCCGCGCTCGCCGCGCCCGCCCGCCGGCAGATGTTCACGCAACCATTTCTTATAAGTCTTCTTTCGAACGAGATTCCGTATTCATGAGGGCGACCGTTTTAGAACATCTTTGATACACCTTTCCTTTGTGAAGACACTTGAAACTATTTTATGTTAAATAGTGCAACTTTTAAAATCTCTTTTTCATATTTGACAAAGTGCAATTTTTTAATATAAACGTCATGCAAAAACCTGTATGTATAATTGACGACAACCTGGAAGTCGACAAATTTTAACAGTATTTTATTTTAAATACCTATCTTTGAACGATTTGAACGTTAAGTTTCTCGCCGCCCCCAAAAAATTCTGGTGACGCCGAAAATGGCGTTTAAGGCAATCAGCAAACTAAAAAAAAAAGTGTCTGTCAAAGGTAGGTGAGGTGCAGCGTCCTGAAAGCTAGCACTTTTAGCATGGGTTGACATGACTATTGTTAATGTGATAATACCGTATTAGTCATTTTTAAAGAAAAATACGTGTTACCTACGCGCCGCCCACCCGCGGTATGACGAAACCCTTGACTGGACCGATTGATTACTCTTGTACCGATGCATTATCGATGATTCATTTCTAAATCTGATACAACAACTTATAATGTTACATAAACAAAAAAAAACCTTGATGTGTTTTACTACAAACAAAGAAGTTCCGTAGGGCAGGTAATTCCGGCCGCCTTGTCAATCGTAATACACGAATGCACGTGTAAAGTGCCCCTTCGGGCGACAACATTGAAATAATGAATAGCAACCTGGAACCTTTGATTTGAAATACGTATCGTAACGGATGCGTCGACAAAGCCCCGTCCGCGCAGAAGGGCGCGCGAGATAATGCGCGGCGGGCGCGCAGCCCGCCAGCTGCGGACCGATACGACACAAAAAATAAGAAACCTCTCCTTAGCCTCATTATCTGCCGGCTGCCAGCCTGCCCCCCCCCCCCCCCCATCGCCGCGCCTCCCGCCGTCCTTTCACCTAGCACTCGGTAATCGCAGCAATTCAAAATCCTGTTTTTTTGACGAACTTGCGAGTTTACCTGTCCAAACAATAAATAAATAAATGAACAAGTAGATTCGACCCTCATTAAGGACCGTGCCTTTGAACGAATTCAATCTTATCTGTTGCGTACTTTCTTTTAAGCGTTTCTTTCAGTAGGTACCTTTCTTTTGTGTTTACGCGGGATTATGTCGCAATAGGACCATCGTACCTTATCTTTATAGTTTTATCTGTTACTTCGTAATTGGAAACGTGCAGTTGTTGATTTTTCACAATAGGTCTATAAAATAAATAGGCAAAGCTGTGGTATTATTCGAAAGAGTTTGTAGAAACTATCCTCGAGCGCAGCTTCCAGGACATTCACCTACGGCAGAGCTGGTGGGTTGAGCATGCGGCTCGCGAGATGAGAACGCGGCGGCAGCTGCAGCGCGGAATGCGCACCTGCCGCGGCTGCCGGCCCATCCCGCCGCAGGTATTGTCATTGTGCTCCCGATCGAACTGCGCGCTCCAATCGCCGCCAATCTGTTTATAGCGACAATTACATACTTTCATTACCTATATACATTTATGAGTCAATTTTAAGAAGCTTACATTATTGTATACATTTAGTTCGTGATGCGACTAACATATGATACAAAGTTTTTTATTATATAGATTAACAATGAGACAATAAGTAAGCGTGTAGTATGTAATACAAAATCGGCGTGTTATTAATAATTTATGATTTTAAAACTTACATAAAAAAGTGTAATTTTGGGTCAGTGGCAGTTATGATCTTTCGGTATGAACTTGTAAAAAGTGTGGATTCTGGCATTATTCAGTGGATGGGCGCGCGTGTGCCAAACGAGTCGCAGCGACCCGCCGCCGACCTGAACCATTAAACCATTTAACCATTTAACCATTTAATGAGTTCCTATACACAGGTTACACGACATATATAATTAATAAATATTTTGAATTTGAATTTGAAATATACCACTCGACCTTTCTTCACTCGAGCAGTACTACCACTCCGGACAATATAATTGTGTTATAAAATAAAAACAACTTCTCACTATCGGGAAACCGGGCGTTATATTGTGCATTTTCTGTCAAATTGTATTGTTATTTGAATTCTCCGCACAATTATTGAATGAATGACGAAAATTGCGTTTATAATTGAGGCCCGGCCGCGCGCCCAGGTGTTGTAGTAAACCACGTAAGTCTCTAAAAATTTAGTACTTTTTTTTCATAGTAGGTAAGACGATTTTTATCTTCCTTTGAAGTAATATTGACACGGTGCTGAAGTTGGGTTATCTAAGTAGATAATTGCGACGCTATTGTCCAGTGCGCAAACAGTTTCGGGAAGACGTAGGAGATCCTTGCGGCTCGTGTCGCAGGCGGCAGCGGCAGGTGCGCGCGCAGCTGCCGGCGCGCGTATAAAGCGCGGCCGGCCTGCGCGCGCACCACTCTGCCATGCGCCGCCGGCCGGGACGCTCGCCTCGCGACGTTAGTGTTGTGTACCTGTGACTGTGACGACTGTGCTGTCAAAATGATCATCTGCCTCTCTGGATTTGTTATTGCCGGGTTAGTGTTATTCTCCTGCTTATTGAAAACGGACGTGACGCCTTGTGCAATGTTGTGCTCTAGCCGTGAATTTGAGTGTATTCTTATTTTAAGTGAGATCCATAATATTTGTCTTACACACCAGTCCGTGGTTTCTTCGTGCTTAAAACTCGGTTACAACCTTCCTTACGTCCGGTGTCCTAGAGACACGGGACATTCCTGCAGAGTAAGGTTATTGTACTGAATCATCCGGTGTCAGATTCATATTAATCTTGCACTAGAAACCAGAAACGCGTTATTGTCGTGCCTCGTTGCCCGACGTAAACAAACGTCGGCTGTGGCGCGTGGGCCGCCGCCGCCGCCGGCCGGGCGCGCCTGATGTTGACAAGTTCCAATTCCTTAAAATTGGACACTCACTCCAGATTTTGATGATATTCTGCATCAATTTTCTTTTTAGTTTGTATGAAAGTTTAAGTTTAACGTGGTCTTCTAGGGATTTTTAGTTATTTTCTTATTTAACCTGATTTTCTTATGTACTTTTGAGCGAACAACTGTGCTTCGTAATTTTATTTCGTACTTATTATATGAATTTGAATTGAACATGTTCCTACAGCGCAGTAGTTCGAGAGCTAACTTTTTGTTCCCTTGTTACAGAACCTCTCCGACTTCCATTCCTGTTTCCGCCCGAAATGATATTGTGAGTATTGCTTATTTAAAATGTCCGTTATCAAAATTAGTATCTTTATACAATTTCTTTGAGATCAAGTGTTAAAATACTTGTTCTTGAAAATATAATTTAATATTAACGTAACGTTTAGGTTTTTCCTTTTTTAAATCAAAATATCATATTTGTTTTTGTAGATGTTTGTTATTTATTACAGTATTAAATAAAAATGATGTTTGTTTGTTTGCAGGGCATGAGCGTGGGCTTGAGCGTGGGCGGGGGCGGGGGCGGGGGCGGGGGCGGGTGCGACCGCAGCCGCTACTCGCCGCACCACCACCAGCTGCTGCAGCACTTCGCGGCGCCGCTACTCGCCGGTACGCTCGTTTACATTATATTTAATAAATGCTACAATTAATTCTAAAAATCATGTCCAGGGATTGGATTATTGTAAGATTGGATGTGATGTATTCAAATGAATGGAGTACCAATCGTGCGCGTAAAGTACGTTACGTCGAGGTTCCTAAACAAAAAAATACGTTTCGAATGGTTGGACATAACGGGTTTCCATGATACAGTGATCAATACTGATCTCGTCTAAATTAGTCGTCATTAACGAACGTATCTATCATTGCCTCTGAACCAACAGCATCATAATAACTTTTAAAGTTGCAAGATAATGCTAATGTTATTTTGAAATTTAGATTTTTTAAAATTAAATATATGAATTTGCGCGCAGGTCGGTCGAGCAGCAGCTCTGCGGAGTCCGTGTCCAGCCACAGCGCGTCGCCGCCGCCGCGCGGGCCGGCGGGGGCGGGGGCGGGAGCGGGGGCGGGGGCGCGGGCGTGGGGCGCGACGCGCGTGCGCACGCTGTACGCGTGCCTGGGGGAGAGCGAGGGCGAGCTGTCGTTCGAGCCCAACCAGATCATCACCAACGTGGCGGCGTCGGGCGAGCCGGGCTGGCTGCGCGGCACGCTCAACGGCAAGGCGGGGCTCGTGCCCGAGAACTACGTCGAGCCGCTGCCGTGACCGCCCGAGACCGCCCGTGACCGCCCGTGACCGCCCGTGACCGCCCGTGACCGCCCGCTAGTATTACCGTGTTGATTGTTTTTGTACCTATTTGTATATTTTGTACATTGTAAATAAGAGTCTTATTGATATTTCTATTTATATTATACTTATGTTGTGAATTTTGTACCAAATATACTATAATGTATTATGCGATATCCGCTCGTGGATTAGTCATTAAAAAGATTATGAAAGATTATTTGCTTTTTTTTTATTGGCTTCTACGTCGATTCGCGCCCAAGGGTAACCGGAGCTCGAGTGGATGGTGCTGCGATGGTTATGTATCATTGTAACTAAAGTTGTATCGACTATAGTCGAAATAACTACGGTCGAAATGGCTAATGTTTAAAATATCTAAAGATCGTTTCACGTAAGTGTATAATAACTAATGAACGAAATTCCTAATGGACGATTCACCTTTAGTTAATGTACCTACAGTTGATTTATCTAAGGTTGATTGAAGTAATGCCGTATTATAATGTCGAAATTTCATAATACCTACAACTAAAATCAAAACTATCACACATACCTATATATTTATTTTACCTATCAATTTCTAGCAATACTAGCTGCCCTACTCCTGTAGGTCACGTGATAGATTAGAAATTTAAGACAATTGCGAATTTCGAAGTAAATTTTTTATTAGATAACAGAAAGAGTTTCATTTTGGTAATTTTTGCTTTTGTTGTCTAATAAAAAAAATAACCTCTAAAATCTCATACCTGTCACATGACCTACAGGAGTAGGGCAGCAAGTTTCCTCAATCATTTTCTCAATAAAGTGTTAGATTAATCGTTCATTAGTGCAATTAACTTTAGTTTAATCGAATTTAGGTGAGTTAAGCAGTAGTTCAATCGACCAATATGCGTTATGAACGTATGCCAATCAACCGTAGCTATGTCGACAATAGTCGATACAACTTTAGTTACAATGATACGTAACCGCTGCGATGCATGGAGGCTTCCGTCGAACCAGTGCCAGGAGGACCTTGTTAACACGCCGACCAAGGAGACCCGTTGAAACGGCTGTCCCGCTGGCCGCCCGTGGCACAGTACAGGGGCCCCAGCGAACCTAACCAACTCGTGAGGCTGCCTCACCATGCCACGCATAATCTCGGGGTGGTCCGTCGTGCCGGTTGGTGGCCGGAAGGTGGGGTCTCGGCGGCCATTCCCGGGGGGGTTCGGGGGCCCTTCCGTTCGGCGGGTTAATGATACGCATCTGTAGGCAGATCCCTGGTGAAACAGGCCGCTGCACTTTGACTATTTGCATCGCGGTAGCAATTCCTCGACTCACGCCTCCCTCCACCATGACAGCACCTAACATTAAAACTGGTCCTACATCGGTGGGCACCCCCACCACAACCATTCTAGCGTACGTTGCACATCTATGGGGTGAGGCTATTGACAAGCGTGGTGAGTCGGTGGCTGTTAGCCTTGACATAGCCAAGGCTTTTGATCGGGTCTGGCACAAAGCTCTTCTCTCCAAGCTCCCGGCATATGGTCTGCCTGCTCAGTTCTGCAACTGGGTCGCTGGCTTCCTGCATGAGCGCAGAATCTGTGTTCTATCCCCCACGCTGTTCCTTCTGCATGTCAATGATATGCTTCCACTTGGAAATATTCATTGCTATGCAGATGATAGCACGGTGCATGGGGGATATAACGGTCACCCGGCGGCAGGACGGGTGGAAACCGGAGTGAATCTACGTGACGCTACGTTTGTTTTCACGCTGCACCAGTTATCTTCGCGTCTGGACTCAATTTCCACTTAACATCAGGTGGGATGGAGTTATTTGCCGAGCTATCTATAAAAAAATATTTGCCGAGCTATCTATAAAAAAAATAAAAAAGGTGCGTAGATCCGAATGCGTCCGTTTTAGACTTTTATCAATAATGGAAATAGAGACTAACGGCTTGCATAAAGTTTTTAAATATAACTTAAATACAACTTCAATCTATTTAGGCCTTTAAACAAGAAAAGTGTCTTGCTCAACCAAAATTATGTTGCTAATTGTGTTTAAGATCTGTCAAAGTGACATACCGAATCATAGCTTTAAAAGCTGTTCAACGCCGCTAAATGCCTTTAGCGGATGTCGTCTGTAAAAAAAATGTTTGTTATTGGTTTTTTTATTACTTTCAATATATTTTGATTTTGACCCTTGATAAATGAATCAAGTGGAATTATATTCGAATGACGATGAAGAGATTATGGAATTTAATAGACCTATACAGGAAAGACAACTTTTTCCAAGAACAGACTTGAAGACAATTTTATGAGAAGAATATTTATAAAACTTATAAAATACAGTGAAAAAATTAAACGCCCACCCGACCCATCCAGGAATCGAACCTGGGTCTTCCGCAATCCGGGCGGCTGCACTGACCGCTATGCTACCGGAAAGGCTGACGTACGCGCTGAATTTTGTCACTGCTTTTTAATTTTTGAGTGCTAATAGCGGCACTGTGCGCCATCTATCCAACGGTCATTGCAACCGATGGCCATGCAGATTGACCTTTGCAGATGAAATACCACACAAATTTGATAACACAACGCTATAGTAAATTTTACTTTTTATAGTAATATTTATAGTAATTTATATTTTTTTCCTACGCCCTCCGGCCAGGTGGGATGATGACCTGCGAAAGACTGCAGGCATATGCTGGATGCGTAAAGCTGAGGACAGGGCGCTATGGCGCTCATTAGCCTACGTCTAGCAGTGGACTAAGATAGGCCGATGATGATGATGATGATATTTTTTTCACTGTATTTTATAAATATTTAATTAGCTTCAGTGCAGCAATTAGCACTTGAAAATACAAAGAAAAATTTATGAGAAGATTCCGTCTTCGTAAAGCTGCTATTTTGATGTTATTGCAACAAATAGAATTACGTTTGTCTAATGACGGCACTCGTATCACTATACACTGATGCGCCGGCGCCGGTCGCCCGCACGCCGTCCGCGCCTCTGATTGGTTCGCTGCGTTGCTGACTTCGTTGGCAGCTGGCTTTCGTTGTGATTGTAAATGTTTCATAGAATCTATTAATATGATAATCGAATAGAGCATGTTCGTAAGTGGCATTTTATTGATAGTACTTTTGTTGATATTAGTTGAGATGGACATATAAAGTTCGCGTAGCCCGCTTGCAAGCCAAGAGGTGTGAGAGAGACGTAAGGAATCGTACGGTTCGTACCTCTTAACTAATTTATTGTTTTGGCATTTGTATTCAGTTTAGCGACTTAATCACTGAAAAACTTGATTTAAAACTAATCATTCGATGTTGACAAAGAAAATTAACATTCGTAAAAAATATTATGTGATTGTTATTAAGTGCGACTCATTAGCAATAACATTGAGTGCTCGCTAGGGCAAACCAGGCTTTTTCACTTATATAAAGGTACCGCCACTGGGGGAACGACGCCCTGATGCGACCTGTCTGTGACGTTCTCGGGATAACAAAATGATACTCGCAGTTTCTATTTACCGATATATTACGATACAATGGTTACACATATAAAAATACATATCGACAACAATAATATACTCGCAATCAACAAAGCGAGCTTTTTACGAACAACACATTGAAGTGAAGCGTATCACAAGCAGTGCGCCGCGCTGGCACGGCGCTAACGGGCAATGTCGTGGACATTACTGTTCCGCAGAAAGTATTCAAATTTATTTTCACAAGCAGAACTAGAATCAATAAATTGTGAATAGGAGGCTTACTGACCTTCTTAAATTTTCTGAAGACCATCATTAGATCTGTCAAACAAGGCGAAAGCCATTCATCATTTTACGACCGTGCGAAGCCGGGGGCGCGATTTTTTGTCGAACGGTTTGTATCTTAACAATTAAATTGTAAATAATGCAAAAAATATTATATTTCATAGTATATTTTGTCACTTTTAATTCCCCAAGATCACCGGTGAGATTAAAAAATCGTGCTTCTGTACACTTCCAGTGGAACGAAACACTATTGTATAAGAACATGTTTAGAAAGATAGTCGCTCTTGCCAGCCTGGCGGGCGCAGCGCTGGTCGAGCCGAGCAATGTCAACAGTGTAAGCCGAACTGAGCCGTATTCATGGTCGACCACTACGCCAATGACATCATATTTTCCCTTGTGACGATCGGGATTCATTTTTTACACTCTTTCCAAATTACAATTTGTTCTTAACAACAAAATTTACGTTAAATGTATTATGTAAAATAATAGCTGTCGAATTTTCTATTAATGATCTAGGACACGACCAGTGACGTCACACGCGCGCTCACAACGATCCCGCCGACAGACTAGACAACGTATTAACACAACTGTTTGCGATGACTTAATATCATTACTTAATATCTTAAAATTATAACATCACTATTTACCGAACAGGGATCGCTTTATAAACAATTAAATCTGTCAATTATCATTTTAGGAGGCGATACGCCGTCGGCGCCGCTCGTCCGCTCCGAAATAATATCTAATTTACATAACAAATCTTTGGGATACCGGACGGTCGGGCGCGCGTGCCGGCGGTCGAACCTGTCGCCTTCCGGAGCGAGCAACCGCGCCGGGGACCGCACACGCGGGGCGCAGGCTTCACTCGACCGTCTAACGCAAGTCCAACGACGCGCACCGAACGGTGGAGACGCGAGTTACACACGAATCACAACGGCCACGGTTCGCGCACTGATCTCCCGGATGTTCGAACGCAGACACCTCGCGTCCTCCGGCCGGAAACCTATTCACGAGCCTCTGTGGTGCATCGACACCGTCAGCGTCCGTCGCCGCCGCCGCACGCGACCGCCGCCGCTCAGTCGCGGCCCGGGTCCAGCAGCCGGCGCACGCGGCTGCAGTCCGCCAGCGCCGGGGGCGAGGCGGCCGCCCCCGCCGGCACGCGCGCGCCGCCCCCGCCCCCGCCCCCGCCGCCGCCCCCGCCGGCCCGCGCCGCGCCCCCCAGCTCGGCGTCGGCCAGCCGCTCGAGCCGGCGCGCCTCGGCGGTGCGCACCACGCGCATGAGCGCCGCGTACTTGTCGCGCACGGCCCGCAGGCGCGCGTCGCTCTCGTCGGCGGCGTGGCGCGCGGCGCGCTTGAGCTCGTTGGCGCTCGCGTCGCGCGCCGCCAGCGCCGCCTCCAGCTCGTGCGCGCGCGCGGCGGCGGCGTCGGCGCGCGCGGTGGCGGCCTCCGCGTCGGCCTCGGCCTTGGCCCAGGCGGCCCGCAGCGCGCGGTCGGGCGGCGGCGGCGCGGCGGGCGCCCGGGCGCCGGCGCGCGCCGCCTCGGCCAGCCGCGCCTCGCGCTCGCCGAGCACGAGCAGCTCGCGGCGCAGGCGGCGCACGGCGTCGGCGCGGCGGTCGGCGGCGCGCGCGGCGTTGCCCAGCGCGTGCACGTGGCGCGCGGCGTCCAGCGTCTCGCCGCGCGTGCGCCGCAGCTCGGCCTGGTCGCGCGCGCGCAGCTGCTCGGCCTCGTGCAGCGCGGCCTCGGCGCGGAGGCGGGCGGCGCGCTCGTCGGCCAGCGCGGCCTCGAGCCTGGCCTCGCGCTCGGCGGCGGCCGCGACGGCCACGGCCGCGGGGGCCGCCGGCGCCTCGCGGGCGTACCTGGCCGACACGAATCGATTGACATTATTTAATCTCCGAACGACGAAGGCGACGATATCTATTATTTATTTATTAAGGTTTGCCAACGTTTTTACACCGATTACTTATTCTCTAAAATAAATTTCTTAAACTTTAGTGCAAAAACAATAACAGGCAAACACACCATTAATAATATATAAACTGTGTACGAACATATTACATTACAGATTACGTACTTGACGTTCAGGATAATAAGAGTGAAAATTTATAGAAGTTAGTTACTTACATTATTAAATTAAATAAATAAAGTTAAACTAAATAAATTAAGTAATTTAAGTAGGTAAATTAAGAGTCTGAATATTTAAAGTTCGGATTATAATATGAACGGCTCCGAGCGACGGGTCGGAGTGACCGGAAAGGCGCGCGGAATGATAACGCCTGTTTTCTGCGATTGTTCCGATCTACTTGAATGATAATTAAAGCGCTGTCCACACATTTCCGAGTTCAAATAAACGGTTACATACGATTTGTGCAAACTTGCTCACACATCTACGTGTCAGGAGGATCCGGATCGTCAGTGTTCCGGAGCAAACTCGGACGCACGAACGCTATTCGATTTTTATCTACGTGGACTTGACGACATTTGTTGCAATTGCAGTTGGCGGAACACGGATGGCCCTGACCCGCAAGTGTGGGGACAGCGCTTAACACTTTTTACTGTTGTCCTTTCTTTTGTAAACCTCATATTTCCAATATTAACAAAACTTGTCTTCTGGAACTCATATAAAAATGAGAATACCGCAAGGGTCGATTCTTGATCCTTTCTTACTTTTGATCATTATCGATGACTTGCCATTCTTATTAGTAAACTTCTTCTTCTTATTAGTATTTTAAATAAAAAAAAACTAAAATCTATATGGAAATAAAAATTTTTAATTCATTAAACCATTAGTTATATATAATCCCCGGCTCCTCCCAGGCTAATTTTTATTCAAGAGCTGGCCACATTCTTTCTCATTATCGTTTACTAATATTTTTGTAAATTCGTTTTATTGTGATAGCGTACCCGCTTTGTAAAGGCACAAGTGCTTTGAATACAAAAATAATAAGTTTTAGAATTAGTTAAACATAATGACAGAGGGAAATGGATGTTCACGGGTGAACGAATGAACGACAGTTTACTCGTTCACCTGAGAATATTTATTTGGTTATTATTTTTTTTGTGATTTTTATTTGTATTTTTGTTTCTCAGTAAAATAATAATAAAATTTTGTTATCGTTCGACCATTGTCTGAGTTTCTGGTTCAATGTCTACTCAACTGTTTGTATTTCTTTCGCCGTGGAAACTTTGTTAGCTTATGTACAAACTTAATGCTTTATATTGACTAGTGTTATATTAAGCTGTTTGTTTCCCTTGAACAAATAAAAAAAAATACAAGCTTGTTGTTTCATTTGTCGATTACGAGAAAGCAGTCGGCACGGTGGAGCACTGGGCTGTTATGCACTCCCTACGCAGGAGTGCGGTGGACTCTAGGCATGTGGACATATTAGGAGACATTTACAGAAACGCCTCTCTACGTGTTAGACTCCACGATCTCACAGAGCTTGTGCCAATTAGAGGGGTCCATCAGGGCGCCACTATCTCGCCTAAGCTATTCACATCACGTTTTTAAGCTTCTCTTCTCTCTCTGTCTGTCTGATAGGAGTATAAACATCAGACAGACATTAAGACTGGACAAGTACGGCATCGCGCTTGTTAAGGCGTGAACGCAGCCAGACGCGCTGCGGTTGGCATCACTGCGTTGAACCGTGAACGCAGCCAGACGCGCTGCGGTTGGGATCACTGCGTTGACCCGCTGAGCCAATGAGAGACAGAATCGTGGCGAAGGCAAGAAAGAAAAAACGTCACTGGAGCAAGCGCCGGCAACTAGGATTAGCGATTAGTTTGGACGTCCATAAAACCATAAATGTCTTGTATCTATAAATACGATTACAAATAAAGTTTATATATTCCTCAATACTTCGTGTTGTTTTATGTTCCTGCGGTAACAACGCTTAACGTAGAGAAATGCGAATTCGGCAAAAAAGAACTCGATTTTCTGGGCTACAAGCCTCAAGCCTCAAGGCGAAGAGCACCCCCCCCCCACATCCGGGAGGTATGGCGCCTTCAGTGGGCCAAATTGGTGGGCCCTAGGGGGCAGCCGCGCGGACTGTGCAAGACTCTACAGAGTGCTCGGGGTTTCGCAGAAGCGGCAGACGGATGTCGGGCGGTTTAGTGGGTCGGTCACAGCCCATCCTGTGACCATCCCCACACACCTTCCGGGCTTGCAACAGCCCGGTCGAGACGGTCTGGGTGCAGATTCCGCTCGTAAAAAAAAAGGCCGTACAGGCTGGAGCGCTACGAGAAGTTTTACTCCGTACAGTTGCCGAACGGAACAGCTGTCATCTCGATCGACCGCCTGAAACCAGCCTTCCTGCTACACGACGAGCACAGCGGCGAGACCCACCGCGAGCACCCGCCTCCGCCCGCGATGGACACTGAACCAGCAATGACACCGGAGACGCAGCCGGCCGCGAAAGTGAAAACCACCCGTTCCGGCAGAATCCCGAAGCCCGTCGTTAGATTTAATTTAATTAATTATTGCTTTGTTTATATTATGCATAATGATTAATAAATAGTCTATTTTTAGCTCCGTCGCGCCGCTGGTATTTTGCTAATACGGCAGATACCGGTGAGCGAACCAACAGTGTCATTTTACACGTGTCGCTCTGATGATAGTCGTAATATCATTTAATAATTGATAGATTCACAGTTTACAACAAATAGGTATATTGATAATTATTTTTACCATTTCTTTTGTTTGGGGGGAGTGATGTAGCGTCAGCTCGGACTTTGTATCTAGAGCACACACACTCGCCGTTTCCAGCTGACGCACTTACTTAAGCATAAATTTTATTATTGTGTATGACTGTATGTTCTCCTGAATAAATAAATAATAAAAAAATGTATGTGAGTCCCGGCGCGGCTGACCTGGCGTGCAGGTCGTCGCGCTCGCGGGCGGCGGCGCGCGCGCGCTCGCGCAGCGCGTGGTTCTGCAGCTCCAGCGCCCGCGCGCGCCGCACGCGCCCCAGCAGCCGGCGGTTGCGCTCCGCGTGCGCCTCGCGCCGCCAGCGCTCGTACATCAGCTGCGCGTGCGCCAGCGCCAGCTGCTCCCCCGCCTCCCCCGCCTCCCCCGCGCCGACGCCGCCGCGCCCCGCGTACAGCTCCGCCAGGTACACGTCCAGCTTCTCCGACGCGCTGTGCGGCACGATGGCCTCCTCCTCCGCCGGCGCCGCCTGAGAACAATCATCGACAGTTGCATGTTACAAGTTAGTGGAAACAATACAAAGAAGCATGGCAACCCACGACCTTCTAGGAGTGAACACTGCGTGCGATTAAATAAATATCCAAATACACATCATGTATGCTTAATATCCAAATACGTTTTCGCAGAAGCCGGGCGACGATCGGTTCGTGAACTGGTGTTCAGAATCAGCATTTCACAGTTGTAAAGAAAACATTCAAAACGCTGCTTCTTTAACCCATCCTTCTCCAACTGCCAAGCTCGCTATAATCCGATGCAAGTTTAAAGTGCATGGGCGCTGTTTTGAACCAGAAGACCACTTTCGGTTGGGAACCACTCGGATTTTAATCTAAAGCTTTCACTACCGCTCAGATAAAACATTCAACTTACGATCGAGAATTACTCGGCATATACGCTGCAATCAAACATTTCCTGAAACTTCTAGTAGGCAGAGATTTCACTATTCTTACTGACCATACACCATTCATTGCTCTACGCTTTTTCCAAGAAACCGTCAATTAACGCCAATCCCCGCAGGGTGACATACTTAGATAACATTTCACAATATTGTACTAAAATTCAACATATTAGTGGGCACGACAATGTTGTGGCTGATGCGTCATCTCGGACTGTCGAAGAAATAACGATACCGTCCGTCATAGATTACAAAGAATTGGCCAATGAACAGAAAAATTACCCGAATTTAAGTCATATTTTATCGAATCCTAGACTAAAAATCACCCTGGTACATTCCAGCAACTGCAAAACTCCGGTTTATTGTGACACTTCTACCGGAATTTCGAGGCCTTACCTACCCCTGAGATTCAGGAAAACAATTTTTGACAGCAATAGCTCATCACATCTACAATGATTGGATTGCGAGAGTTTGATGCCCAGAGAGAATCACGAGCGACCAAGGTCAACAGTTTGAATCAGAAGTTTTCAGAAGTCTAACAATACTAATGGGCTTACATAAAATCAGACCTGCTCCATGTAACCCGACAGCGGGCGGCACGGCAGAACGTTTTCATCGGACTCTAAAAACCGCCCTCAGCGCTACAGGAAATAGTACTAACTGGATCGAAGAATTACCAATCGTTCTTTTAGGCCTACGTTCATGTTTTCGACAAGATACAGGATTCAGCGCCTCAGAATTGGTATATGGACTATGGTACCACGATCAGATTATCGAACGAATTTTTCGGTGAAGAACAAAAATCAACATACGACATTTTCGTAACCGGACTCAAAGAAAAGATTTCGAAAGTCATCTCTGTACCAAAAAGAATAGGTACAAATACGAAAACTTTCGTACATCCACAGCTAACAAAATGTACGCATGCGTACGTGCGACGCGGCCGGTTACGACCCAGCCTAAGTCCGCCTTACGGTGGCCCATGTCAGGTTATTGAAAGAAGCGATAAAATCTTTATGATTAAACAAGGCGATAGACAAGTTAGCATATCAACCGATTGGCTTTTGTTTTACAACATGATAACAGTTTAAAAAAAGTCAGGTTCCTTTTCACGAAACTACTGATATGACACACAAAAGGAAGACGACAAGATAGGGTCGTTTATCTCGACCGCCTGTACGTTTCGCGCTTAAGTCACGTAAAAAATAATTTTTAACACTCGGACGACGCTATGAAGTCGTGAGTTCTTCGTATTCAATCAGCAGAACGCATCGGCA
This sequence comes from Eudonia truncicolella, assembly GCA_949315975.1. NCBI lineage: Eukaryota > Metazoa > Arthropoda > Insecta > Lepidoptera > Crambidae > Eudonia > Eudonia truncicolella. Next base: position 38,718 of record OX438843.1, on the reverse strand, counting down.
ACATGGGAAATACCAGCAGCCACGAGCTTGTTTCGATGGTCCAGCAAGGAGCCAATCAGTCCGACATCGAAGAAATGAAGAAGTTGCTACAAGCAGAGCACAGGCACGGGCAGTTTTGGACATACATCGTAATTGGTACACTAATTATTATTTCCCTAGTTATCATATTGTTCAAGTTATATAAGATGTGTAAACAATCTTTAGTAGCGGAAGCCCAGCGAGCAATGCAACAAACTGTTTAGAAATATTTATTTCACACAAAACAATTGTATATGATTCAAGTATGGATATTACGGTCACGGAAAAAGTCGTGTGGTTCTGGTGCTATTGAATGATGCAACTGCGAGATGCCTAAAAATTAGTAACAATAATTATGAAATTTCTTGTAACGAGTACTTCTTTCCACATTGAAGGTTCACCTGCTTTCCGAAAACGATTTCCTAATAGTATCGTGCACTTTATCGAAAGTAGCAACCTTGTTAACATCTGTTATTTATATTGTAAAATCCACTACCCTCCGAAAGGGACTTCCTAATAGGAAATCTTTTAATGTGAAACTCGGGAAACTTACGTATTTTTTAGATTCCGGGGGAGGACAGCGGTAGAAGTCTGCGACGAGGAACTCGTAGGGCGCCGGCCACGCGTCCACCGTCTGCACCGCCACCGACCGCGAGCGGGCGGCCGGCGCCGGCGGGCAGGACGCGGCGCGGCGTGGCGGCGCCGACCGCGCGGCGGACGCCCGGCGCGGCGAGCGGGCCGGCTGCGGCGAGCGCTCCGAGCGCGGGTCGCGGGGCGCCGGCGCCGGCGTCACGCACTCCGGCCACGGCGCCGCGTTCACGCCCGCGCCCGCCGTCAGCTCCAGCACCTCGCGGTCCTCCGCACCCAGCGGCTCCCCGGCGGAGCTCGCACCCGCCGACGCCGCGCGGGGCTCCGGCCGGGCCAGAGCGCCTGACGGCGGCGCCACGCCGAACGGCACCGGCGAGTCGGCGGCGCGCCGCTCCAGCGCCACGCGCGCCAACCGCGACGAGTACGCCTCGCCCGCCGCCGGGGACGTCTCGGCGCGCCGGCCGATGGCGCGCGCGGCGCTCGAGTCCGTCGGAAAGCGGAACTGCGCCCGCGTGTCGCGTGCCGGCGTGTTCTCCGGCGTCGCCTCCACGGCGGCCTCCGGCGGCTCGGCGGCGTCGGCGTCGGCCGGCAGTGGCGTGTGCGGTGCGGAGTCGGCGCCGCAGCGCTCGCCCAGCGGGAACCACGGCTCGGCGCCCGGCCGCAGCTGCGTGGTGGCGCGGGCGGCGTGCGCGCCCGAGCCCGGCGCGGGGGAGGCGGGCGCGGGCGGCGGCGGTGGGGCGGCGCCGGCGGCGGGCGCGGGCGCGGCGTCAGCGGCGGCCAGGCGCCGGCACTCGGCCAGCACGTCGTGCGGCTCGAGGCGCGCCCACCGCGCGGGGTCGGCCTCGCGCTGCCGGGAGCCCGTCACGAGCGCGGGGTGCAGCCGCACGGAGGCCAGCAGTGCGGCGACGCTGCGCTCGCGGACGTCGCGCGCGCTCGCCGCGGCCAGGTCGGCCCGCAGCGCGTCCACCAGCGTGCAGGGGTGTGTTGCGTACAGTGCGTGGAACAGCGCGAGCTGCGCCAGCTGCAGATGTGCACGCGCGGCGGGCGGGGGCGGCGGCTCGAGCGCGGCGGGGCGCAGCAGCGCGTCAGCCAGCTCGGCGGCCAGCGGCGCGACGAGCGCGGGCGCGGCGGGCAGCAGTGCGGCGAGCGCCAGCAGCGCGTGCAGCAGCGGCAGCGGCTCGCGTTCGTTGCGCGCGGCGCGCACGAGGTCTCTGGCCAGCGGGTGCGCGGGCAGGCGGTGCAGCCAGGGCGGGCGGCGCGCTACGAGCGGCGCGAGCGCGGCCAGCGCGTGGTGCCGCTGGTGCCGCTCGGGCGCACGCAGTTGGTCGTGCAGGGCGTCGAGCAGATGGCGCGCGTGCAGGTCGGGCGCCCGCGCCAGCAGATCGAGCGCGCGCGCGGAGCCGGAGCGCGCGTGGTAGAGCAGTAACGCGCGCACCAGCCAGGGCTCACGCACGGCCGCGTACACGGCGGCGAGCGCGCCCACGGCGTCGCGTGCGCCCCGGGCTCCGCCCTCCAGCAGCGCGAATACGTCGCCCGCCTCGCACGCCGCCAGCATCTCCGACCACCTGATGGCGATCGACGACAACACGGGTCTAAATCTTGTGCTATTCAACTACACATACAACAAAATTTGCAAATCCATGAATGCCGTTGACTTGTTATGTATGTCATTGAGGAATAACAAAAAGAGTTCTTAGTATAAAAAAAATATCTTTATTTATACAAAAAGCCAGCTCGGTCACCACTCACTAATTAATAGGCTACAAAGACACTACAACTCACTGCTGAAGAGGACTGCTGATGTCGATATTTTGTCTTGTAGCGCTCAAAAGCTTAAGAGAGCTATACTTGATTCGTTCAAGTTGTAGCTCTGGTGCACCTAATTCTGTTATTTTATATTATATTTAATTAGTTATAGTCTTAGTTGTAGTTTATAGTCTTGCTCACGTTTGCTTGTCGTGGCAGCCTGTAAGTGAATCTGCACTTATCCTAAATATAGTACGTAAGATTAAACGATGTAATTAGTGTAAGATTTGTTGGTTGCCCTTAATAAATAAATAAAAAATAAATAAATAAATCTTCTGTGCGTGTGTTTGTGATTGAACTCCTTTTAAACGGCGATTTGGATGGCTTTTTTGTATGCGTTCAACTGGATTCGAGAATAGTTCAGATTAACAATTGGACCCGGTAGGTGGCGCTGCACTAGCAAAAGCGGACGTAGCCGCGAGCGGACCACTAGTAGTATAAAATAATTTGTAAGCGTAATAATAAGATGAGATACCTCCTGTGAATCCTCAGTATATGTCTACAGGAACATTATTCATAAAGTTGAACTATAAATGATTTAAAAGAAATATATAGAGTTCATTCATTAATTTCAATTATACATAATGCAAACAATTATATCTATTGATCAATTGAAAAGTTCTCTAAGTAAATTATAATAGCATTAAGTTGGCTGTTGTTGTTCTTTTACAATAAAAAAAATAAATAGGTACATACTAAAGTAAATTTAAGTACCAAAATGATTTATTTGTTTTTATTTTTATTTTTTTGGGAAACAAACAATTACATAAATCTTACAAAAATTCAATTAGGAATAAAAAAATCAGTGAAGTTTACAACACAAGATATTATAATATAACGACTAAGTCAAAAGAATTAGAAGAATTAGAAAGAAGAAGAAGGAGTGTTAAAATAACTTCCGCGTGAAACTGTGTCACCGCATTTTAGTCATGCAGTTAGTGACACACTTTTTAGCTTAGCGTTGTTTATTATATATTTTAATAATGGATAGTCCTTCAACCACAGTTCTGTGACTAGCAGAAGCCGCCGCCACCGCCGCAGCAAAGACCGACGAAAAACCGACAAAGACAGGTGGAGCTCATACACCTACAACCTCGAAAATGGAAGCGGTATCGACCAATGAATTTAACAATGGCTCTCCGGCATCGAACGATGCCTGAACGAGATATGCAACATATCAAGCGAGCGCAAACTTAATACTGAGCAGAAGCTGAAGGTAAGCAGTGTGAGCAGACACGTGATGGCAGGTGTGTCTCAGCTGGCTGTACAATATCAGTCTCTGAAACAAAAACACATTTCAGCTCAAACAATTAAGACCTTGACTGAGCAAAAGGAGACATCAACCCAATTTGAAGATCAGCTCGAAGGCTTTAAAAGAATTCATACTCTCTGCTCCTAACTAGTAATATTGTTATTTACCCATCAAGCAAAGACAAGTCGAGTGAAGAGACCAACCTGATACAGACCATAATAAACCTGATGAACTCAAACTGCATATCCGAGGAATGAGGAAAACTAAAGATGGCAGTGTCATAATTAGCGCAGCAGCAGGAAAGGACGACCTTGAAAAGTTAAAGCAGTCACAACTGTGGGGGTGGATCCCACGCTCGAATGCTTGCTAATGCTACGTGTCAGGCTGCTGCTGATCAATCCTTTGTGGGAACTTTCGCGAAGCACACAGATTCACTACTATGAACACTGAACTGACATAACGCGACTATGTTACGATCTTCGACAACCACTGCGCGAAAGTCAAAGAAAACGATACCGAATTAGTCCCAGCAACGGGTTATCGAAGGACCTGTGGAAGGAAGGAAATGTAGGGGATGGATCCCACACTCAAATGCTTGCTAAGGATAGGTTACTGCGGAGAGTGCTAAATGAACCAACCCGATTAAATGCTAGAAAAACACTAATTTATTGTAAGTAATGAATTCTACAATTGTATGTAAACGTGATGCGTATGCAAACGCATTGAGGTCATTGTGAAATTACCAGTATGCAATAGTAATTGTAATGTACATAGGCTCGTACAAGAACAGCTTCAGTCAAACGTCAAACGTCACGGCTAACCGTCGAGGGAACTGTTCAACAAAGGCTTACAATTATATTGTTAGGTGTGCCCAGCGCCCGCCACTACCTCGGAGAAGGAAATGTCTGAGTGTGTATATGAGTAAAATATTTGTGACAAGCATCACCACATAGAACGCGCAAAGTTTTTAAATTCTTTAAAACTGAGTCACAAATCTGGAAAAAAAAAACACACAATTATATTTTAGTGCTAACATCTGTCCTCAGAAAAATTCTCATAGAACAAGAAAGAGTATTCATTAATTGGACTTCTTGCCCAGTAAGAGACTACACAGTTGTAACGAGGTGTTACAAGTGTCAACAATATGTACACTCCGCGAAATATTGTCGTGAGACTGACACTACTTGTGGACACTGCGGCTGCGTCGGCCACTCAATCAAAGAATGCTCAAAACAACAAGAGCCCGCAAACTGTGCTACGTGCCCGCGCCTGCTGGCGATTCAACAAACCGAGCCACCACAAAACGGGAGATGAACAATGCCCTGCAAGGAAAATCGCTGAGGCTCGATACATAAGTTCAATCGACTATGAAGGCGCCTAGAGCCCGCACCGCCTGTAAAACGCAGCGCAAGGATGGGTAATGCAACTCATGATATTATTAAAGATTTAGTCTTCATTTGAATATGAATCGTTATTATATGTGAGCGGCTTTGTTATGCGAGCCACATAACAAAGCCGGAAGCTGGTTTTTTATATTATCTATGTTGTTCTTGTGTTTACCACAAGTGCAATGTGTCATTTATTTAAAATCTGTTTTATATATTTGTATCTGTATTTTAGAACCTGAGAACTTATTACATCCACGTCACTATCACTACACTGATCTAAGTTTAGCAGAGAACTTTATATTATAATGTAATATTTATCAAATAAATTTAAAAAAAATTGCTAACTTACTTTGATATTAACAAGTAAGCTGCTACAGTAAAAAAACCACACCAGGGGTCATACACTACTACTACTAATGCTACATTTAAATGTTTAATAGAGCTTTTTTATTATAATGTATGTGTATGTTTCAAGATGTAATCAAAATAATAATAAAAACAATTAAAAAAATAAAAGTCAATTATGTTTTTTCTATAGACAGGACAGGACACACAACAAAGACAACTTCCCTATGTTGGGCAGACCTTGAAGTGTCATTAAACATCAGTGTCTTGGGCATCTCTGACATCTTTGATATTATGATATCTTACAAATAACACTATATATTTTTAAACAATACAGTATTTTTATTTCTAATGACAGCAGGGGGCACAACCCAACCCAAGGCTAAGACTTTTAAATACTTATTGGTTTGTAGCTGGTGGTCCAGTAGGCCTTGCAGAAAATATATGTAGCTTTCTTTTTGGTAACATTATGTGCTTGTTTGCATATCAATATATCACATCATATGGTATACTTGGTGAGGCCTACGTCCAGCAGTGCACGTGTGCAGGCTGATAATGATGATAATGTGATGATTGCATATCAATTCGTCCATAGCAAACATAAGTAGCCTATATGTTTCCAATTAGAATTATTTGCGACTAGAACAAAGGATAAACAAATTTAATTATTGCACTACAGACTATTCATTAGTCTACAATTTTACATAGAAAGAGTGAACTACTGCAATGAGTGCTCAGCAAGAGTAGCACAGGTAACGAATGGTACACCAATGAGGTTGCATGCGTGCGATAAACGTCAGTTGAGATAATAAAGATTTTAGTTGCAGCATATAAAGTTACAACATTCGACTTATTCAAAGCAGCAGTAACTTATACAGACTAATAACGTAAAATATTTACCAATTAGTAGTTCGGAGAGAAGATTCTTGAGTAGCTGAGGCTGGAGGAATTTTGATTTCGGTTGTTTTTCACCAATGTACTTAAGATTAAAATGCTTTTTACAACACCCAAACCTAAACTTTGTTAAAATACCCTGCTGAGGGATTAAAATAAAAGGTGATCATTACAAATTATTATGTGATTACAATGTATTTCTTTTTCGGGAGGGTAAGAGCAATAACACTGTCGAAATCGAAAAATCTAATTCTACTCTACAACCCACAGCTGGCACGACATGACAGTTGTCAACATTGACATTGACGTAAGATGATAATCTTTGCGGTCCGAAACACGCTGCTAACAGCTTCCATCGTGTTGTTGCACTTAAAAAACAACTATCAGTCTCAGACAGTCTAAAGGTACAGGGTTCGATTCTCAACTAGGGCTTCAATATGTTTTACTTAATATGGTTTGTTTTCTGTAATTAGTTAGTATTGTATGTTTTGTGTACAGTGGTAATATTCCCTAAAACGTGAGATCGCCTCAATGTCATTAGAGAACGACATTTAAAGGCGGTTTCATGTTTATTATACATATATCTCCCAAAAGGTATTTCCTAAAGAGGCTCACTTAAACTTAACTCTTCCATAATCGATGATTTAGAAAAAAGTAGTAATAGTAACCGTAGACAAACAAATACATTGTCAATCCTGTGTGTCAAATGAAGTGTCAAAAAAATAACCTAGAATTTACGATTTTGAATTTACAAAGTTTTACGTATTTTAAAATGTACGGTAATGAGTTTAATCAGTAAACTTTAAAAAATATATAAAATCAGTAGGGCACAGTTTCTTAATTAATTAAATAATATTGGTAAAGCTTATAATATGCTGCGGGCTGTTTCTAGTATTTACATTGAAAGCCAGGCATTTGAGCTATTGTCAACATACAGGAGAGATGTTTTTAAATTATTCCGTAAGTATCGGACTCTAACACTAGTTTGGCGTATTTTTCGTGCAGTAATTCTACTAAAAATATATTTTTTGCGTTTAAAAAAAAATATTCACCGTCATTTAACTTCCTTAACTTTTATATTTTATATCTTACAGGTACGTGTTCCACGGCACCGTTGCCACATCAGGTAATGTCCACATCATTTTATTAAAATATATGTATTTCTTAAAACATAATAATCTGTTAAATCAAAACTTTTATTGAGCACAAATATTTACAATGTTAACCAACAATAAAATTATTATATTATATGATTAGGTAATTATGCCTTAAATTGTTTGGCCTGACCATCAATTATAATATTTATAACAGGAGTTTTGTGTTGTAATACTTTGTATCAGTTGACTACTTAGTGTTTTTGTCAGCTTTCTTATGAACTAGAAAATTTGAGATTATCTCAGATTTCGGTTTTATAAATTTCTGAATCAAATGTTTTATTTTTCAAGCGTGCAAGGAAAATTAAGCCATATAGAACGGTAATATTATTGATTAAATATATTTTTATTTGTGGGTAAAGACTCGAACACTTTAAGTGCCTTACAAATAAACAAAGAATAAGGTCCGAATAGTTATTCCGTGTTTTGTTCCTGTCATGTAAAAGTCATTTCGAATTAGAGTAAAAGAGACAAAACACAGAATAACTATTCGGACCTTATTCTTTGTTTATTTGTAAGAGTTTAAATAATTTAAGTGTATTCAAATTTAAATCTAAATTGTATGTGTCTACTAGTAACTTGATAATTTCAAAATTATATGTGAATACTTTGCACAAACGGTATCTACAATAGCATAATAAATAACATTATGTTCGGTAAATATCAAAACAAAGAAAGAGTAGGGCAAGTTTTGTATATTTTGATTCAGTTGCTTTTGCAAATCAGTGTTTTCTACAGCAGAGTACCTATTTAGATTAGAAAATTTTAACTCATTTAATAAGTCAACATTTTGTTCTGGAGATAAGCAATTTAAAAGAAATAATAAAAAATAATGTATTGTATTATTTTGCATCAAGACTGTATTGAAAAGCGATGGAAGCTCACCGGAGAGCGCGCACAGAGCCGCCGCCGCGGCCCCGAGCGCCGCGCCTCCGCCTCCGCCCCCGCCTCCACCTCCGCCCCCACCACCGCGTCGCGCCTGGCCCGTTGCCGCCGCCGCGCTGGCGGTCACCGCCTCCATCGGGGGAGTATACTTCTACCGGAAACTGAGCGACGACGAGGCGGTCGCGCCCGCGGCGGCGGCCGGCGAGGGCGCGGGGGCGGGGGCGGGAGCGGCGCCGCGACGGCTGCCCTCGCCCGCTAGCGCCACCGAGCTGCCGCGACGCGTGCAGTACCTGCTGGTGGGTGGCGGCACGGCCTCGTTCGCCGCCATGCGCGCCATTCGCAGCGCGCGTCCTGACGCGCAGGTGCTGATCGTGGGCGAGGAGCACGCGCTGCCGTACATGCGCCCGCCGCTCAGCAAGGAGCTGTGGCGCGAGCCCGAGCTGGCGGACACCGTGGAGGAGCTCACCTTCCGCCAGTGGAACGGCAAGCGGCGGCCGCTCGTGTACGAGCCGGAGGCGTTCTACGTGCCCGTGGCGGCGCTGGCAGCGGGCGGCGGCGGCGCGGCCGTGGCGCGTGGCTGGCGGGTGACGCGCGTCGACGCGGTGCGCCACGAGGCGGAACTGCAGGCCGTGGGCGCGGAGGGCGCGGAGGGCGCGGAGAGCGCGGAGGGCGCTGAGGGGGCGGAGCGCGCGGTGGTGGCGTTCGATAAGTGCCTGGTGGCGCCGGGAGTGCGCGCGCGGCGGGCGGAGGCGCTGGCGGGCGCGCGGGCGGCGGGGCGCGCGCTGGCGGTGCGCGGGGCGGCGGACGCGGCGCGCGTGGCGCGGGCGCTGCGGGAGCCCGGCCTCGAACGCGTCGCCGTCGTTGGCGGCGGCTTCCTCGCCTCCGAGCTCAGCGCCGCGCTCGCTGAGAGATGTTAGTAGACACCTCTAATCTTCCATTTTTCACTTATTAGATCTTTAAATAAGTGACTTCTAGGAAGGTGGTATCGGGAACCTCACGCGGGATAACTGTTGCAGTGCGCGGCACCGGCGTGGAGGTGACGCAGGTGTTCCGCGAGGAGGCGCCGATGGCGGGCGTGCTGCCCGCGTACCTGGCGGCGGAGGCGGCGCGGCGGCTGCGGCGCGCCGGCGTGCGCCTGCGCCCCGGCGCCGAGCTGGCGTCCAGCGACGCGGCGGGGGGCGCGGGGGGCGCGGGGGGCGTGGAGCTGCGGCTGGCGGGGGGCGGCGGCGCGCTGCGGGCGGGGCTGGTGCTGGAGTGCGTGGGCGGGGAGGCGGACGGCGCGCTGGCGGCGGCCTCGGGGCTGGAGGTGCACCCCGAGCTGGGCGGGCTGCTGGTGAACGCGGAGCTGCAGGCGCGCACGGACGTGTACGCGGCCGGCGACGCCGCTTGCTTCTACGACGTGGCGCTGGGCCGCCGCCGCGTGGAGCACCACGACCACGCCGTCGTGTCGGGCCGCCTCGCCGGCGAGAACATGGCCGCCGTCGCGCCGCCCAAGCACTACACGCACCAGAGCATGTTCTGGAGCGACCTCGGCCCCGACCTCGGATACGAGGTCAGCTCTCGCCTTGTACTAGTGTACTAATGTTAATAAAAATTAGAATCGATATAAGCTCCTGGATTGTATTGTAGTTTGTTCACGCCTGCACTACGTGACACGGATCGAGGGCGCGCGGGGTCTTCAAAGGAGCATGCCCATGGAGGGGGCACCACTTGCCAACGGACACTGTACCGAACCTACACATACTTTGAATTGTAAATTTTTATTTCATAAGTAAATTCGAGTACATACAAACCTCAAGTCTACATTTGTTTATGTTCTATCCTGAGCATAGTTATATTTTATTATATTTTTTAACGTGGCGTGCCAAGTTAAAGAAAAGACAAGAATAAAATTGTGAAAGAGTTTGTTTATGTTCCGACGACGTACGCGCGTCACTTTGCGTGTCTCCGAAATGCTTCAAGTCTTCCCGCTGTTAAGTCTCGATCGCCGGTTTGAACGTCTCGATCGGTTTCCAGGCTATCGGCATCGTAGACTCGCGGCTGCCGACAGTGGGCGTGTTCTCGGCGGACGCCGTGTCCGACGCGGAGGCGCCGCTCGCGCTGGAGGCGGCGGTAGCGGCAGAGGCGGGGGCGGAGGCGGGGGCGGAGGCGGGGGCGGCGGCGACAGCGGGGGCGGGGGCGGGGGCGGCGCGGCGCTACGAGCGCGGCGTGGTGTTCTACATGCGCGAGCGGCGCGTGGTGGGCGTGCTACTGTGGAACCTCTTCAACCGCATGCACGTGGCGCGACAGGTTCGCATCCGATGCATTTAGATACATTTTTTATCAATAATAGGTCAATCAACAAAGTAATCATTTGAAAAAGATAAATAAATTGGATTGAGCCACGATAGCATGTCATGTCATAGAGTCAAAAAACACTGTCTTTTTTCAAATTGTAATTTATTCGCAACAAAGTTTGTGTAAAATGATATATACCTAATCCTAAACAAAGTAAAAATAGACGGTTCCATGGGATGAACGCTGATGACTTGACCACTTTTTTATTGGGAAGCCATTGCCCAGCAGTGGGACCATAATAGGCTACAAGTCCGTTATTACGTTGACCGTGTCGTGCCGCCCGCAGGTGCTGGCGCAGGGCGAGTTCGAGGACCTGTTCGAGGTGGCCAAGCTGTTCACGCTGCACGAAGACGACTGAGCGCGCCGCCCGCGCCGATCATTTGTATATAATAATGTAATGTATTAAAATAAATAACTTACACGTACCTGTAATTCAGTTTTACTTTCTTTGTCAAACCTATCACAAAAATGACAGCCCTATCCTACACCGAGCATACTTCGTATCAAGTTATTGTATAATACCTAGTGTTGCGTCCTCCAAACTCATTTCAAGACAGTGCTAAATAAATCATCAAGAAGTCAATACGTGTTTCGTTGCACTCCGTACCTGCTATTCAAATATAGACCCAAATACTATAATCATACGCACCATAATGGACCTAAAAGAGCCGGATTTTTTGCGAGTTGAGTGAACAAAAGGCGCCCGGTAGCCGGCCGCATCCGAACAAAAGACTGCATTCCAAAGGAATTCTATTCATTAACTCGTTAGCTATTGATATTACAAAGTGGTCTTAATTATCAAGTGTATAAGAGTTATCGTTTACGTTTCGTTATAGAAATTGTTTACTTCGACACATCGCGAACTTATCAAAATTACTCCGCGAGACAGGCGGGCCGATATGTCCTACTTCGTTAATGATGAATACAATAAATTTGAAGACTCGTACATCTGCCTCAAGGGTGACATTCAAGACGCAATTTCACAAATCGAGACATTGGCGTCACCGCATCGTGGATCCGTTAATCAAAGCGATTCCCCAGATGTTCTATCGCCGCAAGTTAGACTACCTAGTATCCAGCTACCTACCTATACCGGTAGTTACGAAGAGTGACCTACTTTTCAAGATTTGTTTGTCAGCTTGGTACATAACAACTCATCACTTTCGAACGTACAGAAGCTACACTATTTAAAGACCAGCATTGCAGGTGAAGCAGAAGCACTCTTGCGACATGTTCGTGTTACGGATTCGAATTATGCCGACGCGTGGAACATTTTGAAACAACGTTATGGAAATAAACGTATTTTAGTGCACTCTCTGTTGAATAGATTATTTTCTCAAAAGAAGGTAAGTTTTCAGTCTGTCAACCTTATAAAAACGTTACTTGACAATACTACCGAATGCCTTAATACATTAAATAATTTTAATATTAAGATCGATTCCTGGGATCCGGTAATTATATTTCTTGTAGTACAGAAATTGGACCAGGAGTCACGTAAAGATTGGGAAAATTTCGCATATAAAAATAATTCTGATGATTTGCCATCGTGGTCGGATTTGAAGTGTTTTTTGGAAACCAAATTTCGTACATTAGAATTAGCTAACCCTACCACGACTTTATCTTCAGAAAAGGTAAGAGAGAAAACTAGGGAACGTTCATTCCATGCCACGGCTCGTCCAGTAAAAACGTGTATATTATGCAATGAAAATCATACCTTGTGTCACTGTAAACAATTTACAAATCTTTCTGTTATAGAACGAAACAAGTACGCTAAAGATAAAAACCTGTGTTTTAATTGTTTGTTGACCGGACATTCCGTTTTAAAGTGTCGATTACCAATGTCTTGTCGCGTTTGTCACAGGCGTCATCATACCCTTCTGCATCAATTGAAGACGGAGGAATCTACGATGCATACGTGTGTTACAAATACAGATGCAGAAGAGGAAGAGGTCCAAGTTAATACAGTGATGACGTCACACTACAGTACAAACCAGGGATACGCTTTGTTAGCTACAGCGTTAGTTAACGTGAAGAGTGATACAGGTCATACTACAACATTACGAGCGCTGGTAGACCAGGGCTCACAGGCTTCTTTTGTGAGCGAAAGGGCCACACAATTACTGAAACTAAAGAAGAAGCCAGCACGAGGAAACATTACTGGAGTTGGTTCGACGAAAACAAGAATAAACAGCATTGTGCAACTTCAGATTGTTTCTAAATACGATAAGGAATTTTGTATACATACAGAAGCTTATGTTATACCAAAACAAATAACTACAAACTTACCATCAAGGTCAATACAAGTGAGAGACTGGCCACATCTAAAAAACTTACAATTAGCTGATCCTGCATACAACACACCAGCACCGATAGATCTACTATTAGGTGTGAACGAATGCGCACAATTTTTGCAACAAGGTCTAATAAAAGGACCTCCAGAATCACCATGTGCACAAAAAACAGCTCTGGGCTGGATTTTGTTTGGCCAATTAGGAGAAACAAAACAAATCACGCCGTCTCTAATGGTAATGCACCATCAAATTGACTTAAATCAAATGCTTAAGACAATGTGGGAACTAGACAATGAAAACGTAAGAAAATTAACAAAGGAAGAAAGACTATGTGAAGAAATATACGAAAAAACATACAAAAGGAACGAAGAAGGCCGATATATAGTAAACTTGCCTTTTAAAACAGAAAATCAAAAATCCCCAGCGGGCAATAGTAAAGAAATAGCATTAAGAAGATTTATTCAATTGGAAGCGAAATTACAAAAGAAACCTAAACTAAGAGAAGATTATGGGAAAGTTATACAGGAGTACATGACTTTAAAGCATGCAGAAGAAGTACCAGAAAACGAATATGAAAATAAAGCTGTGTATTTATGTCACCACGCTGTTATACGAAGTGATAGCGATAGCACCCCGATGCGAGTTGTGTTTGACGCCTCGTGTAAGGACACAAACGGCATTTCTCTGAACGATGAGTTACTCGTTGGACCTGTGTTGCAAGAAGATCTTCGCAGTATCATCTTGAGATGGAGGATGCACGCAGTATGTTTCGTCTCCGATCTGAAAAAGATGTACAGAATGGTGTTAGTAGCGAAGGAACATATTGATTTCCAGCGCATTTTGTGGAGAAATGACCCTAGTGAAATGCTGAGAGAATATCGTTTACTTACCGTCACGTTTGGCACTGCACCGGCACCTTACCTTGCGGTAAAGACATTACAGCAGTTAGTAGTAGATGAAGGTTCTGATTTCCCAATCGCATCTCGAATTCTGAAAGAAGATTGTTATATGGACGATATACTCTCGGGATTTGATAGTGAAGATCAAGCTATAGCAGCAAGTAAAGAGTTAAAAGAGATATATTACAACGAGGTGGTTTTGAATTACAGAAATGGTCGTTTAATAGTGCCAATTTCTTAAAATCTATAGAGCCTAAAAACAGATCAACTAGAGTACGGCTTGATTTGAATATCAACGGCACTGTCAAAGCATTGGGTATCTTATGGAATTTAGCAAATGACAAATTCATGTACAATATAAACTTACCTCCCCTTTCAAAATTGATTACTAAGCGAATTATTTTATCAGATATTCAAAAGTTGTTCGATCCTCTTGGATGGATAGCTCCATGTATCATCACTGCTAAAATCCTAATACAAAAGCTTTGGCTAAAAAAAATTGATTGGGATGATGAAGTTGATCCAGCATTGATAGAAGAATGGATAAAAATTAGACAAGACTTTGATAATGCTAAAGATATACTTATAGACAGGTGGTTAGGAACATTAACTAAAAACATTAAGCAAACCGAACTGCACGGCTTCTGCGATGCCTCTGAGAAGGCATATGCCTCAGTTGTTTATTGTAGAATAATCAATTTTGACGGCACTATAGCCACCACACTACTTGCAGCGCGGACGAGAGTCGCTCCTGTGAAGTCAGTGTCAGTACCGAGACTTGAGCTTTGTGGAGCAGTGTTACTTTCAAAGCTACTGGGAAATATAGCACAAGCAATGCGAATACCTGCTTCGCAGATATACGCCTGGACTGATTCATCAATTGTTTTGTCATGGCTTAGCGGAGAACCTTCACGTTGGAAGCAGTTTGTGGCTAACCGGGTAGTCGAAATTTTGGACAATACCAGTGACAAACAATGGTATCATGTGACTTCTGAAGAGAATCCTGCCGATATTGCTTCGCGCGGCGCTTTTCTCTCACAATTGAAAAACTGTAAACTGTGGTGGGAAGGACCCGAATGGTTAAAACACAAGGAAATCAAATTTACAAAACCAAACGTGGTACCACTTGAACTAGAAAGAAAAAATATACAAGTTAATACAAAATTAGAAGAAGAAAATACAATTAAGTTTGAAGATTTTAATGATTTGAAAGAACTTTTAACAGTAATAGTATACAGTATTAGATTTTTACAAAGCAAAAGTAATCCAAAAGGAGTTAATAAAGCAATCACAACCCAAGAATTAGATGAAGCATTAAAAAGGTGTATTAAAATAGCACAAAGAAATATGTACGAAGACATTGAATGTTTAAAAGCAAATAAGAATGTAAAGAGAAATAGTAAAATAAAAACGTTGAATCCTTACCTAGACGAAGATGGTATTCTCAGAGTGGGCGGAAGGTTGAGAAATTCTGTCTTACCGGAACACACAAAACATCCTATAATCCTGAAAAATAAAAACGAGTTAACTTACCTTATTATCGCAGACGCACACAAAAGGACTCTGCACGGTGGAACACAGCTTGTCTTGACTTACCTTCGTTCGAAATACTGGATTCTACAAGCAAAAAATACAGTTAAAGCTTATATACATAGATGTGTAATATGCGCCAGGCAGAAGGCCCTTATCAAAACGCAATTGATGGGAGACTTACCTCGAGCTCGAACAACTCCTGCCCGTCCATTTCAACATAGCGGAGTCGATTTTGCTGGTCCTTTGTTTGTTTTAATGTCGAAAGGACGTGGAGCTAAACAGTACAAGGCGTACATAGCCATATTTATATGTATGGCTACCAAAGGTATTCATTTAGAGTTGGTTGGTGACCTCATATCGGAGTCTTTCATCGGTGCATTTCGTCGCTTTGTAGCTCGCAGGGGATGCTGCACACATTTATGGAGCGATCAAGGTCGAAACTTCGTGGGCGCTAACAAAACCCTGGCAAAAACGTTGCAAGACGCAAAATTAGAACTTCCAGGTGATTTGGTGGAACAGCTTTCGTTGGAAGGTACGCAATGGCACTTCATTCCGCCTTATAGCCCTAACTTTGGGGGTTTATAGGAGGCTGGTGTTAAGTCTATTAAATACCACTTGAAAAGAATACTTACCACCAGTCTCACATTTGAAGAGATGACGACCGTGTTATGTGAAATAGAAGCTTGTTTAAATTCGCGGCCGTTGGTTCCAATTGACACTTCAGACCCAGACGCCTTAGAACCTTTGACCCCAGGTCATTTTTTGATTGGAGAAGCTCCGGTTAACATACCTACTCATGATTTACGGGACATTAATGTAAATCGTTTAGATCGTTGGCAAATGACACAAAAACTGGTTAGGGATTTTTGGCATCGGTGGCAGACTGAATACTTATCTAGACTGCAAACTAGACCTAAGTGGCTTAGCAGGCAATCTGACTTAAATGTAGGTGACATAGTGTTACTTAAGGATGAACAATTACCCCCTGGAAAATGGTCACTAGGTAGAATAGTTTGTAAACATCCTGGACAAGACGGTTGTACCAGAGTATACAGTGTCAAATGTAAAAATGATGTTGTTAAGCGTTCTATTAGCAAGTTATGTAAATTGCCTGTCACTAATAATTAAATACCTAACTTTATATAAGTTGGAGTAATGCATGACAAAAATAATGTTAATTGCCGCTTTAATATTTTTATAAGAAATTTATTTATGTTCAACAAATTCATGCTTGTAATATTCATGTCGAATTATGGTTGTGTATCAATTATTGCTTGTTAATTAAAGTCCTGACGTACTTTGGTGGGCGGCATGTTGCGTCCTCCAAACTCATTTCAAGACAGTGCTAAATAAATCATCAAGAAGTTAATACGTGTTTCGTTGCACTCCGTACCTGCTATTCAAATATAGACCCAAATACTATAATCATACGCACCACCTAGTAAGATTTAAAAGAATTTGACATCTTCCTAGCTGAAGTTATATAAAATGAATGAATAAATGTTTGATATATAAAAATGGGTGTTTCCATTGACACCAAAAGATAATTTTGTTATCAATGTTAACACTAACCCTCTTATTCGTAAAAACTATTTAAGCATTATTTAGTTAACTAAACAAACAATGATTAATCATTGTTTTGTCTCTTTTTCTCAAATTCAAAATAACTTTTGTGTGACGTTGACAAAACAATATTTAACTAAATAATGATCAAATAGTTTTTATGAATAAAGGGGTCAGTTATTTGTCAAACAAGTGATGAAATCGTGTTTAATTCATGCTTTTTAAAAGTTAGAGGTGAACACACCTGGCCGCATCGCACCGCAGTTGCACAGAACTTCTTATATGAATTAGAATGCGGCGACTGCGGCGCGTGCGGTGCTGCCAGGCTAGGTCTGCGTTCACCTTTAAGTTAAATTCAAGTTAATTAATTTAAGTTAATTCATTCAATTTTAGTTAAATTCAAAGTTCGTTTCGAGATTGAGGTCAAATTCAAGTTGGTTTAGAATTCGATTGGACTTCGTTTCAAGAATGATTAAAGTTTAAATTTAAGTTTGTTTCGAGTTCGCAGAGTTAAATTCAAGTTAAATTTTAGTTAGAACTCGAACTTCGATTCAAGTTTCGAAATGGTTTCGATTTAGATTCGAGATCAAATTGAATTCGGTTTGAGTTCGAGTACGAAATACGTTTGTATGTACGATTTGAGTTCAATTAGAATACAACTTAATTTCAATTTCATTTAATTTCTTTATTGGTTAGGTTAGGTTAGGTTAGGTTTTTTTTTTTTTTAATGCGAAGGAAGCCGCCCTCAAACTGAAGACCAGAGCGGACTATGACTGCTGCCCCATCTCGTACGTTAAACGTCATTTACGGGCGGAAACGATCGAGCAATGGGACAGCAGGTATAGGACGGAAGCCACAGCCGCGACCACCAAGGTCTTTTTCCCGAATGGGGTGGTCGCATATAACACCGTGAGGAAGATGTCCATCGACCGGCTTGCGTCGTAGGTCCTGACAGGTCATGGGGGATTCTGTGCATACCTGCACAGATTCAAGTGCAGGGACAGCCCCGCATGTGCCCGACGATGGACGAGGACATCTTCCACATACTATTAGACTGCCCAATACACACGCAAGTTAGGTACACTCTGCAACAGAAAATTGACACAAAATTAAGTAAAGGCACCCTCAAGGAGATCATAAGCATTAAAAAAGAAAGAAAGGAAGTCATGGAATTTGCCAAAAATATTGTTAAAAAAAGTAAACATAAGAAACAAGGACAAATAATTTTAAGTAATGGTAAAGCAAGACCACATAAGTGGCAGGATTGTATGGGAAAGAAAGTAAATGTATCTAAAAATGTTTTAAATAAGAAAGAAATATGGAAGTGTGGAAGAAAGTAGCTGGGCAGCGGTGGCGGACTTCGCCGCGGAATGCATGGGCCTCAAGGAGGAGGCCGAACGCACCCGGGAAGAGTCCGTCAACGCTGCGCCGGCCAGAAGGAGGAGAACGGGGAGGCGGCGTCGTAGACACGCCGACCTCAATCCACCCTAGGGTGATGTGATTCTGTGTATAAATGTTTTAGTGTCAGGAAGGAACCAAAAGAAGGGGGGGGGCATCGGCATGGCTATTTGATTATAGCACCCCAGATGCCCCCGGGGTCCGATGTGCGTTCTCCTGTGTTGTCTTGTCGCTGTCGTTGTCTTTGTGTTGTCTGGTTGGGTTTGTTGTCGTGTTGTCGTGTCGTTTTGGTTGTGGTTGTGTTTGTCTTAACGGGTTTTGGTGCTGAGGTGGTGACCCGACATGGAAGAAATGATGAGCAGCCGACGCTTGGCTGCTCTGATCGACCATGGAGGGTCCCTAATCAGCGGGTTTTGTGTAGGAACCTGGGCGGGGACTCGAATATGGTAGCGATGGGCAGCGAGACGACAGACAGTTGTCTTGCTGGCCCAAAGCGACCACGCAAGAGTCCCGGTCCAAAAGGTTATTTGTATTGTCCTTAGGATAGTTGTGTTGTTGTTGTCCGCATGCCCACAAAAGGGGGCATGTCTGTCTGGCTTTCGTGTTGTGTTCTTTGGTTTTGAGTCCGCATGCCCAGCAACGGTGGGTATGTCGTTCGGTTGGGGAGTCCGCATGCCCATGCAAACGTGGGCATGTCAAAGGTTCGTTGTTTCCGCGTGTCCACATAACGGGTGGGCACGTCAGTCGGATTGTGGGGTCCGCGTGCCTACATAACGGGTAGGCACGCCGGTCAAAAAAGTGGTTGTTTATATGTTCTATATGTTATTTGTTGAGCGATAAGCGCGCAGTATAAGGCTCCCGCGAGGTATTGCCCTCGTGGTATAGGTCCCGCGAGTGCCCCTCTGCACTGCGCTTTCGGAGAAGTCCCCCGGTGGTTTTAGTGGGTCGGGCAGACCACCGCCCATCCCCACACACCTCCCGAGACTGTCTCGGTGACACGGTCTGATGGAGCAGATTTCCACCGGGAAAAAAAAAAAAAAAAAAAAAAAAAAAAAAAAAAAAAAAAAAAAAAAAGGTTAGGTTAGGTTAGGTTAGGTTAGGTTAGGTTCCGCCAAAAATATTGGCAAAAGGGTGCTTAGAAGGCGAGTCGTTGAGTTCGAGTTAGACGACTCAGGCACAGCGGCTAACCCGCTTATAGAGGAAGACAACTATCCCATTCCGTTGGAACTGTTGTCGGGGTATGACCCTTTCCTAGACAAGGAGATCGGCTCGGACTGGGACGACGCTATGTCGGACTATTTTGATGACGTGGAGGAGTATTCCCCCACCCCTCCCGTTCGTGCTCCGTCTAAAGCTGCGGCCGGTCGGCGAAAGCGCCCAGCCACGAGTTTGTTTGACTCAGACGATGAGTCGGTGTCGGAGTGTCTAGCTTCGACATCAACGTCGAAAATTTCCTCTGCCCATCGAGGCCGAGGTATAAGAGCCCCACTGGGACGTGAAATGGGTCAGCCCGTGGTAGAGAAGCCGCAACCACCACCTCTACATCCGGGCTATAACGATGAGGCAGGCCTGGCGAGGGCTATGGAGCAGCTGAGGCAGCTCGAGGAGGCGGACCGCCTGAAGGCGGAGGCGGCCAAAGCAGCCAAGGCTAAACAGTCTAAGGAGCGGCAGCTGCTAAAAATACAGGCTGAAGACGCGGCAATGCGCGCCGCCACAAACGAGTTTGCGGGTCGTGAAATCCGCCCTCCCCCGGTCACCGAGGAGGAGAGAATGCAGCAACTCAACGCTCACATTGAGATGGCCCTCACCACCAGAGTGCCTTTGAAGGCTACTCCTGAGTGCCCCTCGATGCCGAGGATGACTGAACTTGGTCACTTGTGCATTGATGCTATCAAGGGGGTCAGCCAGAAGTCAAAGAATCTGCAGGGAGGCTTTCAGAAGCGATTAAACCTGGCGGCTGAATCCCTCTCTCGGATTCTCGAAAACGTGGCGTCACGTACCTTGACGGAGGAAACGATGAGGATCTCCGAGGAGAATAAAACCCTGCGTAAGGAGATGGAGAGGATGAAATCCGAAATGGAGGCTCTCCGTAAAACTGTAGAGAAGTCTCTCAACAGGGAAAGTAATCCTTCCTCCACACGGCTGAGTCAAGAGCCCGAAACCATTCGGGCTCTCACAGAGGAAATAACGCGGTCGGTTATGGTTTCTCTGGGCGGGATGATTAACACCCGCCTAGAATCCCTTGAAAAGCGCCTCCCGGTGCTTCCACGGGCTCGCCCGCCGCTTGCTGCAGACAGGGGAGCTGAGGCGTTCCCTAACCTGACCCTTCCACAGACGAGAGCTAGAGCCAAAACGGCACGCTCATACGCGGAGACTGCTTCAGACAGTTCTGCGATGCCGCAGCCCGGTACAAGCCAGCCCCCTGCACTGCCCAACTCAGCTCCTTCGGCATGGCAACAGGTGAGCCGAAAAAAGAAGGGCAAAAAGAAGGCAGGCCCAGCTGCAGAAGCGTCTGGACCTCGGCCTGCAGTACCTGCCACAACTCAGGCAGCCCGCAAGCCTCAGCCGGCTAAAGCGTTGGCCACAACGGTCTCCAATAAAAGGGCACGACTGACGCCTCCAAAAACCACAGCGGTTGTCCTTACGCTGCGGCCGGAAGCAGCTGCATCCGGTGTGACATATGTGGATGCAATCTTGCAGGCCAAGGGTGCTATCAAGCTCTCTGACCTAGGCATTGAGGGTCTTAAATTAAAGACGGCAGCCACCGGGGCGCGTATTTTTGAAATCCCCGGCGCAGACAGTGGGCCAAAAGCAGATGCGCTGGCAGGAAAGCTGGCTGAGGTTCTGGCTGAAGTGGCGGTAGTGTCCAGGCCTACGAAGAAGGTTGAGCTGCGAATTTCGGGCCTGGACGGCTGTACTAACGCTGAGACGATTTCTCTAGCGTTGGCTGAGAAGGGAGGATGTCTTGCGCAAGATGTAAAGATTGGCGCAATAAGGAAACACGCAGACGGAGCTGCCTCGGCGCTAGTGCGGTGCCCCATATTGGCCGCCAAAGAGTTGGGCAAACTTAAGAGGGTCGTTGTCGGGTGGAGCATCGCCCACATCGAGATATTCAAACCCCGCCCCATGCGTTGTTTTAGATGCATGGGGACAGGGCACGCCCGGGGGAGATGCCCCTCAGTGATCGACCGCAGTGAACTTTGTTTCCGCTGCGGCCGACTGGGCCATAAGCACGCGGAGTGCACCGCCACGCCTAAGTGTGCGATTTGCACAGATTTGAAGCTCCCATCTGACCATCTGATGGGAGGCAGGAGCTGCGGCCCTCCTACAACTAGAGGAATACCCATTAACGGGTCAAAAGCCGCAGTGAGGGAGTCGGAGCCAGAGGCGCCGCTATCTGAGAATGAGGAGGTGAGGGTGACTGACGACGAAATGTCGTCATGACAATCACAGTCACCCCACCTAGAAGGGGAAAGGAGCACTGTTCTCCTAAGCGGCGCTTGTCGTGCGGAGGAAACTCCCGACCTGCTGCGGCGCAGTCGATGGGTGGCGCACCACCCTCAGGGAGGCCAGGCCGGAGGTGGTGGGGACCACACCGGCTTAGCACGGCCGAACTTGCTGCAGTTAGAGTTAAGAGGGCAGCCTCAGGCTGACCGTATGACCGGTGCGGAAGAGTGCGGCAGCGTTCCCGTCCCGGTCGCCAAGCGGTGAGACTGGAACCGTTGGGGTTTTTAGTGGGTAAACCCCCCCTTACCATCTCGAGGGGCGGGAGTCCCACATATCCTGCCAGGCCGTCCCCAAGTCCTGGCAGTCGAATGCGTAATGCATTTTCCCCAACGTAAAAAAAAAAAAAAAAAAAAAAAGGTTAGGTTAGGTTAGGTTGGGGTGCGAGTTAGATGACCTCCCCGTGGTGCATCCTGGGCAACGGGTAGTTCCAACAGTCTCCGCCTGGCTCGTTGTAGACGTTGGACCTGTCCGGCTAACATCTAACATAGGCGGGGCCCCGTCTGGACCTTGCAACTCCCATACGTGGCCCATTCTGGGTCGCATAACTCACTTGCTCCTTCTGAGCAGTGAGAGGAGTTTTGAGTGGCGCCCCCTCTGGACGTCGCTTTACAAAGACGGTCGCCCCTTAAGGGTTTTTAGACCGCACCGGGCGTATCTGTGCGCAAAGACTGGTGGGGTATTGCAACCCGCAAATTGCTGGAAAACATTCATGACAAGCAGACCTACAAAATTATTACCCCAGGAGGGTACCCGCAAGGCGGGAGAACCCCTCCTCGGGACCGGCAAGCCGGGCGCTAAAGCGTCCGACCTGTCGGCCCCGGGCAAGCCTCTCGTGTCTGGGGGAGGCATAGACCTGCATGGCGGAGTGTTAAGAGAAGACGAGTGTTACTACTCGTCAGACGAGGCGGTAGAGATGTACGATCTGGAGAGTGAGAGCCGGAAGCGGGCTCACCCAGTCGTGGAATATGACTCAGGCGACGATGAGTTTTTGGCCGAGAATGAGTACCGGGCAGCGGCTTTGTTGGGAGTTCCCTCAACAGGCCGGGGTCGTGGCGCTTACCTTGGCACTTCCGTTGGCCTGCGTGCCGCTCAACAAGAGCTGAGTCGGCTAGAGGAAGAGGACAGGAGCCTCGCTGGTGAGCGAGAGAAGTCGAAGAAGGAAGCCTTAGCGGAGAAAAGGAAAAGTGCCCCAAAAAAGGGTCCTGCTAAGAGTCGTTTGCAGTCCAGGGACAACACCATCAGTGTCCCCACTGCAGCAGAGGTTGAGCTAGCCACTCAAATTATCATCCCTTGGGAGGCGGAGCCGGGTGGACCATCAGCACAGGATGTCCACGAAGTTGGGATTCTGTGTGCTAGAGCCGTTAAGGAGGTGTCTAGGAAGTCGGGCAATATCAAGTCGACGCTCCAAAAGACGCTCAATAACGCCGCCAGCACCATGACTCGGGTTATGTCCAACCTGTCGTCTAGGACGCTCAGCGTTGAGACCAACGACCTCAGAGAGGACAACAAGAGACTGCGGTTAGAACTGCAGTCGCTTAGAGCGGAGGTTGATCTCCTACGAAAGGAAGTAGGCAAGGGGAAGAAATCCCCTTCCCGTAGTGAGGTCCCTTCCAATACCGGACCAGACCAAAATGCCTCTGGCATATTTGGCGTGATTCAGCGCTCCTTGAACGCTTCCATCGGGGAATTGAGTTCTCGCCTCGATGGAATCGAGTCAAGGCTGCCTGGATCCGAGAGGATTCGACCGCTTTTAGCGGCCGATCGCAGGCGATCGGTGGAATATCCACCTCTCCCTGCCCCGATTGTGACCAATCCGTCGGTTAGTCGACCACCGGCGAAGAAAACCTCTCGTCTCTCTGCGACAACAACACCAGTCGCCCGTCGTGCTGCTATGCCGACGGTTTGCCCAGCAGTGGCTGCCCCTGCGCCTGCGCCGGAGGCGCCGCAGGCGGTAACTCGTGGCAAAAAAGGGAGACGACGAGGTAAGAGGAGGCGTAAACCGCTTGCTGAGGGGGCAACACCATCTCGCCCCCAAGCGGTTTCAGGCCGCCATGTGCAAGGACGGACACGCGGCAAGACAGTGCGCGTAAATACGCCCAGGTCCGCAGCGATTATCATCACGCTGCGACCTGAGGCCATTGGAGGAGGTGTTACTTACGCCCAGACGCTACAGAAGGCGATAAGGAGCGTCCCACTCGCCGACCTTGGCATTACTGCTGGGGTCAGGACGAAGATGACGGCAACGGGAGCCAGACTTGTGGAGGTTTACGGGCAGCAGAACCGTGACAAGGCTGATCTACTTGCTGGTCGTCTCAAGGAGGTCATCTCCGATGTGGCCACTGTCGTCCGGACCGAGAAATGCGTGAGCCTGCGCATCTCGGATCTGGACGAGTCCGTCACAAAGGAATCCCTCTTGGAGGCGATTGCGACGAAAGGAGGATGTTCCCGGGAGTTCATCCGAGTGGGGAACATTCGTATGGGCCCCAACAAAACTGGCGCGACAATTGTAAGCTGCCCAACAAAGGCAGCGAAAGCTATTGTTGCTGCGGGTAGGTTACTCCTCAGTTGGAGTGCCGCCCAAGTGACTGTCCTAGAGCCCCGCCCTATGCGGTGCTTTAGATGCATGGGAGTAGGACACACGCGCCCGAGGTGCCCCTCGGACGTCGATCGCACCGGAAATTGTTTCCGGTGTGGTCAGTTAGGTCATCGAGCAGTGACATGCTCGAAGAAGGAGTCGCACTGCGCTGTCTGCGCAGCGGCAGGTGTACCACACAAGCATGTGATGGGCGGCCGGGGTTGTAGCCCCCCGGCCACCAGAGGCATAACATCTGCCTCTGGCCCCGAGACTATTGAGAGGGAGCTCGGCAACGAGCGGATGGAAACAGTCGAGGAGGCGGCGAGCGTTGAGACGCCAGCGCCCCCCCCGACGCCACAGAGCGCGGTTAGTAAAACCGCCTCAGTGACGCAGGATGCAGTGTCCAAGCCCAAGCTCGCACCGGAACGCATTCCGATTGTGGTGCTTGAGCGTGAGCGTTGTTTGCGCGAACGCGCAGCATCTCTTCGGAGAAACATGCCGCGTAGCGAAGCAAAAGAGGAGAGAGAGCGTGAGGCGCTCCGTGAAGAAGAGGAGACAGGGCGTCGACCTTCCTTTACAAGGTCGGCGGATGGCAAGTTTGCCAGCAAGAAGGGAGCCCCTTAAGGGCGGCTACACCTAAGTCGAGTGCCGTTTCGCACGTCTGAGGGCCAAGCGAGTAGTAGCCAAATGGCAGGTATCGCAAGGCCCTAGAACAGATCCGACTGTGTACGCTGTGTTTTTGCTCGGGTATGTCTGGTGGACCCTCTCTCTCACCCGACGCATTAGCGTAGGGAAAGGGAGACGGAAAGCTAGAAGAGTCCCAGACGATTTGAAGTTCACTTTGGGCTGATAATGTACGATAAAGGTTTTCACAGCGAGAAAAAAAAAAAAAAAAAAAAAAAGGTTAGGTTAGGTTAGGTTGGGGTGCGAGTCAGATGACCTCCACGTTGGTGCACCCTGGGCAACGGCTGGTTCCAACAGTCTCCCGCTCTGGCGTGTAGTAGACGCTTGGACCCAGCCGGCTGACATCTGACTAGGCGGGGTCCCTTCTGGACCTTGCAACTCCCATACGTGGCCCACTCTGGGCCGCATAACTCGCTTGCTCCTTCTGAGCAGTGAGAGGAGTTTTGACGGCGTCCCTTCTGGGCGTCGTACCAAAAAGACGGCCGCCTCTTAAAGGTTCTCAGGTCGCACGGGGGGAAAGGGGGCACCGGTGAGAGCGGTGCAACCGGGGTGTACGCCAACCCCGAAGCCGTTATCTGCCCTTTTGCGGCAACGACCCCACCGTTGGCGCCGTGGGTACGCTGCGATTGGGCAGACCGGAGGCCAAACGGCCGCGGGAAGGAAAACCCATCAAACCCCGGAGAAAACCGGTAAAAACCTACGGACACCGCCCGTCCTCCGTAGTATATAGGGTTCCCCGGGTATGGGGGCTTTACCCGGGGTGACCTTTTTGGACAGCCCCAACCAGGGGATTGTAACCCTAAAATTACTAATTCATGATGAGTAGACCTAAGCAGCAACTACCCCAGGAGGGTACCCGTTCAACGGGAGAATCCCTCTCTGAGACCGTTTCGCCGGCTAAGCCCGGCGGATCGGTTTCAGGCCGCCCCACCGTCTCTGGGGGGGGCAAGGATCTACGCAGAGTGATTGTGGAAGTGGGTGACTTGGCGGCTGACCATTCGGACTCGGACGAAAGGTCAGTCGTATTGCAGAAGGCGGCGGGCGATACTCGCAAGAGATCGCGAACGGCAGTTGACTCCGACGACGATATGTCTGAGGCTGGCTCTGTCGTGTCTTCGGCGTCGAAGATTTCGACCTCGCGACGCGGCCGCGGTATGACGGCAAGGACCTCTGTCGGTCTTGCGGCATCTCAGAGGGAGCTGAACTGGCAGAACCTCAACGCCTTCGACTTACAGTGCGAAGAGGAAGCCCGTTCTAGCCCGGTAGGCAAGGCCCTGCGCGAGCGCAACTCGAGGTTAAGAGAAATGGAGATGGCGGGCATGGAGATGTCTCCTGGCTCTTCACAACCCGAAACCCAACGACGATATGTGCCACTTAACTTGGACCACATTGTTGGCCCAACTAAGGCGGAAATCGAGCAGGCGACCCGGTTGAATATTCCCTGGGAGTCGTCCTTTGGTGGTCCCTCCGCAGTTGATGTCCACCAAGTTGGCATCCTCTGCGCTAAGGCAATTCGAGATGTGTCTCACAGGTCGGGCAACATATCAGGTTCTTGTCATAAGACCCTGAATGATGCCTCAATGACGATACAGCGTGTGTTGTCCAATTTGACGTCCAGGACAACCACGGCTGAGACTGACAAACTGCAGGCCGATAATGATCGGCTGCATAAAGAAGTGGCTGCGTTGAGAGCGGAAGTTGACGCTCTTCGCAAAAATGTCGGCAGGAGATCCTCTCCATATGCAGCGATCCCACCCACTGACTCTCGGGATGAGCTGCTAATGAGCGCCATCGAGGAGCTGAAACGCTCCTGGAGTGCCTCCGTCGGGGCGATCCACGCCCGACTGGATGGCTTAGAAAGACCCGGACCTGACCAGGCCCAGGCTCGCCGACGGGCGGTGCCGGCTCGTGCCAGAAGAGTTGAGTGCTCTCCTCTTCCCTCGCATGGCGTGGATACCGCGTCGGTACGCCGCTCAACGGCGTCTGTGGCTGATCCTCACTTGGAGATGACTGATGGCGCCCTCCGCGTTACTCCACCCCGACCGTCTACCAGTCGGTCGGTTCCTCCAGAGCCTCTTCCTGAGACCTGGACCGATGTGGTGCGTGGAGGAAGAAGAAAGAGACGAGGCAAGCGCCAAGGGCCGCCCGAGGGGGCTCCACCAGCTCGCCCCCATCTGACGACAGATCTGGCCCCGTCTGCCAGACCTCTTCCTCAAAAGAGGAAAGTGAGGATCCGTGTCCCCCGATCTTCAGCCGTAGTGGTGCAGTTGCGCCCTGAGGCCATAGAGTCGGGGTACACATATGCGAGGGTTCTGCAAAGGGCACAAGGAGAGGTGGCCCAGTTAGAAGATATCGGCATTATGACTGGAGTCAGATGCCGTACATCTGCAACTGGGGCCAGAATCTTGGAGGTTCCTGGCGACAAGAGCGGGGAAAAGGCCGACCATCTTGCGGAGGTCCTATATTCGGCAGTCCTTGACTATGCAACAGTCACACGGCCGGAAAAGAGGGCTGACATACGTGTCTCGGGCCTCAACGAGGCTGCCAGGCCGGAGGACGTCGCGGAGGCGATGGCCAAGCTCGCGGGTTGCCCAGCTGAAAAGCTGAAGGTGGGCAAAGTTCGCATCAGCCCCAACAGCGTTGGGGCTACAATTGTGAGCTGCCCTGTTGCGGTGGCCAGGAAACTGGTGGTGGCGGAGAAGCTCCCGGTGTGCTGGAGCATCGCCACAATGTCTGCCCTGGGGCCCCGCCCATTGCGTTGTTTTCGATGCATGGGCGTGGGCCATACCAGGCCTAGGTGTCCGTCGGTCGTAGACCGAACTGGTATGTGTTACCGGTGTGGCGCACCAGGCCATAAGGCGGAGGGCTGCTCCAAGCAACCCAATTGTGCGGTGTGCGCGGGAGCGAAACTGCCTCACGGCCACGTGATGGGTGGTAGGGCTTGCTGTCCCCCTACCACCAGGGCCAAAGACCCTGGCAACAGGACCGCCGAGAGGGTGCCCGCACAAGGGCCCACGCTGGAAGCGGAAATGGCGGAGGTGATACAGCCGAGGCAGTCGTCGGGTTTGGCGCTGACCTTCCCGGCTTTCACCGCCCCTCGCCCTGAGTCCCCTACGGACGCCAACTCGGACACCTCTCAACGGAGAGGCACCGAGCGTGGCGACCAGCAGGGAGAGGAGGACTGCCCAGAGGGGCGTGCCCGATCTCCCGCATGGAGCCGCCCGCGGCAGAAGGACGGCAGATTTGCCCCTATGCCGCGGAAGAAGTAGCCGCAAGGCTGGTCGAGGGAGCCCCAAGAGGGCGAAATTAGTCGGGCGGATGCTGCAACGCACTCTGAGGCCTGGGCGGTTTGAATAACTCATCAGGTACCGCCCAGTCCACATATCAGGACGACTGATTTCCCGGGGGTTTTAGTGGGTCGGGCAGACCATCGTCCAACCCCACATACCCCGACAGCGGGTTGAGCCAGGCACACTGCTCCCCGCGGGATGACTTGGACGCAAGTTTCCCCCGGGTTACCAAAAAAAAAAAAAAAAAAAGGTTAGGTTAGGTTAGGTTAGGTTGGGGTTTGTGTTGGGTGACCTCCTCGTGGTAAACCCTGGGCAACGGGCAGCCTCAACATCCTCCTCCAATGAGGAGGTTGCTGTGAGACTGGCCGGCTAACAACCTGACACTGGCAGGAGCCCCTTCTGGGCCCTGCACCTCCATGTGCGTGTCTACTTTAGGCCGTACGACTCGCTGCTCCTTTTGAGTGGCTTTGAGTGGAGTTTTGGCGGCGTCCCTTCTGGGCGTCGTTACACGGGGGGGGAATAGGGCAACTTGGCGCCCCTTCTGGGTGCCCTTCAAGCGCCGCTGTGCGCATAGCGCTTCATGCGCGTAGAGGTAGGAAGTTTTCGCCAGCTTTCTGCAGCCGTAAGTCTCTTCGTCGCTTACAACGACCTCGTCCTTGGCGATTACGAGTACGCGGCGTCAGGGAGACCCGGGGTGGTCTGGGACCGCGAGAAGGAAAACTCTCTAAAACCCCAGAGTAAACTGGTCCAATCCTGCGGATACTTCCCGCCCTCCGCAGTATATAGGGTTCCTCGGTCGTGGGGACTTCGTCTCGGGGTGACCTCTGTCCCGCACAGTCCTGGCGGATTACAACGCCTAAATTGTCAGGGGGATTGCAACCCTTAAGTTGCTACACCAGCATGAAAGCGGCTTCTAAACAGATAATACCCCAGGAGGGTACCCACCAAATGGTGGGAGAACCCCTCCCTGAGGCCGACAAGCCGGACATGCCGTCCGACTCGTCGTACTCAGGCAAGTCTCCTGTATCTGGGGGAGACAAGAATCCGCCTGTAATGTTGCATGGGCGAAAGCTCGTGGTCGAGTTGTCCAGTGGGGACCAAGAGAGATGTGCAAGGTACGCGGTGGCGTCTAGCGCTGCGAAGGCTGCCTTGCTTAGTAAGGAAGAAAGCGAGAGGGATGACAACCTCGGAATTGTTACACACAATATGAAGGCAAGTCTGAAAAATGTATTACCCCAGGAGGGTACCCGCAAGGCGGGAGAACCCCTCTCCGGGGCTGGTAAGCCGGGCGTCCCGCCCGGTGCGTCGGCCTCGGGCTGCCCCACCGTTTCTGGGGGGGGCAAAGAACTGCTGGATGTTGCTGCGAGCGGGCCTAATAGGGGCTTAAAAGCAGTGAGTGAAATTTATGGTTTGAGGAGTAGGAGGGGGAAGAGAGAGGAGCCGACTGTAGAGAAGCAGTTTGGTTCTGGTTCTGCAGCGGTGTCGGAACAGGAGTTCATCTCCGACTCCGAATCTGAAGTCGACTTGGGGGAGGAAACCAATGGACCGACCCTTACGGAAATGGAGGCAGAGTTCGGCAGGGCTGATAGCCCAATTGATGTGGCGGCAATGAGCCGCAAACGGCCGTTAAGCAGCTTAGAATCTGATCCAGAAGAGGAACAGCGGACTGCTTCTAAGGCTCCTTCAAAGGTCAGTACGGCTCGCAGAGGTCGCGGAAGACCTGCGACCGCAGGGGCTGCTACTGGGCAAGAAAAGTCTGACGTGAGGTATAATGCCTTCATGTCAGAAGCGGACTTGGTACGCCCGTTGGCGGGCAGCAGAGAGGAATCTGTGACCTCGTTGGATAGGGATGATGGGGGTCCGAATCCATCTATGTGGAAAAAGGGGGCATCTTCTACTGCTGACATCGATGGAACAGGGAGAAAATCTCCTAAGAAACGAAGCGGGAAAGAGTCTCGTGAGCTCGTGTGCAGAAACCTCGAAGAAATTCGGATGGTCGTCAAGAAGAGCAAGAACATGAACGGCAGATGCCAGAGAGATATCTACGACAACATCGATGCAGCCATAGAACAGGTCTCTGGCATGTCATCTCTGACGACCTCCGAGGAGGTTAAAAGGCTGAGCGCTGATAATGATCGGCTCAATAATGAGTTAAAACTGCTTAGGGCAGAAATGAAGGCGTTCAAGGAGGGTTACGAGAAGAACGCAAAAAAGACTGCTCTTCCCCAACTTCCCCTGCCTCCCCCGCGCCCCGCTCCGCGCCAGGCGCCCCCTGCTGTAGACCCTGAAAACCTGGAGCAAAGGTTGCTTCGGTCCTTCGGGGCCATGCTTAATGCCCGTTTGGAGGGACTAGAGGATCGGTTACTCCCGGCAAGGAATTACCGCCCTCCCCTTGCGGCAGATAAAAGAAGAGAGGCGGCTTCCAGACCGTCATTTGCCAGTGTTGCCGGCTCCTATGCTGAGGCGGCCCCTGTTGTCTCTGCCACGGGCACCCCAACTCCTCGGCTCCGTGCATCTGTGGCTGAGCCCAACGGGGCACCCTTGGTTCAGCCCAGCACCAGCAGGGCACCGACATCTACCTCTGCGGGGCCTGTTGAGGAAGAGGTCCAAGAGACCAATAGCTGGGCCACCGTAGGCCGTAATAAGAAAAGGAATAGGAAAAGGACGAGGCCGGGCGTTGTGGTTCCCCCTGTGCCAGCTCCGCCAGTTCCAAAGCCTAGGAAGTTGCAGGCCCCCAAATCAGCGGCGGTGGTGATCACCCTGTCCGCTGAGGCCATAGAGAACGGAATGACCTATGGGGAGGCCATTTCCAAAGCCAGAGCTGGAATAAATATTGCAGAGCTCGGTATTGAGGGGCTCCGCATAAGGCAAACGGCTACAGGTGCCCGGATCCTGGAGATTCCGGGTGCTTCGAGCGGCCCAATCGCAGACGCATTTGCAGTTAAGCTGCGGGAGGTCCTCTCATCAGCAGTCAAGGTGGTGAGGCCTTCAAAGAGTGTAGACCTGAGGATCACAGGCCTTGATGAATCCGTCAAGGCTGAGGAACTCGCCGCAGCTGTAGCGAATAAGGGCAGGTGTGCCCTGGACGACGTTAAGTCTGGGGCCATCAGTTTTGGACCAGGAGGGTTTGGCTCTTGCCTAGTCCGCTGCCCGATGGCAGCAGCTAAGTTGTTGGTGGAAGATGAGGGCAGGCTCTTCGTGGGTTGGAACATTCCTCGTATTGTGGCATTAAACCCGCTGCCGATGAGATGTTATAAATGTATGAACATCGGCCATACTCGGCAGCGATGCCCACTAGAGGTGGACCGGTCGGACATCTGCTATAGGTGTGGCCTAAACGGGCACAAAGCGTTGTCGTGTACCGCAACACTGTTGAAATGCGCAGTTTGTGCGGAGGCTAAGTTGCCCTCTGGGCATCAGATGGGTGGTCGGAGCTGTTCCCCTCCCCAGGTAAAGGCAAAGGCGATCCCTTGGACAAGGGCCGCTAACCAGGTGCAGGGTCGAAGACCCCAGGCGGTTGAAATGGATCTTCAATGATTAGTACGGCCCATTTCAACCTTCTTCAGACTAACCTCAACCACTCCGCAGCTGCACAGGATCTTCTTGTGCAGCACGTTGCGGAGTGGGGGTTGCATGTGGCCGTAGCGGCGGAACCCTATTTTATCCCTTCCGGATTCAATTGGGCTGGGGATACCAGGAAATCCGTTGCCATAGTGACCCCTGTTAGTGCTGCACATTCCCCTCCCCTCTCAATCAAGGAGAGAGGACCGGGATATGTAGCATGCACATGGGGGGACATAGCACTCTTAGGAGTCTATTTCTCCCCTAACAGGGGGCTGTCTGAATTTGAAAGCTTCCTGCTGCAATTGTGCGCCGTTGTAAGACGTTTGGCGCCAGTCCAGGTCCTCGTAATGGGGGACCTGAATGCAAAGTCTGTGACGTGGGGATGCCCACGCACCGATCCCAGAGGAACAGCCGTTGAGAACTGGGCGGCCATATCAGGTCTGGTATTGATCAACCAGGGATCTGCTAACACCTGCGTGCGGCGGACGGGGGGGTCCATAGTGGATCTTACTTTCGCTACCCCCGCCCTAGCTGCACGAATCAGGGACTGGCAGGTCCTGGAAGAGGAAGAGACCTTGAGTGACCATCTCTATATAACACTCAGGGTCTCTCCCCTGCAAGGGACTGATGGGTCGACCAGGAGTCAAGGCCGTGCATCATTCCCTCGCTGGGCCCTTACGCACATCAAGGAAGGAATGGTAGAGGAGGCTGCTATGGTGCAAAACTGGTATCCTGCTCCTGGCGACCCCCTAGACGTCAACACGCAGGCCGTCAACTTTAAAAAGTGTATGGCAGCTGTGTGTGATGCTGCAATGCCCCGGTTTTGCCTCTTTCCCAGGCGTAATCAGGTGTACTGGTGGTCGAGGGAAATTGGCGCCCTCCGTACCGTCTGTAACAGTGCCCGCCGCGCATACACGCGGTGCCGCCGCCGCCGACATACAGCCGAGGAGGATAGGGCCCTGTTCGCGGCCTTTAAAGAGGCGCGCAAGGCCTTTAGAAAGGCCATATATGTGGCTAAGGAGGACGCTCGAAATGAGTTTCTGGCTGACCTTGACAGGGATCCCTGGGGGAGGCCATTCCGCATGGTTCGCAATAAAATGCGGTGCCAGGCCCCCCCCATGGACACGATGGCCCCAGAGCTGCTGAACAGGGTGGTGGAAGGGCTGTTCCCAGAACAAGCGCCCTTCACCTCTCCAGTCATGTGCCCGCCGTCGCTCGAGCCCATTATTACTCCTGATGCTGTTCCAGAAGTCTCCGAGGAGGAGATGGAGACTGCTCTGGACCGCCTTCGAGCTAAAAAGAAGGCGCCAGGTCCAGATGGGGTTCCAGGACGAGTCCTCGGGCTGGCGTGTAAGCAACTGGGAGAAAGGTTGCGGGGAATTTTCTCTGCATGCCTAAAGTCCGGGGAGTTCCCCAGGATTTGGAGGCAAGGGCGTTTGTGCCTCCTTATAAAGGAAGGCCGCCCACTCAACACGCCGTCCGCCTATCGCCCAATCGTTTTGCTGGACGAGGCGGGCAAGCTGCTCGAAAGAGTTATTGCCGCCCGCATCTTCCAGCATCTCGAAAATGACGGCCCGAACATCTCCCCCCGGCAGTACGGGTTCAGCAAAGGGAAGTCCACGCTGGATGCGTTGGCCGAACTGAAACGGCTCTCGGAGCAGGCGACGGAACAAGGAGAGGTGCTGCTAGCTGTCTCGCTAGACATAAAGAACGCGTTTGGCAGCCTCCCTTACGCCACGATAGAAGAAGCTATGCGTTTCCACCAGGTTCCTCTGTATCTGCGCCGAATAATAGGCTCATACCTCAGGGATCGGAACGTGGTCTTCATAGGGCCCAATGGCGAAATGGCTTCACGCCGCATGAGTGCCGGTGTTCCACAGGGGTCGGTGCTCGGGCCCCTGTTATGGAATCTCGGATTTAACTACGTCTTGCGGGGTATTCTGCTGCCCCGGACCGAGGTGTTGTGTTACGCAGACGACACCTTGGTTACAGCCCGGGGTAGTAATTATGAGGACGCGGCCAGAAGAGCCACGGTCATGACGACCCTGACGGTTAGCCGAATTCGGGAACTGGGTCTAGAGGTGGCTCTGGATAAAACCAAAGCCATCCTGTTTTATGGTCGCCGCGGCAGACCTCCGGCCGGTGCTCACATTTCCGTGGACGGGAAGACGATCAAGGTGGAAGGTACCCTTAAGTACCTAGGCCTTACCCTTGACTCCAAGTGGTCGTTCACGGAGCACTTCCGCAGGCTCTCACCGCGACTGGTAGGAATGGCTGCTGGGCTGGCACGGCTTCTCCCAAATCTGGGGGGGCCGAGCGTCTCATGCCGCCGCCTGTATGCAAGGGTTATTGCCAGCATGGCACTCTACGGAGCGCCCATCTGGGCCGGGGCTCTTAATGCTGCCAACAAATCCCTGTTGCATCAAGCACAGCGGATAACAGCGGTTAGAGCCATAAGAGGCTATAAGACCGTCTCTTTTGCGGCAGCCTGTGCCCTTGGAGGAGCCCCCCCCTGGGAGTTAGAAGCCAAAGTCCTGGCAGCTACTTACCAATTCCGAGCGGAGGCCAGAAGTCGCCGGGAGCGACTGGCACCGGAAGAGATGGTAGAGGCGCGGCGCGTGGCGCAAGAAACTCTCATGTTGAGGTGGACGGCGGATCTAGAGGCCCCGGTTTATGGAGCCAGAACTATAGACGCCCTCAGGCCAGTGCTCCAAAAATGGTGCTCGAGGAAGCACGGGGCATTAACGTTCCGGCTCGTGCAGGTGTTGACTGGACACGGGTGCTTTGGTCGATACCTGTATCGGGTGGCCCGTAGGGAGCGGACAGCTTCCTGCCACGAATGTGGTGCGCCCGAGGACACAGCGCAGCACACCTTGGAGGTGTGCGGCCTGTTCTCTCCTCAGCGCCACATCTTGGAGGGAACGATTGGTGGGGACCTCTCGTTACCCAGCGTGGTAAAGTCCATGCTGGAGAACGAAAAGTCCTGGAAGGCCGTAGTCTCCTTTTGTGAGGAAGTGATGACTCAAAAGGAAACCGCGGAGCGAGGTCGTGAAAACGATGCTGAGGCGGACCAGATCCGCAGAAGACGGACAGGTGTCAGGAGGCGCCGCTTTGCGCGCCTTCTACCACCCTAACATTGCCAGTGGACCAGGGTGGTCTGCCTTGCACGGCAATGAACGTCCTTGAGGATTTGCCCATATATCCCCGGGCATCTCCTCCCCCTGGCGGCACATCCGTTGAGTGGACTCGGTGACATGTAGAACACGATCTCGAGCCACTCGTGCGATATGCGGGATATACAGAGGTTTTTATTGGGTAGGCCCCTTCTTCTCCCGACTTGCGTCGAGAGCAGAAGGGGAGAGCCCCAATTAAACTTGGCAACAAGCTTTCCTCTGTCTAAAAAAAAAAAAAAAAAAAGGTTAGGTTAGGTTGGGGTGCGAGTCAGATGACCTCCACGTTGGTGCACCCTGGGCAACGGCTGGTTCCAACAGTCTCCCGCTCTGGCGTGTAGTAGACGCTTGGACCCAGCCGGCTGACATCTGACTAGGCGGGGTCCCTTCTGGGCCTTGCAGCTCCCATATGTGGCCCACTCTGGGTCACATAACTCACTTTTCCGTCAGAACAGTGAGAGGAGTTACTGACGGCGTCCCTTCTGGGCGTCGTACCACAAAAGACGGCCGCCTCTTAAAGGTTCTCAGGTCGCACGGGGGGGAAGGGGGCACCGGTGAGAGCGGTGCAACCGGGGTGTACGCCAGCCCCGAAGCCGTTATCTGCCCTTTTGCGGCAACGACCCCACCGTTGGCGCCGTGGGTACGCTGCGATTGGGCAGACCGGAGGCCAAACGGCCAAGAGAAGGAAAACTCAATAACACCCCGGAGAACACCGGCTAAAAACCTGTCGGTACCTCCCGCCCCCGACAGTATATAGGGCGCCCTCGGCGTGTGGACGACGCGTGGGTGACTTCTTGGTCCAACGGGGAAGGGCAGCCCCTAAAGTGCCACTGTGAGGGGGGGTATGGCAACCCGCAAATTGCCAAAACACACTATGGACAGCAGATCTAAAATCATATTACCCCAGGAGGGTACCCGCCGGGAGGCGGGAGAACCCCTCCCCGGGACTAACAAGCCGGGCGCTAAGTCGTCCGGTTCGTTGGCCCCGGGCATGCCCCTTGTATCTGGGGGGGGCAAAGTTCTGCGCAGTAGGGTGTTGGAGGTGCCGGTTTCTGAAGGTGGATTCGGCAAGGGGAAGGAGCGAGAGCTCGTTGTTGAGATGTCCGAGGAGGACAAACGAGTTTGTGACGTGGGGTATGCGGCGGTTCAGTCCGCGAAGGCTACCCCTAGCAAGGAGAGGGAACAAAGACCTGCGGCGGCTACTTCCGCGGTCTCGGAGTTGGACCCCCAAAGTGACTCGGATGGCGAGTTGAATGGGGCTACGGTGGGTCGTAAGAGACCATACCCTGATCGCGTTGTCGACTCTGACGATGATGAGGACGAGCCTGCGGTTTCTTCTGCGCAGAAGGTTTCCTCAGCAAGTCGGGGTCGCGGTGCTAGGGGTAAATCCGGCATCTCTGTTGGCCTGAAGTCTGTGCAAGATGAGTTGCGACAGCAGGAACTCCACTCCTATGAGGAGGAAGTGGACCGCATGCTCATTGAGGAAGCGGAAGAAGAGGAGGCTCACCGTGCTGCCATACGGGAGGGCTGGAGGAAAGACGGAGAGCGGTTCAGAGCTGAAGTCGGAGAGGAGGCGATTGAGCGCTCTCGAAACGACTTCCTTGAAAGGAGGGCAAGGGAGTCCCTCTCTCCCAGGGTCACGCTAGCGGAGCAGTTAAAGAAGGCCAAAGAGGACATGGAGCGCGCGCTGGCCTCTAAAATTGAGTGGGACCCGGCAGATGACGACAGGGGACAGACCACAGAGTCAATCAAGGAGATTGGACTGCTGTGTGTCGAGGCGGTGCGTGAGGTATCTCGGACTTCCGGGAACCTCAAAGGCTCTCACCAGGGGCGGTTGAATAGAGCCTCTGCCGTCCTTATGAGGTGCCTGTCTAACCTCTCTTCTAGGACGGTAACGGAGGAAAACGAGCGCATTAGCGCTGAGAATAAAAAGCTCAGGACGGACATGGAGCGGATGCAGAAGGAGCTCGATGCTCTTCGGCAGTCTGTCTCCGAGGTAAGGAGGTCGCCTGATCGGCACCTCTTGCCCCCACCCTCGACTGACAATAGTGGAGTGGAGAGGGCGCTTGATGAAATCAGGCGCTCTGTCTCTACTTCACTGGGAGCCCTCAACTCGAGGCTTGATGGCCTTGAGGAGCGACTTCCAGCCCTCCCTGCGAGGACGCGTCCAACGCTCGCTGCGGACAGACGCAAGGCGGCGAACTCCGCTGCACCTAAGAAGAGAGCGGCGGCTCGCACATATGCGGCCGCTACAGCTGGTGCTGCTGACGCCATTGCCCCTCCACCCATGCCGGGACCTAGTCGGGTTCCTGATGGGAATGAGTGGTCACCGGCAGTCGGCAGAAAGAAAAGGAGAAGAGGAAAGGCCTCGGCAACGACCGCTGTGACTACGGGTCTTGTCCAGCAACCGGCGCCTGGTTTGACCCAAAAGGCTGATGCTGTGCAGCGTTCATCGCAACCGGCATCCCGCCCCTCTAACAGGACGGTTCCACGACCACCAGTCGGAAAGAAGATAGTTAGATTGGTCCCCCCAAAGACGGCGGCCATTGTTATTAAGATCCGGCCAGAGGCGGCCGAAAGGGGGACCACCTACGCCCAGGCCATACAGCGGGCCAAGGAGGCCATAAATCTAGAGGAGCTCGGAATCACAGATGGCCTGAAATTCCGTGTAGCGGCCACTGGAGCAAAGCTCCTAGAGGTGCCAGGACCCGACTCAGCGGCCAAGGCAGACCTACTTGCCGAAAGGCTCGTGCAGGTGATATCCGACATCGCTGTCATTGACAGGCCCGAGAAGAGTGCAGAACTCCGTATCTCGGGTCTCGATAGCCATGTCGTGAGTGAAGATCTGGTCGCAGCTATTGCTACCAAAGGGGGCTGCCCTGAAGGCAGTGTAAATGTTGGGGCGATCCGTAATGCTTTCAGTGGCGACGGGTCTACATTGGTCCGGTGCCCAATGGCTGCCGCTAGGGTACTGGCCAGAGCTGGGCAACTCAAAATCGGGTGGTGTTTTGCCAAAGTAACGGCATTAGCGCCCCGCCCAATGCGCTGCTTCAGGTGCTTGGGCATAGGACATGTGAGGGAAAGGTGCCCATCATTAACGGACCGCAGTAGTCTATGCTACCGCTGTGGCCGTGAAGGGCATAAAAAGAAGGAATGCTCCAGAGAGCCAAAGTGCGCCATATGTCTCTCTCACGAAAGACCGGCAGCGCACATGATGGGAAGTAGGAGCTGCGGCCCTCCGGCGACCCGGGGACGAGTTAACCCGCCCCTCGGTAATACGACCGTAGAGAGGGGGCCTGAAGAGGCCATGGAGGAGGAGTTTGAGATGCCGGAGGTGTACCTAGGTATAGGTCGCAGGCCGGCGTCCCTTGCCACATCTCCCGTTGCCGACCTCCCCAATGCCTCTCCTATGAGAGATACCGGGATGCCCGTGACGGAGGAGATAGAGGACCAGCCGGCAAGCCCGGTTGTCCTGGCGCTTATCGCCAATGATGAAGGAGCGTAGCGCTCCCACGACTTCCATGCGATAAAGCCCACAAGGGCTATAAAACAAGTGGAACGCCATCGCGTCTCCGAT